>CM060405.1:80780434-81980434 GCA_030545235.1 Helianthus tuberosus | reverse complement strand
CTGGAGCGCAAGTTATCCAGGAATAGTTCAAAATAGCGGGACCAGTTCATGTAAAAGTGGCTGACAATTTCGTTATCATTGGCTATATCCTGGATCCTTAAGGTATATGAGGATTGATCACCCTCTCTCAAGGAAGGGTATTTTCATACTCTCTAAGGTTTAAAGGTTATCACCTTTCTAAGTCTTGGAGTTTATACACTCCCGCCTGTAGCGCACGAAAAACAAGGGTTTATCCCCAGGATATTAAGGGTTTATCCCCAAAATATTAAGGGTTTATCCCTAGTGAAACTAAACTTTTTGACAAAGTTCCAAAGATATGACAAACTACGATTGTGTTTACACACGTTCTTCTGTTGGTGAAAAGTTACGAAGTTTAATCACTAAGTGAATAGATACTCAAGTGTGTCATATATTGATGCAATATACTGCACAGACAGGGGACATCCATGCCGGGGACATTGCAAAGGATTCAAAGGTTGAGGTTGGAAATTATTGCCTATGTGTTTCTGGTATGATTTATTATTTTCAAGTCTTGAAAACCTTATCTAAATGATCTAAGTTTTCTGAAAAGTCATATTCAACCAAGTCTTGTCTAACATTTTGATGACAAAAGTATTGAACATTTCATCAGTATCCTGACCAGGATATTTGATCAGGATATTCAAAACATACCTTTCAAAATAAAAACATAACAACAACAAATAAGGCTAAAAGGTTAGTTTATTATTATTGGTCCAAAAGATTGTATTCTTGGTTTCATCTCAAAAAGAGACCCATCCACCAAGAACACAATTAAGTTTTTAAAGCATATTTACATAAACAGTTGAAGGCTTCGTCCTGAAAACACAGGATCCCTTCACCTTCAACTGTCAAACTATTCTACTTGCAGGAAATTAAAATTGTTCTAAGTGCAGGACGACTTGATGATTTAGACCCTACAAAATACAGGTATCATTAAAGACAAACTAACCAGGATACAGGTTTAGTATATATGTACGGGATACAGGATCTGGATACTTACCTTATTAGGGAAGGAGGTCATGGGCTCGATGGATTCCATGAAGCCGAGGTCATCATAAGAGAAACCTTCGGCAGCAGCAGTAGAGGGCTTAGAGCTGGTGGCAACAGATGGCTGCATTTTTCATTAGGACAGGCTTGGGGTAGCTGTCAAGCTCCTCAAGGAATGTTCGAAATAGATATCCTTACCAGACATGTTGGAATGACTAAAAAATATATCCGTTGGAATCAGGATATCCAACAGTTATATTTTTTGGGACAATTGTTATGGGTGAAATTCTGAGCCTATATCCTGACACTATATCTTGATTTTATGATAGCTGATTACAATCAGGATATCGGACCAGGATATTGGTAACATCCTGAGGCAGTATCCTGACTATTACTAATAATTTGCTTGTAAACGTTGGTTACAAGGGACTAACGTTCATGAGGACCAAGTCATCCTGAAGATCCACTTAAATTGGTTAGGATAAGGACGTTGATGGCGGAAAAATAGCTCTTGTAACGGTCAGCATTGAAGAAAGGCATATTTTATGGGAGTTACGGATGCTGGTCAAAGCTATTAATCTTGTAACGGTTATGGAAGCTTAAATCCCGGATTTATAGTTAATATGCACGTGGAGAACGAGTTGAAACAGCCCCCTAACGTTCAGAAGGGCATATTCCAAGTATCCCAGATTTTTAGCATAATATCCCGGATTTTTAGCAAAGTTAGTTATTTCCTTTGCTATATATAAGAATGATCGGATTAGTAGGAACACACGATCTTTTCACACACTCTTGCTTTCTACTACCTACAATCACTCTCAAACACCAACACTTGTACTCGAATCTCATTGTAACACTTAGTTTATCCGCATCATATCCTGCACTGTATCCTGATATTTGAAGTAATAAGAAGAACAAGGCAGCTGCGATTGTCAGCTCCCGAGGTTTTGTGCCAGCGATCTAGATTGATCAAGGGCTTTCCTTACATTTTTGCTCATTGTTTGATCGTAGATACAACTCGATATCCTAAGCCGTATCCTAAAAGCTGTTTTTACAAGCAACTTGACCAGCATATTTTCGATACACATTCTTAGCACACTACCTCGCAAAACTAATTTGATCACTAAATTGCTTAGGTAATTTTTGACCAAAACACTAACCAACTCATCCATGAGTTTAATGGCTTCAAAGTTTGTAAATCATGTTTCTAAAACCACTTTTATGTTTATTAGAAAGGTCATTGTTTTTAGTCTCATGTTTACCCATGGATCTTTCAAGATCCATGCTTAATATCTTTAGATCTTTCAAAAAAACAAGCTTTATGTTATATTTTTAACAAACTTTCCTTGAGTTTTAGTTTCAAAAATTAGTTCTACACATACTTTATCACTTCAAAATTACAAGTTTATGCATAAAATTGATATTTCAAGTTCCCATTATGCTTCATATGTTCACCTTCAAGTTTAACCATGGATCCTTCAAGATCCATGCTTAAACTTGGTAGATCCGAACTTTAACATCTAATCATAAACACAAGATACAACATCATTACATACACTAAAATTTCATGTAATCACTTATTTTCTTCATAAATATGTTAGATCTTCTTATTTTTAGCATTAAGAGTTAAGTTGTTTAGATAGTGAATCTTGTACATAACATAAACATGACTTAAATTAGTGATCAAGAAGCTTACTACTAGCTCTAATGGCGAGGGAAGTGGCACAAGAATGAAGGTGATGAACAAGGAAGAAAATGAGTGGTTAAAAGCTCCACGAAGAGGTCCTTCAAGTTCTAGCATCATACACCTTCTTAAATGAGCTTCTTACACCTCCTAGTGACCTTGGATTGTGAGGTTGGAGCTTGAAATGGTGGTGTGTGGGTGGTGTATATGAGCCTTGAGTTAGGGAGGTTAGGAGGAAGAAGATGAAGTGAAAATAAGAAATGGTGGACATGTTATCTAACTCATGGTCATTTACAAAAAAAAATCCCAACATAATCTTTCTCATAGATTTATTTGCATAAACTTTGGGGGACAAGATCTAATAAAGTATTCTAAGGCCATGTGGGACCCATAGGGCCGGCCATGGGTGAAAAGGGGGGTAAAGTGTAAATTTTTGGAAGATGGAGGTTTAAAGTGCAAACTAGAAGGTTTAAGTTAGTATAAGTGTGTTTAGGTGTTTTTATGATTTTTAAGGTGTTCTAGCATTAATACTAGTTTAATATCATAAAAACATTACTTCTAGTCAAATTTTGATGTCCCAGTTATTGTCCGGTTGTTCGGTTCATTACGGTTCGTTAAAGTGCTGAATTGCGCAGTTTCACTAGGTATAAAGCACTTTTTATGGCAGTTTTAATTCCTGATACTTTGTAAGTTATTTTGGACAATAAAACATAAATTTTGCATGATATTATTTTGTTGAAAGCTGAATTATTGCTGAATTATGCTGAATTCCGCATTTAAAGTGAGTTTCGGGTGATTTTTAGTGCATAGTTTAGCTTCCGGAAAGTTTGTATGTTAACCCTTGTATCCATACTTGGGTTTTAATGTATTTTAGACGTTGGACCTACTCCTAGGCCCTAATTCCAATATCTGACTGCTTTCTGCAGGGCTGCTGACATAGTGTGTCTTACTGATGAGTTTACTAGTATTTCTGACGCAACGCTAACAGTAATGCATAAAGCAATTTTGAAGTATAAAACGTGCATGAATTCACATGTATAGCATGTAATCAGACAATGTTGACATTTAAGCACATAATTGCAGATATTAAATAATAATAAAACTGTACGGAAATTACCGGTTTTGTGCCAGTTGTCACAAAACCATGGGTCATAATCTGGGGGATGGGGTGCTGGGACTCTAGGGATTTCGGTTGGGTCAAAGGCGAGTTCTGTAATCTGGTCTCCTGGGTTAGGTTCGATTTCCATGGGTTGTGTTGGGAATAAGGATAGCGGCTGGTGTGCAATGATTTGTTCTAAGTTCGGGTCTACGGCAGTGGTAGCTAGTATGTGGAAATTGGCCAGTCTCCTATTGATTATATCCTGAGTTTGGGCATTCATCTCCCTATTTGCAGCTGCTAAGGCTCTCTGCTGCTGTAATTTCCTCATTCTTTTTCTACGCTCATGAGCTCCCTGAATGAACCACCTCTCTTTTTGGTAGGGAATGGCTCTTCGGATTGCGCTTTAAATATGAAAATCCCTTCCTCTGTGTCAGCTGAATACCCCGAGGGGGGTAGGCTGGGAAGAAGTTCCTTCATCTTTAGGAGAACTAGACAGTTGACGATAAGCGTCTGACGGACCTTGATCACTCATACTGTAAACTAACAAATTGTCAAATAACACAAAACAATAATATACAGATAAGCACGTAATCACATAGATTATTTCCTAACATAATGGATAAAATTTTGGTGTCAGCGGAACACTCCTTTGGCTGAAATCAGTGGTTGTAGCTCTGATACTACTCTCTGTCGCAACCCACGGCCCCTAATCACCTGGGAACGGGTGGCCGCGAGCCAGATTTAGTGGTGTCGGTGTTTATCAATTTGGCAGCGGAATTTACATCAGGACCGTAGTTAGAAATATTTTATCAGAGTAAATTACCACATTTTTATAATATTAAATACATGGGAAATTCCCAAGTTTCCATTTCAAACATGTTATTAGGGATAAACCCTATTTTATTGAAATAAAACATTTTCTTTATTTATGTAACTTTTATAGCCACTTTTCCAAGCCTTCAGTGTTGTCCAGCTGGCTTCTATTTGGCTCTCACATTTTGTTACCTGAAACGCGTTTAAAAACATTTTGTCAGTGGGAAATTCTGGTGAGTGAATCCCAATTTAATCAAAACCAGTTTTATCATTGTACAGTATTGAGGGCGATCTCGCAATTACATTTGTTTATATTTCTACTTTAATTACCACCCACGGTACTGTCAATCCTAACTTGTGGTAATGTTACTACTCACAGTGTAGTAACAAATTTTGTATACAAAACCCCAACATACCGACGATAATTGTAGAATACAAATACTCATTCACTGTGAATTGTAATTTAAAACATTGAGGTTTTGTAAAAACAGTTTGCAAAAAGGAGATTACTCACATTGCTATTTTAGGTATTTCCTTTGTGACTTCCTGGTTATAATCTATTAATTAAAAAATGCACACACGTTAGTATAATAACCCAATATTTACATTACTTATACCCTCCCCGAGACAGAACTCCAACGACTACGTAGGGCAGAGCCTCGACAGCCGTTACGGAGCACTAGATCAATCGGGCAGCGTATCTAATACGTAACCGGGGGTTATAATACTTACAACGAGGCAGAGCTTCGCTAATTAGGGGGTATTATGCCCGATAGTAATCCTAATATTTCAGAATAGAGAGAGATCGAGAAAGTTTTGAACGGTTTGGGACTGAAGCCGATGGCATCTATTTATAGGGTCTGATCGCCCCTCTGTCGCGCCCCGCGAGAGACCTAGACTAGGCTCTAGCCTTGTCTGGTCACAAGTGTAGGTTTACCACGATCATGCCACGTGGCAGCTCCGGGGGCGGCCTTGTGGCCTAGCTGTCGCGCCCCGCGACAACCTTCCTTGTCTATGTCGCGCCCCGCGAGCGACCATTAATTTTTGTTTTTATTTAATTATTATAAAATTAAAGGTATTTGGGACCTTTTTTCACATACGGGGTGTATTTAGGGATGTATAGGGTGTTCTAAATATTTTTAGGAGGGTTGTTATACGAGATGCGGATTTCACCTCTAACTTGACGACTTCGTACCCTAAGTGTGGTTGGTACTCGTCGGGTCAAAATTTAATTTCGACACGTTGACGAGGGTCCACTAAAATTTGAAACTGAAATTCTCCATCAAGGTGAGGACTTCACTCCTAACTTGAGGGTGAATTTCGTGTAAAACGAATGGGTGGATTGAGAGTCGTTCACCAAATTGTGGGTTTCACGCCTATTTTGGTGAAGTCGTCACGTTTGTATAATATGAGTGTTTTCGGGTTTAGTAAAACCGAGTAAAATGCCTTAGGAAAGGCATATGTCGAGGAATAATAACACAAGCATGAACACTTGTTTAACTTAACAATACCCCAACACTCGTGGGCAGTGCGTTAATCCTATAGCGCTATAATTGTTAAGGTAGGCTTGTACAAAGTTAATGAGCATATCGACACGAAACGTTTACATAGCATACGAGATTAACAAGCATCATATAGTTTCATGTTTAAACATGGATAGAGTGTGATTCAAATAGTTTTAAGTGTTTCGTGTTTTTGTATAGAATACATGTTGCACCCAAAAGTGCTTGAAAGTAAAATGGGTTCAAGTATACTCACAAAATTGCATATGTTTTCCGATTATCCAATTGTGACGAAGTTGTCGAGACTAGAAAGATGAATGTGCTCTATTTGGAGTTTAAGGGATGCTTATATTCGGGTTTAAGGTTTCGGAGTTTAAAATGTATGAAAATAGCCATATGAGGAAAATAATCATCTAGTCATATAATACTTTTTTGACACTATGAAACCCAAAAGGGTTAGAATCTTTTCATGGGTCAAAATACCCATTAGAATCATAACAAGTTATTAAAGTCTTAGATGATGTAACCTAACATTTGAGACATGACCACTAGTTCATCATCAAAAGTTTGGTTACTTGAATAATATATAGGTTATATAGATATCATATTGTCATATAAGTCAAGCATGAGGTAGGAGGATGAATCCTCCATTTAGGAACCTCTTTTGTATTTCACATAAGTCATGCATGAGGTAGGAAAGACAAGTCTTCCATTTAGACACCTCTTTGGTGTCCACCACTACACATGTTGCCATAGACAACAAGGAGGGTCATGAACATACAATAAGGAATGAAATAAGTACAACTAATCTAAGAAAACACCAAGTGATATGTTGATTTTCAAGTAGAGTAGCCCAAGCTAACCTTATAATCACACAATCTTCAAGCTTCAAGCTTGTTCATCACTTGTGGGTTAAAACCCTATCAAAACAGAATGTTTATGAGGATTAAACCTCTGATTTTACATGTTACAACCTTTTTTTTTAAACCCAACTAACCATAGACTTGATTATGAGCCTAAGGACATAGGAATGTGTATGAGAAGCCTCAAGTTTAAGTAGTTTAACAAGTGTTTAAATCAAAACAAAAAGTTCACTTCACTTTGGAGCCTGTTTTGGTGATGTTCCAGGCCTTGGTTTTCCATGGAAAACCTGTGGAAACATACCTAAGGTTGTTCCAAGTGTTTAGAAAGAAGAATCTATGAAAAAGGTTGAGAAATGAAGAAGTTATGCACACTTTAGTAACTTGTAACGAATCTAAGTTTGCTTCTGATTATTAGCTAATTTGAGAGAGATTGGAGAATGTTTTGAGTGAGTTGTAAAGTGGAAAAAGTATGGAAGATGCTTGTGTTTTATAGGGAAGGATTAGGGTTGGGTTTGGTGGCCATAAATGCAAGAAACACAAGTTTAAACTCAACAAAACCACCCAAAACCCGCCAATACACGAGCTGAAATGGTTTGTTGCAGATCGACCTCCCTCGCGGGCCATGAGGGAGTTGTGTGGGCGTGTCGGGGGCCAGGGAGCTGGCTTCGTGAAATTATTTGATTCTTGTCATTTTTAGTCCCTAAGCTTCCATATTTTGATGTTTTAAGATGTATTCAAGGTGTTTTAAGTATAAGAACTATATATTAAGGTATGTAATGTATTCAAATAATAAAACTAATATAAAACGAGTATAAACAAGTATGTTTGTCGGGATTAAGTGTCAAATTTGCGTAAGTTGAGTATATATAGTCACGTGTTTGCAAGTTTGACGTATTTTGCATAAATTTTGAATAAGGTATCATATGTTTAATCAATCCAAGTGTATGAATAAGTATAAAATGTGTATAGCGTGAATGCAAAGAAATACGAATGATCCGGATCTCGGATTTTACAATGATTAAAGTCTTGAATTTGCGATGATACAACAAATTACGATTTCGAAAGAGACAAGCTTCCAAAAATAATGAGTTGTGTCAGTCCGTATGCTTGCACAACCCCGTGGCCATTGTACTTGCTGTACTATCCAAGATTTGCATATCTGGGAGTTGACCACGTCCTGTGTTCATGGGACACGACCCCGTGTCTCATGTCTGCTTCTGTTTGTCTTTTCCTTTCTGGAATCTTGAGTGGGGCACGACCCATGCCTTGCAAGCACGGCCCCATGCTTGTATTTTGATTCGTTGTTTTTGGTTTTGGGGTAAAGCTCGGAGGGTCGGTATGATGTATCAGCTTCCATTCCTTTGTATTTATGCTGGTTTTTGCCGTTAATTTATTCCTTTTGTAAGAAAAATGAATATTTTTGGGCGTAACACGCCTTTTAAAATTAAGCCTTTGTCCATTTACTTTAAATGGTTCTCCGTTTGGGGGCTTAATATCTATTGCACCGTGAGAGTAGACTTTGGTGATGTTAAAAGTTCGGACCATCGACACTTAAGTTTTCCCAGAAAAAGACGTAGCCTAGAGTTAAAGAGAAGTACCTGTTCTCCTTCTCTGAATTCCTTAGGTCCGCTTATACATTTATCGTGTATTCTTTTTTAGCGTTCCTTATAGATTTCTGAGTTGGAATATGCTTGAATTCTTAGTTCATCTAACTCATTTAACTGGTGTAGGCGGTCTTTTCCTGAAATCTCTTGGTCTAAGTTTAAACTTTTAGTGCCCAATATGCTCTATGTTCAATTTCTACTGCGAGGTGACAGTTTTTTTCCATAGACTAGCTTATATGGTGTGGTACCTATTGGTGTTTTATAAGTTGTACGAAATGCCCATAAAGCATCGTCTAATTTGTCTGCCCATTCTTTTCGATTTTTACCCACAGTTTTTTCTAGGATTCTTTTTAAAGCTCGATTGGTTACTTCGGCTTGACCATTGGTTTGAGGATAATAAGCGGTCGAGAAACGGTGATAAACCCCATATCGTGTTAGAGTTTTTTTCTATTTGTAGATTGCAACAATGGGTTCCTCTATCACTGATTAGGGCTTTTGGAGTGCCAAAACGTGAGAATAGCTTTTTTAGGAATTTTACTACCACTCTTTCGTCATTGATAGGAAGAGCTTCGGCCTCGGCCCATTTAGAAACAATCGATAGCCACTAAGATGTATTTGTTTCCTTTTGTTGGTGGGAATGGTCCCATAAAATCCAGTCCCCAGGGGTCGAAGATTTCACAAATAAGAGTGCTATTTTGTGGCATTTCGTTTCTTCTTGATATGTTGCCTGCTCGCTGGCATGCATCACATGTTTTGACCAACACATAAGCATCTTTGTGTATTGTGGGCTAGTAAAATCCTGCATCGTACACCTTTCTGCGGTGCTGGCTATTCCATGATGTCCTCCACATGGTCCTACGTGATAATGCCGAAGAATTTATCTTGCTTCACGATCATGGACGCATCGTCGAATGAGTTGGTCTGCACATATTTTGAAAAGATATGGGTCTTCCCAAAAATAGTGTTTTACATCAGCGAAGAATTTATGTCGTTGATGAAATGACAACCCTTTGACAATGGTGCCACTAGCTAAGTAGTTAGCATAATCTGCGTACCAAGGTTCTTCTTTATATTCTACAATTTCTAAGGATTCTATGGGAAATTTTTCATTGATGAGTTCTTCTCGAGTTTCTTCCAGAGCATGGTCTTCAAGATGAGATAGGTAGTCAGCATCAGTGTTTTCTACTCCTATTTTTGTCTTTTATTTCTATGTCGAATTCTTGAAGGAGAAGAATATATTTGATGAGACGTGGTTTTGCATCTTGTTTTTTTAAAAGGTATCGGATGGCAGCGTGTTCTGTGTAGACTATAGTTTTAGGGAGCACAAGATAGGAACGAAATTTATCAAATGCAAACACTACAGCTAGTAACTCTTTTTCAGTGGTCGTGTAATTTTCTTGAGCGTCATTAAGAGTTTTACTAGCGTAATATATGGGATGGAAGTGTTTTTCCTTTCTTTCTCCCAAGACCGCTTGTAAGGCCATATAATTGAGTAGTTTTACGCTTATCTTTATCAAACACATTATAGGTATTGGACCTAGTTGTCTAGTGTAAGGACCTGCACAAATGTCGCACAACACTCCGTAACTGGAAACCCGGACCCCTAAAACCCTAAATTTTATTAGAAATCAAGAAAATCCAAATTCATCCATCTGTCGCGGGCCGCGTAAGAATTAAGCAAAGCTTATGCAGGGCGCGGCAACTCATTGAAGTTCCGGATAAGCATGAGGGACACGTGTCGTCCACGTGTCAAGACCACACCATGACTCAGCAAAACTCGTTGCCGCCTTTAGGGCTCTCGCGGGCCACGACGGCCAGAGCCGTAGCTCTCGTGGGGCGCGACGGACTGCAGAATCAGCTATATAAGGAGCAGAGAATGGCATTTCAAGTTGTTCAATTCTTCTCTCTCTATAAACGTATAATGCTATAATACTCCGGTATTATACCCCCTAAACCCGAAACTCTGCCCGTTATTAGGGTAATAACTCTAATCACTTATACGATACTTTATCCGATCGATTGAAACCGATCTGATGGATGTTTAAGTGTTGCCAATATCTGGCTATACTTTGTCATTCATTGTGGGTTTTGATCACGTGATTATCGTTAAAGTTGAATTGAGTTAATACGCTAATGCGAGTTCCATTGTATCTAGAAATTAGAATTCGTAAATAGGGAACTGTTAAACCAGAATACTTAATAATTAAGTAAACTTAGTAATTAAGAAAACTTAATAATTAAGTAAACTTAGTAATTAAGAAAACTTAATGATTAAGTAAACTTAATGGTTATGTAAAACTTAGCAGTTAAGGAAACTTAACAGGAAAGGAAACTTAGCAGTTAAGCAAGTTAAGTAAGATTAATTAATCAGTTAAGTAAGATTAATTAAGTTAAGTATGATTAATTAATCAGTTAAGCAAGATTAATTAAGCTAAGCAAGATTAATTAAGCTTAACAAGATTAATTAAGCTAAGCAAGATTAATTAAGCTAAGTAAGATTAATTAAGTAAGTAAATTAAACACCTAAATAGATATACATGAAAATAAATATATATGAGATAAATAATATCAAAGGAATGTGCAAGGAAGGTATAAGAGGATATATATGTGGGTAGGAAACTTCCTAGAAAAGGTATATGAAATTTCCTAGAAAATACAAAGGAAACTTCCTAGAAATTTCATACTCCTTACCTATAAATAGGAAGCTTATGATTCATTTTTCTTTGCTCATTCCTTCTATTATTCTCTCTATACGTTGGTGTTCTAATCAATAATCGCTGATACGATATTCTATCCGATCGACTTGGGAACCAACTAACGAATGCCAAAGTGATGTCTTAATAAGACTATACTTTGTGAATTTCGTTAAGGTTCTGATCTCGTGACCATCATTAGGTTTGATGTGGTTTTACACTAATACGTATTCCAGTCTGTTAAACTAAATGTTTAACTATCAGAAAACTCCGGTCCCTAAACCAACTATCAAACAAGATGTATAACCATCAGAAGAATTAGAATCAAGAGTATATACTAACAAGGTGAGTCATTCTCTTTTTACCAAATTGTTTCCAAAACCCTATTTGCTTTCAAAGTTATAATTACAGGGATTAAGTCTTTGTAATCTTCAATTACTGCCGGTATGTGGGGTTTTGTATACATTACCTGATAATCTTCACCATTGGACAAGGGGTTAGCCAATGGGTGATATGACCATAGTCACAGATCCGTTCGAGTGACAAATACCGATTTGGGGTAATTGGTTGATAAAAACATTGTAATCGCTCTTAATACTGTAGATTATAACAATGTGTCATTTTACACAAAAATGAATGAACTCACCAGTATTTCCTGCTGACCAAAATGTTTTTAAAACGCGTTTCAGGTGATTACTGTAGATCGGAATAAGAGTTGGATACGGCACCGAAAGGCTTAAATAAATTAAATTAAATTAAACGTTGTTTTACGTATTCGGGTATATCCCATATTAAAGCTACCTTTCAAAACATGATTTTATCCCATCTATTTAATAAATAAAATCTGGTGTTTTCTAAACTCTGATATTTTCCTAACTCACGATCCTGCTGAACATTTCCGTTGCAATGTTTTTAAAATAACCACTGGTACCACTTGACTGTTCGCGGCTCCCGCCCAGGGTGGGGTCGGGGGTCGTGACAGAAGTTGGTATCAGAGCCACTGGTTTAAGCCATAGGTGTTGTGATAATAATACCTAAGCTTAAACGAAAGAGTTAGGAAATTGCTATTAACTGGTAGCACACGTGATAGTATTTAGACTTGAACTTAAGAAAGATACTTTGGTGTTAGCTTCGAGATAAGCTAATTACTTACATAAATAAAGTGTGATGGGTATTGGTATGTCGTGAGGATGATGACTAGAACGTTGCAAGTATGGTAAATAAGCAATAACACTTGGCCACTGTTATTTCTTATTTATTGGTACTACTTGGTTCTGGAATATGATCCGTCATGTGAATACTAATTTCCTTGTTCTTTAACAAAAACCCTGATAAAAGATTGATTTTTTTAAATCATTAATTGAGAAAATTCTATTTATGGGAAATACAATGATAATTACCTCTCCGGTGAGAACTGGGTAAGATGGGGTTACCTCTCCGGCAAGAACCGGGTAAGATGGGGTATATGATATGTCAAACAAGTGACAAGAATTCCCTAAATAGTATCATGACCTGATGTCAGACTTGTTTTTGGAAATATGAATCTGTTAAATACATTGACCTTATGAATGGTATGTATATTACAGTATGTGAAATATATGATTATATAGATATGTATATCTATAAGGAAATCCAAAAACCATAAGGATTGACAATTTAGAATAAAGCACAAGCATAAGTGTCAATGATAATTATAGATTTCTTTATCAGGAATCTCTCGTATACATCTATAATTCCGATATCAAACATTATTTCATTTGATCACCTATCTCGTGCGACAATATAAATGACGGGAACCCTTTTAGTTGGGACACCATCGGGAGTATAAGAATTCCCTTTGCGCTGCCTTAGATTATTAACGCATTAGGAAACCTGTAGCTAAAGTTGTACTAGGCACAAAACGTCTCAAAACTTACGCTAATAAGAGTAATTATACTTTCTTTAAGAATTCTTGCGAAGATAAAAGTAACCACGACTAGATGCACTTACAAAGACTCTTCACCTATAATCCTACTAAGATTACCAGTAATAAAGAAGCTGTTACAAAATACATGGGCTGCAAAGGACTAAAGTTGTCCAAGCCATTAGTATATATATGCTAAGACGAATGAAGTAATGTATGCTTCAAAATCTAGGCATTAAATATTTGAAACACATGATCAAGACATATGCCATAAAATGGAAAGAATGAAAAGAACTAACAGAAAGGAAATTCTGTCTGCTTCCTAAAAAGAACAAAGGGCAACAATGATTCCTGAGGTGATTGAGAACTTAGGAAAAATGACCATAAGGAGACAAGACAGGCAAGCCGACGAGGTTCATCTCTGTGATGACAACTGCGAGTTATGCACGAAAATAAGGCATAATGTATATGGTCTCGATGATCATTAACACTAGAGGCAAGGAACTGGAAGAAATTCCGGTAATATCAGAATACTCCTACGTTTCCCAGAGAATCTACTTAAACTATCACCCGATCGTGAGGAGAAACTCAGAATTCATCGGATACTAGGAATAACACCGATTGTTAAAACACTTGTATCATTTGTTAAGAAAAAAAGACGAACATATACGTGTGAATATCGATCAAGGTCACAATCGATTGACGACTTATTCGAGGAGGTTGTTATTTGCTCAGGATACTATCAACATTTTAGACTTATCCCGGTTAGCCATCCCGTTACCCAAGTCAATAAGTAAGTCCAGAGACATTATTTGTATTATAGTAAGTTTATTATAATCATAAGAACTTAAAATATACTTTTGGGCAAGTTATGTCTCTAAGTATTTACTCTATTAGCACATTAAAGCTGGACATTAGAAACCTTTAGGTTTACCTCAACGATAGAGATATCATATTGATATTAAATTACCCAAAACAAGAAACGACACAATCTGGGTGATTGTGGATCAACTAACCAAGTCTGCTCAATCCCTACCAATGAAATAAACCCTTTAGTATAAGACACTTAGTTAAGTCATACGGGGACGAAATAGTCTCATTACGTAGAATCCCGTTATCTATTGTATTAAATCGAGATAGTCATTTCACTTCTGGAAAAGTTTTCAAAAAGCCTTTGAAACCCTACATATTTTGAGCAGGATAAGGGAACACTACAACATAGAAAGATATGCTAAGTACATGTGTGATAAATATTGGTGAAAGTAGGACTATTACTTATTACTCATAAGATTCTCCAATAGTCAGCCTACAAATATTAGTGATGCTCATTTAAAGCACTTTATGAATAATAGTACCATTCAGTACGATGGACAGAAATAAAAGAAAAGCAACTATCAGGCCATTAGACTGGAAATCATTAAAATTAGAATAAGAATATACTAAAAGTCTCTCCGTGAAAAAGGAATAGTCCGATGCGGCAAGAGGAAAAGTCAAAAATTTGTTGAACCATTTGGAATCATTAAATAAATTGGATCAGCAACTTATCAGCTAAAGTCACCAGAAGAAATGACAGATGTGTTTCAAATATGAAAAGGGAGTTGTCTGTCAAACAACCAAACGCCTAGCTGATAATGTCACACCCGCTCGTAGCGGAAGCGCGAGGTGTGATCTGATCGGTTCTCATTGCATAACAATATAAGTGAACATACTAAATGAATAGAAACAAGCTCCAATGCCATTGTCATAATTGTTTCAAAAGAACGCAACATAAGTTAAATGTATTGGTTACAAACCTTTAAATGAAAATAAGTTGTCATCGTTTTATACATCAAAATGTAAGTCTTAAAATGTCAAGGCTTTGACCACTATATCACCGCAAAGAGGCGGTATATAACGGGCAAACCCTTCAAATGGTGGCATGGAGTCTTGATACTTGCTTTCCTTGACTGAAATGTCTGCCAGGTCCACTAATTTCCTGAAATACATGTTAAGTTTGAAAACATCAACAAAAGTTGAGCGAGTTCATGCAGTTTAGCTGTATGAGATGTATCTGTAAAATGTGAGTTGTATAAAATGTATCTGTATGTATGATGTATAAACTGTATCCACAACATGTGAGTTGTATAAAATGTATCCATAAAATGTATGATGTATAAACTGTATCCACAACATGTGAGTTGTATAAAATGTATCTGTATGTATGATGTAGTATGTAAAGCGTCAATGAAATCGTTGATCATTAATGTTTCGCGAGGACATTAATATGTGTGACGAATTAGGAAGCAATCCAAACCTAGACGATTTTATGTCGACTCCTATCGACTGGGACACAAACGCACTCTTCTGTATGGGTCCACGACCAAGAGTGGGGCTCGCCAATACCCATTAGATCTAACCCTCTGTACCTAGGTCCAAACTGGATTAATGGTGCTTAGATGTATGACCCTAATTCGCACATGATCTAAGGTGTTTCATTCCCTAACTTTAACATACGTTGAACATGTATTTTCCCCGATAGTTGTAAAGTTGTAAAACATTTAAATGAATAGGGGACATGAACTCACTGAATTGCGTCCGTGAATAGAAGTAATTATGATCTCGCGTGTGGTCGTCTTGAACAATGTTGCGACCTACAAATGTTCTTTATTTGTTAGACACTTCAGTCTTTATAAATGACTTGAGTATAAGTCTTGTGTCTTGAATATGTGTTAAGACCTGTATGTCTTTGTTACTCATTGAACTGTGTATTAGATGTATTAACTGATAACTGTTTAGTGTATATATTTCTCCAAATACATATTCTTGTATCTCGTGAGTTGTATCATCGGGTCTTGTCATCTTGGTTTCGTGTCTTGTATAAGTAAATTGTATAATTGTAATGTTTATCAATTATATGTCATTGGGCTTAGCCCAAGAATTAATGTTATTGGGCTTAAATAGTATTGGGCCTAAATAGTGTTGGGCCTCAATAGTGTTGGGCCTAAATAGTGTTGGGCCTAAATAATGTTGGGCCTCAATAGTGTTGGGCTTAAATAGTGTTGGGCCTCAATAGTATTGGGCCTAAATAGTGTTGGGCCTCAATAGTGTTGGGCCTAAATAGTGTTGGGCCTCAATAGTGTTGGGCTTAAATAGTGTTGGGCCTCAATAGTGTTGGACCTCAATAGTATTGGGCTTAATGTTATTGGGCCTTGGCCCATACGTTTGGTATTGGGCTTAGCCCATGTGTTTTGATAAGCCCATTATGAAATTAAGCCCATTTAGAAAAGTAAGCCCATTTGTATAAAAATAGCCCATTTGTATAAACATAGCCCATTTGTATAAACATAGCCCATTTGTATAAAATAGCCCACTAGTAAATATAAGTCTTTCATTTTTATAAAAACATTTTTATAAAAATTCACTAAGTATACTTTTTAGTAAATAAAAACATAATAGTTTTTATAAGTCTCAAGATGTCCGAAATTTTGTTAATGGTAACGTAATTTATGTGCCCGCGTCGGAAGATCGCCTAAACGTCGTAGTAAGTTCTCCGAATGGCGATATGTTTATAAATTCGTCCGTCGTCCGATTTGACCATAAGTTGTGTCCGATCCTTCGGAATGTCCGTAAGTTGTTTTCATGTGTGTCTATATGTATTCTTGTAAGTCTTTAGTTGTAAGTATGTCTTGTATTTATTTGTGTCATTGTTATCAAGTCTTAACTTGTATATATAACTAATACAAATAATAACACATAGCACATACTTGATATGTTCACTAAATATATATTTTACCAGTATATATATATTTGTCAATTTTTATGTTTAGAAAGACCAACTTTCTAATCTTGTAAAGACTTTGTTAGAAAAAAAAATGATAGTTTTGTTAACATAATGTTCTAAAAAAATGGCCATATAACCTTTGTATTAATCATTTGGCCATGTTTCATAAACATATTATTTTCTTTTCCAAATCACCATCAATTTACCCAATCATCTTAACTAAAAACATATGAGATTTTTATAACATAAACTTATCAAAATGATCTCCAAATCATGTAGGGTTTTGGACATGATCATAACATGTGCTAACTAGTTCAAAAACCAAGTTTACTTCTAGTTTTAACAACTTTTATAAAAATCTCATGTTGTATGTTACTTTTCATAATTTTGTAGAAGTATTGTTTTTAGTGAAAAACATTAAATACTTTAACAAAATTAAAGGTTATGATCATCCAAGTAATCCTTTATGTTAAAAACCCTTTAACATAAACATGTATAATTGTAGATCATATTTTTAAAACATCCTCTAACAATTTATTTATATCATAATCATCATAACAAGATCAAATATGCATATATCAAGTCTTAGATCACAATATAAACCAACATAAATATGTCATGATTATTATTTTTGCTTCTTTGTATTTTTCATGTTTATTATGTATGATTTCTTGGTTATTATTTGTAATAATAACAATCATAATCATAATATATGTATCAAAGAAAAAAAAATAGATATAGAAGCTTACTTCTAGCACTAGGCTAGGGATGATCTTAGATGATTTTAAGAAGCAAAGAAGATGAAGATCTTGATGATATAAGGCTCTTGAATGGATGAATACACTTCCTTTAACTTGCTAGTTCTTTAGATCACCTTAAGCTCCATAGAAGTACAACTTGATCATCAAATAAAGGCTAAAAAGGAAATGGGTTTTTGTGGTGTTCTTGGTAAAAAGATGAAGATGATGAGAGTATTCTTATGTGTGGGTAAAGTATGGTGAAAAGTAGTGTAGAATGGTTAGTAACTAATGAGATTACATGTTATAATAATTCACCAACTTGATCCACTTGCATCTAAATAAGTATCTAGATATTTTTAACACATAATTAAGGGTATGTGGGCCCTTATACACGTTCATACATGGGGGGGGGGGGTCTTGAATTGTTGAATTGTTATTAAGTGTTTAAAGTGTTAGAAACTTTTAGCAAAGTTTAGGTGTTTTGGTGTTTAAATGTTTCAAGTGTATAAATGTGTTAAGAAGGTGTTAAGTGACCATTACTAGTCTAATATGATCTAAATAATATTAGATGGTCACTAAAAAAAAGATCCGACATTGTTCGGATATTCATTTCGAATTGTTTCGGTTAGACGTTATTTGAACGCTAAGTTGTGTAACTTGTATGAATTGATGTAGTTATTGGCTCGGATGATACCCGAATGTATCCTCTCATGAATTCTATGTTAAATAATATTTTTACATGTCGTAAAAATATTACAAAACTGATTTCTGCAGAATTTCTGCGGAAAAGTGTAGAAATCGTCGCTTTTAGTGCTTTTCGGCAGTTTTCGGTGCTACCGGACATTGGTAGTATATTAAACCAAACCCTTGCATTCCCATATAGGGTTTAATGTATATTTGATGTTGGACTTCCGTCTGAGTCCTAAAGATGTAATTTAGATGGTTTCGCTGGATCCTGAGTTTTCGTCAGCACGCTAGTTTACTAGATACTGCTCTAGTTGTTTCGATGCATTGTTTACATTGTTTCAAAGGTAACCAATAAAATGAATCATGTGCATCATAATTGAATATTCCATAAGTATTCTAAGATGTATATTATGTAATACGCAGTTCGAGTGTTCGAAATGCATAAAAAATGTAGCTAAAATGAGTACTTTAAGTGTAAGAAAGTTACCGAAAAGTGTCAGTTGTCACATTCTCCCCCTGTTATTGAGAATTTCGTCCCGAAATTCAAGCTGAGTCATCCTTTGCAGGATTGTTCTCAAACAGGTGAGGATATTTGACTTTGATTTGATCTTCACGTTCCCAAGTATATTGGGGTCCGTGTCGAGAGTTCCAACAAATTTTTACTAATATGTGACGACTCCTTTGTATTTTCTGGACCTTCCGGTCCATGACCTTAATAGGTGCTTTGTGAATTGGAGTTTGTCATCAATGTGAATCTCATCCGCCGGGATGATAACCGTTTCTTGCGTTGGACTCCTCTTAAGATTCGACACATGAAATGTGTCGTGTACACTACTAAGTTCTTCTGGTAACTTTAGCTTGTAGGCAACAGTGCCAATCTTCTCTAAGATTTCAAATGGTCCTACATATCGAGGGTTAAGCTTTCCACGCTTACCGAATCTCGCTACGCACTTCCAATGTGAGACTTTCAACAAGACCTTGTCTCCGACCTCGAAAGATAATGGCTTCCGTCTCTTGTCTGCGTAGCACTTTTGTCGATCGCGAGCCGCCTTGATACGGTCTCAGACCTGAAAGATTTTATTTGTAGTCTCTTGGACTAATTCCTGACCGATTAGTTGTTTATCGCTCGCTACCGCCCAACATAGCGGAGAGCGACACTTTCGACCGTAAAGAGCTTCGAACGGTGCAGCTTGTATACTAGTGTGGTAGCTGTTATTGTAGGAAAACTCAACTAAAGGTAGATGAGTATCCCAATTGCCGCCTAAATCCATAACACATGCACGAAGCATATCTTCGAGTGTTTGGATTGTCCGTTCGCTCTGGCCGTCAGTTTATGGATGAAAGGCCGTACTTAGATTCAAATGAGATCCAAAGGCCAGTTGGAATGATTTCCAAATTCTTGAAACAAAACGACCATCTTGGCTAGAGATGATTGAAATAGGTACTCCATGACGAGCCACTATTTCCTTGAGATAGGGTTCCGCTAGTTTCTCTGTACTATCCTCCTCCCGAATCGGTAAGAAGTGTACGGACTTTGTTAGTCTATCGATGATTACCCAATCATGTCATGAACGCATGAGGTCCTGGATAACTTCGAAATGAAGTACATCGATATTTGTTCCCATTTTTAAACGGGAATCTCGGGTTGTTGTACCAATCCCGAGGGATTTTAATATTCGGATTTGACTTTCGCATAAGTCAAGCATTCTCCGACATAAGTCGCGATATTACTTTTGAGGTTAGGCCACCAATAATATTCTTTCAATACTTAGGCCTATGTGCTTCCTCCAAATATCATCTCGAAGGCCGCCAAAGAATGGAACCTAATTTCAACCCATAAGGTATAAAGTTCCATCTTCCTTCGGCACTAATTGTTCCTTCATGCCTCGAAGTGTTTCTAGTTGAATATGCTCTTCCTTGAGCGCTTGTGAATCATCTTCTCTAATGCTTGAACTCTCAGTATTCTAACTCGCTCCTTGCGGCTCAAGGCGTTAGCTACAACGTTCGCCTTGCCCGGATGGTACTTTATTTCACAATCATAGTCTTTCAACAATTCAACCAACATCGTTGACGCATATTTTAATTCTTTTTGGTTGAATATGTGTTGAAGACTTTTATGATCCGTGAAAAATAATGCATTGAGTACCATATAAATAATGTCGCCATATTTTTAAAGCGAATACCACCACGCCTAACTCAAGGTCGAGAGTGGTATAGTTCTTCTCATGAACTTTTTAATTGGCGCGACGTGTACACGATAACTTTTTCACGTTGCACGAGTACGCAACCCAATCCTTGATGCGAAGCATCATAGTTTACAACAAAGTCATCGGTATCGTCGGATAATGATAAGGTTGTAAAATGCTATGCACCAATCTTAAGAATAAGTTGTAATGCTATTTCTTGTTTTTTGATTGGGGCGAATTTATTGTCTATTATTGGTGAGGGAGGTTAGCAATTGAGTAATTTAAAAAAAAATATCAATAGATCTCCGATGATATCCCGCTGATCCAAAAAAAAAAAATTTGCCGGACTCCAGTTGGAGTCTTGGGCACCTCCCAATTCTCATTTGCTTCAATCTTAGATGGGTCTACTTGAATGCCTTTCTCGTTCACTACATGCCTGAGGAATTGTACTTCGCGAATCCAAAATTCGCACTTGGAAAATTTCGCGTATAGTTTCTCCTTCTTGAGTAGTTCCGAAATGGTTCTCAAATGTTGTTCGTGCTCATCTGCCGATCGTGAGTATATCAAATGTCGTCAATGAATACCATGACGAATTTGTCAAGATACGGCTTGCACACACGATTCATTAAATCCATGAAGACCGCTGGTGCATTTGTTAAACCAAAAGGCATAACGAGAAACTCGTAATGACCGTAACGAGTCTTAAAAGCCGTTTTCGGTATGCTTTCCTCTTGAATTCGTAACTGATGATACTCCGATCGTAAGTATATCTTAGAGTAGAAGCTAGAACCTTTCATAAACCATTTGAGTTAGTTGGAAATTCATTTGTAACATGGTTTAGAAATATGAATTTTCGTTCATCGAAATGTTGTGCATTTTTGCAAAACTTGCATGTCTTTCCACCCCAAAACCTTTATAAAAATGTATAGTGGTAAAGAGTGGGGGTTATGAACTCACAACATCCTTATTCGGTCAACTACAAGGTTCAGAAGGTGCTAATCGACATGGAGATTTGGCTATGGGTGCGGCTCTCGGTACCAAGTCGATGTGAAACTCGACTTGTTGATATGGTGGTAGTCCTGACAAGACTTCAGGAATTTCTTCAGGAAATTATTTTATCAAAAGAATATCTGTCAGCTGTGGCCCAACGGCCTTCTTGTCTACAACAAGTGCTAGATAGGCAATACAACCTTTCCGTAAGCACTTATGTGCTTTCATGCCATTGATGATCCGCAATAGGGTGTCGCGCTTCTCTCCATGTATCACAAGTGTCTCTTCGTTCAGTAGTGGTAGGCGAATGATCTTCTCGTGACATAAGACTTTGGCTAGGTTATCGGATAACCAATCCATGTCAACCACTACTTCGAAACTACTCAACTGAACGGGGAAGAGATCGATATTGAATTTCAGCTCTAGACTTGACTAATTTACTTTTTGCCAATTCTATAGAATGAAGAGACGTTTAGCTTACTTGACTCTAGGCCAAGTACATTTTAAATTCTGTGTGGCGAGGACTTCACTGTATAGTTTTAGGAACCCTATGTTTAAATGTAGGATAACCCAATCCATATGTTTAGATGTAGGATAACCCGATCCATATGTTTAGTTGTTGGATAACCCAACCATATGTTTAGATGTAGGATAACCCAATCCCTAATTGTAGCTAGGACAATCCCGTCCCTAGCCATGAAACTCATGTATGTGAAATGTTGAGATGAAGCTAAAATTGCCAATTGTATACAATAACATGGATGTGAAATGTTGACGAATAGGATACATACCGGTGGCCCTTAATGATTTGATATGTCTCAGCTAATTCCCCATTAGCTAACTTGATATAGTAATGTGTGTCCAACATGACTCTAATTCGAGTATATGCTTAACATTTAAAAGCAATAGCTAAGCTCGGTGTTGGTATTAATAGAATTGATACATGATGATCGTAGAGTGTACGCACTCATGAATTCATTTCTCTCATGGCGAGATTTATTGTTTGAGTGATCGAGGTAGGGAGGGATGATGCGGTTATGCTTCGGATCTCCGAGGCTAAACATAAAATGTGACACTCAGTGTGTTTGAATTCGGGTGTTACCCATTATGGAACAACCCTTGAGATATCGTGAAAGCATCAAGTGTAACCAACAATATTAGCTCTAGTTATGATCGAATTCTTTTATAAAATCATATAAAAATAGATATGAAAATCAGATGATATAAAAGAATGATGTATGGTTAAATAAATAACCAATAGAAATGTAGTGTATAAATATATCATGTCTTGAAATACAATATTATGTCTTGTGTAGAAGATGTCGCGTCTTGTGCAAAAATGTCATGTCTTGTCTTTGTTGAAGAGATTTGAATAACACCACGATATGCAATATAACATAAGCACTTATATATAGGAAGTACCAGCGGCGTATCCACCATGCTTTTATCATATTACACACGTCTCATCACTTACAAATAACCACAAAAAATGTCTTGTGTAAACCAACGTCAAATGACATGTATAACAATGTCTTGCGTAACAATGTCATGTATAAAACATGTCTTGTGTAAAAGCAATGGTTTTCAACACATAACTTTTAACTTAAACAATTGATTCTTTTGGCGCCATGATCTTTTTAATACACACTATTAAAAGAATCTAGACATGTATTTGGATAAATAAAGTCTATCATGTGCCCAAGAATGAAGAATGCAATCAATCGGTCATGAAAACCTCAAGACCATATTGTTCATACATGTTTGAATAAATGATAATGTGGATAACCAAAACCAAAAGGTGTAATGCCTCTTGCGTGTATTGGTCATATGTTTAAATGGAAAAAGAAAAAAAAATAATTCGTTGAGGAGGGGAAACTAACCAGTGGTCTTCGTCTATATAATATGTATTCCCTACTCTATGGACCTCGATCATCCTAAGTAGAGAAAATCCTTTGTCTTACTTGTCCATGTGACAATCATGGTATTAGTGCTTGAGTTTCACGAGCTCTAGCAAAATTATTAGAATTTCCAAAGATGTCGAATAGAATGTAATGAGGGAGTTGCAGCATGGTTCATGCCATACCATCCCTTGGAAAAAGACAAATGTCAAACGACGGAATTTATTGTATCACTTCCAATAAATATGATAAGGTGGAATATGATAAGGTAAGGTAAGGTAAAGTAGGGTAAAGTGTCATAGACACCATGGAACCAACCCATGTTCAAGAATTTCGAGAATGTTGAGGAAAATCCTCCATGAGTAGCTAACACGTTTTGTTTGTTTAAATGACTAGTCTCAACTGAATCGTGATATAGATCGAATGTTAGGTGTGAACAAATATGTGTCGTCTTCCCGTATTGTATTGTATTGTATTGTATTGTATTGTATTGTATTGTATTGTATTGTATTGTATTGTATTGTATTGTATTGTATTGTATTGTATTGTATTGTATTGTATTGTATTGTATTGTATTGTATTGTATTGTATTGTATTGTATTGTATTGTATTGTATTGTATTGTATTGTATTGTATTGTATTGTATTGTATTGTATTGTATTGTATTGTATTGTATTGTATTGTATTGTATTGTATTGTATTGTATTGTATTGTATTGTATTGTAGGGTGTTATACTAACCACCCCCAGTTCGTGTTCTACTAGATAGGAAGAATTGAATCTCAAGTAATAACTTAAGAATTTTGAATGAATAGTGATCATTAGCTTGACCCGCAGAGTCCACCAGAATTTCCATGCACTACAAGTTGTTATTACGTGGGCCCCCGTAATAATAAATTGTCTTGCATGGTCACCCTAGCATTCTCTCGTTCAGAGCAGGCGATCAGTCAGAGAGAAAACGTTATTGTCAATATACCTTCAACATAGGAGGGACCTTCGTGATAACTCACGTGTCAACGTTCGTTATCATTACTCGCAGAACGGTACGGCGTTAGGTGAAATAGAAATGAAAAGAATTTGTAATAATAACAACCAAAGAGGCACCTTCAAGATGAATACTTCATCTTCCTTGTAAGGACAAGAGTATATCAACCTTGATTCGTATGAGTCACAGGGATCTCGTCCCACTAATGGAGTTGTTGTCCAAGGTTACCACCTTCGCCTCGTCGTCATTATCATGGTCAGGCATCTCAGCATTCGCGAGAAAGCAACCATATTTTACGGAATTAAGTTTAAGATTTCACTTAGGAATCATGTTCGCCATAAGCTCCGCAATAGACATGAGGTCGATATTTTCACCGTGCGAGTAAAGAATAATAATAGAGTTTGAAGTCGAAGGTATTTTGTTCTTGGCAAAATATTTCATGCAACATATATATGAACCACCTATATATATAATCATGTAAAATCCTATCAATCAAGGATTTCTATCTTGTATAAGTTGAATTTGTGAGCTGTTTATAATGCATAAACTGATAATGTAATGTATTGTAGGCACATAGTCTATTAATGTATTGTGTCTGTTTCTCATAGACTTCACCCATGGAAATGTCCTCGCTTGATTTATGTGAAATGAATTTTTGCTGTAGTGGACCTTGAAAAATGTTTATGCAATGAAAACCTTTTGACTTGTCCAATTTTATTTATAATCTGTTCAACATGAACAAGAGGTTTTCGTGAGAGATCCCTAGTGATTGTAGACTTAGACTCGAGAAAGAATCCTGGTTCACTACAATCGATGCTCTGATACCAATCTGTCACACCCGCTCGTAGCGGAAGCGCGAGGTGTGATCTGATCGGTTCTCATTGCATAACAATATAAGTGAACATACTAAATGAATAGAAACAAGCTCCAATGCCATTGTCATAATTGTTTCAAAAGAACGCAACATAAGTTAAATGTATTGGTTACAAACCTTTAAATGAAAATAAGTTGTCATCGTTTTATACATCAAAATGTAAGTCTTAAAATGTCAAGGCTTTGACCACTATATCACCGCAAAGAGGCGGTATATAACGGGCAAACCCTTCAAATGGTGGCATGGAGTCTTGATACTTGCTTTCCTTGACTGAAATGTCTGCCAGGTCCACTAATTTCCTGAAATACATGTTAAGTTTAAAAACATCAACAAAAGTTGAGCGAGTTCATGCAGTTTAGCTGTATGAGATGTATCTGTAAAATGTGAGTTGTATAAAATGTATCTGTATGTATGATGTATAAACTGTATCCACAACATGTGAGTTGTATAAAATGTATCCATAAAATGTATGATGTATAAACTGTATCCACAACATGTGAGTTGTATAAAATGTATCTGTATGTATGATGTAGTATGTAAAGCGTCAATGAAATCGTTGATCATTAATGTTTCGCGAGGACATTAATATGTGTGACGAATTAGGAAGCAATCCAAACCTAGACGATTTTATGTCGACTCCTATCGACTGGGACACAAACGCACTCTTCTGTATGGGTCCACGACCAAGAGTGGGGCTCGCCAATACCCATTAGATCTAACCCTCTGTACCTAGGTCCAAACTGGATTAATGGTGCTTAGATGTATGACCCTAATTCGCACATGATCTAAGGTGTTTCATTCCCTAACTTTAACATACGTTGAACATGTATTTTCCCCGATAGTTGTAAAGTTTTAAAACATTTAAATGAATAGGGGACATGAACTCACTGAATTGCGTCCGTGAATAGAAGTAATTATGATCTCGCGTGTGGTCGTCTTGAACAATGTTGCGACCTACAAATGTTCTTTATTTGTTAGACACTTCGGTCTTTATAAATGACTTGAGTATAAGTCTTGTGTCTTGAATATGTGTTAAGACCTGTATGTCTTTGTTACTCATTGAACTGTGTATTAGATGTATTAACTGATAACTGTTTAGTGTATATATTTCTCTAAATACATATTCTTGTATCTCGTGAGTTGTATCATCGGGTCTTGTCATCTTGGTTTCGTGTCTTGTATAAGTAAATTGTATAATTGTAATGTTTATCAATTATATGTCATTGGGCTTAGCCCAAGAATTAATGTTATTGGGCTTAAATAGTATTGGGCCTAAATAGTGTTGGGCCTCAATAGTGTTGGGCCTAAATAGTGTTGGGCCTCAATAGTGTTGGGCCTAAATAATGTTGGGCCTCAATAGTGTTGGGCTTAAATAGTGTTGGGCCTCAATAGTATTGGGCCTAAATAGTGTTGGGCCTCAATAGTGTTGGGCCTAAATAGTGTTGGGCCTCAATAGTGTTGGGCTTAAATAGTGTTGGGCCTCAATAGTGTTGGACCTCAATAGTATTGGGCTTAATGTTATTGGGCCTTGGCCCATACGTTTGGTATTGGGCTTAGCCCATGTGTTTTGATAAGCCCATTATGAAATTAAGCCCATTTAGAAAAGTAAGCCCATTTGTATAAAAATAGCCCATTTGTATAAACATAGCCCATTTGTATAAACATAGCCCATTTGTATAAAATAGCCCACTAGTAAATATAAGTCTTTCATTTTTATAAAAACATTTTTATAAAAATTCACTAAGTATACTTTTTAGTAAATAAAAACATAATAGTTTTTATAAGTCTCAAGATGTCCGAAATTTTGTTAATGGTAACGTAATTTTTGTGCCCGCGTCGGAAGATCGCCTAAACGTCGTAGTAAGTTCTCCGAATGGCGATATGTTTATAAATTCGTCCGTCGTCCGATTTGACCATAAGTTGTGTCCGATCCTTCGGAATGTCCGTAAGTTGTTTTCATGTGTGTCTATATGTATTCTTGTAAGTCTTTAGTTGTAAGTATGTCTTGTATTTATTTGTGTCATTGTTATCAAGTCTTAACTTGTATATATAACTAATACAAATAATAACACATAGCACATACTTGATATGTTCACTAAATATATATTTTACCAGTATATATATATTTGTCAATTTTTATGTTTAGAAAGACCAACTTTCTAATCTTGTAAAGACTTTGTTAGAAAAAAAAAAATGATAGTTTTGTTAACATAATGTTCTAAAAAAAATGGCCATATAACCTTTGTATTAATCATTTGGCCATGTTTCATAAACATATCATTTTCTTTTCCAAATCACCATCAATTTACCCAATCATCTTAACTAAAAACATATGAGATTTTTATAACATAAACTTATCAAAATGATCTCCAAATCATGTAGGGTTTTGGACATGATCATAACATGTGCTAACTAGTTCAAAAACCAAGTTTACTTCTAGTTTTAACAACTTTTATAAAAATCTCATGTTGTATGTTACTTTTCATAATTTTGTAGAAGTATTGTTTTTAGTGAAAAACATTAAATACTTTAACAAAATTAAAGGTTATGATCATCCAAGTAATCCTTTATGTTAAAAACCCTTTAACATAAACATGTATAATTGTTAGATCATATTTTTAAAACATCCTCTAACAATTATTTATATCATAATCATCATAACAAGATCAAATATGCATATATCAAGTCTTAGATCACAATATAAACCAACATAAATATGTCATGATTATTATTTTTGCTTCTTTGTATTTTTCATGTTTATTATGTATGATTTCTTGGTTATTATTTGTAATAATAACAATCATAATCATAATATATGTATCAAAGAAAAAAAAATAGATATAGAAGCTTACTTCTAGCACTAGGCTAGGGATGATCTTAGATGATTTTAAGAAGCAAAGAAGATGAAGATCTTGATGATATAAGGCTCTTGAATGGATGAATACACTTCCTTTAACTTGCTAGTTCTTTAGATCACCTTAAGCTCCATAGAAGTACAACTTGATCATCAAATAAAGGCTAAAAAGGAAATGGGTTTTTGTGGTGTTCTTGGTAAAAAGATGAAGATGATGAGAGTATTCTTATGTGTGGGTAAAGTATGGTGAAAAGTGGTGTAGAATGGTTAGTAACTAATGAGATTACATGTTATAATAATTCACCAACTTGATCCACTTGCATCTAAATAAGTATCTAGATATTTTTAACACATAATTAAGGGTATGTGGGCCCTTATACACGTTCATACATGGGGGGGGGGGGGGGGTCTTGAATTGTTGAATTGTTATTAAGTGTTTAAAGTGTTAGAAACTTTTAGCAAAGTTTAGGTGTTTTGGTGTTTAAATGTTTCAAGTGTATAAATGTGTTAAGAAGGTGTTAAGTGACCATTACTAGTCTAATATGATCTAAATAATATTAGATGGTCACTAAAAAAAAGATCCGACATTGTTCGGATATTCATTTCGAATTGTTTCGGTTAGACGTTATTTGAACGCTAAGTTGTGTAACTTGTATGAATTGATGTAGTTATTGGCTCGGATGATACCCGAATGTATCCTCTCATGAATTATATGTTAAATAATATTTTTACATGTCGTAAAAATATTACAAAACTGATTTCTGCAGAATTTCTGCGGAAAAGTGTAGAAATCGTCGCTTTTAGTGCTTTTCGGCAGTTTTCGGTGCTACCGGACATTGGTAGTATATTAAACCAAACCCTTGCATTCCCATATAGGGTTTAATGTATATTTGATGTTGGACTTCCGTCTGAGTCCTAAAGATGTAATTTAGATGGTTTCGCTGGATCCTGAGTTTTCGTCAGCACGCTAGTTTACTAGATACTGCTCTAGTTGTTTCGATGCATTGTTTACATTGTTTCAAAGGTAACCAATAAAATGAATCATGTGCATCATAATTGAATATTCCATAAGTATTCTAAGATGTATATTATGTAATACGCAGTTCGAGTGTTCGAAATGCATAAAAAATGTAGCTAAAATGAGTACTTTTAGTGTAAGAAAGTTACCGAAAAGTGTCAGTTGTCACATTCTCCCCCTGTTATTGAGAATTTCGTCCCGAAATTCAAGCTGAGTCATCCTTTGCAGGATTGTTCTCAAACAGGTGAGGATATTTGACTTTGATTTGATCTTCACGTTCCCAAGTATATTGGGGTCCGTGTCGAGAGTTCCAACGAATTTTTACTAATATGTGACGACTCCTTTGTATTTTCTGGACCTTCCGGTCCATGACCTTAATAGGTGCTTTGTGAATTGGAGTTTGTCATCAATGTGAATCTCATCCGCCGGGATGATAACCGTTTCTTGCGTTGGACTCCTCTTAAGATTCGACACATGAAATGTGTCGTGTACACTACTAAGTTCTTCTGGTAACTTTAGCTTGTAGGCAACAGTGCCAATCTTCTCTAAGATTTCAAATGGTCCTACATATCGAGGGTTAAGCTTTCCACGCTTACCGAATCTCGCTACGCACTTCCAATGTGAGACTTTCAACAAGACCTTGTCTCCGACCTCGAAAGATAATGGCTTCCGTCTCTTGTCTGCGTAGCACTTTTGTCGATCGCGAGCCGCCTTGATACGGTCTCAGACCTGAAAGATTTTATTTGTAGTCTCTTGGACTAATTCCTGACCGATTAGTTGTTTATCGCTCGCTACCGCCCAACATAGCGGAGAGCGACACTTTCGACCGTAAAGAGCTTCGAACGGTGCAGCTTGTATACTAGTGTGGTAGCTGTTATTGTAGGAAAACTCAACTAAAGGTAGATGAGTATCCCAATTGCCGCCTAAATCCATAACACATGCACGAAGCATATCTTCGAGTGTTTGGATTGTCCGTTCGCTCTGGCCGTCAGTTTATGGATGAAAGGCCGTACTTAGATTCAAATGAGATCCAAAGGCCAGTTGGAATGATTTCCAAATTCTTGAAACAAAACGACCATCTTGGTTAGAGATGATTGAAATAGGTACTCCATGACGAGCCACTATTTCCTTGAGATAGGGTTCCGCTAGTTTCTCTGTACTATCCTCCTCCCGAATCGGTAAGAAGTGTACGGACTTTGTTAGTCTATCGATGATTACCCAATCATGTCATGAACGCATGAGGTCCTGGATAACTTCGAAATGAAGTACATCGATATTTGTTCCCATTTTTAAACGGGAATCTCGGGTTGTTGTACCAATCCCGAGGGATTTTAACAGGAAAGGAAACTTAGCAGTTAAGCTTAGTAATTAAGAAAACTTAATAATTAAGTAAACTTAGTAATTAAGAAAACTTAATGATTAAGTAAACTTAATGGTTATGTAAAACTTAGCAGTTAAGGAAACTTAACAGGAAAGGAAACTTAGCAGTTAAGCAAGTTAAGTAAGATTAATTAATCAGTTAAGTAAGATTAATTAAGTTAAGTATGATTAATTAATCAGTTAATCAAGATTAATTAAGCTAAGCAAGATTAATTAAGCTAAACAAGATTAATTAAGCTAAGCAAGATTAATTAAGCTAAGTAAGATTAATTAAGTAAATTAAACACCTAAATAGATATACATGAAAATAAATATATATGAGATAGATAATATCAAAGGAATGTGCAAGGAAGGTATAAGAGGATATATATGTGGGTAGGAAACTTCCTAGAAAATGTATAGGTAACTTCCTAGAAAAGGTATATGAAATTTCCTAGAAAATACAAAGGAAACTTCCTAGAAATTTCATACTCCTTACCTATAAATAGGAAGCTTAGGATTCATTTTTCTTTGCTCATTCCTTCTATTCTTCTCTCTATACGTTGGTGTTCTAATCAATAATCGCCGATACGATATTCTATCCGATCGACTCGGGAACCAACTAACGAATGCCAAAGTGTTGTCTTAATAAGACTATACTTTGTGAATTTCGTTAAGGTTCTGATCTCGTGACCATCGTTAGGTTTGATGTGGTTTTACACTAATACGTATTCCAGTCTGTTAACCTAAATGTTTAACTATCAGAAAACTCCGGTCCCTAAACCTACTATCAAACAAGATGTATAACTATCAGAAGACTTAGAATCAAGAGTATATGCTAACAAGGTGAGTCATTCTTTTTTTACCAAATTGTTTCCAAACCCCTATTTGTTTTTAAAGTTATAATTACAGGGATTAAGTCTTTGTAATCTTCAATTACTGCCGGTATGTGGGGTTTTGTATACATTACTTGATAATCTTCACCATTGGACAACGGGTTAGCCAATGGGTGATATGACCATAGTCACAGATCCGTTCGAGTGACAAATACCGATTTGGGGTAATTGGTTGATAAAAACATTGTAATCGCTCTTAATACTGTAGATTATAACAATGTGTCGTTTACACAAAAATGAATAAACTCACCAGTATTTCCTGCTGACCAAAATGTTTTTAAAACGCGTTTCAGGTGATTCCTGTAGATCGGAATAAGAGTTGGATACGGCACCGAAAGGCTTAAAGAAGTGGCTTATTTTATCAAATAAATTAAATTAAATTAAACGTTGTTTTACGTATTCGGGTATATCCCATATTAAAGCTACCTTTCAAAACATGATTTTATCCCATCTATTTAATAAATAAAATCCGGTGTTTTCTAAACTCTGATATTTTCCTAACTCACGATCCTGATAAACATTTCCGCTGCAATGTTTTTAAAATAACCACCAGTACCACTTGACTGTTCGCGGCTCCCCCCCAAGGTGGGGTCGGGGTCGTGACATCTAGTGGGTTTGGGATAAGCCATGTGGGCTAATTAAATATATTGGGCTTGTTTAGTTAAGAGTATGCATGTGGGCTTGGCTCAGTCTGTCTTTAGGTCACCCTATGTAAGGGTGAGCCTAGGTCATTAGGAGCTGACTATTCATATTAGTGTTCTTTTTATCATTTTCGAATGAGGGATTATTATACCAGACGAGTTCTACACTCGTGTGCAATAGAATCTACAGCTTTTATTCATCATCGTTTTTGTTCTTGTTTCTTTTATCAGTTTTCCACACTTTTGATCGTGTTAGTGATATCCGATTGATAGTTTTTTTTTTTGGACTTGCAATTGGTATCAGAGCCTACGTAGTCTTACAAAGGCTCGGTTTTAGATCGGATATCACTTGAAGATTTGAATATTGGACTCGAAGACTGCTAGACAAACTGCAACGGATTTGTTGTTTCAATCAACTCGAAGAAAGACAAGAAAAAGATTCGAAGAACACTAAGAACAGTTTTGAATATTGATTCAAGACTGATTTGCAGGAAACAAGTTTTTTTTTGGGTTAAAGATTTTTTGTAGTGCTTTCATAATTTTTACGAAGAACAGGAAGAAACATTCAAGAACAGTTCAAATCTTCACGTTTTGATCTATTTTGAAGAGCTACAGTTTGTGTTTGCTGATTTTTTGGATTTATTGGTGGAAAGGATTTCCAAAGAAATTAATTTTCGAACTGGTTCCTTGAGTTTCGGGATTGATTTATTGATTTGAATCAAATGAGGAAATAGTGTACAGGATCCTAAGTGTGCGACGTATACTGTGTGCGACATTGCTAAGTGTGCGACCTGATAAAAGTGTACAGGCTTAGTGTGCAACCAAGACTGCTAGTGTGCGACTGACCTAAGTGTGCTACTTGGAGTGTACGGTTTGCTTCAAATCAGCCTAGTGTGCGAGCTGGTTATAAGTGTGCGAGCTGGTTATAAGTGTGCGGCCCGGGTTATCAGTGTGCGATCAGGCCCAATAAATTCAGTGTACGGGCCCAAAAGTAACTAGTGTGCGGTCCAAAGGGTAGTGTGCGGCCATCTAAGTAAAGGTGGAATTTTAATCAGCTGATGTGTACGATTTTAAACGTATTTGAGTGCAGAGTTTGATCTACTAACAATCTTGGCAAACCGACTGCACGGTTAGACTCGTGGGATTTTTAGGACATAAAAAAAACAAGGCATGAAAATTCTGAAAAAGCGTTTGGACATTATATATCATTGGACTAGAAATTTCGAGACCAGCCTAACGGTACAATTTGGTAAAAACTGTTTTTGGTCAGTTTTCGGTCAATTTTCGTACGGTTTAACAGTCCGGTTCGGTAAAACGCACATTTCCAAGGGATCACATCCTAGAATCTTAAAAATGTCTTCTCAGAGAGAGGTGCTTAAGCAGAAACTTGAAAGATTCAGATACTCAGTTGGTGAATCTATATAAGCACTTACGGGCCGGTTTACTGAACTGCTCTCTGAAATGGAGATGGCAAAGATTGTGGTGTCTACTCACGTGAGCAACAAAAAGCTTCTTGATGCTCTAAAAGGCATTCCAGATCAACCAAAGTGTAGGTGGTTTAGAAATGTTAATCAGATAATATTGACAACCAACTGTTACAGAATGAAGCCGGATGAGCTGATCTCACTCATCAAATCATATGATACGGCTGAAAAGCAGAAGGCTCAAGGCAACACATCTGCTGCACCTTGCTCCTCCACTCCTGTTGTTCCTGCTGCTCCAAAACCTGCTGTAGTTTGCTTGTCTACTCCTACTGATTCATATCAAAATTCAGAATCAAGTTGCGGTGCGAGTTTTCAGATTCATGAATTCACTCCTACTCCTACTGAGGTATGTGTAGATAACATTTGTTGTACTACTTCCTGTAGAGAGAAGGTAAGCGGGTATAAAGAACAGGCCAACTCATTGACTATGCAACTGCAAATATCCAAATCTAACTTATATCAGATTAAAAAGAAAATCAACGGATATAAGGATATGGTGGATGCACAAAAGTGTGATATCCGACAGTTGCATAAGGATTTAAGTGACGAGAGATGTAGGCATCTCCACTTTAAAGAGCTTTCTGAAAAACTAACTACTGAACTTGATAATCTAAAATCAACTTTTGAAAATACTGAATTCAATTTTAAAAAGTTTGACGTGTCAAGTGAAAAAGTTGAGAAGATGATAAATAAGCAGTTACAATTCAGTAAGAAAGAAGTTAGGAATAAGGGATTGGGATTTGTATGCATACCTCCACCATACAATCACAATTACACCTCTATTCCTATGACTGAAGAGGAGATTGCTAACATGCCTGACATGGAGTATGGAAAACCCAGTGATGTCAAGGTTGAGGCAGTAAAACCCACAAAAGTTAAAATCTCAAAACCAAAAAGGAACGAAACAAAGACAACTAAACCAATATCTGCACCTGTTTTTGTTAAATCAAAAAATGTCTCTAAGCAAACAGAGACATTAAGTTTTGAGAAAAATGAAGAATCTTCAAATAAACCAACTGAGCCAGTTGCTCCATCTGACTCCAAATGTGAATCACCTGAAGCAACTGATTTTGAGAAATTGGAATCAGTTGAATCTAGTGAATCCAGCTGTGATTTCTCTGGAGTAGCTGGATTAAAAACTGAGGATTCAGCAGAGCCACTACAAAAGGAATGTAACTAAAGTGGTTCAGCTAAATCAAGTTGTGAAACAGTGATTGAGCCCACAACGTCTGAAATTGACACAACAAGGCCAGTCCATGAGTTTAAATGTGTGAGTGTTACTGATGCTTCTACTTCATGTGCAGATGAGGTAAAAGTAGAGGATTGGGTTGAGGGGGATGATATTGTTTGCCAAAAGGCTGATAATGTTTGTTAAAAAAACATCAAATTTGTATATTGATGCTCCTCCATATGTGAGAAAGGTTGTTTCTGAGTCAGCTTTGAGAGGCCCATCAAATAAATATGTGCCTCCTAAGCCAACAGTTAGAAATGAAAATGCTAAATCCAGTTTTTAAATGATTGGGGCAAAAACGCTAAAGTGACCAAACCACAGGGAGCAAAACGAAAGTTAACTCAATAATATATATAGTTTTTTGAGTAAATTACAAGTTTTGTCCTTTATGTTTACACCAAATTGCAGGCGGTGTCCTTTAGCGCAAAAGTTGACAAGTTCTGTACTTAATGTTCCAAAATCTTACACGTTATGTCCTTTAGGCCAAACCCAGTCAGATTTTTTGGTTAAATCTGGTCATGTGTCTTGCACATGAGGGCATTATTGTACTTTCATCTCATTCGGGACTATTGTGTAAAACAAGTTATGTTAGGGGGACTATTGCATAAAAAACAAAAAAAGAAGTATAACTGCACACACGCACACACTCTCTCTCCCTCTCTCTCTTCTCTCTCTTTATCACACACGCTCTGTTTTCTCTCTCGCTTCTCTCTCTTCTCTCAGCTCAAACCTTCTCAAAGTTGGAGGGATTGGTGGTGGATTAGATTGAAGGTGTGTGGATGATGGTGGTTGTTAAAGGCGTTGGAAGTTGGTGGTTGCACGAAATGGTGGAGGGGGCTTGTTGGTGGTGGTTGGTGACGGGATTGGTGGTGGATGGTGCTTGTTGATGGTGGTTGGTGACAGGATTGGTGGTGGATGGTGCTTGTTGATGGTGGTTGTTAGTGTAACAACCCGACTTTTTGAAGTCAAAGTACAAGTCAAAGTCAAAGTCAAAGGAAGAAAAGATTGCTAATCAGATCTGTCATTCCTTGCTTAATTATTACGTGTACTCTCCGACTCGATAATCGATGTATGCTAGTTACCGCTATATTTGTTTACGATTTGTATTATGCGATAAACGCAATTGAACGCTAATCTACTTAACGCTATCTCATCGCTATCGAATCGCAACTTGAATCGAAGTTATGGTTATTGTTTTACGTGTGTGTTCTATTATGTGTTACTTGTGCATGTTTAATTATGTTAAAGGTGTTAATCGCAAACGCAATCGCAACTCTATCGCAACGCAATCTCATCACGAACTGGAAACACAAGATTACTTATGTTGTTGTATGTTAGTTATGTTATTTGTGTAACTATTATTTAAAACTATCGCATCGCTTATTCGACACTCGCTTAAACGCATCGCAACGCTCAAACGCACGAAACGGAACTCGAAAACTAACTCGCACATGTCGTCCAATCGAACGACCGTTCGATCGAATGGTCATCCAACCGGATGACCATCCGATCGGATGGCCATCCGATCGAAAGGCCCTCCGACCGAATCACTCCACACCGCCTCTTCTCCACTTCACCTATAAATACCCCACCTGTCACATCACTGTTCATGATGTGACAGCTCTCCTCCGACCCACGCACTCTCAGGCCACTTTTCTCTCGATTCCTTGCGATTCTTGTAAATTTTCATCTCAAATCTTGTACTTTCACAATCAGCACACACTTTCTCATCATCCTCTCCACCAAATCACAAATTTTAACCATGAAATCACCTGATTTCGGGTTGTTCAATGATGACGCCATCACGGGTTTGTATGAACGTCGGAGAATGACTTCATTACAGCAAGAACGGTCTGAATCTAACAGATTTCGACATGATTTTTACACAAATTTTACTAAATCTAAGAATAAACAAAGTGTTTCAAACTTTTCTTCAAACATTCTTCACTTTTGCTCAAAACCTATAGAATCGGAGCTCGTTCAGGCCTTCTACTCATTCTCTAGTGAAGTGCCGGTCTGAGAACGGATTACTATCGAAGAGATGACCGACTTATAGGTTGAACATGAAACACCGACATGAACAGCTGGTTCGGATCGAATGGGGTGATTCCCGTCCGACCGGATTAGTTGAACCTGATGGGGTTTCCGTTGTTTGACACGTTGTCATACCGTCTCGGTTCAACCGCCAACTTTCTAAACTTAACTGATTTTACAAGTTCTCAAACAAACAGGTTACCCGAACGAATCGCCGTCCGATCGGATCACCATCCGATCGAACGACGATTCGATCAGGTGACTTGTGATTTTCAACACTTAAAACATTTTACAAAATTTCGAAGATTATCAGTTCCAAACGAAAAGTCATCCAATCGGACGACCATCTGATCGAATGACTATCCTACCAGGAGACTTGAATCTTTGTAACGTTCCACTTAAACGGATCACCATCCGAGCGAACGGCCATCCGTCCGGATGACCGTCCGACCGGACGACCTGATAAGTAGAAACACTTCCCATCTTCTAAAATGCTACAACGAAAACTTCAAAGTTCAAACCATACACAAACACATCCTTCCCAAACGGACGACCCTCCAACCGAATGGTCATCCGTCCGGACGGTCATCCGATCGGATCATTATCCATCCCTCATCCCACCCGACATGCTATTTTACACACTGTTCAATGCTCATGCTGTCGTTATCTGATCAGGCTAATCACTCCAGCGCTCCCTTCAATCCAAGCTTGTGTTAACTATTTAACACGAACTGTGAGTATACTCGATCCCTTTTTGCTTAACGCACTTTTGGGTGTTACATACGTTACCTATATTAAATCACATCTATCACACAACGCAAACACCTTTATACGCTAACCGCTCTGCATGTTATACGTGTTATTCGATGAATGCTTGTATGTTATGTTTACACAGTGATTGTTGCCTGACACCTTAGCAATGATAGTACTATAGTTTGGACTCAGCACCTGTCGTGGACAGGGGTTGTTAAGGGTATTTCTTCACGTGTCACAGTGGTGATATGTGTTGCGCATTCTACTACTCGCAGTCATGTCCGTGCATATTTCATTGTCGATAGCTTACATGTTTCACATATCTACATGTTACATGCTGGTTATGCGTAAATCGCTTTCGCTACTATTATACTATTAAACTTGTATGCTCACATTTACACTATGTGTATTGACCTATTTTAACGTATGTGACAGGTTTCTAGGATGTTGTGATATGCTTTGCTTCTGTGGAAATCGAGCTAGGGGAGTCTAGAAATAAACTAAATAATTTATGAGTTGTCGAAACAATATTTGTTTTTGAGAACACTATGTCTGTAATAACTATTTTTATTTGATATGTTATGGTATGGGACGTAACGTTAAATATCTGGTAATTATAGTGGTTATGGATTCTCCTGGACAATCTGTTTCGCTCAATGCCTCACCCCGATGTTTCCGCCTTCGGTTGGGGTGTGACAGTTAGCGGCTTAGATGCACTACCTGAAATTGATGGGCATGTTCAACAATTTAAGAGCAATTGTTCTGGTCGCTAAAAGGGTTTCTAAAGAAGAACATCAATGAGTTAATTTCTAATCTTTTATGTGGGTTTGATGAGAAATTAACTCATTGATCATTATGTTTCGCAACGGGTATTTCAATTTCAAGATTGGGGTTTTCTTGAAATTGGAGTTTGGGGGATTTTGAACCGGAAAAGGTTTGATTATCTCTGATCTGATAACCGAGTTTGGTGTCGAAATGAAGAGGTGACTAAAGCTGTTGTATTCCTTACATTTGTAACTGGTGTAACTTTGTGTAGATAACAGACTTGCCTTTTTCTCCCTACTCGACTTTTGTAATTAAGGGTTTATATTTGTTTTGTCTCTTGTCTAGATGACAATTTACCCAGTTTTAGTGGCACCCCAGTTCACACCTGTAACTATTCTAACTTTAATCTTCTAATTTCTTGTTTGAATATATTCACACCTCTAGAACATATTAATAAACTATCATACAATAGCGTGACAGTTTACGGTCTGTATTCTAATTACATTAGAATTATCTTTTATGTTTGTTGGATTGCATTGACTAACCTTTTTGGCGGTGGTGGGTGTTGGTGGTGGGAGGTGGTGGTAGTGGGTGAAGAGAAAGAAAAGGAAAGGAGAGGATATTGTGTGAGAGAGAGAAAGAGAGAGGGAGAAAGAGTCAGAGAGAGAGAGAGATTTCCCGTTTTCTCAATATTTATATTTTATTTTCTATTTCATACATATACATAACTAGTCCCTTGAATATCAAGTTATTTACTCAGTAGTCCTAGGGAGGTAAAATGACAATAATGCCCTCATGTGCAAGGCACGTGACCAGATTTAACCAAAAAATCTAACTGGGTTTGGCCTAAAGGATATAACGTGCAAGATTTTGGAACATTAAGGACAAAACTTGTCAACTTTTGCGCTAAAGGACAACGCCTGCAATTTGGTGTAAACATAAAGGACAAAACTTGTAATTTACTCTAGTTTTTTTTAATAGTTTTATTATTTTAAATTATCCTATATATTAATAATACGAACTTCTGAATAGTGTTTTTAATATATTATTATACTATATATAGTTTTTAATATTATCCTTTATCCTATATATTAATAATACAAACTTGTGAATAGTGTTTTTAATATATTATTATACTATATATAGTTTTTAATAGTTTTATTATTTTAAAATTATAATAATAATTATTTTCTTTATCTTTTAAGTTGGATAAGTTTGGTGTCAACTGGTATTGGTAGCGAAAATACCGGTACGGTCCGGTTCGTTATCGGTATATGAAGGTAAAAACAGGCACCGACCTGGTACAGAAAACGTCAAAAGTCGGTACCGGATTGAGTTTGAAAATCTTTTAGTTCGGGAAATTCGGTACCGCTACCCGATACCGTTTGCTCATCCCTGATCACGGGTACCGTACGAATAAGAACGGTACCGTACAACGTATTTTTGTTAAATTAAAACCAAAAACTTCACCACCTTTTTTTTTTGCCAGGTTTACTTTTTCAACAAGATACAGATCAAATAACCCTTGTCTCATGGCTTAATTCTATTTAAAAAATATATATATTTAATTTACAAACCGAATGTTATGATTGTTTATATAGAGTAAATGAGATGAGCTAAAAAACAAGAAAAACATAACTATTTAAAAGGTAAAGAAAATAATTATTATTATAATTTTAAAATAAGAAAACTATTAAAAACTATATATAGTATAATAATATATTAAAAACACTATTCACAAGTTTGTATTATTAATATATAGAACGAGATGAGCTAAAAAACAAGAAAAACATAACTATTTAAAAGGTAAAGAAAATAATTATTATTATAATTTTAAAATAATAAAACTATTAAAAAACTATATATAGTATAATAATATATTAAAAACACTATTCACAAGTTTGTATTATTAATATATAGGATAATTGATTAATAGTTGTCCGATATTTACTCCACGAGTTTTAGGTAGGGTATATCTAATGAGTATTTTTAATAAACTAACGGATATGCCCAATACCTTAGGGGTAATTACCCGATAGATACCCGACGGGTTTGGACCGTGGGACAAACTTTGTAATTGGGTATACCCATCCCAAACCCGACCCATTACCATCCCTACTTCGGCTTCATCCATGACCAAATTCCAGAATTCGGTCTCAATTCACAACTCATTCCGAGGACATTATTCTTCCATCAGCATTGCCTTCAACTCTTCCAAACAATTATAAATGTCACAAATGTTACAACCAAACAATTATGGACAGTGACTTCACCTTTGAATAATATTAGGACCTTTGTCTCCATCTTCGCCAGATCCACCCGGTCCGGTGCCTCCGAATCCACCACTTGTGTCACCGTTACGATTCGCCTCATACTAAGCAATGGCAACAAATTGTTGGGCCACCAACTGTGCTATGTTCTCTGAGGTCATCGGATGGGTGTGTAGCCCGTCTTGGTGCCATGTTTTCTTTCTTATACACACGAACATAAGAAATTAGACAATATATAACAAGGTCAACACATGAACACAAGATGTGAACCACCATAAAAACCACGTTACATATAGATAGAATAACTTGTTACATAGTTTACAAAAGATACAATATGGATGGGGGTACAAAGCCTCATCGACACAAGTTTCATCCTATAATATTACGTTAGCACAACCCGCCCACGATAGGTCTCAAGATAGACATGAGAAAACACACCAATAGTAACGGCAACACTGACTCCAACACGTGCCCTCATGGGCTCGGTGCTATCATTAGCCATGGTGATTGCCTGCTCCTTAGCAGCAATCCTCTGCTCCATAGCAGCAATCATAGGCTCAAGAGCAGCAGTCCTCTGCTTAAGAGCAGCAACCTCCTGCTCAGCAGGGGCAACACTCTGAAACATAGTGAAGACATCATGGTTGAGGAGCTGCCCCCGCTCCTGCAGCTCCTGATGCTGCTCCTGCATCTTCATCAACCTAGCCTTCAAAGCCTCAGATTGCTCGTTATGCTGGTGGTGCTGCTCCAGTATGCTCATAAACTCGGCCCTCGCAGCCTCACAGACCATGTTAAACTGGCGCGACACCTCCTGTATGCTCGTCAACTTAGCCTTCTTAACCTTAACCTCCTCCTCCTTGAGCTGCTGCTGCTTCTGTTTGCTCATCAACTCAGCCTTCATAGCCTTAACCTCCTCATCAAGCTGCTGCAGCTTCTGTAATTATTATTATAACAACATGAACTTTATAAAAAGATAATTGACATGCTAGAATAAAAAAACAAAAAACTTAAACATCATGGGCAATTACCTTTTTTTTTTTTTTTTGAAAGGCTTACTTCATTATCCAACCCACCCTTTTCGCTTACCTCAAATCTAACAAACTAATTAACTATGACGAAGTAAATTTGGAACTAACTGTGTGATGGAAATTGTATATTTAAAGCTTGAGTACCTTTCGACTATCTGCAACTCGATGCCCAACAGAAGCAGTAGCATCTTCTGTGACTACAAGACCCATGGCTTCACCCACTTTCTTTAAAACATCTTCATCATTCCAGTACCTTGTTTGTAATACAAAAATTAATTCATAATTCAAATTTTTACACAGACAGATCTTAGTCAGTTAGTCATATATTAATGATTAACAACCTCATCATAGCTGTTGGACCCCCAGATTCTATCTCTTCTAAAATAGGTTTCAAAGATGGATTTTCTTTGATACGCGCCATCCGTACTTCAAGCTGCTCCTTTTTAGCAGGATTAGATAAACTTTCAAGCATCTGAGACACTGATGGATCCTGCCAGATATAGACAAAAGAAAGAGTTTAATTCTACCATATTACATTACCAAACTTAAAATAACAAGGCAAGTTGGATTTTAATAACCCAAACTCTGACACATTGGCCGGTTATCATCATACTTTTACACTTGATTTCGCTCACATGTATGATTATAAGCAAAATGAGGAAACATACATTCCTATGGTGAAAATCGAGTGGAAAAATTAAGTGTAACCTATGATGAATATGCAAGTGGGATCGTCTTGGAAACGAAATGAAGTTAAGAGCGCCACAGGTTAAATTGTCAGTATGTATATAACTATGGATTATTATCGGCCAATAGGTCATAGTTTAGATTATAACAAGAGTAACACCTGCATGATGAAAGTACCAAGACTTTTCGCCATCGTCATGAGCTGAGGGTTTTGCATAACCTGCTGCTCCATGGTGAAAAAATACTGTCGTTTGATATCAAACTGGCGAACGCCGTCACCATGAAAAGTCTGCCGAAATTGCTCAGCCATCTTGTTGAATGATGGATCGTTTTCTATTTGCTTTGCTATATCCTTAATGCTTGGATCATGTAACCATACCTGTATGTGTAACAATGTAAATCACCGTTGATTAAAAAGAAAAATAAAAACTTGTACGCTAGATTCTTTTAGTTTGATTAAAAGTCAACTTTCTTATATAACCATAATCAGATAATTATGTTTAACTAACTGTATACAATGCATTTGAACTTGCAACACCACCAAACTCTTGTTTTAAACCAAAGAGGCGTTTGTACAGATGATTGAATGGTTGCTCTATCCCTTACAGATTTGTTTAAAAGCTAGCATTATCATGTGCAAGTTAGCATCAAGCTCACCGATTTGTTTAAAAGCTAGCATTATAATGCGATTCAGGCACACACACAGAGATTAAGTTATGTATGGTCATGAAAGAAAGGACTGTACATTAAGTAGACCCGCCATAGATAAGAAGAAGTCACAAGGATTTGCATGAAATACAGATCCAGGCATGAAGGGCATAGCAGGTTCAGGTTGTGCATGTGAAGAGCTTGACCCCAAGGTAACGACAAGATTAGTTTTCTCTTCTGCATTTGAAAACAAACGTATTTAGAAGTACAAACTTGTCGCTTATCAAAGACACAAAAAAAGCAGATAAAGAACCCACATTTGTATCGAATAGAAAAACACAAGGTCAACCCTAATCAATCAACTTGGTGAAGTGTGCATCTAGATTTATAGAACATGATAACGATGGCATCCTCAAAAGGCCAAATAAACTAGACCACTAGGTCATCGGCAGCACTTTCTTTTCAAATACCAGCTAACCTTGCACTTGCAAGGATTTGAACCGACACCACTTTTTTAGGGGGCAAAGCACCATACCACTAAGTCGCTGGTAGGAGCAGAAGATACAAAAGTGAAGTAGAAGAAGAACCCGGTGATCGACATGAAGCATAAATCCAAGCATAACGATAAAAACATCCAACAAGACTGAAAAATGGTGCCAACACTGAAGCAAGCAAATGGTTAAGCGTTAAAGCTTTCATTTTATTACAATGGGACTAGAACCCGCAACACTTTTGTGGGGATAAACAGTCCTAATTAATCAGAATTTGTGAGGTCAATCTAGTATTAGCAGTTAAAGAAATTCATGAGACACTAATTTAATTTCACAAATATGACCATCTAGTAACAACCTAACACATGAACATAATAATAGCATAAACAAACACATACCCCCCACTGAGGTCTCAGGTGTGGCAGCAGCAGCAGCAGCATCTTTCTCATTCACCTACCAAAAACCCAACAATCAAAATCATCAGAAAAACTAAACCTTAGATCAAGATTCATAAATCAAACAATCAATTTAGCAAACCCAGTAAAAAACAAACTAAACCCACTCGAATCGCAGCGAATCAAAGGGTGGGGATTGAATGTGTTTAAGGTGACAGGGTTTTTACCTTGAACATTTTGATTTAAGTGATGAAAACAATATAGTAAATCGATGTTTTAGGTCTGAGTTTAGTAGGATGGTTTTATGGTAAAAAATCAAGAGAGTAAACTTTTGTTTTGATCCATATGGTTTGGTTGTTTTAACGTTTTTGTCCCAATTCTTTAAAAACGAACATTTTTCTCCCTGATCTATATACCTTATCTCTATTACACTCCTCACCCCAAACGACATCCATTTACATGGCAGACGTAAAATGCGCTTGTGGAGCTCTAACCACGTATGTTACATCTTGGACCCGAGCTAATCTAGGAAGAAGGTTCTACTGCTATGCCAATTGTGGGTTCTTCCGATGGTCAACCCCCCCCCCCCCATGTGTCGTCGATCAACAAAAATCATAACTGGTTTGTTAGAGAGGTGTAACAGGAATGAAGCCATTGCTAGAGATGCTGTAAAAGCAAACAGGAAACTGAAATGTATGTTAGGGCTGACATGGATGTTGTGTATCTTCTTTTTTCTTAAAAAATGACCTAGATAAGTTGTAAAGGTCAGTAGCATGTGATAATGTAATATGGTATGGTTATGTAAGATTGTATCTTGGATATGTCATTTCTGTAATGGAAATGAACATCGGACCTATATTGTTTGGCATATAATAGATGTTGTTTAGATATGAGAACTGTCGGACAATTGATCCGCATTTGGTAAATCAAATAGATAATGGGAATGAACAGCAAACATAAATTGTTTGGCATATAATGGATGTTGTTTGGATAGAAAACTGTCGGACAATTGATAACCATTTGGTAAACAAAAGGTGATCAAAATAATGACCAAAAAGTGACCAAAACCTGTCGAACAAAATTGACCAAAACCTGTCGGACAAAAGTGACCAAAACCATTTGGTAAACAAAAAGTGACTAAAAACATAATCGAAAACCTGACCATAAACCTGTCCTAAAAGATACCATAACATGATCAAACTTCTCCAAAAATACCTGACCAAAAGCATGAACAAAAACCTGACCATAAACCTGACAATACTAAACCAACAAAAACATGATTAACAAATCCTAACCAAAAACCTGACATACCATAGCATAACACAGATGTACCTGACAATACTAAAACCTATCCAAACACATTCGTTACGTAACATAGATGTAAAAAACCAAAACTAACATAGTGCCATACATAATTCATACCACATAGAAGTTAAAACAGAGGCTATAAACCGAAGAAGTTCAAAATCATGGCCAAACAAAACACAGACAACCAAACCAAAAGATGATCATTGTTCTAGACACTTTAAATAATAAAAAGCAAACCCAAAACGTCATGAGCTGAAGCATTTGCATGTGACCCTTCAGCATTCCCTTTGCATGACCTCTGATGTCACACCCCGATTCCCAGTGGACCCGGATGGGTCGTGACAATTGGATAACAGTATCACAATTTAATAATATGCAACGGAAGTATTCGAGTAAAAGTATTTAATTCAATAAAAGCTTATATATGTAAAAGTTGTACAAGCGTTCAGCATAAGCCCACATGCGGGATCTAATAAACAGAGCTTTAGACATCATAGGCCTTAAGCTTGAGGAGTTGCAAATTCCTTAGCCTTCATTCTAGCCGACCCGGATTCCCAGCCTAATAGTAGGGTTCAGTACCTACGGTTTAATCTTTAAAAAATACGTCAACTTTCACTGGTAAATACAATTAATTGACTTGTTTTTGAAAACAGTTTTTCAAAAAGAGTTTTATACACAGAGAAAACCCGTAGGTAATCATTTAATATTTCTTGGGATTTTATCTTGTCACCAGATTTACATACTTGTCATACAACTGGGAACCAGAGATCAGAGCCTGTCATTTTCAGTGCTATAATGATTAGTACACACCAAAGTTGAATAAAACGTGTCTTACAGTCGGTATGCCTACCCCTGCACGCTATTTCGTATGGCCATAATAGTTAATGAGTCGGGACGTCCGGACATGGTACCAATAACCCCCAATTGTTTCAGTTATCAAGTAAAACGAATTAAACCGAGTTCTTACATTTATGAGCAATCATATGTGCCTCATTTATGTAATACCCGCTCCAAGTGGCGTATTTGCCATCCCAAGTTTAAAAGCTAAAATAAGTTAAGAGTATTTACATTTTGCTAGCTTCCAATCAAATATGGTTATAATTTAGCAAAAGCCACAAGTAAAAGTATTATTGACCCAAGTCCGATTATCTTGGGGATTCTATAGTCTGGAATGAACAGAATTATTTATCTGTTAGAATGTATACGGGACAAAGGTTAGTTCCTTTAGACATGACCCGTTACTTAAGAATAGATTTACTAGATTTAGCGTAGAACATATAGAATGTGGTTTATACCTATCCGAGTGCAATGACTCGTTGAATAAAGGTTATTTAACCAAGAATTCTGATTTGAAGTGGTTTTGAAACGTTTAAACCCGTTACGCCTAAATTATATGAACTAGGTTCATATAACTTTATGCGGGTAAAAGTGGGTTCGGAAGGTTAAATGGGTCTTATGACAAGTCCGAGGTGTAAAAACACAATTTATAATATTACACATTCTATTTGAAAGTCAGAATGTTTGCTACTTTGGTTTGAAACCCGTTTATTTAGTTTTTAGAATAAAAATGGCATAATTGTCCTTTTAAAATATAAGTTCTGGACTTGTCATATAACCTATCAAACAACATGACCAAGAAATATAACTTCTAAGGGTTATACCTTATAGTAATATGGTCATAACATCATTTCTAAACAAGTTCTAACGTTGACCAAACGGGTCAGAATCGAAAGTCAAAGCAAAAGTCAAACTGTTTGACTTTCGATATAGAATTGAGCTCTAAACAAGAAATGATGAGTTGGACATGCTTAGTCATGTCCTAATATGTTTTATAAACTGATATGATGTCAAAACTAAAGGTTTGATAGTTAAAAACTTAACTAGCGCAATTTGCAAAGTTTACGTTTTTGACCTTTTATTTAATATAAATGCGACTCGTCATTTTGCCTACTTAACGTGATCTTTAGAAGGTATAATCTCAGAGGATTATAACCTTCATTATTATGATCACGTAGCCATGTTCGGATCGAACATTGGCTTAACCATAATGGTCATAACCGAAAGTCAAACAGAAAGTCAAATTGTTTGACTTCCGGCTAATAACTTAGCCTAGAAATGAAATAGACTAGAGAGAGCACTTATTTGTGTTGAAGAACACTTTCAGAACTCAGACGAAGGCTTCCAAAGTATGGAAACAAGCTCTAAGAGCAGATTTAGGGAGAAAGGTAGAATGAGCAAAGAATAAGTTGCAAATATGGAGGCTATTTATACTTGCTAAATAATCATAGGATCATGCCATGTGTTAAGGAGTGTTCTACGATGATCCCAGGTATGCATTGAGGTGTAAGAACCAGGAAAGAAGTGGCAAAACGTGAAAGATGTGGCATTAATGCAGACTGCCTTGTTCTACAAGCATAAAACTGCCAGCATGATCCCTTACGGACCGTAAGGGTTCCCCGCTTACGGTCCGTAAGGACCTTAGCGCACCAGATATTAATTCAGCTTACGGTCTGTATGGGGTTGCCAGAAATGTTATTTTGAGACTTTTACATCTTTAGTCCTTGGACTTTGATTCTTTCGCCATTTGGCATAAATAGTCCCCCTCCTTCCCAAAGTTAGGATCAATCGGAGATACGGGACACGTTTTAATGAACATACGGTATGGATCCTTCCTTCTTCCACATAGTCGGGATTAATTGGAGGATTGGACATGTTTCATTACATAGTTGAAGGAAAAATTCCCTCTTCTTAATTGGAGATTCGGGACACATGTCGTCTCATAGTTGGACGAAAATTTTACGGGTGTTACATCCTCACCCCTTAAAGGAAATCTCGTGGACAAGGTTTCATGGTCCTTAGTGGACAAGGTTTCTCAACAAACCTTAAGCTCTCGTTAATTTGAACGTCATGATGAGCATGACAAGTGCTTTATTAGCTAAGCATTTTTTTTATTAGAGATATGGAAAATATCAAGGATTCCACTCAGCTCTACTGGTAGCTTAAATCTATATGCTACTGAATCGACACATTCTATTATTTTGAATGGTCTAGCATTCCTAGGGCTCAGCTTGCCCTTATTACGCCCTTCCAAAGAAAGACCTTTAGTAATATACTATTCTCCAAATTTGGAATTTGAGAGGCTTCCGCCTTTTATCAGTATAACTCTTCTGCTTATCATGGGCAACCTTGAGTCTATCTCAAATCTGTAAGATTCTTTTAGTTATTTCAAGGACAATCTTACGTCCCAAGAGTAGGTTTCTACCAACTTTAGCCCAACAGACGGGTGCTCTACACTTTCTTGTGTATTATGCATACACGTAGCATGTTTTCCAGAGTTTGGATGGTACTATAGACAACGATACTCCATAAGGAGACTTAAAGTCGTCAACATACAACTTAACTTGTCGGAATTATAAGTTTCCTTAATTGTTGATATAACCCACATCGTGTCATTGCTATAATTGGTCTTAGGTAACTTGGAGATCAGATCCATAGTTACCATTTCCTATATCTATGTGAGAATTTCCAATTTATTGATGCAGACTAGACGGTCTAGGATGTTCGACCTACTTGCGAACATCTTAGGCATTTTGCTTCATAGGTGGCTATGGACCTATCACGCCTAATCGCCAAAAGTTCTTCAATTTGTATCTCCAGCTCCTTCACCTCGGTGAGTGCCATCAGTACGGAGCTCTGGCTATAGTAGCCAACCCAGGCAATAATGTCGATTCTATATTCGACTTGCCTCTCCGGGGCAGACCGCATAATTCTTCAGGGAAATTTATCAAGGTACTCCGAGATGATTGGTATATCTCCAATCTTCAGCTTTAGTTCGTCAGTAGTTACTTTGTGTCATGTAGATAACATATTCTCTTTTCAATCACTTGGATGCCTTAAGCATAGATGCTTTCTCGGGCAATCCATAGTGTTGATCTTCTACGAATAGTGAGTATATCACCGGATGGGGATTTAATTTCGATAAGTTTTTATTGCAGGCAATACGGGCTTGGTTTTTAAGCTAACCAATCCATGCCTAAACTACATCGAATCCCGCAAGATTTATAGATAAAAGAAATTAACATAGATAGATTAGTTCTTGATGGATATAACGTATCTATCAAGAATTGTGGAAGCTATTTCCATTGGACACTCGACCTTATAAATAATATTAAAGGCTCTTTAAGGGCAGATTTAGAAATTTATTAAATTTATAGTTGACGAAGCCTTTACTAGCTCCAGAATTTAAATCAAGACTTTAGTAACTAAATCATTTATGAGAAACGTACCCATAATGATAATTATGTCTCTAACTGCTTCTCTTGCAGTCAACTGAAAGGCTCAGGCATTGCCTTTCTTGGCATCAGTGGCCTTATTTCCTCCGTCAATTGCCCACTTCGGATAGTGGGTCATTATATGCCCTTTCTCGCCACATCCATAGCAGGTGGCGTTCTTCAAATCCTTGCATTCGTGAGACTTGTGGTTCATTTGCTTACATATGCCACAACCTTTGGGTTGCTCGTGGAGACATCTTCCAAAATGTTGCTTCCCGCAGGTTTTACATTGGGGTTTCGCCTCATTCGGCTTGGACTGGTGATAACTCAAACCAGTCTTACCCTTTTTAAAATCCCTACTAAGGGTGTCATCATGCTTTCTCTTATGATCATTCTCGGCCTTAGCCACTTTTACTCTTATCTCATCTTCGTGAGAGATAAGGCTAGATCCACAGCGATCTAAAAGTTGTAGGTTTGGAGGATTTAACCATCCCCTTAATTTCTGGAGCGAGTCCTCCAATAAACTACGCAATGCGCTTAGATTCATGAGTAATTAGATAAGGAACGAGTCTTGATAAAGAGTTGTATTCAGATACATAAGCTCGACAATCGAGGCCTTTCATAGTCAATTTCAGAAAATCTGATTCAACTTTCTCCACCTCGTGAGGTGGGCAGTAGGTCTCGCGGATCAGTTCCACGAACTTAAACCAACTTAGGTTGTACAAAGCAACTTTGCCAATGGAATGGATCAGTTCCTTCCACCAAGTTAGAGCATCCTCCTTAAAGGATTAGGACTCATATTTAATAGTGTCCTTAGTGGCACAACCGCTTATATCAATAACGGTCTCCATTTTATCAAGCCACTTTAGAGTATCAATGGCTCCATTCTCACCCGTAAAGTCACGGGGTTTACAAGAAACAAAGTACTTATAGGTGCACCCCTTCTTAGAGTCACGGGGCTCAGTTCTAGAAATTCTTGATATTTTGCTCACTCTTAGTTGAGGAGCAGTGTGACTTTTCAGCCTTATGAGTAGTAGAGTGAGATTTAGAAACAGATTTATGTTTTTGTATTGATGGCTCTGGCCCTTTAAATGTAGCTATAAATCCAGCCAGGGCTTTATCGACTCCATCCGCAATCAGGAATCGGAGATTTTTTTCTTCGTCCTTACGGTTTTGGTGCTCTAAGTCGTCACCACCGTTTTTCTTAGTCGCATCGCCAATATTTAGGCTTGCCATTAGTTTAACTGAGAGATACATGGCCATCAGTAAGATTTTTGAGAATTTAATAGCAAATCAATTTAATTGTTTAAGATCTTGCAGATCTATACATATCAGATTTACTAGCCTCACTTACCGCAGTTGGTAATGGGCTTTCATTAATTGTATATAGTTCGAGAGATTTTTATTTTAGCTAACTTTCCCTCTCCTTCCACATAATCGGGATTAGTTGGAGATTTGGAACAATATCGTCACGTAGCTAGACGGAAATTCTCCTCTCCTTTCCACATAGTTGGGAATTAGTTGGAGATTTGGGTTACGTTTCAGTCAACGTAATTAATATATGTATATATATATATAGAGGATGGTTCAAATGAAAACCACTTTTATCACGAAAACTCGAAAACTAACTAAAAAAGCCTAAAAAACACACAAATTTTTTTTTTTCAATTTTTTTATTAAAATCGGTAGCTTTTTTATATGAAAAAAAAACTTATTTTTCAAAAATAAAAAAATTTGTAGTGCACATGTGTAATAATTCACATGTGTACACATACACATGTGTACTATTACACATGTGCACTACAATTTTTACACATTGGTATGCAAAAAAAATGGTATGTTTTTTAGGCTTTTTTAGTTAGTTTTCGAGTTTTCGCGATAACTAGTGGTTTTCATTTGAACCTTCCCCTATATATATATATATATATGTGTGTGTGTGTGTGTGTGTGTGTGTGTGTGTGTGTGTGTTTAGTATAGTCAACATATTCGGAATAAGTATTGTCACATAGTTGGATGAAAATTTTCTCCTTTCCTCTTAGTCGGGAATTAGTTGGAGATTTAAGATACGTTTCAGTCAACGTATTTAATATAGGTTCATCTCCTTCCACATAGTTAGAATTAGTTGGAGATTTGAGATACGTTTTTAATCAATGTATTTAATGTGGGTCCCTCTCCTTCCACATAGTCGGGATTAGTTGGAGAACTGGGATAAGTGTCGTCACTTAGTTGGACGAAAATCACTTATAGACTATTAAGACTATATTGGTGTGAGGGAAATAGTTTTCCACTACTATCACATTTTCAACCACTACCATTGGTGGGAATATTTGCTTAAGACAGAGTCTTTTATCATGGTCTATTTACTAGTCTTAATTACGTAAGAACTAGTAGACCGAATAAATTTTAGAGGGAAAAATATTTGCTTGATTGCTTGCGGGCTTTTGACCAATTTGTCTTCGTCCTATAGATTCGACATTTTTAGTCGTTCTCCTTCCACATAGTTGGGATTAGTCGGAGATTTCAGGACATGTTTCAGTCAATGTATTCAATATTAGTCCCTCTCCTTCCACATAGTCGGGAATAGTTGTGATTCGGGACACGTCTCAGTCGACGTATTCAATATAACCGTCATATAGTTGGACGAAAATTTTCACTTTCTCAACCACTCGTTGGTGGGAACATGTGTTTTTGGCCTTTGTCTATATGTGAGTAATCAAGAGATCTGTTTGAAATGGTAGGGGCAATAAAATGTGACCTTCATAACATTTTGAAGGAATAAATGAAAAGGGCTCCATAAAATCAATGATTATTCTTAAGGCAGTGATATCGCCAAAAATATATTTAGATGCTTACTAATAGTTGATATCAGTACAATATGATCGTTGGGAGATCTTAGAGGTTCCATGCATTAAACCTTCATACTGGCCAGGCATGAAAGCAATCTATGGCACACACTACGATACTGCCAATCATCATATGGTGCTTTTATCATACCAAGTTCAGCACTATAATTGTAAAAATCAATGAAATAAAAATCAATGTTGTGCTCCAGATGATCAGATGGAGAACTTACTGGCAAAATTTGTCGGATTTATATAATTTAATATACCCAGATGGGTTTGGATAATTAGATATCGAGTTTCAAAACTCGTGATTATATGCTTTAAGCAAGAACCCAGAAGAAGTGATTCCTTTTTCTGCTTATTCTCTAGAATGAGAGAACATTGAATCAAAGAATAGAATTTTGTGCAAAAGTGCACAGATATCCTTGCCATGATGCAAATTTCCATAGTTGCTGTTGCTTTAAATCAGCTGGTGAGATTTCAATGGAGTGTCTATCGAATACGATAGACTTCAGATAAATGATATTGGGTTATCAAAGGAGTATCAAAAGAAATAGTATCCGGTGACGAGGTTTAGCATCCTCTTATTGGAGTCATCATCTCCAAAACAGTGTAGTTCGCCATATGGAACTTCAGGCTACTCAATGGTAGAGATTATTGAGTCTGCGACCCATCATAAATTCTTTATCTCGTCTGCGACATCTTGGCGGCAATTGTAGAATATTCATAAAATCAATAACTATATTTATGTAATTAAAAGTAGTCTTATGTTCGGGTCTAGACTCGTACTTTCTTAAGGAATCTGCATTTGTGATACTTGGGACTAGACACAAAATGCTAGTGTCTAATTCCCTCAAAATGTATCTCTGATACCAACCTGTCACACCCCGATTCCCGGTGGGCCCGGATGGGTCGTGACGATTGGATAACAGTATCACAATTTAATAATATGTAGTGGAAGTATTGGAGTAAAAGTATTTAATTCAATAAAATCTTGAATATATGTAAAAGTTGTACAAATAAATTCCTTAGCCTTCATTCTAGCCGACCCGGATTCCCAACCTAATAATAAGGTTCGGTACCTGCGGTTCAGTCTTTTGAAAATACGTCAGCTTTCGCTGGTAAATACAATTAACTGACTCGTTTTTGAAAACAGATTTTCAAAATGAGTTTTATACATAGAGAAAAACCGTAGGTAATCCTTTAATATTTCTTGGGATTTTATCTTGTCCCATATTTACATACTTGCCATACAACCGGGAACCAGAGATCAGAGTCGGTCATTTTCGGTGCTATAATGATTAAGGTACACACCAAAGTTGAATAAAATGTGTCTTACAGTCGGTATGCCTACCCCTGCACGCTATTCCATATGGCCATAATAGTTAATGAGCCGGGACGCCCGGACACGGTACCAATGACCCCCAATTGTTTCAGTTATCAAGTAAAACAGATTAAACTGAGTTCTTACATTTATGAGCAATTATATGCGGCTCATTTATGTAATACCCGCTCCAAGTGGCGTATTTGTCATCCCAAGTTTAAAAGCTAAAATAAATTACGAGTAATTACCTTTTGCTAGCTTCCAATCAAATATGATTATAATTTAGCAAAAGCCGCAAGTAAAAGTATTATTGACCCAAGTCCGATTATCTAAGGGGTTCTATAGTCTGGAATGAACAGAATTATTTATCTGTTAGAATGTATACGGGTCAAAGGTTAGTTCCTTTAGATTTGACCTGTTATTTAAGAATAGATTCACTAGATTAAGCGTAGAACAGATAGAATGTGGTTTATACCTATCCAAGTGCAATGACTCGTTGAATAAAGGTTATTTAACCAATAATTCTGATTTGAAGTGGTTTTGAAACGTTTAGACCCGTTACGCCTAACTTATATGGACTAGGTTTATATAACTAGTTATGCGTATAAAAGCGGGTTCTAAAGGTTAAATGGGTCTTATGATAAGTCCGAGGTGTCAAAACACAATTTATAATATTACACATTCTGTTTGAAAGTCAGAATGTTTACTACTTTGGTTTGAAACCCGTTTATTTAGTTTTTAGAATAAAAATGGCATAATTGTCCTTTTTAAATATAAGTTCTAGAATTGTCATATAACCTATCAAATTGTGAGTTCAGTATGTCTATCATGTTCGTCAATCACGTATCGTAGCTTAATCAGATGAGACATGACTGGTGCTGAAATGTGTAAAACATAAAGTTCACTAATGTTGAAGCAGCTTCGTACGAAGGAAGCATTAGATAGCTTCGTACGAATGGGTTAGCATTAGATAGCTTCGTACGAAGGGGTTCACTTCGTATGAAGGGAGCTTGTTAGCTTCGTAGGAAGGCACTCAGCCTATATATATGTGTGTAGGGTCTTGTTCATTTGGTACCCTTGAGCATTTGAGAGGAAAAACTCTACTCGTTTGTTTTCACGGTTGTAAACTGTTATATCGATAATAGAAAACAACTTATAATTACTTCTTTGTGTCTGATCCACACACGTATTTGGATTCCGCACAAGATACGTGTTCATCGCATACAACGGTCAAGGAATGGGGATCCAAGGAGCGAATTCACAAGTGGTATCAGAGCGGGTGATTGTTTGCACGGATTGAAGACACGAAGACTGAAGCTAATTCATCTTCATCAGAGTTGAATTCATCATCTTCTACTCACATCTTCTTTTACACTTATTCTACACATTCTTTTTGGACTTAAAATTCAGATCTTCAAAGTTTCCACAGTTAAAATTTTCTAAATTTTGAATATGTTGTGTGAAAACTAGTTTTAATCAATCCTACAAAGTTTCAGCTCAAAATTCAACATAAATCTCATAAAAATATGATAAAACCATGAAAAACATGGTTTTGTTTTTCGCAGCGTAGCTTCGTACGAAGGCAGATCTCAGCTTCGTACGAACCCACTTCATCAGTTATGTTTTCGCAGATTTTAGCTTCGTACGAACCCAGGTCTATCGCTTCGTACAAACCGGGATCATTTGGTTTAAATAGCTTCGTACGAACCCATTCGTAGCTTCGTATGAACCAATGTATAAACTTGTTTTTATTGCTGCTTCGTACGAACCCAACTTTCCACCTTCGTACGAACAGAGTGTTTGTGTTGTTGAATTTTCAAGTTTGATCAAGTGTATGATTGTGTGTTTGCAAGTAATCATGGCTGAAGAATTTTACATTGAGTTTTATAACGCGTTCACTTCCGAGTCATCCGAAACAACAACAATTGCACCAAAGAGTATTTCGAAAGCTATAACTGACAATATAAACATGAAAACTTTATGGAACTCACTCAAAACCACCGAAACGTGATAATATTGAAGATTATACCTGGTGGAAAGAGAGGTTTATTAACTGGGCAAAAGCGTATGCTCATGAAAGTTGGTTTTGTATGGAATTTGGGTATCTAGGCCAATAAATGATAAAAATGAAGAAATTCCAATTACTAGCTTACAAACCGAAGACAGAAAGACATTTTCTCATGAACAAAGGATGATCGTGTTAATTCAACAATCGATCAGAGATGATATATTTGCATTGCTTAATCATGATGGTTCATCAAAGTCTGTGTGGGAAGCATTGCGAGTGAAAGCTGAAGGAGGAAAACAAATTAAAAAGAATAAAATATCATTACTTAAAAAGAATTTGATTTGTTTGATTATATAAATGGTGAAACTGTGAGACCAATGATTGAGAGATTTTATCATCTTAAAATTGAATTTGATAGGTTTGGGATTACAAAAACCAGAGAAGAAATCATTGACAATATTATCGAAGCTCTACCACGTGCAGATCACTGGCGGACATTTGTCATAATTTTGAAAAATGATTCACAGTTTGATGAGATTACCCTGGATACACTGATTGAGAAGCTTGAAAGTCATGAACTGGAGTTGCAAAAACAGAACAAAATGAGCAGTTCTACTTATCAGCAAAATGTGGGTCTTTATTACAGAGGAAGCTTACCTTCAACCAATCAATCATCAAAGATTGGTACTGCTTTCAGTGTGGAAAAGTTAAAGGATTCATAGAAAGGTAGCTTATCAAGTTATAATCCAGGTTATCATTCCTCCTCAACACCATCAAATACAGAAGAACCCGAAGAGATTCATTGCAACATTGCTTTGAAATTGAAAAATTCTCCTACATTGAGTATCAATGCTGCTAAACAACATATGAGCTTTTTAGCATCAATTCTGGAATCGTATGAGAGTTTGGTGGCAGGGAGAATCGGAAATCCCGAATTGACAAAAGAAGATTATGACCAGATAGATCCGGAGGAGATGGAACTCATTGATATCAGATGGTGTTTGGCTAGTGGCATTAGAAGAGCACAACGTTTTATGGAGATAACAGGCAGACATGATCTTGGAGGTTTGTTAAGCACCAAGCTAGGGTTTGACAAGTCGAAATTCACATGTTTCCGGTGTAAACAGAAGGGGCATTTTAAAAGAGAGTGCGTGAACCGGGAAGTAGCTAATCATGGTAATCCATTTCATGATGATTACTACAAAAAGGCGATTTATCATAAATATGAACAATCGTCTAGAGCAAATCTAAAGCAAATTGCTGAAGGTTCATCTAAAGAAAGAACACAAGCTTTAGTGACGATTCATGATGATAAAGCAGGACCCATGACATTTCATGATGATGAAGGGTTTAATTGGGGTAAATACATAAAGGATGACAAAAGGACGTTGGTTGCTGAAGTGAAAACGAAAAAAAAAGAAGAAATTCTTAAAGATAAAACGTATAGAGAAAGATGTTTTGCAGATTACAGAATAGAAGAAATGCAAAGAGGGTACGAAGAAGCTAGAAGTTATTGTAGATGAGACAAGAAACGAGAATGTTATATCAATCGCAAAGGAGATATGGTTGTTGATTCAAGCAAAGTGGTTTACAATGATGTACTTGCTGTTATTCCATTATCCGATGAATATTATTAAAAGATAGAAGCAGATAAAGATTATCTTAAAAGCTGGATAAGATAACCAGAGATGTGATGACAGCTAGCTTGAAGAAGAGAGACGAAGAGAGAATGAAGCAAAATGTTGAGAAGATGGTAGATGAGTTGAAGAAAACTGTAGAAGAAAGCAGTGATGAAGGAGAACAGAAGGATGAAGAGGTGAAAGGAAAAGAAGCAGCTGGTGAAGAAAGTCGGAAGCCAGCAGAAGAAGCTGTTACTGAAGAACAACAGGATGATAAGAGTTTGTTGAAGAAAGAAGAAGAAGAAGAAGAAGAAGAAGAAGCAGGTGGAGAAAATCAAGAGAAGGTTGATAAAAAGCTGGAAAAGCAGGTTGATGAATCTGTTACTGAGAAACAGCAGGTGAACAATGCAGATCAGAAACAGAATGCAAAAGAAGCCGAGGTGCCAAAGACTGAGGTAATAACTCCAACTGAATCTTCTAAAGTGTTAAATAAAACTATTGAACAGTGCAAGAAATGCATGGAAACGTGCAGCGCTTGTACTGAAAAAGATGAAAAAATCAGAACCAGAGAGATTGAATTTTCTAAAACCGAAAGAGTTTTCAAAGACAAATGTAAAGAAATGTTTGAAAATGAAAAGATTTTAAAAGATAACGATGAAAAGCTGACACAAAAGTGTAATGCTTTAGAAAAAGAAAATGATATTTTGAAAGAAAAGTGTTCAGCAATGACTGAAGAGTGTTTACAAAAAGAAAATGCGGTTCAAGAAATGAAGAAAAAGTATGATTCAATAAAATTGGCATATCATATCACAAAAGGGTCATATGAAGCAGTGAAAAGCCAAATGAAACTTGTTCAATCTAGATTGTCATAGTGTTCTTGTCACACCCCAACCCGCAGCGGAAAGGTGCGGGGCATGATGATTGCCCATAGCTTATGACACTATTATAAGTTTAATATTTAAAGTCACCAAATTTAATTTGTCGCACATAACATAGAATTCAAATATAAATGCCAATTTACAAAGTCAAATAAATAAAAGCAACATATCATAGCCGGTTTATTACTAAGGCAATCCTACATGTCTTCAACTCAAGATCCGTCCACCCTTGTGAACCTGTATCACGCGTAAAAGAGTTTTGGGTCAACAAACATGTTGGTGAATAGATTCGGTTTTTATTTAAAAACGTTTTTGCTTTATTAATTTTAGAAAACCTTATTTTATAACATGAATTATCAAATGTGAAACTAGGTCTTTCAATATAATAAGAATTCAACACATAACTCATAACGAACACAAACATAACAATATTAGTAACCATAGACACATAGAGATTCAAACCCCGAAAGGCGAATATGCGAAACAATGATGGCGATACCGAGTTCGACCCATGACCGTGGGGAACCGGTCAGCCAGGTGGATCCACACGAAACCTGTGACACAAAGCGAGTAACACATAGATGCACGTATAGAGAAACAATAGAAATTAGCAACAAGTGACACATAGAAACACATCGAATAGCATGTTATAAATTTAAATAATAAATTTGTAATCAAGCACGAGATACACCCAAAAACGAGTAAGTGGCAAAAAGGGGAAAAGAGTCGAATCTACTCACAGGTTGCGTTCCTCCTTAGTCTTGTGAAATACCGCACGACAAGAACCGGATTATATCTAAAATGATAATCACCCTAGAATGAATAACCGAAATCCTAAACAAACGGACAATATATAAATTTTAGGAAATTGGGTTCTCCTATTTGGGGACTTATATGAGTTTTAAAAATAATATACAAATCGATATTTTGTACAAATTGTCATGATTAATTATATAGTAATAACAATTTAGTATGTTATCATAATCGTTAAATGCTACCAATTTAATTAATATAATTTATCTAACAAAATCATACCTTTGATTTCATGGTTTTTTTAAAAATAATATACAAATCGATATTTTGTACAAATTGTCATGATTAATTATATAGTAATAACAATTTAGTATGTTATCATAATCGTTAAATGCTACCAATTTAATTAATAGAATTTATCTAACAAAATCATACATTTGATTTCATGGTTATCACATTTTTTTTATAAAAAATTAATAAATTTTATTTACTTAAAAGAAAATCCATTGATAAGATAATTATCTAAACTTATAGAAAAATTATATTGGAGTCTGAAAACAATCATAGACCCTATAACAAAATCAGTAAAAATATTTATAGAATTTATTTGTGATAAACTTGCATTTTTATTTGATTTATCTAGTGATTAAAACATAAATAATTCACCCAAAATTCCAATTGATATCTAAAAATTTCCAAAGTTTACACACAATATACTAGTATTATATATAACAATAGTATACTTTCAATTTCATCGAAACTCAAGTCTAAATCTAAAAGCCCCAAATTCTATGCATGAAGAACCCTAATTTCAACTAAAATTTAATTCGGATAAATTAGCCTTCTATCACTGAAATTGATAGAGGGCTTTTGTAGGGCACGAAAAAATTAAGTAAGTTGGGCTTTGGAATCACCTGAAAAGGTTGAGAATTGAAGGAAATATCTTCTTGTGAAGTTTGGAGCCCTAGAATGTTCTTCACTTGAATTTGCGATGTAGAGGTGATGAAATGAAGAAATTTCAATGGGGTTTTGCATGGTTTGATCAAGAAAATAAGTGATATCAGTTCTGGAGGTAAAATTTACGAAAGTGGTGAAAACCCAAAATGTAACCGAAACTCCGTTAATGCCAATCAATTGGTACCAAAATGTAACTGAAACAACAATAAATGGTTTGGTTTGATTGGGTTATTCAAGGGTCGCGGCTGGTTATGTGCAGCGAAGAAGAAAGGTATTCAGCCCAGCGTTCAAGTTTTGTTATATATTAAACATTTCATGATACGATCATAAAATGGGCAGTGGTCTGGTGGTTTGTTGCGCATTTCGTGATGGGAGTGCCCGGGTTCAAATCCTGGTACACACTGTTTTACTTCTTTTTATTTCCTTTAATAACTTCCATAATTTGTTCACTTAGGCCCCTGATGTTTATGTAATCCACTAACTTGACTATTACACCAACTTAGTTAGTATGTATCCCTTGTAACTAGCTAACTAACTAACCAAGTTTAGTTATATTATATAAATAATACTAACTAACTTAACTAGGTTTACTAACCTAGTTAGTTATCTTGTTTTCAATATAAAGTTTCCATTAATTACAAAAATTACCCCCTAACTTTTAACTTTAAAGTTTTGACAACTTTAACCCTTATAAGTTTAATACTTGTTTTAACCACTAATTTTAACGTAGTGAATTATTTCCCTTATAACTATTAATCGAGTTAACTGAGTCTCGCTTATAAACCTCCACTTTTATTCTGGTTTTAATCCAACGCAATACATTACCTTTAATTGATAAAAAAAATATTAAAATTATATAATTGTTAAAATTTCATTTCTTTTATTTGATAAAAAGAATGTCCAATTTTACAATCCGCGTCGGATTTCGGAGATCCGTTTTTTACGGATGTTACAGTTCTGAAACGTCACAAACGCTTAAACAACAATATGAAATAAAGCAAAAAGTTGTAAATTCATATATTGAAGAGGTTGTTGAGCTTAAAGGTAAAATGGCTGATTTAGAACAAGATAATAACAAGTTGCATAGTTATCATGCTTCGTCATATGTTCTTGAACATATTTTCAACATAAAACCAGATGATAAAGATTCTGAAAGAAACAAGAAAGGTATTGGTTCAGAATATCATCAGGTTCCACCACCGTTTGAGAAAAAGTTCACATTCTATGATGAGGAGAAGGTGGAAAAAGCTTTCAACATGGTTGATCAATTACCAGAAAAATTGACATAACCTATTCCAAATCTGATGATACTGGTGATTCAGATGTGGTAGGTAAGGTCGTTGAAAGTGTTTTGAAAGAGGATACTACCAAAACAGATAAGTCTGAATCACAGGATGAAAATGAGGGAAGTTTTCATGAAAGTTATCTTAAAAATTCAAAATCTGAGAAAGATGCGAATGATGATCCGATAGGATTGGCATATACCATGATTGGATCAGACAAATTATTCTCAGATATTGAAATTCCGATTCAAAATGTGATTCCGGATAAAATTGATAAAGTTTTCAAATTGGTAGAAATCGAAAAGTCTGAAATTGCAAAATTTGCTGAAAAGAGCAAGAAAACTTTTTATAACAAACCTAGTTACAAAAAGATGAACATGAAGGCTGGGTTAGGTTATAAAAAGCAACAAAACAAAAAGCGGTTTAAAAAGACAAATTATCAGAAAAAGATGAACTTTGTTCACGGAACAAGTTCTGAGGAAGAGAAAGAACTTCAATTTAGACGACAGTCTAATGAAGAGTTCTATGCTCAAAAGAAACAAGAACAAGAGGTTAAAGATGTTTCAAAGAGAACATGCTTTAAGTGTTATCAAATTGGACATATTGGTCGCAAGTGTCCAAATCTTAAACCTGTTGGTGTTGAGAAATAGAAGTCTGATTGTGACAACTCGTATTTCCAACCCGATCTTTGTGCTTGATGCAACGTAAACAGTATGTGACTATGTGAATTAGATGATGTAATGGAATGATATTTTATTGAATGTTATGTGTTATATGTTGTGTGGTATGTATGTACGTATATGAACGACCCAAACGCACAACACTCACCCGATCGCACAAGCCCATTTGGGCCACCACTTGTATCCGGATCATGGGCGGCCCATTGAGGGTTCGGCCCACTTCCCCCATATCGCATAACACAAATGAGTTAGGGTAAACTTATCATTTGTTGCAACTCTCATAATACACAAACCCTAGTGCTCTCTCTCTCTCTCTCACGAATCAAAGGCTGCCAAACACTCTCTCCACCGAGGATTCTTCATTGTTCGGATCACTCTCATTCATCCCAATCGGTTAGTGTTCCTTGAAGTGTTGTATGATGTGTTGATTGATTAAATGATATAACATGTATGAATGATAATAGTCTTATTAATCGGATAAGTATGATAAATCGGATATCATGTATTGTTTTATGATTTTATGATGATATGTTATATATATATGCTCGACATGATGGATGATGCAAGGATGTGATTGTTCGTATAATAGGTGATCGAGTATGATGATTAATCGGCTGCCATGTCTTGTCTTCGGATTATTGTGTAATGAATCAGGATTAAATAATGTGAATGATGAGTAATGATTATGTGATATATTGGAAACACAAACAATTGGATAAAGATCCTTTATGATTTTCGGCTAGTGTCATCCTAGATTTCATGTGCTACATATGATTCTTAATTATTGTGAATGATAGTGGCATGATAGGTCCAATGAGATAGAGAGGTGAAGATAGTGGTCGGCCATTTGTAGTTTAATTTGATGATGATCATGTGAGGTTGCAATATTGACAAATCCAAGCATGTGCATAATAAATGTAATTGTCAGAATAGTTATGGTTATTATGTGATGATAATGGATTGGATGATAAATTGGTGGGTTGATCGAATAATTATTAAGTTTGATACTGTTTGTTGTTGATTGATTTTTATAAGAATGGAAACTGTCATATTGGTCAAACAAATTGGTTGGAACTAGAAACAATATTGCATGAAATTAGGAAACTAGTTAAACAATCGTACAAGTTAGCCAACCGCACAAGACCCCTGGTCGCACAAGAGGACCTGATCACACAAGTGATCTTCAGTCGCACAAGGGGCTTCAGTCGTACAAGTCTTAGTGGATCGCACAAGGTTATTATTTAATTGTTGTGTGGGCCGTAGGTTATATGTGTTGGGCTGGAAAACACTACCAGTCGCACAAGGCTTAAGATTATTTTGTTTGGGCTGTGTTATGTTTACGAATTTATTTGGGTTTCATGCTATTGGGCTTATTTAAAACGCACAAGTTGAATGTATTGTGTAACTGTTTAAATGTTGCCATGATCTATACGTGCTTGGAACCTGTTAGTTATGCGTAAACCTATGTGCATTACTTGAGTCAAAACCTGACTTGTATGGTAACCCTGTTAGGACGTGGTTGACCACTCATAGTTCAAGAAACCCTTTTATCTATCTGCCGAGCAAACCAAGGTGAGTTCACACAGCCAAGGCATGGGATTCCCGGGATGGGAATTGGGTTGGATTATTTGAAATGGATAACTACTCGTACTTACGCTATCGCTAGACTATAGACCATCGTCCTCAGGATAGTCAGGACACTTACGTAAAACCTACGTAACCTAGTATCTACCATTGTCTCCCGGGTCGGGAGGACACTTACGTAAAACCTACGTAAACTAATACCTACTACTGTCTTCCGGGTCGGAAGGACACTTACGTAAAACCTACGTAAACCCCACACGTACCACTGTCCTCGGGGAAGGGCACTCACGTAAATCCTACGTGACCTTGTACGTATTCCTGTTCTCGGATTAAGAAGAACACATGGTTGCAAATAGTCTAGTAAGTACAAACATGGGAAGCCCCCATTAGTAAAGATAAACGTGGGAAACCCCCACCAGTAGTACATACGACCATGGAAAACCCCCACTATTAGCACATACCTACACGGGAAGCCCCCACTAAATGCATATACGATTTGTTATAACGAACTTATTAACTGTGAACTCGCTCAACTAGTTGTTGACTCTCTGCTGCATGCCTTGCAGGACCTTAGGTACATTTGGAGCTTGCACAGGGAGGAGCAGGTCGTTGTGGGATACAGATCATAGACAATATTTGAACTTATAACTTAATTTGAGTTTTCATTATTATGCTTCCGCTACTTAAACAATGTTTGGTTTTGAACATCAGTCATGTCAAGATGATTTATACTTTCTTACTATTACACTTTAATACTATGTTTGATATGATTGATGGCTTGATCCTGGTCAGTCACGCCTCCAAGCGGTGATACTCCGCGGGTGGATTTTGGGGGTGTGACACTGATGTTGTGAATCAGAAGTCAACCAAATTCGAATCAAAACAAACTTGGAAGCCGAAAATATCAAAGGCTGAATCACAACAAACTTGGAAACCAGTGACACCTAGATTTAGGACAACACAAAGTTGGAAAACAACGGTTAATATGACAAAACCAAACCAGTTTTGGAAATCAGAAGTTGTTGTGCCAAAACAAAACATTCAAAATGATTCAACATTTTATCAAAGGAGTGTTTTAAAAGGCCAAATGTGGGTGGTTAAGAAACAGAATTCTGAAAATCAGAAAATTAAAGAAAATGTTTTTGAGAAGAATGAGAGAAATTATCCAGTTTTACCTGGAAAGATACATATCAAGCTACCTGAGTCAAAGCAGGCTTGGGTTGTATTGTTCAAGTAATTGAATTGTTTGAATGTGCAGGTGTTCCAGAAGACAACTGAATGTCAACAGGAAATGAGGAGCGGCCTGGCACGAGAGGCGGCAGATCCCTGCAAGTGAAAACAGGGAGTTTGTTTGTTTCTGTACATAAATAAACCATAAATCAAAATCCCTAAAAACTGAAAAATTTAAAAAACAAAAAATATGGGTTTATTTTGTCAAAAATTGAAAACTGAAAAAAATATGTTTGTCTTTTTAAATTTGTCAAAAATCAAAAAGTTTACAAAAAGATGTTTTAAAAGAATATGCCGAAACCCACACGGATGAACAAACATGATTATTTCACAAATGATTATATGGTTTTAACATTGTCAAAAATCAATGTGTTGTAAATCATGGGGGTATTTTATGCTAAATAGAGTAAGCAAAATATGGATGGCGAGACAAAGCTATCTACATCGGTTTTCAAATTTCTTTAAATGTTTTGAATTTTAGGGCGAGTAACAATTTTGCAAATACAAAAACATTTGAAAATTTTAAAAAGCCAAAAACATGATAAAATTCAAAAATGAGTTTTTGTGCAAAAAGAGGGAATGATAGTACATCAGTAGACAATCACAGCACGCTAAAGAAATGGAATGTCAAAATGTCATAAACGGTCTCACTGATGACATGCCAGTAGGTTTTTACACATTTAGTAGATTGATTTTGAGATATAAACCTAAAAATCAATAGCTCTTATTTCGTGGGGAACATCTCTCGGATATATGGATAACCTCCGAAATCTCGTTTGAGAGGTTGCCTGATTCTGAGATACTAGGTTTTTATATTGTTTGATATCTGGGGTATTATACTTGGTCTTCTGATTTTGTGTCAACAATTGCCTAGACCTCGTATAATACTTTACGCACTTTAAAAGTTGTCCCTCGGCATAAAAATTGAAAAATATCGAAAGATATAAATCAAGTGCAGTTGTAAAGAAGATCCCTAAGTGGGACACACCTTAAGTTGAGCCTTCATCTCTTTGACTGAACGGTAGTTCAAACCTGAGCTCTCAAGGTCTCGCACTAACCCAGAGTACATATATCAATATAGTATACTCACCTGTAAGACTGAATCTATGGAATCTTGATACCGGAGTATATTCTTAGGTGGGACACATGAATAAGTTAAGTGCTTAAAACACTAAATCTCGTATCTTGAATCAGTTGAACTTTGTGTGAAAATTTAAATGGATCAGTATACTGACAATCTAAGTAAATTGTTTAGAACTTAAAGTGTTTATAGCTCAACGGTGCTAGTGATTTGTCATAATCTGATATGATCCTCTGACACGAACTCAAACAAAAATATTGTCTGTAAATATTTCTTTACTTCTTTACTTTACAGAAAAATTACAAAAAGATTTTCAGTGTGTTTTAGCATAAACTTTGAAAAATATAAAAATATTTTGTTTCTGCTTTATTTTCAACAACTGATGTCTGTAAGCTGAATTTCAAAATCTAAGTATGCTGAACATGTTTCTGAAAAATAAAACAAGTTCATTAACTTGGAATTCAAAATTTGCATGGAAAATCAAAAACAGTTTGTGAAAATCTCCAAGGTCAATAAGTTGGACTTGGATGCTTATTTGAGAAATATTTTGGATACTTAATTGTCAAATACATGAAGTTATTTGATAGGGGGAGAAGAGTCAGGAAATCATGGGTAATTACATATTGTTACACCTATACTTAGAGCCAGGTTACTGATTTTGAATATCTGTGTCTAAGGGCCAGGTCATCAATCCTGATAGAATCTAAATAGCTTTAACGATTAAAAAATTGTGTTTAGAGCTAGGTTTTCGATCCTGAACTTAAATTGTCAAATATCTTACAATTGTTTTGAAAATGTTAGATTTGCAGACGATATTCCAGATTACGATCCCGATAGCTGAGCTTAAGGGGGAGTATGAAGACGAGCTCAAAGCAAGAGGAGCTTGTAATAGAAGAGCCAGGTGTCGATCCTGAAAAGCACGGACGCTTAACGAAAGGGGGAGCCTGGAGAAAGAGTTAACTGAAAGGGGGAGCGGCTGAAGCAGATCCACGGGGAGTCTGTTAGAATAAAAGGAAGAGTCTGCGGTGCTAAAGTTGTCAAAGTTTTATGAAGACTCAAAGAGAGATAGAAAGCTATGAAATTGACTACAGTAATATCCAAGGGGGAGTCTATGAGTGCAGTATGTCTATCACTTCTGTCAATCACATATCGTAGCTTAATCAGATGAGACAAGACTGGTGCTGAAATGTGTAAAACATAAAGTTCACTAATGTTGAAGCAGCTTCGTACGAAGAAAGCATTCGATAGCTTCGTACAAAAGGGTTAGCATTAGATAGCTTCGTATGAAGGGGTTCACTTCGTACGAAGGGAGCTTGTTAGCTTTGTACGAAGGCACTCAGCCTATATATGTGTGTAGGGTCTTGTTCATTTGGTACCTTTGAGCATTTGAGAGGCGAAGCTCTGCTTGTTTGTTTTCACGGTTGTAAACTGTGATATCAATAATAGAAAACAACTTATAATTACTTCTGTTGGGATTGAACCCTACCAGAGGAACAGATAATGTAAAGCCAAAACCAGGTCACAACAGAGGATTCACAATAAGCAGCAGTTTACACTTTGCTATCCCCTTGAAAGTGATTTATAACAACTGATGGTCTCTATCTGCTGTTCATATTCAACTGTTGTTGTCCTTTCAAGTGCTGATGAAAACCCTGAAGTATCCAACACTGCTGGTCCTATCTACTGATGATAAAGCACTGCCCAGTCAAGGACTGATCAACCTTGAGGAAAGCACTGACATAAAGAGAAAGCAGCTGTTTAGTGAAATATCTGTTTTATGTATAGTCAGTGGTTAGGTTAGCAGTGTTTGTGTAAGGACAGTAGATACAGGTTGTTAGGCTGTTAGACGTCGCTTTCATGGTGACGTCAGCTGAGCTACCTCAGTGGTTTGGATTGCCTATAAATGTAACAGTACCCTGTACTGTTACATTTGATTGACTGAGCGAGTTCTTCTCCTCATGTCTAATCCTTTCATCTTGTGTGCAACCAACCTTGGGGCATCAGGCTGAGGGGGAGTTTAGTTTGTAAGCATATCTGTAATCTTTTGCTTTGATTTATAAATCTTTTGACTCTATGAGAAGCAATTGTTTATCAAACTATTTTCTCCATTTGTTGTGTTTACAAAGTTTGTTTTCATTTCCGCTGCACTTTACATGTTTTCATATTTACAAATCGTTCCAAACATACAAACAAACACAATCATGAGAGCCTCCGATCCTAACAATTGGTATCAGAGCCTGGACAGTCAATTTCGATTTAACAGTCAAATTGACATAACAGTTCAGCTCAAAATTCATTGATACTAAGGTTGGTTGTAATTTGTTGAAAAATAGAGTATCGAGTAAATCATGTTCAAAATGGTTATTCAAAAACTCTGTAAATCAACCAAGATGTCATATGACTCACAAATTTCGCACAACAAGTGATTTCATGCATAATACACTCATGGTTTCAGATCTGAAAATATATTTGATAACTATGGTAAAATTATTTACGAAAATTGATTTCAATTGTTGTTATGAAGTTTTTGCTGTTTCCATCATGTTCGCTGCTAAAGTATGAACCTCAGGTCAACAAAAACCTATGTTCATAAAAACATTAGTGTTTTTGTTTACTCAAAAAGAGGGAAATTAAAACTTTAGTCAGTTAGATCTTATGTATTGAAAAACAGGTTGAGAATCCTTCAAAAGGACCAAAATCAATTTTGTTAAGAAAACATGTAAGAAAATTAGCAGTTTCAACTTTCACATCAAACATGACTAAAGATCAACTCAAAAACTATGATAGTGATATATCAGTGTTGTAACGAGTTTGAAACTAGCCCAGATCTCTTGTGAGAAAAAGGGTGAAATCCTACAAAGGTTATATGTTGATGTTGAGAAAACCAAATCATGAGTAATGTGAAATTTGGCATAAGCAGTAGCAAAAACGTCCAAATCTCTCAAAACATTGCTGAAAATGATTTTGGATTGAGTATTCTTTCCTTGAAAACCTTCCAGTAAAAGTTTCAATACTCTTATATGGAAAGGGTAAAAAGGGAAAGAAGAAAAATTACAAAAACTCAAAAGTGTGTTTATCTCAAAACTTTTAAATTCAAAAGAAAAGAGTATAAACCCAAAACACTTAAGAGTCCACAGGTTAATCCTACAAAAGGAAAACCAAAAATAGATCTGCATTTTTGGTCAAACATAATGTCATTAATCAACCATGCTCAATCACTGAATCAGGGAAGTTCAGGTAACAAAAGTATCTCCAGATATTTTTCAATAAAGAGGAATAGGCCAAATTTCTCAGAAATTATTCACATGGTAATAAGGTTCACAAAGAACTTTCAAAACCTTGGTGAACGGGCTCCTTATGGTAACAATCAACTGACAAGGAAATGGTACCAAACAGTGGTTACCGAACTTTGTTTCAAACCACTGACCATTGTCCTAAGCTTGAGAATGAAATGATCTTGACCTTATTCGAAGTTACTTTAACTCTTGAGACACACCAGATCAAATTGATTTTATTATCAGAAAACTTTTACTCTTTTTCTTTGTAAAGTTTTCTCCAAATAAAACAAGATATATTATTCTTTATTTTTTTAAGAATGATATATTTTGTACTTTTACTTGTCTTTGATAGCAAAAGTTCAAACACCTGTCAGGATGTAGAACCCTCATTTTTTTTGGTGATACTATCCTTGAAAATAGACCAAAAGGAAATGGTGCAAGTGTCAAGGTCATGTCAAACTCAAGTTTGTTTTAAACACTGATCAAAGATTGTTTGCTAACAGACCTTAAAATACTTGGATGCTCATGATATAATTCAAATATTATGACACAAAATGAGTAGCCATAGTAGAAAGGTTTCCATCTGGGATACTAAACCACTGTCAGAAATCTATAGAAGTATTCAAAACTTTTAATAAACATGTGGTAAAACCTTGAATGCTGAAACAAGTGAATTCTCTGCATTAAAAATCCCTGTAAAACCTGATGTTATGATTAATTTTGATAAACTTGCATCTAAAATGTGTTTATCAAGAATTTGATTATGCAGGTAACTCACAATCACCTTCAACAGATGTTGGACATAATACTAAAATCATTTCCATCATCAGAGCAGCAGATGTACAAAACAGCTGTTAAAGCTCATCCACTGATGCACAAACAGTGTTTGACCAAAATAGCCCTATAATTCTCTACCACTACTTCACCAAACCACTGTTGATAAATATTCATAAAAAAAAATGGATAAAAAAAAAATTCAGTGTGCCAAACCCCTCCTTCAAATCCTTTCACATCCATTTCAAGCCACTGCTGGATCATCAAAGTCACCAGCAGTGGTTAGCTCAGATGAGTCACATCTGCAGCCTCACCTTTTGAACACCAATGCCATTTTTAAAATTCATTCATGTTTCCATTCTCTTGACAACATCAATGAAAAAGGATTCTTTCAAAAAGACAATCCTGAAACACTTGTTCTCTTGGTGGCCTTCTACCATTCCATCAACAAGTCATGTGCCTTATAGCACTGAAAGACAGAAAGTTGGGTAGCTGTCATTTAAGAGGAGCTTCAGCAGTTCTGTGACAACAAGTTTGAAAATCTTGTGCCACAGCCAAAGGATGAGAATCTACCTGGCAAAAAGTGGGTCCTCAAAGAACAATGCATATGCTAGAAGCATGGTTGTCAAGATTCATCATACTCAAAAAAGTACAGACACCAAGAGTGTGAAAAGATTACATCAGAGGGATATCAATTCCTAGGCAATAAGCTTAGTGTTTTGACTGTACACATGCAGCAGATGTTTCACCAACCACTGATTGAAGAATATTATGATGCTGCTGTTGTTGCTGAAAAGTCCAACTGATTGTATCATCAAAATATGTTATTGGATTTTGATATAAGTTGCTCAAAAGACTCCTTGATGCAGGAATGTTAAGTAGCTGAAATATATCATCAAAAATCCAGTATCTCATTCATCCATCATCACTTGTCGTCAGACACCACTTTGTGGGGATTACTATAAAAAGGTTTGATTTCATTTTAACATGTCCATCCTAAAGATCAGTTGGTAGATGTATAAACTTAAGAATTGGATTCATCTACTGTTAAAAACTTGATCTCTATGATTGGAGTGCTAAACATGGATTAAAGCAAGCTTTCTTGTGTTCCATGTGTAAATAGCACAAAAATGTTTAAAAAAAAATAAAAAATAACCTTAAAAATAGTTTAAAATTGAATTTTTCAATAAATCCTCAAAGTCTGTTCAAAGCACTGATGGCATTAAAACTCTGTTAAATAGTAAAATCTATCCACTGCCAAAGTGTATCCTCTGCTTGTGCAAAACACTGATTTAAAACAGAGGTTACACGTGGACAGATGTTATTCAACAGTTGTGTGCATCAGTTGCCATTATCACTCTTTCAAATAAATGGCCTTACACCTGAAACATTCACAAGGCTATCAAAAATTTCCAAAACAAAAGCAGAGGTGCCTGAGCAGATTTTAGTAGCTACCACTGCTTCTCAGGTATCTGCTGCTGAGCCCACTGCTCAAGGTGATCACAACAGCAAAACAACTGTTGTGAAACCCACACCTAAATCCACCAAAAGACCAAAACTAAAGAAAATTCAAAAGCCCCCCCAAACCTACAATAAAGGCAACTCTGGAAGATGAGATCCCAGAGCAACTGCCAGTGACAGCACAAAAGTCACTAGAAACCACTGCTGCTACTTCCTCACAGCAGATGGTAGAAAGGTCTCAACCCATGCCTCAAACTCCTCCTGCTTCTTCTAAAAAAGAACAGGTTGTAAGAAACAGGGACACCAATTTATGATGCTCTGGAATCACTTGATTCCATCATCCACAGCCCACTGCCCGGGGCAAATTCACTTTCAACTCCCATCATCACCTCATAAATACCACCATCAATAATGACCTTGTTGCATGCTTTGGATATAACTCAGACATAAATCAGTTCCTCTCAACCACCTATCACTGAGAGTACACTCCAACAAGTGACTGAGTCTGATGCTTATACCTCTGCTATCCCAGCAACAATTGAGGAGGTTACACCCCTTGAGTTACAAGTAACTCTTGGTGGTAGTTCAAGTGAAGCAGCTACTACAAGTGCTGAACCCACTGGTTTGCACTTGGACAGTAGTTTCATCAATAAGACTTCCTTGAAGGCAATTTCTTCACTGGGAACTCTCGTGTATCCAGTCTTCACTGATTCACTAAAAAGTGTTTCTCATTATGAAGAAAGAAGTCCCCAGTACCAAGACAAAGGGGCAACAGTGGATGATTTTTGGGATACACTTCCTCAAATCAACCATTGTTACAACCACTGTTAGTGGGAAATCAGATGACCCCATTAAGTTGGGTGATGGTTTAATGTACCAAGAATTGACGGCTAGAATTGATAAACTGGATACATCTGTTGCAGAAATCAAAGACATGCTGCAACAGTTGTTGAAAGCACAAACGGTACCATTCACTGCTGCACCATCTCCAACAGCTACTCCATCATCTGCTCCTACTCCAGATGAGCTGTGGAATTTATTTCAACCCCTGCACTATCTTCGAAAGAGTTGATGATGCCAAAAAGGGGGAGAAAAATGACTCTGAGGAAAATCTCTCAGTAACTTCTGCTGAAACATCTGTCAAAGAAAAGGAAAAGGGAGGTGATGAAACCCTGAAAATTCAAAGCAGATGATGAAGATACACAAATGAGGATCATTCAAAGTCAAGTCAATTCAGCTGGTCTCAAAACCACTGCTGATATTAAAAGGGTAAGGGATGAGAGCAGAGCTTTGGTTGAGAAAAAGTTAGTTCTGCAAAAAGGAAAAAGAAGAGGTTGGTACTTCATTAAAGAAGAGTCCTGTTAGAAAAACAAGGCAATCAACCACCATAGCTTCTAAAACTAAGCCAGTTACTACTTCAACCACAACTTCTGTTCCCACAAAATCACTTACACCTCCACCATTAACATGTGTCACCCAAACAACTGCCACCAATACCACATCAACACACACCACAACCACTGCCATCCCTACTAAATCAACCACCACAAACACCACCTGCTGCCATCCTTCATCAAAGAAGGAAACAAAGCAGATGGATGCAGAAATATCAAAAGAAGAACAAGCTTAAGAAGAATATATCATGAAGATGGTTCTTCAGACACTTAGAGCAGAACTACAAGAAACAGCAAAATCTCAAGACACTGCTCAAAGTTGTAATCACCAGGCCTCAATCTCCAAACTCATCTAGCAAATAAATCTCTCCCAAGAAACCCATTGGATTCAAAAATACTAAAGTGGATGTCTGATCAAAAGACCCACGTATTGACTTTGCTCAGATCCAATGGTGAAGTGAAGCATATATCAAGGGAAACAACATTTGGCCAGGGTATTGAAGATTTGCAAGATCTCCTTGAGCTTACACTGTGTAGGGATGAGGATGACCAGAGTGCACAGGAATTTGAAGCTGAATTCAAAGATCAAGCTAAGGCACTCTTGATGAGTAATAAAGGTCCTGAATAATGAAGGGTTTTTGGCATTATCTGTTCCAGGGGGAGATTGTTGGGATTGAACCCTACCAGAGGAACAGATAATGTAAAGCCAAAACCAGGTCACAACAGAGGATTCACAATAAGCAGCAGTTTACACTTTGCTCTCCCCTTGAAAGTGATTTATAACAACTGATGGTCTCTATCTGCTGTTCATATTCAACTGCTGCTGTCCTTTCAACTGCTGATGAAAACCCTGAAGTATCTAACACTGCTGGTCCTATCTACTGATGATAAAGCACTGCCCAGTCAAGGACTGATCAACCTTGAGGAAAACACTGATATAAAGAGAAAGCAGCTGTTTAGTGAAATATCTGTTTTATGTATAGTCAGTGGTTAGGTTAGCAGTGTTTGTGTAAGGACAGTAGATACAGGTTGTTAGGCTGTTAGACGTCGCTTTCATGGTGACGTCAGCTGAGCTACCTCAGTGGTTTGGATTGCCTATAAATGTAACAGTACCCTGTACTGTTACATTTGATTGGCTGAGCGAGTTCTTCTCCTCATGTCTAATCCTTTCATCTTGTGTGCAACCAACCTTGGGGCATCAGGCTGAGGGGGAGTTTAGTTTGTAAGCATATCTGTAATCTTTTGCTTTGATTTATAAATCTTTTGACTCTATGAGAAGCAATTGTTTATCAAACTATTTTCTCCATTTGATTGTGTTTACAAAGTTTGTTTTCATTTCCGCTGCACTTTACATGTTTTCATATTTATAAATCGTTCCAAACATACAAACAAACACAATCATGAGAGCCTCCGATCCTAGGATCATGCCATGTGTTAAGGAGTGTTCTAGGATGATCCCAGGTATACAATGAGGTGTAAGAACTAGTAGAAAAGGGGCAAAACGCGAGAGATGTGGCATTAATGCAGACTGCCTTGGTCTGCAAGCATAAAACTACCAACATGATCCCTTACAGACCGTAAGGGTTCACCGCTTAAGGTCCATAAGGACCTTAGCGCACCAGATATTAATTCTGCTTACAGTCCGTAAGGCCCAATAGCTTATGGCCCATATGGGGTTGCCAGAAATGTTATTTTGAGACTTTTACATTTTTAGTCCTTGGGCTTTGATTCTTTCGCCATTTGGCATAAATAGTCCATCTCCTTCCCATGGTCGGGATCAATCGGAGATATGGGACACGTTTTAGTGAACGTACGGTATGGATTCTTACTCCTTCCACATAGTCGGGATTAATTGGAGGACTGGACATGTTTCGTTACATAGTCGAACCAAAAATTCCCTCTCCTTAGTTGGAGATTCGGGACACATGTCGTCTCATAGTTGGATGAATATTGTAACAACCCGGCTTTTTGGTTGTTCCTATTTTATCGTTGTTTCATTCGTAAACGATTGTACTCTGAGATTCGATGACTAAAAGGGTTAACTATATTTTAAAACTCATTTTTATCGCCTATTTATCACATTTAAACGTTTACTACTTGAATGCTCATCACAACGCAAACTCAAGACGCGGATTTATTTATATTGTTGTTATTAATTGTGTGTTTAAATGTTAAATCTGTTATATGTGGTTGAATATTCGCTTAAAATGCTCAAACACTCACTCACTCGACTCAATCTATCACGCTAAAACGCAACGCAATGCAACACTTAATATCTCGCTAAAATACTTAAAGTACTCGAACTAACTAACGCAATCAAATGCACCAAACGAACATTTGATACGCGAAATGGAAATCAACCGTGCGAAACAGGCGAATTTGTATGAAGGCAGAGGCTTCGTACGAAGGCACCTGGCCTCGTACGAAGGCCCCTGACTTCGTACGAAGGCAACCTGTGCACATCACTCTCTCTGTAAATACCTAGCTCACTCCTTTTCTTCACTACTTGATGCCATTTCACACAAAAAACGTTCCCAACCTGTTGTCTCTCTCTTTCCATGTAAGATTCTTTATTTTTACATGTTTCACAACGATTTCCACCATGGTTTTCCATGAGTTTATCTCTGATTTCATCCAAACTTCTCTATTTTCATCTAAACTTCATCTTTTCATCTAAACTTATCTATTTTTATGAAAACCTTCATCTTTTTCATCAAAACTTCTGATTTTACCACGGATTTACACTAAACGAGTGTATTGGGCTTAGCTTTGGCTTCCCAAGATGTAGATATGAATATCTCGCACTCACCAAGGGGGTGTTTGTTTTTTTAGAAAAGTACTCCAGAACCTCTTTTCTCTTCCCCACGCAGACCACACGCAGACATAGGGGTCTGCAGCTTGTTTGTTTTTTAGAAGGGTTTTCATTAAAAAACCTCTTCCTCGCCTCTTTTTCACACAGATGTGGCCTTATGTCTTCTGGCCTCTTCACAAAACTTCTCCATCAAAAATTAAAACCCGAATTTCCTCTCCAGCTGCACCCAGCTCTTCTCCCACCCTCTCCACGTCTGCCATCACTGCTCCACCTCCGGCGCCGCCTCAGCCCCTCGACGTAACACCCCAGCCCCCCACAACGTCGGCCTCCACTCTAGCAGTTGTCAATTCTCCGGCCTCTACAACCGGTCTCCTTTCTTTCTGGCATAAATCAAAGGTACAATATTCAGAGTTTCTTTTACTCACATATATACATTTGGTAGGTTAAATTAGGGTTTGAATTTCAAACGTACACAGACACCTAACTTACTAATTTATATATGTTTAGAATTTCATCCTATCTTACTAGTTTATATATGTTTAGAATTTCATAATTCTGTTTCAATGTATGTGTTTTTGTTAACCTGTACAATAATGAATTTCATAATTCACTTTCACATGTAATGTTAGTTCATAATTTTTGTCAAAAAAGTGATCCTTTTCTTGTTTGTTGTTAGTTTAAAATTGTTAACTTGTTAATGTTAGTTCATAATGTTTGTAAAAAAATTGTTCCTTTTGTTGTTTGTTGTTAGTGTTAGGTTATAATTGTTAATTTGTAATGTTAGTTCATAATTTTTGTCAAAAAGTGTTCCTTTTCTTGTTTGTTGTTAGTTTAAAATTGTTAATTTGTTAATGTTAGTTCATAATGTTTGTCAAAAAATTGTTCCTTTTGTTGTTTGTTGTTAGTGTTAGGTTATAATTGTTAATTTGTTAACGTTAGTTCATAATTTTTGCCAAAAAATGTTCCTTTGGTTTTTTGTTGATTAGTAGAAATGGGAGAGAAACAAAAATGGTCAAACGACCATCTAAAATGCTTATTAGAGACTTACATTGAAGAGATAAACACGGTGGTGATGTGTGTAAAATGCAACATATAAATTACATCAAATGAGGCATAAAACTAACCCTTTTTTAGTACTAATGTTGGAAAAAGTGTGCTTTCGTCTTCCTTTTGTATTTTCAGGACCAAATGAGCTTAAATGAACAAAAGGAACAAATATGCAGCCAAATCTAACATAAATACAAAGAAAAGGAATAAACGTGGCATGCCCGACCCCTCGACAGCATCTTCCCAAGCAAAAACAAAAACTAAGAAACAGAAGGCTGACCACGACACCGTGCCCAGCGGACACGGGGGCATGGCCAGGTGTCTGCAGAAAAGACAAAGTTGTAGAAGTTTCTATTCCCAGCACGGGGGCATGCCCAGCTCAACACGGGCCGTGGTCAATGCTAAGATTCGGAAAATCTTGCAAATCCTGATAGTACAGATATGTTTCTGCACACGGGGCCATGCGCAGCGGACACGGGGGCGTGTGGAGCTAATGCAGACAAATTGCAATTAATGAAGAAAGAGAAAGAGGATGGACACGGTCCGTGTACGGGCTTCTGTGCAGGCTATAAATAGGGGTGCTTGGTTCACTTCAAAGGTATCCCTTGGCAAACTACCTCTCTCCCACTTCACCCACACTCCGCCACCATCACAACACCCACATCCACCACCATCATCCATCATCCACCTAGAGTGTGTGTAGTAGTCTCGGGATCCAAGATTGATCGTAATAGTTCTTGACAATCAAAGGCCATGTTTGCCTAAGTTGTCACGGCCCCCGACTCGGTTTGACCCGTTTCAGGAGCCGCGGGACAGAAATCCCGTGGTATTTATTTAACAGCGGAAGTTTTCTTCAGGATCTTTTTTTTTAAATGAAATATTTCCCGATTATTTTATTTCACAACTCGGGATAAAATCCCGGTAATTTACAATCATAAGATTTCACGGAGAAATCTTTTATTTTACAAAACATGTTTCTTTATTTTATACTGAGCCACTTCCTTAAGCTTGTAGTGCTTCTCGGCACTTTTCCTGGATCACAACAGATCACCTGAAACATGTTTGAAAAAGGTTTTGTCAGCGGGAAATACTGAGTGAATCATTCTTTTTACTAAATTGACTCGTTTGTTATAATTTACAGTATTAAGAGCGATTACAATGTTTCTGATATCAAACCAACTACCCACGGTATTTTGTCACTCGACCCATTGGCCCATTCGTCCAATGGTGTCTATGACTATGGTCATATCACCCCTTGGCTGCCCCAATGGTGAAGATTATCAAGTAATGTATACAAAACCCCACATACCGGCTGTACGTTTGGTGATTACAAAGACTTAATCCCTGTAATTATAACTTTGAAAATAAACTTGCTTTTGTAAACAAATTTGATAAAAAGAGAATGACTCACATTGCAGATTTAATTTGAGCAGAGCCTAGCCTACTGATTAGCCTTTTAACCTAAATTTAATAACAGGCACACAATTCGGTTAGTAACTTAATACAGCATTTACGATAACTCACGAGATTAAACCTTCACATCGAATGACAAAGTGCGATACTTAAACATCCATTGGATAGTTTAATCGATTGGACATTGAATCGTATCAGCGATCGAGTTATTACCCTGTATTGCGGCGACGATTTGTGAATCGTGTGTGTTTTGATAGTAAACAGAACGTAATTCAGTGTGTATAGCGAGTTTGTTCGTCGTTTTAATTCCAGAAATCAAGTCCCAATGTCCACTATTTATACACGAATTTTGACTAGCTTACGGACCGTAAGACTCATCCCTTACGGTCCGTAAGGGACACAAAAATTTTATAGGCTAGCCCCGTGTGCGTATAGGCTTGCTGAGTTGACAGTTTCTCAAAATTCGTTTTTGACAACGAGATTTTAAGATAATCGTAACTAGGGTTTACCCCCCTGAGTTTTAGGGGCCCTGATCCTGATTCTGAAAATTCTGAAAATTTTAGGGTTTATACAGAATCACTTGGGTGTCTCAATTAGGGTTTCCTATTGGACAAATTAATTTAATAAATATGACTTTTGATGAGAGTTGTTACACAAGTCTCTTACATCACTTGGTGAAGACAAGCATTTAATGTAATACTTTTGATTTTTAATCTTTTCGCACTTTTTATTTGGTTTTGTATTATTGACTTTAATAACTAGTTTCTTATGTTGAAGGTGAAACTTCCTTATTATTTGTCCGTGGTGTCTTGGCATTATTTTACTGTCTATATAAAATAAAATATTTTCACCATTCATATCTCTACGGTCTATATAGAGATATGTTGGCTACCTGGTCGGGGGTTAAGGGAATGGTTTGGTAAGGTTCTTGCCTTGTTCAGTGTATAGATCCTGCAAGGACCTGGGTCAAGCTTACTAGGACCTTCTTCAATACCCACTGGTATTGGATGGCGGGGATGCGAATGGCTTGATTCCCTCATATGTAAACTACTATTAATACATTAACCCGGCAACTTGGGATTGTATCCCTGCTGACTCAAACCACTTAGCCGAGGGTAACGTCACCTTCAAAAGAGGGGCCTACCACATTACGCATTAATAACTTAATTAATTATCTTTCAATATTCTGACCCTTTGGGATTGTATCCTTGCTGACTCAAACCACCGGTTTGAGGGTAACGTCACCTTCAAAAGAGGGGCCTACTACTATAACTAAGATAATCTCTTAAAAAGTGCAAAAGTGCGGAAATCATCAAAGGTTACATTAAAGGCGAGTCGGATCCAAGTGATTCATCTTGTCTATCTGTTTTTTATTTTCAGCATTTTAGTTTTTATTTTCATGTTCAAAACCTTTTTTAAAACTTTTGATTTGATTAGAGGTTGAGGATAAACCGGTATTAAAAGCTCTTGTGTCCTTAGACGACCTCGGTATCTTACCAACGCTATACTACGCTCACGATGGGTGCACTTGCCCATGTGTGTGTTTAGTGTTAGTAGAATATCGTGTTTTATAAATTTAAAACTTAAATAATGTGTTAAAAAAAGGGCTTAAAATATAAAGAAAAACATAATACACCCGACACACACCAAGTTTTTGGCGCCGTTGCCGGGGACACAAGGATTTTAAGAAAGTTAGGAATCAACGGCCTAATCGTTTTTCTTATTCTTCTGTTTTTTATGATTTTTCTAAATTTTTCAGCTTCTGCAGAGCTCAGCACGGGGTCGTGCCCGCTGAACACGCCCCCGTGCCCAATCTTTGGTACTGGCAATCCTATTTTAAGTCAGACAGTAGCTGAACACGGGGCTGTGCCCACTGAACCGTAAGATCCCGACGGTTGGTAATTTCTGGCATAAACATGAGTGATACTGATCATTTTTACTTTCGCTCCTCTTATGGTGCGTGGTGTCAAATATGTGGCGGATCTCATGAAGATTTAAAATGTTATTTTTTAAATTACACTCCCCACTATATAGACCCATTGTTTTCCTGTAGCCTTAAGATGGGCGAAAGTAAAAACAATCCCTATCTCTCCCTCGAATGCTCTCAATCATCTCTTCTAGATGATATGATTTTCGAAGAAATATTTCAAATGGAAGAAATAATTCTCCAACTGATAAGAGAACTTGAGACAGAAATAACTAATCCATCTCAAGACGACGATCAAGGAGAATTATTGAGATCGCATTCGGATTACGACAACATCGTTGCTTCCGAAAGCACCTCTAACTCTTGTGAGGACTTGAGCGATAGTCGTCTCTGTGTCAATTATGCCGTGAAGGACTCCTCATCGGTCTCCGCCGATGCATACATAGACCTGAGCGATTCGGCATATACCTTCTTTAACGAGAGCCCAGGTAAGGGATATAAAGGTTGGTCTCGCCCACCGGTATTTAGCTTAGGATTCACCCTTTCCGATAACCTCTTGCGTTCTTGTCTAAAACTAGGGCAATTAAGGTACCTCAGGCACTTCGGTGTTGTTCCGTCCAGTAAGGAACCACCCGATCCGGATAAATTCCTTGAAAATTGACGAAACTTCATAAAAACCTCTGGCCACAGGGCCGTGTCCAGGTCAACACGCCCCCGTGTCCACATGAATATTCTTGTCTGACTTTAGGTCAGAATACGGACAAAAAAGTGTCAGAAACCTGTCTGCACACGGGTCGTGTCCAGCCGACACGGGGCCGTGTCCAGCCGACACGGGGCCGTGTGCAGCGTGCTATCGTTTTCTATAAATACAACAAGATTCCTGCACACTTGGACTCATTCCAAAGAAAAAGATCTGGTGGGATCTTCACATATACCCTACAAGGTATATTCTAAAGAAGGTTCTCAACAACCATCTTGTCTTTTCTACTTTTGTCTATTGCCTTCTTCTTCATTCTCTCCTCAAAACCTCCATTAAAACTTGAAATCTCCATGATTTCAAGCTTTATTGTTATAATTATTAGGTTTTTATTCAAGGAATCTTATCAAAAATAAGTTCTATAACACTGTTTTGAGTTATTTCTGCTTAAAAATGCTTCAAAAGTCAGAAAAATAATTTAAAACTATAAGATTCCTTGTTTCAAAAATCTGCAGAGAGGTGGCCACGGGGCCGTGGCTGGAGTACTGTTTCATTAATTTGAAATTTTTCGGCTTGTTTTCTTAGAATGTCGAGCAGAAATAGCGGAACATCTTCATCCCATTCAAGGAACGACCGACGAGGAAGAAGGTCATCAGTGGAAGACTCTCTAGTCAACTACGTTTATGCCTTGAGGGAGGCCATTTATGAAATGACAGGAGTAGAGGAAGGTTTGGCTGACCGTATAAATCATTTGATGGTGGGGTTAGAGGGGTGCCTTCGAGAAGTCAACCTTTTGCACCAAAGGTTGAATATTCTTGCTTCTCCTCCTATGGTGCCAATCATTGCACAAAGGGAGTGGAATGTTGTACCGGAGGTCATTATTCCAGCCGAATGGTATGTCATACACTCGGAACCCCCTCATGACATTTTACGCAGGGTCCCGGTTGCCGTCGCACCTCCTCCACAAGAAATTGTGGAGAATGAGCCTGCCTTCTTCCTCCCTAGGGAGATCGAGGAATGGCTCAACGACATCTAAAGAGACATCCCTCGGTTCCGAGTTCTACAACACCCTTAAGTACCGGAAAGCTATTTCCGAGTTTTTGACAATTCCACAATAAGGGTAGAACTCTTTAGAATGATTTTCTTCGTTACTTGACCTATCTATCCTAGGAACTTGTAGTTTTTCATTTCTATCTTTATTTTTATTTTCTAGGATCTTTTGTAATTGTTAATTTTTAATGAATGATGGTTTTTAATGGTGTTTGGATGATGTTGTAATGGTTGAATACACTCGAAATGGTGGAGGTTACTAAGGGAAACTTGAACCCACACCCCATGCACAAAAACAGAGCCTCCCGATGGTTTTTCTTCATTACAGCAAGTTCAGCACAGGGTCGTGCTCAGCCCAACACGCCCCGTGCCCAAGGATCTGCAGAAAACGCCCAGTTCAGGTAACTGGACACGGGTCGTGCTCACTGAACACGACCCCGTGCCCAGCCTTCTGCTAAATATGATACTGGCAATCTGAACACGAGGCCGTGCCCGAACCAACATGGGCCCGTGTCCAGTCGCCCAGTAACATAAAAAATTGTTTTTAAACACCTTTTTACACATTCAACCAACCTAAAAACTTATTTTTGGGACACATTGAGGACAATGTGTAATTTAAGTGTGGGGGGGGATGCTAAACCTTGAATTTTGCAAGTCCTAATAACAAGCCTTACACAAAACTCTATTGGAACTAATCACCCCAATTTTTTTCAAAAACTATTCGTTTTTTTACTTGTCTTGGTTTAGTTTGGGAATAACAAGTTCTAAAAATGTTATATTTTTACAAATTTACAATCGATAGCGTCGTGATAAAAAGAACCAACATAAGAAAATTATGAAACGGCCTGACATATCTAGTTAAAATTAGATTATATATACTTGATCACATTATAAATCTATTCCCATAAAAAAAGTGAGTTTTGAGCCTTTATTGAGCATACAAGCATGCATCTTTAAACTAAATGCTCACTTTTCGTTTCTTGTGTGAATAGCCGCTTGGTTTCTTACGACTCCTGAACTTGCCACGACGATACATTCCCGGTCCTTATCAACTTAAACCCAAGTAAGTAAATGATGGTGGCATTAGGACTAACCCATTTTATTTTCAACACCATTATTTTTCTTTTTCTTTTAACCTACCCAAAATCCCCCTAGTTAACCCCTTTGAGCCTAAACCTTTTCGTCTCTAAACCCGCTAAACAAACACCCTTTACCCATCAAAACCCTTTTTCTTTTAAACCCCTTATTTTAGTAAAAAGCTCGGTTTTCTTGTGACGTTCCTTATAAAAAAATGAAGTCTAGCAATAAACAAACAAGTTCCTCAAAGAAACTTTGTTTGAAAGTGTTTAGTTTGAATAAAAGTCAAAAAAACGAAAAGTTTTACGACAACCGACGCTTTTTACGCTTTTAGCCCTTTTTACTAACCACTAACCCAAAACCACCTACCTTTAACCCAAGCCTAACCCTTTTCCAAAGTCCTCTTGATATTTACAAAGGTTTATAGTTAAAAAGGAGGAGGATTGATTGCTTGGCAATCATATAGTAGGAGTAAGTTACATGCCGGTCTCGAGTGTTTCACAAAAATACATCTTCGGCCGAGTGTTGAGTGATCTCCCGTGAGGTATGTGAACTTGTATATAAATGAAATTTTAAAAAGGCATGTTATGCCCAAATAAGTAATTTCTCTTATGAAACGTTCTAAATAAATCATAACGAATAGGATTGTAAATAGCATAAAAATAAAACCCAATAAAGATCTTGGATTCCCGGCACTCAAGACAAGCCCAAAACTTCTCTTCTACCCATCCCAATTGGGTGTGTAAGCCACATAATAAAGAGTTTTGCTTGAGGACAAGCAAAGATTCAAGTGTGGGGTTATTTGATGTGTGTAAAATGCAACATATAAATTACATCAAATGAGGCATAAAACTAACCCTTTTTAGTACTAATGTTGGAAAAAGTGTGCTTTTGTCTTCCTTTTGTATTTTCAGGACCAAATGAGCTTAAATGAACAAAAGGAACAAATATGCAGCCAAATCTAACATAAATACAAAGAAAAGGAATAAACGTGGCATGCCCGACCCCTCGACAGCATCTTCCCAAGCAAAAACAAAGAAACAGAAGGCTGACCACGGCCCCGTGCCCAGCGGACACGGGGGCGTGGCCAGGTGTCTGCAGAAAAGACAAAGTTGTAGAAGCTTCTATTCCCAGCACGGGGGTGTGCCCAGCTCAACACGGGCCGTGGTCAACGCTAAGATTCGCAAAATCTTGCAAATCTTGATAGTACAGATACGCTTATGCACACGGGGCCGTGCCCAGCGGACACGGGGGTGTGTGGAGCTAATGCAGACAAATTGCAATTAATGAAGAAAGAGAAAGAGGATGGACACGGGGCCGTGTCCGGGCTTCTCTGCAGGCTATAAATAGGGGTGCTTGGTTCACTTCAAAGGCATCCATTAGCAAACCACCTCTCTCCCACTTCACCCACACTCCACCACCATCACAACACCCACATCCACCACCATCATCCATCATCCACCTAGAGTGTGTGTAGTAGTCTCGGGATTCAAGATTGATCGTAAGAGTTCTTGACAATCAAAGGCCATGTTTGCCTAAGTCTCTTACATCACTTGGTGAAGACAAGCATTTAATGTAATACTTTTGATTTTTAATCTTTTCGCACTTTTTATTTGGTTTTGTATTAATGACTTTAATAACTAGTTTCTTATGTTGAAAGTGAAACTTCCTTATCATTTGTCCGTGGTGTTTTGGCATTATTTTACTGTCTATAAAAAATAAAATATTTTCACCATTCATATCTCTACGGTCTATATAGAGATATGTTGGCTACCTGGTCGGGGGTTAAGGGAATGGTTTGGTAAGGTTCTTGCCTTGTTCAGTGTATAGATCCTGCAAGGACCTGGGTCAAGCTTACTAGGACCTCCTTCAATACCCACTGGTATTGGATGGCGGGGGTGCGAATGGCTTGATCCCCTCATATGTAAACTACTATTAATACTTAGCCGAGGGTAACGTCACCTTCAAAAGAGGAGCCTACCACATTACGCATTAATAACTTAATTAGTTATCTTTCAATATTATGACCCTTTAGGATTATATCCTTGCTGACTCAAACCACTGGGTTGAGGGTAACGTCACCTTCAAAAGATGGGCCTACTACTATAACTAAGATAATCTCTTAAAAAGTGCAAAAGTGCGGAAATCATCAAAGGTTACATTAAAGGCAAGTCGGATCCAAGTGATTCATCTTGTCTATCTATTTTTTATTTTATTTTCAGCATTTTAGTTTTTTATTTTCATGTTTAAAACCTTTTTTAAAACTTTTGATTTGATTAGACGTTGAAGATAAATCGGTATTAAAAGCTCTTGTGTCCTTGGACGACCTCGGTATTGTAGGTCCCCTTGATGTATGGATCTTTCACAGAATTGTCAATCTAATCAAGAGTGCGGAATCCTCTTGATCAGAATATAGCAGAAAACGTTTAGGAACAGAAATCAGCAATTCACTTTCAAACCGGATCTTTATTGATTATCTATCAAACTGATTACAATCAATCAAGATCCCTAACCACACACAATTTCGTCCAAGCTAGTAATGCTCTCACGAAATTCTCACAAACTCTGTTTTGGCTGATTAACCGAAACCCTAAAGCCTAATATTGTTTATATAACACAAGGTTTGCAACTTGGGCTTGGATAAACCTCATGGGCTGCGAATTGTTGTAAGCCCAATTCGTTCCCCATTAACCCAATTTATTGGGTTTGGTTAGCCCAAACATTACAACTAACTATTACAAAGCTAAACCCGCTAACCGTTTTCTCGTTTAACTAATTACAAGATATCCAAAGACCAAATCTAAGCTGTTGTCACAAACATGCACCAACAAACTCCCCCTTGACAATAGCTTCATAAAATAACTTTGTCTTCAGTCTTCTTGCAATCTTCATGTTCATGTAATCTTGCACTGTCTTTGGTCTTTGGATAGCTTCAGCTTCAATAGCTTTTGTCAGCAACAGATGGTGCGGTGAACGTGGGCTGATTAACCTAAACCCTAAAGCCTAACCTTGTTTATATAACACAAGGTTTGCAACTTGGGCTAGGATAAACCTCATGGGCTGCGAATTGGTGTAAGCCCAATTCGTTCCCCATTAACCCAATTCGTTAGGTTTGGTTAGCAGAAACATTACAACTAACTATTACAAAGCTAAACCCGCTAACCGTTTTCTCATTTAACTAATAACAAGATATCCAAAGACCAAATCTAAGCTGTTGTCACAAACATGCACCAACAGGTATCTTACCAACGCTATACTACGCTCACGATGGGTGCACTTGCCCATGTGTGTGTTTAGTGTTAGTAGAATATCGTGTTTTATAAATTTAAAACTTGACTAATATGTTAAAAAAGGGCTTAAAATATAAAGAAAAACATAATACACCCGACACACCACTGGGTAGAAAAGGCTTGAGTTTGCATAAAGACTCATGGAATAAATTAGGAAAATTTCTTAAGGAAAAGTTTGGCTTGGATTTCACTCAAAAACAAATGAAGAATGCATATGATAATCTTAAAGCCAAATACCTAAGTTGGGTGTATTTGAAAAACAAAACCGGCAACATATACAACCCTCAAACAAATACTTTTACCTTAACGAACGAGGAATGGGAAGAATTTAAGAAGGTATGTTTATTTATATAAATTTTAAACATAATCCTAAAACAAAGTTTATAACATTTTTTTATACTTTGGGTTTAGGGGCATCCAATGGCTGCATCATTGAAGACAGTTCCATTGCCTTTTCCAGAACTTTGTGTAGAATTGTTTGATGGAAATACTGCCACTGGAAATTGCAAGTGGACCTCAACCCAAACAACATCCAGGGTTGGATCTTCTTGTCATCATGTCCAATCGCTTATGATTATGGACACCCATTATCATGACACACAAGATGATGCCGGCACCTCTAAGCCTACTTTTGAGCCGACTTCTGAGCCTAATCCTGAGCCCACTTCTGAGCCTACTTCTGAGCCCACATCTGAGCCTAATCCTGAGCCTAATCCAAACAAAAGGGCCAAAATCTCAAAATCATCTATTAACCATGATGATTTAGCACGTGATATGCAGAAGGCTCTACAAGTTTTGATTAAAGGCAAAGAAGGGCCAACAGTTCGTGAGTGTTCTGAGAAGTTAAAGTTGGTTGGGTTAGACCCAGTAAATCCTATATTCCTAGCTGCTTTTCACATTTTTTGGGTGTCCTCCGACATGAGAGAGGCGTGGATGGCATTGCTAAAAATTCCCGAGGTCTTAAGAGGGTGGATCGGGATGATAGCAAAAAGTTTAGGCCTGCTAAAGTAGTGAAGACCTTACATGCTTAACACGACTGTTAGGTTTTGTTTATGTTTGATACATTGATTGCTTTTGTTTATGTTTGACACATTTTATGCTTTTGTTTATGTTTAAGACATTTTATGCTTTTGATTTATGTTTGACATTGTATGCTTTTTGTTTATGATTGTATCCACACATATGCTATTGTATATCTTTACAGACAAGTATTATCTTCGTGATGCCGCTTATGCACACATACGGGGATTTATGGCTCCATATCGTAATGTGAGGTATTGGCTAGGAGATTTCCGCCGAAGACGTGCATTGACTAATAAAGAGAAATTTAACCATGCTCATGCAAGACTTCGGAACGTAATTGAGCGTGCTTTAGGTGTCTTGAAAGCAAGATTCCCTATTTTGAAGATGATGGCACCATTTCCATTGGTTACACAAAGGAACATTACCATTGCATGTTTCGCGCTACATAATTTTATAAGGAAAGAGGGTTTGAGCGATGAATTGTTTACAGAATACGATCAACCCAATGTTTCGGTGCATAATAGGCTATTGCACGTTGATGTTGATGAAGATGAGGTTGAAGCACATGGTACTGCATCGGATCGGGAATATATGACTCAGTTACGAGATGAGATTGCTGAGCAGTTAATGCAAAGCATGGATACAATGATTTAATAAAATGTTATTGTCTTTTTTATGAATATTATTTCAGTATTGTATAACTATTATTTAAGTTTGAATGTTGAAAAACTCTTATAAGTTTAATAAATCAGTTTATTTATATTTCAGTTTATTTCAGTAGTTTGCAGAAGTAAAAAAACAAACAGTCTTCTTCTTGCAGACTGCAGACATTTGCTCCATCACTTCTGCTACAGATGTCTACAGATGTGGCCCGCAGACTGCAGACGTTTTACCTCAGAAAAAACAAACAGCACCCAAGTGTTTAATCCAAGGAAAAACCATTTTTAAACTCATTTTTTACACTAAAACGGACCAAAACCAACATATGTTTCGTTCACTGGATAGGACTCGAAAATACATCTAATTCAGGCGAAAACGCAGATCCAAATGCTCAAACGCGGTGAACATCCACTTGTGCGAAGCCAGACTGGCTTGTACGAAGCCCCGGCTTCGTACGAAGGCACTGCCTTCATACGAAGGCACCCTTCGTACATACCAGCCCAGTTTTCCGCATGTGACACAAAAGCTTAAAAGACCTCTTCGGCTCTAAGTTTAATCAGTAGCTTAAGGCTGGAGGGATGAACACTCGATTTCCCGAAGAAAGACGCGAAGAACACTCGATTTTGGACACGGAAGCAACCACTTGTACGAAGCATTCCTTCGTACGAAGGCACGCCTTCGTACGAAGACACTGACTTCGTACGAAGACTCTGTTTCTCACTCGACACTTCAACTCGACCGTTTCAGCACTTTGGAAGACTTATGAATTTCTGTTCCCATACGCAGGCTGATCCGGCGCTCCCTCCACTCCTTTCCAGACCGTGTTTAGCTGTTAAGCACGCACTGTGAGTATACTCGAACCCTTTTTCGCTTAACGCACTTTTGGGTGTTACATACGTTCTCTATCAAAACACAACGCACACAATGATCAAACTCTTTTGTAAACGCTAACCGCTCTCGCATGTTTTACGTGACTAGTTGAATGCTTGTTTGCTTTGTTTACACAGTGATGACTTGCCCTACCACCCTTAGCAACGATAGTACTATAGTTTGGACTCAGCACCAGTTTACTCAGGGGTTGTTAAGGTTTATCTTACTTTACGTGCTCACTTTGGCGAACACATATCGCGCATACACTACCTCGCAGTCATGTTGGTTAGCTTGTATCATTATCGATAGCTGACTTGATTCGCCCTTTACGTGTTACATGCTGGTTATGCGTAAACGCTTTATTACTATACTTATGCAAACTTGTGTACTCACCTTTACATTATTTTATTGACTTTTATTTTAACGTATATGACAGGTTGATGGATTTACTGCTGGAAATGGTTTAGGAACTCTAGAAACCCGCCTAAACTAAATTGCAAGCTTTCTTATGTCGTGTTTTGTTGCTTGAGAAACTACTGAATTTCATTTCATTTTTGTGAGAATATTTGTTTGATTGTATGGAAAATTGAACCTTATTAAATATTGTCACAATTAGTCGTTATGGATTCTCTCGAGCAACCTATTCGCATCATGCCAACCTTATTAAATATTTTCACAATTAGTCGTTGTGGATTCTCTCGAGCAACCTATTCGCATCATGCCACATCCCGATGATTCCGCCATCGGTTGGGGTGTGACAAATATTTTACGGGTGTTACCTCTGATTATGCCCTTTCCCACCACACTTTGTACATGTGACTATCTGACCAACTTTTGTCAACTTCCCTTGCTTAGATGCATGTTTAGTCAACTCTTCTGCACTTTTCTTCCTCTTCTTTATTGGCCTACCAATCTGTTTATGGTGCTTTGGTGGTATAAGACTTTTCGAACAAGCAGAAGGTGTCCACATATACCTCTCATTGATAGGGTCCACTGTCTTGGCATAAACTTTCTTCACTGTATTCTAAATGTTCTTCTTCTATGTCATGGTCCACATAACTTTTGAAATTCTTCCTCTACAACACTATTAGCAGCTTCACTATTTAGGTCCTGATCATCACCCTCACTTCCATCACCATCTCCCTCAACATCATAATCACTACCATAAACATCTCCCTCATCATCACCATCCCCTTCAACATTACCATCATGTGCATTATTAGTAAAACCATTTCCCTCATCAGGATTCACCACCTGACTTTGATCTAATTCACCTTGGGTAATCCCAACATCAATTTGATCTAATACCACCTTAGTTTAACTTGTCCAGCATCCACTACCTAACTTATTCCCGCATCCACTACCCGACTTGTTCCAGCATCACCTACAATGTACTCTAATGCTAGTCTTCTAGAAGCTTTTGCTAATATTTGTTGTGTACTCCTAACTGGTTTACCATTACCAGGCCCATCATGGTCTCCATCATCAACTATTTCCTCTATCCTAACTTTACCATTAGGAGGAGACATGAAATACGTTTCAACTATAGTTTTCCCATGCTCGGTGTATATTTCCATCAACTTATGATCACCCACACAAGACAAAAAACTTATCACATCAGAGTCATTTCCTAAAGTCCTCAAACCAAAGTTCAATCTTCATGAAATGGTTTAAAATGGTAAAAAATTAACTTGTTTTCTGAGAAACCTAGTTCTAACATCATATAACTTGCTTCATGAACTGAAAATTTATCCTTGTCAACATAGTCTACCTTACCTTTCACATACAACCTTCTAGTAAACTTTGTGAAAGAACCCCCATGATAAATCTTGAGTAAGAACATTGTAGGGTTAACTGAAAAATCATAAGAAAATGACACCATTTTAACTTTAACATTCTAGAAATTGTAGAAAACAATCAAAATTTTGGAGTTAGGGTTTAGAAAACTCACCATATAAATTATCCACAACTACTTGTTGTCCCTTAGGACGCACGTACCATAGCGACATTGGACTTCAATCGTTGACCATCTTCGTCGTTTGGTTTGATCAGCGTTTAGGGTTTGTAAAATGTGATGGATTTGGATGATCTGTATCGAAATTTGGGTGTGAACACAATTATAATACTGAACTTAGGGTTTTAAAAGGCTGTATAAATATCTGGGTTAGGAAAGGACAGGTTTGCCCCTCACATGAGGGGCACATGACTATTTTTTAACATTGTAAATGGATGTCATTTGGGGCGGGGAGTGTAATAGAGATAAGTTATATAGATCGGGGAGTAAAATGTCCCATTTTAAAGTATTGGGGAAAATGCGTTAAAACCCAAACCATAGAGAGTAAAACGGAAGTTTACTCAACTCAAGAAGTGTAGAAAGTAGGGACCACTAGTATCAAATATGAACAAAACTGGTTATCGTATACTGATGTGTGTAAAATGCAACATATAAATTACATCAAATGAGGCATAAAACTAACCCTTTTTAGTACTAATGTTAGAAAAAGTGTTCTTTTGTCTTCCTTTTGTATTTTCAGGATCAAATGAGCTTAATTGAACAAAAGGAACAAATATACAACCAAATCTAACATAAATACAAAGAAAGGGAATAAACGTGGCATGCCTGACCCCTCGACAGCATCTTCCCAAAGCAAAACAAGAAGAAAGCTGAGCATGGGGCCGTGCCCAGCTGAGCACGGGGCTGTGCCCAGCTCAGCACGGGGCGTGTCCAGCTCAACACGGGGCGTGTCCAGCTCAACACGGGGCCGTGCTCAGCGAGCACGGGGCCGTGTCCAGGATGGTCAGCCCTGGCACAAAAGACAAACATGTAGAAGCTTCTATTGCCCACCACGGGGCCGTGCCCAGCGGACACGGGGCCGTGGTCAACGCAAAGATACGCAGAATCTTGCCAAATCTGATAGTACAGATATGCTTCTGCACACGGGGCCGTGCCCAGCGGACACGGGGGCGTGGTCAACTAATGCGGACAAGAGCAATTAATGAAGAAAGAGAAAAAGGGTGGACACGGGGCCGTGTCCAGCGGACATGGGGCCGTGTCCAGGCTTCTATTCAGCCTATAAATAGGAGTGCTTGGCTCAAGTTCAAACCATCCCTTGGCACACCACCTCTCTCACACTTCACCCACCACCCACCACCACCATAACACCATCATCCACCACCATCATCCATTGTCCATCATAGAGTGTGTGAGTCGTCTCAGGATCCAAGATTGATCGTAAGAGTTCTTGACAATCAAGGCCATGTTTGCCTAAGTCTCTTACATCACTTGGTGAAGACAAAGTGTCTAGTGTAATACTTTTTATTTTTAATCTTTTCGCACTTTTTAATTGGTTATGTATTAATGACTTTAATAACTAGTTTCTTATGTTGAAGGTGATTCTTCCTTATCGTTTGTCCGTGGTGTCTTGGCATTATTTTACTGTCTATATAAAATAAAAGATTTTCACCATTCATATCTCCACGGTCTATATGGAGGTATGTTGGCTACCTGGTCAGGGGTTAAAGGAACGGTTTGGTAAGAGTCTTGCCATTGTTCAGTGTATAGATCCTGCAAAGGACCTGGGCCAAATTTAGTAGGACCTCCTTCAATACTTAACGGTATTGGATGGCGGGGGTCCAAACTCTTTGACCCCCTCATAAGTTAAACTACTATTAATATTTTAACCCGGCTACTTAGGACTGTATCCCTGCTGACTCAGACTACTTAGCCGAGGGTAACGTCGCCTTCAAAAGAGGGGCCTACCACAATATGCATTAATAACTTAATTAATTGTCTTTCAATAATCCGACCCTTTAGGATTGTATCCTTGCTGACTCAAACTACTGGGTTGAGGGTAACGACACCTCCAAAAGAGGGGCCTACTACAATAACTAAGATAATCTCTTAAATGGTGCAAAAGTGCGGAAATAATCAAAGGTTACACTAAACATGAGTCGGAGCCAAGTGATTCATCTTGTCTATCTGTTTTTCTTTTATTTTTATTTTTCAGCATTTTAGTTAGTTTTTATTTTCTTAGTTTAAAACCTTTTTCTAAACTTTTGATTTGATTAGACGTTGAGGATAAACCGGTACTAAAAGCTCTTGTGTCCTTGGACGACCTCGGTATCTTGCCAACACTATACTACGCTCACGATGGGTGCACTTGCCCATATGTGTGTTTAGTGTTAGTAAATATCGTGTTTTATAAATTTAAAACTTGGCTAAAAAGTGTTAAAAAGGGCTTAATAAATACATTAAAAACTAATAACACTCACGCACATCAAGTTTTTGGCGCCGTTGCCGGGGACACAAGGATTTTAAGAAAGCTTAAAATCGACGGCCTAATCAGTTTTTCAAAAAAAAAATTAAACGCGCGCACATTTTTCTGCATTTTAGTTTAGTTTTGCATTTACAGTAACCTGAACACGGGCCGTGCTCGCTGAACACGGGGCCGTGCTGCACATTTTCATAAAACACCCAGTAACAGTAGCTTGAACACGGGCCGTGCTCACTGAACACGCCCCGTGCTCAATGAAATCAGTAAATTTAATTAAAACGCCCAGATACAGATCCTGAACACGGGGTCGTGTCCAGCCTCTGTTTCCGTTTTTATTTTTGTTTTCTGGTCTCGAGACTTGGTTGTGGTCTGCTGAGTGATTCTTATGGATCAATACTCAGGAGGTTACAACTACACCTATGAGGAGGATGATTATAGGAGTAACTATTGCACTAATTGTGGTGACCCGCACTCGGTTCAATATTGTAACTTATATCAACCGTCCACTTCATACACCTACTATGAGGAGCCCAGGTACGAGCCAACAACTTCATACACATCCTATGAAGACCAAAGGTATGAACCTCCTCCCTCATACTCATATTTTGATGAACCAAGGTATGAGCCTTCTTACTCCTACTTTGAGAAACCAAGATATGAGCAACCACCTTCATATGCTTATTATGAGGAACCATGGCGTGAACAACCCACCTCATATGAGTATTATGAAGAACAAAATTACGACCCTTTATCCATCATATGCTTACAATGAAGAACAATGGTGTGAACCATCTACTTCATATGGGTATTATGAGGAACAAAGGATCGAACAACCGGATTCGAGCTTTGAAAATCCCGATCCTTTTTCTATAACCGAAGTGACCGAGAGGATATTAGAACACCTTAGAGTTATCGATCGCTATATAAAAGAATCTCGCGCAAGGGAAGAGGAGTCCCGCGCAAGAGAAGAATTAAATAAAGAAGAGGTAACTGAAAGTGTAAAAATGGAAGAACAAATCAGTGAAAAACCGACACATGAGTTAAACAACGAAAAAGGTGAGTCCGTTAATGATAAAATTCAAGAAGAGTCTAATTTTGAAGAAATTAATCTCTTGTCACCTTCTTTTGAAATCATTGTTTAGTTCTCACTCATGCTAAGTTTTTAAAAGAGTTAAACACTAACACTAAAATTGACGAAACGGTAAGTGTTAAGTTAACTACTGATCAAACCTCACTAATAAAAGAAGACCCATTTGAAATTAACATTACACCGGTTCCATGTTTCTTTCAAAATTCATTTATTAGTAATGTCACAATCGATAAAGATCTTTGTGTTAAGATAATGCCTAACTACATTTTCGAAAAATTAAGTATTAGTGATTTTTCTCCACTTCAAATACCCATTTTTCTATCCAATCGGAAGGTAATAAAATCAATCGGTGTAGTTGAGGATGTCTTGGTTCAAACAAATCAAATGGTAGTCCCCACCGAATTTGTCATCCTCGATAACGCTCCTCTAGTGTTGGGACGACCATTTGTAAAAACCCACGAAGCTTTGAAAAACCGGAAGTACAATAATCTATCTATTCAATTAGGGGCATTTAAAAAGAGTGTCGATCTTGAGCGGTCAATGAAATATCCATTCGGCAATAATGACCCCCTAATTGAAGATGAGCCAGAACCACACGATAAGGTGGGTCTAGCCAAGGACCCTTATAAACGTGGCGCACCACGGAGGCATTCCGCGGAACTATCCTTAGTTTTAGATTAGTTTAACTTTTATGTTTTCCAGTTTAGTTTTAATTTTCAGGAATAAAACACACTCGGATGGTGAAGGATACTAAGGGAAGCTTGAACCAACACTTCATGCATGAAAACAGAGCCTCCCGACAATTTTTCTTCATTACAGCAAGTTCAGCACGGGGCCGTGCTCACCCCAACACGCCCCGTGCCCGAGGTTCTGTAGAAAATGCCCAGTTCAGGTACCTGGACACGGGGCCGTGCTCACTAAACACGCCCCCGTGCCCAGCCTTCTGTTTACTTTTGGTACTGGCAGTCTGGACACTGGGCCGTGCTCAGCCAACACCACCCCGTGTTCAGCTACCCAGTAACATAAAATCTTGTTTTTAGCCCACTTTTACACATTTTAATCAACCGAAAAACTTATTTTTGGGACACATTGAGGACAATGTGTAGTTTAAGTGTGGGGGGATGCTAAAACCTTGAATCTTGCAAGTCCTAATTACAAGCCTTACACAAAACTCTATTGGAACCGCTAATCACCCCAAATTTTTTCAAAAATTTTTCATTTTTTCAGAAATTTTTCATTTTTTTTACTTGTCTAGGTTTAACTTGGGAATTTCAAGTTCTAAAAAGGTTATATTTTTACAAATTTACAACCGATAGCGTCGTGATAAAAAGAACCAACATAAGAAGATTATGAAAAGGCATGACAAATCTAGTTAAAATTTGATTATATATACTTGATCACATAAAAAAAAACCCATTCCCACAAAAAGTGAGTTTTGAGCCTTTATTGAGCATACAAATACATATCTTTAAACTAAATGCTCATTTTTCGTTTCTTGTGTGAATAGCCGCTTGGTTCTTACGACTCTAGAACTTGCCATGACGATACATTCCCAGTCCTTACCAACTTAAACCCAAGTAAGTAAATGACGGAGGCATTAGGACTAACCCTTTTCTTTCAACACCATTATTTTTCTTTTCTTTTTTTTACCACCTACCCAAAATCCCCCTAGTTAACCCCTTTGAGCCTAAACCTTTTCATTTCTTTCCCCAAAACAAACACCCTTTACCCACCAAAATCTTTTTCATTTTAAACCCTTTATTTTAGTAACAAAGCTCGGTTTTCTTGTGACACAAAAAAAGGATGAAGTTAGCAATAAACAAACAAGCTCATCAAAAGAAACCTTGTTTGAAAAATGCTTCATTAGAATTAAAAAAAAAACAAAGTGTTTTACAAAAACCGACGCTTTTTACGCTTTTTCGCCCTTTTCTACTAACCACTAACCCAACCACCTACCTTTAACCCAAGCCTAACCCTTCACCCAAAAGTCCTCTTGATATTTACAAAGGTATATAGTTAAAAAGGAGGAGGATTGATTGCTTGGCAAGCTTATGGTAGGAGTAAGTTCCATGCCGCTCTCTAGTGTTTCACAAAAATACATCTTCGGCCGAGTGTTGAGTGATCCCCCGTGAGGTATGTGAACTTAGGACTGTATCCCTGCTGACTCAGACTACTTAGCCGAGGGTAACGTCGCCTTCAAAAGAGGGGCCTACCACAATATGCATTAATAACTTAATTAATTATCTTTCAATAATCCGACCCTTTAGGATTGTATCCTTGCTGACTCAAACTACTGGGTTGAGGGTAACGTCACCTCCAAAAGAGGGGCCTACTACAATAACTAAGATCATCTCTTAAATGGTGCAAAATTGCGGAAATAATCAAAGGTTACACTAAACATGAGTCGGAGCCAAGTGATTCATCTTGTTTATCTGTTTTTCTTTTATTTTTATTTTTCAGCATTTTAGTTAGTTTTTATTTTCTTAGTTTAAAACATTTTTCTAAACTTTTGATTTGATTAGACGTTGAGGATAAACCGGTACTAAAAGCTCTTGTGTCCTTGGACGACCTCGGTATCTTGCCAACACTATACTACGCTCACGATGGGTGCACTTGCCCATATGTGTGTTTAGTGTTAGTAAATATCGTGTTTTATAAATTTAAAACTTGGCTAAAAAGTGTTAAAAAGGGCTTAATAAATACATTAAAAACCAGTTTTGGAAATCAGAAGTTGTTGTGCCAAAACAAAACATTCAAAATGATTCAACATTTTATCAAAGGAGTGTTTTAAAAGGCCAAATGTGGGTGGTTAAGAAACAGAATTCAGAAAATCAAAAAATTAAAGAAAATGTTTTTGAGAAGAATGAGAGAAATTATCCAGTTTTACCTGGAAAGATACATATCAAGCTACCTGAGTCAAAGCAGGCTTGGGTTGTATTGTTCAAGTAATTGAATTGTTTGAATGTGCAGGTGTTCCAGAAGACAACTGAATGTCAACAGGAAATGAGGAGCGGCCTGGCACGAGAGGCGGCAGATCCCTGCAAGTGAAAACAGGGAGTTTGTTTGTTTCTGTACATAAATAAACCATAAATCAAAATCCCTAAAAACTGAAAAATTTAAAAAACAAAAAATATGGGTTTATTTTGTCAAAAATTGAAAACTGAAAAAAATATGTTTGTCTTTTTAAATTTGTCAAAAATCAAAAAGTTTACAAAAAGATGTTTTAAAAGAATATGCCGAAACCCACACGGCTGAACAAACATGATTATTTCACAAATGATTATATGGTTTTAACATTGTCAAAAATCAATGTGTTGTAAATCATGGGGGTATTTTATGCTAAATAGAGTAAGCAAAATATGGATGGCGAGACAAAGCTATCTACATCGGTTTTCAAATTTCTTTAAATGTTTTGAATTTTAGGGCGAGTAACAATTTTGCAAATACAAAAACATTTGAAAATTTTAAAAAGCCAAAAACATGATAAAATTCAAAAATGAGTTTTTGTGCAAAAAGAGGGAATGATAGTACATCAGTAGACAATCACAGCACGCTAAAGAAATGGAATGTCAAAATGTCATAAACGGTCTCACTGATGACATGCCAGTAGGTTTTTACACATTTAGTAGATTGATTTTGAGATATAAACCTAAAAATCAATAGCTCTTATTTCGTGGGGAACATCTCTCGGATATATGGATAACCTCCGAAATCTCGTTTGAGAGGTTGCCTGATTCTGAGATACTAGGTCTTTATATTGTTTGATATCTGGGGTATTATACTTGGTCTTCTGATTTTGTGTCAACAATTGCCTAGACCTCGTATAATACTTTACGCACTTTAAAAGTTGTCCCTCGGCATAAAAATTGAAAAATATCGAAAGATATAAATCAAGTGCAGTTGTAAAGAAGATCCCTAAGTGGGACACACCTTAAGTTGAGCCTTCATCTCTTTGACTGAACGGTAGTTCAAACCTGAGCTCTCAAGGTCTCGCACTAACCCAGAGTACATATATCAATATAGTATACTCACCTGTAAGACTGAATCTATGGAATCTTGATACCGGAGTATATTCTTAGGTGGGACACATGAATAAGTTAAGTGCTTAAAACACTAAATCTCGTATCTTGAATCAGTTGAACTTTGTGTGAAAATTTAAATGGATCAGTATACTGACAATCTAAGTAAATTGTTTAGAACTTAAAGTGTTTATAGCTCAACGGTGCTAGTGATTTGTCATAATCTGATATGATCCTCTGACACGAACTCAAACAAAAATATTGTCTGTAAATATTTCTTTACTTCTTTACTTTACAGAAAAATTACAAAAAGATTTTCAGTGTGTTTTAGCATAAACTTTGAAAAATATAAAAATATTTTGTTTCTGCTTTATTTTCAACAACTGATGTCTGTAAGCTGAATTTCAAAATCTAAGTATGCTGAACATGTTTCTGAAAAATAAAACAAGTTCATTAACTTGGAATTCAAAATTTGCATGAAAAATCAAAAACAGTTTGTGAAAATCTCCAAGGTCATTAAGTTGGACTTGGATGCTTATTTGAGAAATATTTTGGATACTTAATTGTCAAATACATGAAGTTATTTGATAGGGGGAGAAGAGTCAGGAAATCATGGGTAATTACATATTGTTACACCTATACTTAGAGCCAGGTTACTGATTTTGAATATCTGTGTCTAAGGGCCAGGTCATCAATCCTGATAGAATCTAAATAGCTTTAACGATTAAAAAATTGTGTTTAGAGCTAGGTTTTCGATCCTGAACTTAAATTGTCAAATATCTTACAATTGTTTTGAAAATGTTAGATTTGCAGACGATATTCCAGATTACGATCCCGATAGCTGAGCTTAAGGGGGAGTATGAAGACGAGCTCAAAGCAAGAGGAGCTTGTAATAGAAGAGCCAGGTGTCGATCCTGAAAAGCACGGACGCTTAATGAAAGGGGGAGCCTGGAGAAAGAGTTAACTGAAAGGGGGAGCGGCTGAAGCAGATCCACGGGGAGTCTGTTAGAATAAAAGGAAGAGTCTGCGGTGCTAAAGTTGTCAAAGTTTTATGAAGACTCAAAGAGAGATAGAAAGCTATGAAATTGACTACAGTAATATCCAAGGGGGAGTCTATGAGTGCAGTATGTCTATCACTTCTGTCAATCACATATCGTAGCTTAATCAGATGAGACAAGACTGGTGCTGAAATGTGTAAAACATAAAGTTCACTAATGTTGAAGCAGCTTCGTACGAAGAAAGCATTCGATAGCTTCGTACAAAAGGGTTAGCATTAGATAGCTTCGTATGAAGGGGTTCACTTCGTACGAAGGGAGCTTGTTAGCTTTGTACGAAGGCACTCAGCCTATATATGTGTGTAGGGTCTTGTTCATTTGGTACCTTTGAGCATTTGAGAGGCGAAGCTCTGCTTGTTTGTTTTCACGGTTGTAAACTGTGATATCAATAATAGAAAACAACTTATAATTACTTCTGTTGGGATTGAACCCTACCAGAGGAACAGATAATGTAAAGCCAAAACCAGGTCACAACAGAGGATTCACAATAAGCAGCAGTTTACACTTTGCTCTCCCCTTGAAAGTGATTTATAACAACTGATGGTCTCTATCTGCTGTTCATATTCAACTGTTGTTGTCCTTTCAAGTGCTGATGAAAACCCTGAAGTATCCAACACTGCTGGTCCTATCTACTGATGATAAAGCACTGCCCAGTCAAGGACTGATCAACCTTGAGGAAAGCACTGACATAAAGAGAAAGCAGCTGTTTAGTGAAATATCTGTTTTATGTATAGTCAGTGGTTAGGTTAGCAGTGTTTGTGTAAGGACAGTAGATACAGGTTGTTAGGCTGTTAGACATCGCTTTCATGGTGACGTCAGCTGAGCTACCTCAGTGGTTTGGATTGCCTATAAATGTAACAGTACCCTGTACTGTTACATTTGATTGACTGAGCGAGTTCTTCTCCTCATGTCTAATCCTTTCATCTTGTGTGCAACCAACCTTGGGGCATCAGGCTGAGGGGGAGTTTAGTTTGTAAGCATATCTGTAATCTTTTGCTTTGATTTATAAATCTTTTGACTCTATGAGAAGCAATTGTTTATCAAACTATTTTCTCCATTTGTTGTGTTTACAAAGTTTGTTTTCATTTCCGCTGCACTTTACATGTTTTCATATTTACAAATCGTTCCAAACATACAAACAAACACAATCATGAGAGCCTCCGATCCTAACAATTGGTATCAGAGCCTGGACAGTCAATTTCGATTTAACAGTCAAATTGACATAACAGTTCAGCTCAAAATTCATTGATACTAAGGTTGGTTGTAATTTGTTGAAAAATAGAGTATCGAGTAAATCATGTTCAAAATGGTTATTCAAAAACTCTGTAAATCAACCAAGATGTCATATGACTCACAAATTTCGCACAACAAGTGATTTCATGCATAATACACTCATGGTTTCAGATCTGAAAATATATTTGATAACTATGGTAAAATTATTTACGAAAATTGATTTCAATTGTTGTTATGAAGTTTTTGCTGTTTCCATCATGTTCGCTGCTAAAGTATGAACCTCAGGTCAACAAAAACCTATGTTCATAAAAACATTAGTGTTTTTGTTTACTCAAAAAGAGGGAAATTAAAACTTTAGTCAGTTAGATCTTATGTATTGAAAAACAGGTTGAGAATCCTTCAAAAGGACCAAAATCAATTTTGTTAAGAAAACATGTAAGAAAATTAGCAGTTTCAACTTTCACATCAAACATGACTAAGGATCAACTCAAAAACTATGATAGTGATATATCAGTGTTGTAACGAGTTTGAAACTAGCCCAGATCTCTTGTGAGAAAAAGGGTGAAATCCTACAAAGGTTATATGTTGATGTTGAGAAAACCAAATCATGAGTAATGTGAAATTTGGCATAAGCAGTAGCAAAAACGTCCAAATCTCTCAAAACATTGCTGAAAATGATTTTGGATTGAGTATTCTTTCCTTGAAAACCTTCCAGTAAAAGTTTCAATACTCTTCTATGGAAAGGGTAAAAAGGGAAAGAAGAAAAATTACAAAAACTCAAAAGTGTGTTTATCTCAAAACTTTTAAATTCAAAAGAAAAGAGTATAAACCCAAAACACTTAAGAGTCCACAGGTTAATCCTACAAAAGGAAAACCAAAAATAGATCTGCATTTTTGGTCAAACATAATGTCATCAATCAACCATGCTCAATCACTGAATCAGGGAAGTTCAGGTAACAAAAGTATCTCCAGATATTTTTCAATAAAGAGGAATAGGCCAAATTTCTCAGAAATTATTCACATGGTAATAAGGTTCACAAAGAACTTTCAAAACCTTGGTGAACGGGCTCCTTATGGTAACAATCAACTGACAAGGAAATGGTACCAAACAGTGGTTACCGAACTTTGTTTCAAACCACTGACCATTGTCCTAAGCTTGAGAATGAAATGATCTTGACCTTATTCGAAGTTACTTTAACTCTTGAGACACACCAGATCAAATTGATTTTATTATCAGAAAACTTTTACTCTTTTTCTTTGTAAAGTTTTCTCCAAATAAAACAAGATATATTATTCTTTATTTTTTTAAGAATGATATATTTTGTACTTTTACTTGTCTTTGATAGCAAAAGTTCAAACACCTGTCAGGATGTAGAACCCTCATTTTTTTTGGTGATACTATCCTTGAAAATAGACCAAAAGGAAATGGTGCAAGTGTCAAGGTCATGTCAAACTCAAGTTTGTTTTAAACACTGATCAAAGATTGTTTGCTAACAGACCTTAAAATACTTGGATGCTCATGATATAATTCAAATATTATGACACAAAATGAGTAGCCATAGTAGAAAGGTTTCCATCTGGGATACTAAACCACTGTCAGAAATCTATAGAAGTATTCAAAACTTTTAATAAACATGTGGTAAAACCTTGAATGCTGAAACAAGTGAATTCTCTGCATTAAAAATCCCTGTAAAACCTGATGTTATGATTAATTTTGATAAACTTGCATCTAAAATGTGTTTATCAAGAATTTGATTCTGCAGGTAACTCACAATCACCTTCAACAGATGTTGGACATAATACTAAAATCATTTCCATCATCAGAGCAGCAGATGTACAAAACAGCTGTTAAAGCTCATCCACTGATGCACAAACAGTGTTTGACCAAAATAGCCCTATAATTCTCTACCACTACTTCACCAAACCACTGTTGATAAATATTCATAAAAAAAAATGGATAAAAAAAAAATTCAGTGTGCCAAACCCCTCCTTCAAATCCTTTCACATCCATTTCAAGCCACTGCTGGATCATCAAAGTCACCAGCAGTGGTTAGCTCAGATGAGTCACATCTGCAGCCTCACCTTTTGAACACCAATGCCATTTTTAAAATTCATTCATGTTTCCATTCTCTTGACAACATCAATGAAAAAGGATTCTTTCAAAAAGACAATCCTGAAACACTTGTTCTCTTGGTGGCCTTCTACCATTCCATCAACAAGTCATGTGCCTTATAGCACTGAAAGACAGAAAGTTGGGTAGCTGTCATTTAAGAGGAGCTTCAGCAGTTCTGTGACAACAAGTTTGAAAATCTTGTGCCACAGCCAAAGGATGAGAATCTACCTGGCAAAAAGTGGGTCCTCAAAGAACAATGCATATGCTAGAAGCATGGTTGTCAAGATTCATCATACTCAAAAAAGTACAGACACCAAGAGTGTGAAAAGATTACATCAGAGGGATATCAATTCCTAGGCAATAAGCTTAGTGTTTTGACTGTACACATGCAGCAGATGTTTCACCAACCACTGATTGAAGAATATTATGATGCTGCTGTTGTTGCTGAAAAGTCCAACTGATTGTATCATCAAAATATGTTATTGGATTTTGATATAAGTTGCTCAAAAGACTCCTTGATGCAGGAATGTTAAGTAGCTGAAATCTATCATCAAAAATCCAGTATCTCATTCATCCATCATCACTTGTCGTCAGACACCACTTTGTGGGGATTACTATAAAAAGGTTTGATTTCATTTTAACATGTCCATCCTAAAGATCAGTTGGTAGATGTATAAACTTAAGAATTGGATTCATCTACTGTTAAAAACTTGATCTCTATGATTGGAGTGCTAAACATGGATTAAAGCAAGCTTTCTTGTGTTCCATGTGTAAATAGCACAAAAATGTTTAAAAAAAAAAATCAAAAATAGCCTTAAAAATAGTTTAAAATTGAATTTTTCAATAAATCCTCAAAGTCTGTTCAAAGCACTGATGGCATTAAAACTCTGTTAAATAGTAAAATCTATCCACTGCCAAAGTGTATCCTCTGCTTATGCAAAACACTGATTTAAAACACAGGTTACACGTGGACAGATGTTATTCAACAGTTGTGTGCATCAGTTGCCATTATCACTCTTTCAAATAAATGGCCTTACACCTGAAACATTCACAAGGCTATCAAAAATTTCCAAAACAAAAGCAGAGGTGCCTGAGCAGATTTTAGCAGCTACCACTGCTTCTCAGGTATCTGCTGCTGAGCCCACTGCTCAAGGTGATCACAACAGCAAAACAACTGTTGTGAAACCCACACCTAAATCCACCAAAAGACCAAAACTAAAGAAAATTCAAAAGCCCCCCCAAACCTACAATAAAGGCAACTCTGGAAGATGAGATCCCAGAGCAACTGCCAGTGACAACACAAAAGTCACTAGAAACCACTGCTGCTACTTCCTCACAGCAGATGGTAGAAAGGTCTCAACCCATGCCTCAAACTCCTCCTGCTTCTTCTAAAAAAGAACAGGTTGTAAGAAACAGGGACACCAATTTATGATGCTCTGGAATCACTTGATTCCATCATCCACAGCCCACTGCCCGGGGCAAATTCACTTTCAACTCCCATCATCACCTCATAAATACCACCATCAATAATGACCTTGTTGCATGCTTTGGATATAACTCAGACATAAATCAGTTCCTCTCAACCACCTATCACTGAGAGTACACTCCAACAAGTGACTGAGTCTGATGCTTATACCTCTGCTATCCCAGCAACAATTGAGGAGGTTACACCCCTTGAGTTACAAGTAACTCTTGGTGGTAGTTCAAGTGAAGCAGCTACTACAAGTGCTGAACCCACTGGTTTGCACTTGGACAGTAGTTTCATCAATAAGACTTCCTTGAAGGCAATTTCTTCACTGGGAACTCTCGTGTATCCAGTCTTCACTGATTCACTAAAAAGTGTTTCTCATTATGAAGAAAGAAGTCCCCAGTACCAAGACAAAGGGGCAATAGTGGATGATTTTTGGGATACACTTCCTCAAATCAACCATTGTTACAACCACTGTTAGTGGGAAATCAGATGACCCCATTAAGTTGGGTGATGGTTTAATGTACCAAGAATTGACGGCTAGAATTGATAAACTGGATACATCTGTTGCAGAAATCAAAGACATGCTGCAACAGTTGTTGAAAGCACAAACGGTACCATTCACTGCTGCACCATCTCCAACAGCTACTCCATCATCTGCTCCTACTCCAGATGAGCTGTGGAATTTATTTCAACCCCTGCACTATCTTCGAAAGAGTTGATGATGCCAAAAAGGGGGAGAAAAATGACTCTGAGGAAAATCTCTCAGTAACTTCTGCTGAAACATCTGTCAAAGAAAAGGAAAAGGGAGGTGATGAAACCCTGAAAATTCAAAGCAGATGATGAAGATACACAAATGAGGATCATTCAAAGTCAAGTCAATTCAGCTGGTCTCAAAACCACTGCTGATATTAAAAGGGTAAGGGATGAGAGCAGAGCTTTGGTTGAGAAAAAGTTAGTTCTGCAAAAAGGAAAAAGAAGAGGTTGGTACTTCATTAAAGAAGAGTCCTGTTAGAAAAACAAGGCAATCAACCACCATAGCTTCTAAAACTAAGCCAGTTACTACTTCAACCACAACTTCTGTTCCCACAAAATCACTTACACCTCCACCATTAACATGTGTCACCCAAACAACTGCCACCAATACCACATCAACACACACCACAACCACTGCCATCCCCACTAAATCAACCACCACAAACACCACCTGCTGCCATCCTTCATCAAAGAAGGAAACAAAGCAGATGGATGCAGAAATATCAAAAGAAGAACAAGCTTAAGAAGAATATATCATGAAGATGGTTCTTCAGACACTTAGAGCAGAACTACAAGAAACAGCAAAATCTCAAGACACTGCTCAAAGTTGTAATCACCAGGCCTCAATCTCCAAACTCATCTAGCAAATAAATCTCTCCCAAGAAACCCATTGGATTCAAAAATACTAAAGTGGATGTCTGATCAAAAGACCCACGTATTGACTTTGCTCAGATCCAATGGTGAAGTGAAGCATATATCAAGGGAAACAACATTTGGCCAGGGTATTGAAGATTTGCAAGATCTCCTTGAGCTTACACTGTGTAGGGATGAGGATGACCAGAGTGCACAGGAATTTGAAGCTGAATTCAAAGATCAAGCTAAGGCACTCTTGATGAGTAATAAAGGTCCTGAATAATGAAGGGTTTTTGGCATTATCTGTTCCAGGGGGAGATTGTTGGGATTGAACCCTACCAGAGGAACAGATAATGTAAAGCCAAAACCAGGTCACAACAGAGGATTCACAATAAGCAGCAGTTTACACTTTGCTCTCCCCTTGAAAGTGATTTATAACAACTGATGGTCTCTATCTGCTGTTCATATTCAACTGCTGCTGTCCTTTCAACTGCTGATGAAAACCCTGAAGTATCTAACACTGCTGGTCCTATCTACTGATGATAAAGCACTGCCCAGTCAAGGACTGATCAACCTTGAGGAAAGCACTGATATAAAGAGAAAGCAGCTGTTTAGTGAAATATCTGTTTTATGTATAGTCAGTGGTTAGGTTAGCAGTGTTTGTGTAAGGACAGTAGATACAGGTTGTTAGGCTGTTAGACGTCGCTTTCATGGTGACGTCAGCTGAGCTACCTCAGTGGTTTGGATTGCCTATAAATGTAACAGTACCCTGTACTGTTACATTTGATTGGCTGAGCGAGTTCTTCTCCTCATGTCTAATCCTTTCATCTTGTGTGCAACCAACCTTGGGGCATCAGGCTGAGGGGGAGTTTAGTTTGTAAGCATATCTGTAATCTTTTGCTTTGATTTATAATCTTTTGACTCTATGAGAAGCAATTGTTTATCAAACTATTTTCTCCATTTGATTGTGTTTACAAAGTTTGTTTTCATTTCCGCTGCACTTTACATGTTTTCATATTTACAAATCGTTCCAAACATACAAACAAACACAATCATGAGAGCCTCCGATCCTAGGATCATGCCATGTGTTAAGGAGTGTTCTAGGATGATCCCAGGTATACAATGAGGTGTAAGAACTAGTAGAAAAGGGGCAAAACGCGAGAGATGTGGCATTAATGCAGACTGCCTTGGTCTGGAAGCATAAAACTACCAACATGATCCCTTACAGACCGTAAGGGTTCACCGCTTAAGGTCCATAAGGACCTTAGCGCACCAAATATTAATTCTGCTTACAGTCCGTAAGGCCCAATAGCTTATGGCCCATATGGGGTTGCCAGAAATGTTATTTTGAGACTTTTACATTTTTAGTCCTTGGGCTTTGATTCTTTCGCCATTTGGCATAAATAGTCCATCTCCTTCCCATGGTCGGGATCAATCGGAGATATGGGACACGTTTTAGTGAACGTACGGTATGGATTCTTACTCCTTCCACATAGTCGGGATTAATTGGAGGACTGGACATGTTTCGTTACATAGTCGAACCAAAAATTCCCTCTCCTTAGTTGGAGATTCGGGACACATGTCGTCTCATAGTTGGATGAATATTGTAACAACCCGGCTTTTTGGTTGTTCCTATTTTATCGTTGTTTCATTCGTAAACGATTGTACTCTGAGATTCGATGACTAAAAGGGTTAACTATATTTTAAAACTCATTTTTATCGCCTATTTATCACATTTAAACGTTTACTACTTGAATGCTCATCACAACGCAAACTCAAGACGCGGATTTATTTATATTGTTGTTATTAATTGTGTGTTTAAATGTTAAATCTGTTATATGTGGTTGAATATTCGCTTAAAATGCTCAAACACTCACTCACTCGACTCAATCTATCACGCTAAAACGCAACGCAATGCAACACTTAATATCTCGCTAAAATACTTAAAGTACTCGAACTAACTAACGCAATCAAATGCACCAAACGAACATTTGATACGCGAAATGGAAATCAACCGTGCGAAACAGGCGAATTTGTATGAAGGCAGAGGCTTCGTACGAAGGCACCTGGCCTCGTACGAAGGCCCCTGACTTCGTACGAAGGCAACCTGTGCACATCACTCTCTCTGTAAATACCTAGCTCACTCCTTTTCTTCACTACTTGATGCCATTTCACACAAAAAACGTTCCCAACCTGTTGTCTCTCTCTTTCCATGTAAGATTCTTTATTTTTACATGTTTCACAACGATTTCCACCATGGTTTTCCATGAGTTTATCTCTGATTTCATCCAAACTTCTCTATTTTCATCTAAACTTCATCTTTTCATCTAAACTTATCTATTTTTATGAAAACCTTCATCTTTTTCATCAAAACTTCTGATTTTACCACGGATTTACACTAAACGAGTGTATTGGGCTTAGCTTTGGCTTCCCAAGATGTAGATATGAATATCTCGCACTCACCAAGGGGGTGTTTGTTTTTTTAGAAAAGTACTCCAGAACCTCTTTTCTCTTCCCCACGCAGACCACACGCAGACATAGGGGTCTGCAGCTTGTTTGTTTTTTAGAAGGGTTTTCATTAAAAAACCTCTTCCTCGCCTCTTTTTCACACATATGTGGCCTTATGTCTTCTGGCCTCTTCACAAAACTTCTCCATCAAAAATTAAAACCCGAATTTCCTCTCCAGCTGCACCCAGCTCTTCTCCCACCCTCTCCACGTCTGCCATCACTGCTCCACCTCCGGCGCCGCCTCAGCCCCTCGACGTAACACCCCAGCCCCCCACAACGTCGGCCTCCACTCTAGCAGTTGTCAATTCTCCGGCCTCTACAACCGGTCTCCTTTCTTTCTGGCATAAATCAAAGGTACAATATTCAGAGTTTCTTTTACTCACATATATACATTTGGTAGGTTAAATTAGGGTTTGAATTTCAAACGTACACAGACACCTAACTTACTAATTTATATATGTTTAGAATTTCATCCTATCTTACTAGTTTATATATGTTTAGAATTTCATAATTCTGTTTCAATGTATGTGTTTTTGTTAACCTGTACAATAATGAATTTCATAATTCACTTTCACATGTAATGTTAGTTCATAATTTTTGTCAAAAAAGTGATCCTTTTCTTGTTTGTTGTTAGTTTAAAATTGTTAACTTGTTAATGTTAGTTCATAATGTTTGTAAAAAAATTGTTCCTTTTGTTGTTTGTTGTTAGTGTTAGGTTATAATTGTTAATTTGTAATGTTAGTTCATAATTTTTGTCAAAAAGTGTTCCTTTTCTTGTTTGTTGTTAGTTTAAAATTGTTAATTTGTTAATGTTAGTTCATAATGTTTGTCAAAAATTTGTTCCTTTTGTTGTTTGTTGTTAGTGTTAGGTTATAATTGTTAATTTGTTAACGTTAGTTCATAATTTTTGCCAAAAAATGTTCCTTTGGTTGTTTGTTGATTAGTAGAAATGGGAGAGAAACAACAATGGTCAAACGACCATCTAAAATGCTTATTAGAGACTTACATTGAAGAGATAAACACGGTGGTGATGTGTGTAAAATGCAACATATAAATTACATCAAATGAGGCATAAAACTAACCCTTTTTTAGTACTAATGTTGGAAAAAGTGTGCTTTCGTCTTCCTTTTGTATTTTCAGGACCAAATGAGCTTAAATGAACAAAAGGAACAAATATGCAGCCAAATCTAACATAAATACAAAGAAAAGGAATAAACGTGGCATGCCCGACCCCTCGACAGCATCTTCCCAAGCAAAAACAAAAACTAAGAAACAGAAGGCTGACCACGACACCGTGCCCAGCGGACACGGGGGCATGGCCAGGTGTCTGCAGAAAAGACAAAGTTGTAGAAGTTTCTATTCCCAGCACGGGGGCATGCCCAGCTCAACACGGGCCGTGGTCAATGCTAAGATTCGGAAAATCTTGCAAATCCTGATAGTACAGATATGTTTCTGCACACGGGGCCATGCGCAGCGGACACGGGGGCGTGTGGAGCTAATGCAGACAAATTGCAATTAATGAAGAAAGAGAAAGAGGATGGACACGGTCCGTGTACGGGCTTCTGTGCAGGCTATAAATAGGGGTGCTTGGTTCACTTCAAAGGTATCCCTTGGCAAACTACCTCTCTCCCACTTCACCCACACTCCGCCACCATCACAACACCCACATCCACCACCATCATCCATCATCCACCTAGAGTGTGTGTAGTAGTCTCGGGATCCAAGATTGATCGTAATAGTTCTTGACAATCAAAGGCCATGTTTGCCTAAGTTGTCACGGCCCCCGACTCGGTTTGACCCGTTTCAGGAGCCGCGGGACAGAAATCCCGTGGTATTTATTTAACAGCGGAAGTTTTCTTCAGGATATTTTTTTTTTAAATGAAATATTTCCCGATTATTTTATTTCACAACTCGGGATAAAATCCCGGTAATTTACAATCATAAGATTTCACGGAGAAATCTTTTATTTTACAAAACATGTTTCTTTATTTTATACTGAGCCACTTCCTTAAGCTTGTAGTGCTTCTCGGCACTTTTCCTGGATCACAACAGATCACCTGAAACATGTTTGAAAAAGGTTTTGTCAGCGGGAAATACTGAGTGAATCATTCTTTTTACTAAATTGACTCGTTTGTTATAATTTACAGTATTAAGAGCGATTACAATGTTTCTGATATCAAACCAACTACCCACGGTATTTTGTCACTCGACCCATTGGCCCATTCGTCCAATGGTGTCTATGACTATGGTCATATCACCCCTTGGCTGCCCCAATGGTGAAGATTATCAAGTAATGTATACAAAACCCCACATACCGGCTGTACGTTTGGTGATTACAAAGACTTAATCCCTGTAATTATAACTTTGAAAATAAACTTGCTTTTGTAAACAAATTTGATAAAAAGAGAATGACTCACATTGCAGATTTAATTTGAGCAGAGCCTAGCCTACTGATTAGCCTTTTAACCTAAATTTAATAACAGGCACACAATTCGGTTAGTAACTTAATACAGCATTTACGATAACTCACGAGATTAAACCTTCACATCGAATGACAAAGTGCGATACTTAAACATCCATTGAATTAACAACGAATGACAAAGCATAAACCCTAATGTGGGCAGCACTTAAACATCCATTGGATAGTTTAATCGATTGGACATTGAATCGTATCAGCGATCGAGTTATTACCCTGTATTGCGGCGACGATTTGTGAATCGTGTGTGTTTTGATAGTAAACAGAACGTAATTCAGTGTGTATAGCGAGTTTGTTCGTCGTTTTAATTCCAGAAATCAAGTCCCAATGTCCACTATTTATACACGAATTTTGACTAGCTTACGGACCGTAAGACTCATCCCTTACGGTCCATAAGGGACACAAAAATTTTATAGGCTAGCCCCGTGTGCGTATAGGCTTGCTGAGTTGACAGTTTCTCAAAATTCGTTTTTGACAACGAGATTTTAAGATAATCGTAACTAGGGTTTACCCCCCTGAGTTTTAGGGGCCCTGATCCTGATTCTGAAAATTCTGAAAATTTTAGGGTTTATACAGAATCACTTGGGTGTCTCAATTAGGGTTTCCTATTGGACAAATTAATTTAATAAATATGACTTTTGATGAGAGTTGTTACACAAGTCTCTTACATCACTTGGTGAAGACAAGCATTTAATGTAATACTTTTGATTTTTAATCTTTTCGCACTTTTTATTTGGTTTTGTATTATTGACTTTAATAACTAGTTTCTTATGTTGAAGGTGAAACTTCCTTATTATTTGTCCGTGGTGTCTTGGCATTATTTTACTGTCTATATAAAATAAAATATTTTCACCATTCATATCTCTACGGTCTATATAGAGATATGTTGGCTACCTGGTCGGGGGTTAAGGGAATGGTTTGGTAAGGTTCTTGCCTTGTTCAGTGTATAGATCCTGCAAGGACCTGGGTCAAGCTTACTAGGACCTTCTTCAATACCCACTGGTATTGGATGGCGGGGATGCGAATGGCTTGATTCCCTCATATGTAAACTACTATTAATACATTAACCCGGCAACTTGGGATTGTATCCCTGCTGACTCAAACCACTTAGCCGAGGGTAACGTCACCTTCAAAAGAGGGGCCTACCACATTACGCATTAATAACTTAATTAATTATCTTTCAATATTCTGACCCTTTGGGATTGTATCCTTGCTGACTCAAACCACCGGTTTGAGGGTAACGTCACCTTCAAAAGAGGGGCCTACTACTATAACTAAGATAATCTCTTAAAAAGTGCAAAAGTGCGGAAATCATCAAAGGTTACATTAAAGGCGAGTCGGATCCAAGTGATTCATCTTGTCTATCTGTTTTTTTATTTTCAGCATTTTAGTTTTTATTTTCATGTTCAAAACCTTTTTTAAAACTTTTGATTTGATTAGAGGTTGAGGATAAACCGGTATTAAAAGCTCTTGTGTCCTTAGACGACCTCGGTATCTTACCAACGCTATACTACGCTCACGATGGGTGCACTTGCCCATGTGTGTGTTTAGTGTTAGTAGAATATCGTGTTTTATAAATTTAAAACTTAAATAATGTGTTAAAAAAAGGGCTTAAAATATAAAGAAAAACATAATACACCCGACACACACCAAGTTTTTGGCGCCGTTGCCGGGGACACAAGGATTTTAAGAAAGTTAGGAATCAACGGCCTAATCGTTTTTCTTATTCTTCTGTTTTTTATGATTTTTCTAAATTTTTCAACTTCTGCAGAGCTCAGCACGGGGTCGTGCCCGCTGAACACGCCCCCGTGCCCAATCTTTGGTACTGGCAATCCTATTTTAAGTCAGACAGTAGCTGAACACGGGGTTGTGCCCACTGAACCGTAAGATCCCGACGGTTGGTAATTTCTGGCATAAACATGAGTGATACTGATCATTTTTACTTTCGCTCCTCTTATGGTGCGTGGTGTCAAATATGTGGCGGATCTCATGAAGATTTAAAATGTTATTTTTTAAATTACACTCCCCACTATATAGACCCATTGTTTTCCTGTAGCCTTAAGATGGGCGAAAGTAAAAACAATCCCTATCTCTCCCTCGAATGCTCTCAATCATCTCTTCTAGATGATATGATTTTCGAAGAAATATTTCAAATGGAAGAAATAATTTTCCAACTGATAAGAGAACTTGAGACAGAAATAACTAATCCATCTCAAGACGACGATCAAGGAGAATTATTGAGATCACATTCGGATTACAATAACATCGTTGCTTCCGAAAGCACCTCTAACTCTTGTGAGGACTTGAGCGATAGTCGTCTCTGTGTCAATTATGCCGTGAAGGACTCCTCATCGGTCTCCGCCGATGCATACATAGACCTGAGCGATTCGGCATATACCTTCTTTAACGAGAGCCCAGGTAAGGGATATAAAGGTTGGTCTCGCCCACCGGTATTTAGCTTAGGATTCACCCTTTCCGATAACCTCTTGCGTTCTTGTCTAAAACTAGGGCAATTAAGGTACCTCAGGCACTTCGGTGTTGTTCCGTCCAGTAAGGAACCACCCGATCCGGATAAATTCCTTGAAAATTGACGAAACTTCATAAAAACCTCTGGCCACAGGGCCGTGTCCAGGTCAACACGCCCCCGTGTCCACATGAATATTCTTGTCTGACTTTAGGTCAGAATACGGACAAAAAAGTGTCAGAAACCTGTCTGCACACGGGTCGTGTCCAGCCGACACGGGGCCGTGTGCAGCGTGCTATCGTTTTCTATAAATACAACAAGATTCCTGCACACTTGGACTCATTCCAAAGAAAAAGATCTGGTGGGATCTTCACATATACCCTACAAGGTATATTCTAAAGAAGGTTCTCAACAACCATCTTGTCTTTTCTACTTTTGTCTATTGCCTTCTTCTTCATTCTCTCCTCAAAACCTCCATTAAAACTTGAAATCTCCATGATTTCAAGCTTTATTGTTATAATTATTAGGTTTTTATTCAAGGAATCTTATCAAAAATAAGTTCTATAACACTGTTTTGAGTTATTTCTGCTTAAAAATGCTTCAAAAGTCAGAAAAATAATTTAAAACTATAAGATTCCTTGTTTCAAAAATCTGCAGAGAGGTGGCCACGGGGCCGTGGCTGGAGTACTGTTTCATTAATTTGAAATTTTTCGGCTTGTTTTCTTAGAATGTCGAGCAGAAATAGCGGAACATCTTCATCCCATTCAAGGAACGACCGACGAGGAAGAAGGTCATCAGTGGAAGACTCTCTAGTCAACTACGTTTATGCCTTGAGGGAGGCCATTTATGAAATGACAGGAGTAGAGGAAGGTTTGGCTGACCGTATAAATCATTTGATGGTGGGGTTAGAGGGGTGCCTTCGAGAAGTCAACCTTTTGCACCAAAGGTTGAATATTCTTGCTTCTCCTCCTATGGTGCCAATCATTGCACAAAGGGAGTGGAATGTTGTACCGGAGGTCATTATTCCAGCCGAATGGTATGTCATACACTCGGAACCCCCTCAAGACATTTTACGCAGGGTCCCGGTTGCCGTCGCACCTCCTCCACAAGAAATTGTGGAGAATGAGCCTGCCTTCTTCCTCCCTAGGGAGATCGAGGAATGGCTCAATGACATCTAAAGAGACATCCCTCGGTTCCGAGTTCTACAACACCCTTAAGTACCGGAAAGCTATTTCCGAGTTTTTGACAATTCCACAATAAGGGTAGAACTCTTTAGAATGATTTTCTTCGTTACTTGACCTATCTATCCTAGGAACTTGTAGTTTTTCATTTCTATCTTTATTTTTATTTTCTAGGATCTTTTGTAATTGTTAATTTTTAATGAATGATGGTTTTTAATGGTGTTTGGATGATGTTGTAATGGTTGAATACACTCGAAATGGTGGAGGTTACTAAGGGAAACTTGAACCCACACCCCATGCACAAAAACAGAGCCTCCCAATGGTTTTTCTTCATTACAGCAAGTTCAGCACAGGGTCGTGCTCAGCCCAACACGCCCCGTGCCCAAGGATCTGCAGAAAACGCCCAGTTCAGGTAACTGGACACGGGTCGTGCTCACTGAACACGACCCCGTGCCCAGCCTTCTGCTAAATATGATACTGGCAATCTGAACACGAGGCCGTGCCCGAACCAACATGGGCCCGTGTCCAGTCGCCCAGTAACACAAAAAATTGTTTTTAAACACCTTTTTACACATTCAACCAACCTAAAAACTTATTTTTGGGACACATTGAGGACAATGTGTAATTTAAGTGTGGGGGGGGGGGGATGCTAAACCTTGAATTTTGCAAGTCCTAATAACAAGCCTTACACAAAACTCTATTGGAACTAATCACCCCAATTTTTTTCAAAAACTATTCGTTTTTTTACTTGTCTTGGTTTAGTTTGGGAATAACAAGTTCAAAAAATGTTATATTTTTACAAATTTACAATCGATAGCGTCGTGATAAAAAGAACCAACATAAGAAAATTATGAAACGGCCTGACATATCTAGTTAAAATTAGATTATATATACTTGATCACATTATAAATCTATTCCCATAAAAAAAGTGAGTTTTGAGCCTTTATTGAGCATACAAGCATACATCTTTAAACTAAATGCTCACTTTTCGTTTCTTGTGTGAATAGCCGCTTGGTTTCTTACGACTCCTGAACTTGCCACGACGATACATTCCCGGTCCTTATCAACTTAAACCCAAGTAAGTAAATGATGGTGGCATTTGTAACACCTGTGCCTCCACGGCCATCAAACAAATACCAAACCAATGAAATATTGTATTTCATACTTGGGATTTGTAAAAATATGTGTATCATTTGCACATATCAATTTTTGTTCGATTTCAAACTCTAAATCGCTTTCTGGAAGGTTATACGCGCACTGATGCGTAAATATAACCAGTTTAATGCAACAAACACTCCGGAATAGTGACATAGGCTCAACATACCTTAAATAACCTTTACATAACTTAGATATAAGTTTTGGAAGGTTTGGTGTGGTGAAATCAAAGTTTAATCGCTTACAGGGACTAAATTTGACAAACTGCGAAAGTATGCCAATTTGAACTGTAACAGACCTTCCGGAACATGACCATAAGTTAAACATACCATAAATATCCTTTACATAGCTTAGATATAGGCTTTGAGGGGTTCGGTGTGCTAAAATAAACTTTTGGGTCATTCAGGGACTAAAAGTGTCAAAAAGTGCACAAGTTTGCATTTTCGCGCATAACTTACGTTCTGAAAAAATCCGGACATCCAAAAAATTATGTTAGCACTAAAATATTTTATTTTAGTGTTCGCCATAAGTAAAATCCATTCGTCACGTCATTTGGATCGTTTTTCGCATTCGGGACCAGATTCGATGTATTAGCCGTTGTTTAATTCACAACCACACATTCTAACTTGCTTAGTCAGCGGATAAGGATGGAATTTAAACACCTAAACACCATGACATTTCAACACATTTATGGATGGAATTTAAACACCTAAACACCATGACATTTCAACACATGTATGGATGGAATTTAAACACCTAAACACCATGACATTTCAACACATGTATGGATGGAATTTAAACACCTAAACACCATGACATTTCAACACATGTATGGATGGAATTTAAACACCTAAACACCATGACATTTCAACACATGTACGGATGGGATTAAGGCACGTTTTCCATGAAACGATCTTAACGGTTCGGGTATTCCTATAAATACCCCATACCCCCCATTGCTAAAATTACTAGAACTTTGATTTGAGAAACTCTAAGTTGAAACTATTGTTTCATACCTGAGATTTTTGAATCGAGGTTAGCATTCGGGGACCCTTCGTAAGTATTCTTTCGTTCTTTTCCTTATTTTACTGCTTTTCGAGTCAGAAAGTCAAACTTTGTTTGACTTTCAGCGTTGACCAGTAATGGTCAATGCGAAGTTCGTTTGAACTTCGCAACGTGATTGTAATCACGTTGGTTATAGTCCCTTGGGACTATGCCTACTGATTACCACGTTGTTTAGGGTCGTAGGGTAAGCGATCTGATAAATCGCTTATACCTTCGAACCCGACCCAGTTTGGTCGATCATTAGGATCCGACCAAATACATTAGGTGACCCTAGTATAGGGCATAACCTTCCGAGGTTATACCCTATAGTCACATCGTTTAAGTAGTTGTATGATAAGTAGTTTATATGCCTTAGGTAAATTACCAGAATACCCTTTTCATGTATAATTGGTAATTAAGCATATGTAACCTAAACTTTTGTCACATAACTGATTATGTAACATGTTTAGGCATATAACACTTGTCATAGGGCTAGTTAGACGGTCCGAACGCGTTTCACGCGCACGACGCGTTAAAGTAGCATAAGTTACCTTAATGGGTCGCGATGGGTCGATAATACTTAGGTTAAGTTTCATTTAGTATGTAGGCTTTGTTAAACCATATCATATGAGTTCCTACACTCATTTGGTTTACAAACCCTCCTGCTACCCAGTCTTCCGATTTAGGTCCGGGTTAATTATGTAGTTACCTATGTTAGGTACCGTTTGATTTCCGGGACTCCTCTAGCTTACTTGGTAGTTGTTCAAGACTCCTAAGCACTCCCAGGCGAGTACATTATTCCCCTCTTTTACTGTTTTCAACTGTTTTGGGGTGACTCATATGTGCTAAATGTTTTATCAATGATTTCAATAACAATTACTATGTGGTTTCAAGAACAATAACAATTATTTCAAGAACGCTAACAATGATTTCAAGAACGAATACAATGATTTCAAGAACGAATACAATGATTTCAAAAACTAATAACAATTTCAAAAAGTGAACAAACTTGTTGGTTGTAGTTTACATGACCGATGACATTCATTAGCAATGATCAAGCCGACCAGTATTAGGTTATGGTACCATAGGATCTGACAAATCCCGTTATTTACTGCACCCATTGTTATGTGTGGGGGTTGTGGGTAGCGACTGAATCTGTAATTATTAACTTATCCTTTGGTAAGGGTTTGTTAAGAACGAGAGCGAGAGCGAGATGGAGCGAGGAACGCGTCAAGAAGGTTTGAATGTTATTAGAGAATCGACCATAAAGTAGTTTCACAATTAAAACAAGAACGACTAGAACGATTTTACAAAATGGGTTAACGATTGGGTAAACATTTTAACATGATTGAGATTTGATCATGCATTTCCCACAAAACATAACTTTGATTTAAACCAAGTTTTACTTCAATACTTTGTTTTTGTGCATATGGTTTAGTTGAGACATTTCACTTGCCATACATGACATTTTGACGTAGACATTTGACATGGATATTTGACATAGACATTTTGATATGATTTACATCTAAACGTAAACATTTTGTTATATTATTCAATACATTTGACAATTTGTTTAAACATAGACTTCTTACATTGATTGGTTTGGTTTGAGTAAATGATTAAGTAACGATGCGGGTGTAATATGATACAAGCATGGTGGATACGCCGCTGGTACTTCCTATATATAAGTGTTTGTATGGTATTACATATTGTAGCGTTATTTGAATCATTTCAGTTTGAGACATAGAACATTTTATACAAGTAACATACTTTTCACAAGACATTGATTTACAAACAACTTATCTTACACAAACTCATTTTACATGGTTATTCATTTAATCATGCATTATTTTCTTATTTATACATATCATCTGAACTAATTGTTTTTCAAATATTTACAAAGACAAAGCAAATTACAAGGTTCATGACTAAACATTTTCTTAAAACAGAAGTCATGAATCTTATTTTCACAAAACCTATGTATCTCGCCAGCATTTCTTTGCTGACCTCGTTTTCACATATGTTTCAGGTATTGTTGGATGATATTGTTTGATAAGATGCATGCTCACATAGGACTGGACAAGGCCTTAGTGACTCAATAACAATGATAGACTATGTTTAAATAGTGTATTTAGATTTCCAGACGATGTAATTATTCAATGTTTAATAAAACGAAACACTCTTTGGTATCCATGGTTATGAAACATTAATTCTGTTGCAACACGCCCCGATGTTTCCGCCGCGATTTGTTGTTTTACGCGGTCGGGGTGTGACACATTAGGACTAACCCATTTTATTTTCAACACCATTATTTTTCTTTTTCTTTTAACCTACCCAAAATCCCCCTAGTTAACCCCTTTGAGCCTAAACCTTTTCGTCTCTAAACCCGCTAAACAAACACCCTTTACCCATCAAAACCCTTTTTCTTTTAAACCCCTTATTTTAGTAAAAAGCTCGGTTTTCTTGTGACGTTCCTTATAAAAAAATGAAGTCTAGCAATAAACAAACAAGTTCCTCAAAGAAACTTTGTTTGAAAGTGTTTAGTTTGAATAAAAGTCAAAAAAAGAAAAGTTTTACGACAACCGACGCTTTTTACGCTTTTAGCCCTTTTTACTAACCACTAACCCAAAACCACCTACCTTTAACCCAAGCCTAACCCTTTTCCAAAGTCCTCTTGATATTTATAAAGGTTTATAGTTAAAAAGGAGGAGGATTGATTGCTTGGCAATCATATAGTAGGAGTAAGTTACATGCCGGTCTCGAGTGTTTCACAAAAATACATCTTCGGCCGAGTGTTGAGTGATCTCCCGTGAGGTATGTGAACTTGTATATAAATGAAATTTTAAAAAGGCATGTTATGCCCAAATAAGTAATTTTTCTTATGAAACGTTCTAAATAAATCATAACGAATAGGATTGTAAATAGCATAAAAATAAAACCCAATAAAGATCTTGGATTCCCGGCACTCAAGACAAGCCCAAAACTTCTCTTCTACCCATCCCAATTGGGTGTGTAAGCCACATAATAAAGAGTTTTGCTTGAGGACAAGCAAAGATTCAAGTGTGGGGTTATTTGATGTGTGTAAAATGCAACATATAAATTACATCAAATGAGGCATAAAACTAACCCTTTTTAGTACTAATGTTGGAAAAAGTGTGCTTTTGTCTTCCTTTTGTATTTTCAGGACCAAATGAGCTTAAATGAACAAAAGGAACAAATATGCAGCCAAATCTAACATAAATACAAAGAAAAGGAATAAACGTGGCATGCCCGACCCCTCGACAGCATCTTCCCAAGCAAAAACAAAGAAACAGAAGGCTGACCACGGCCCCGTGCCCAGCGGACACGGGGGCGTGGCCAGGTGTCTGCAGAAAAGACAAAGTTGTAGAAGCTTCTATTCCCAGCACGGGGGTGTGCCCAGCTCAACACGGGCCGTGGTCAACGCTAAGATTCGCAAAATCTTGCAAATCTTGATAGTACAGATACGCTTATGCACACGGGGCCGTGCCCAGCGGACACGGGGGTGTGTGGAGCTAATGCAGACAAATTGCAATTAATGAAGAAAGAGAAAGAGGATGGACACGGGGCCGTGTCCGGGCTTCTGTGCAGGCTATAAATAGGGGTGCTTGGTTCACTTCAAAGGCATCCATTAGCAAACCACCTCTCTCCCACTTCACCCACACTCCACCACCATCACAACACCCACATCCACCACCATCATCCATCATCCACCTAGAGTGTGTGTAGTAGTCTCGGGATTCAAGATTGATCGTAAGAGTTCTTGACAATCAAAGGCCATGTTTGCCTAAGTCTCTTACATCACTTGGTGAAGACAAGCATTTAATGTAATACTTTTGATTTTTAATCTTTTCGCACTTTTTATTTGGTTTTGTATTAATGACTTTAATAACTAGTTTCTTATGTTGAAAGTGAAACTTCCTTATCATTTGTCCGTGGTGTTTTGGCATTATTTTACTGTCTATAAAAAATAAAATATTTTCACCATTCATATCTCTACGGTCTATATAGAGATATGTTGGCTACCTGGTCGGGGGTTAAGGGAATGGTTTGGTAAGGTTCTTGCCTTGTTCAGTGTATAGATCCTGCAAGGACCTGGGTCAAGCTTACTAGGACCTCCTTCAATACCCACTGGTATTGGATGGCGGGGGTGCGAATGGCTTGATCCCCTCATATGTAAACTACTATTAATACTTAGCCGAGGGTAACGTCACCTTCAAAAGAGGAGCCTACCACATTACGCATTAATAACTTAATTAGTTATCTTTCAATATTATGACCCTTTAGGATTATATCCTTGCTGACTCAAACCACTGGGTTGAGGGTAACGTCACCTTCAAAAGATGGGCCTACTACTATAACTAAGATAATCTCTTAAAAAGTGCAAAAGTGCGGAAATCATCAAAGGTTACATTAAAGGCAAGTCGGATCCAAGTGATTCATCTTGTCTATCTATTTTTTATTTTATTTTCAGCATTTTAGTTTTTTATTTTCATGTTTAAAACCTTTTTTAAAACTTTTGATTTGATTAGACGTTGAGGATAAATCGGTATTAAAAGCTCTTGTGTCCTTGGACGACCTCGGTATTGTAGGTCCCCTTGATGTATGGATCTTTCACAGAATTGTCAATCTAATCAAGAGTGCGGAATCCTCTTGATCAGAATATAGCAGAAAACGTTTAGGAACAGAAATCAGCAATTCACTTTCAAACCGGATCTTTATTGATTATCTATCAAACTGATTACAATCAATCAAGATCCCTAACCACACACAATTTCGTCCAAGCTAGTAATGCTCTCACGAAATTCTCACAAACTCTGTTTTGGCTGATTAACCGAAACCCTAAAGCCTAATATTGTTTATATAACACAAGGTTTGCAACTTGGGCTTGGATAAACCTCATGGGCTGCGAATTGTTGTAAGCCCAATTCGTTCCCCATTAACCCAATTTATTGGGTTTGGTTAGCCCAAACATTACAACTAACTATTACAAAGCTAAACCCGCTAACCGTTTTCTCGTTTAACTAATTACAAGATATCCAAAGACCAAATCTAAGCTGTTGTCACAAACATGCACCAACAAACTCCCCCTTGACAATAGCTTCATAAAATAACTTTGTCTTCAGTCTTCTTGCAATCTTCATGTTCATGTAATCTTGCACTGTCTTTGGTCTTTGGATAGCTTCAGCTTCAATAGCTTTTGTCAGCAACAGATGGTGCGGTGAACGTGGGCTGATTAACCTAAACCCTAAAGCCTAACCTTGTTTATATAACACAAGGTTTGCAACTTGGGCTAGGATAAACCTCATGGGCTGCGAATTGGTGTAAGCCCAATTCGTTCCCCATTAACCCAATTCGTTAGGTTTGGTTAGCAGAAACATTACAACTAACTATTACAAAGCTAAACCCGCTAACCGTTTTCTCATTTAACTAATAACAAGATATCCAAAGACCAAATCTAAGCTGTTGTCACAAACATGCACCAACAGGTATCTTACCAACGCTATACTACGCTCACGATGGGTGCACTTGCCCATGTGTGTGTTTAGTGTTAGTAGAATATCGTGTTTTATAAATTTAAAACTTGACTAATATGTTAAAAAAGGGCTTAAAATATAAAGAAAAACATAATACACCCGACACACCACTGGGTAGAAAAGGCTTGAGTTTGCATAAAGACTCATGGAATAAATTAGGAAAATTTCTTAAGGAAAAGTTTGGCTTGGATTTCACTCAAAAACAAATGAAGAATGCATATGATAATCTTAAAGCCAAATACCTAAGTTGGGTGTATTTGAAAAACAAAACCGGCAACATATACAACCCTCAAACAAATACTTTTACCTTAACGAACGAGGAATGGGAAGAATTTAAGAAGGTATGTTTATTTATATAAATTTTAAACATAATCCTAAAACAAAGTTTATAACATTTTTTTATACTTTGGGTTTAGGGGCATCCAATGGCTGCATCATTGAAGACAGTTCCATTGCCTTTTCCAGAACTTTGTGCAGAATTGTTTGATGGAAATACTGCCACTGGAAATTGCAAGTGGACCTCAACCCAAACAACATCTAGGGTTGGATCTTCTTGTCATCATGTCCAATCGCTTATGATTATGGACACCCATTATCATGACACACAAGATGATGCTGGCACCTCTAAGCCTACTTTTGAGCCGACTTCTGAGCCTAATCCTGAGCCCACTTCTGAGCCTACTTCTGAGCCCACATCTGAGCCTAATCCTGAGCCTAATCCAAACAAAAGGGCCAAAATCTCAAAATCATCTATTAACCATGATGATTTAGCACGTGATATGCAGAAGGCTCTACAAGTTTTGATTAAAGGCAAAGAAGGGCCAACAGTTCGTGAGTGTTCTGAGAAGTTAAAGTTGGTTGGGTTAGACCCAGTAAATCCTATATTCCTAGCTGCTTTTCACATTTTTTGGGTGTCCTCCGACATGAGAGAGGCGTGGATGGCATTGCTAAAAATTCCCGAGGTCTTAAGAGGGTGGATCAGGATGATAGCAAAAAGTTTAGGCCTGCTAAAGTAGTGAAGACCTTACATGCTTAACACGACTGTTAGGTTTTGTTTATGTTTGATACATTGATTGCTTTTGTTTATGTTTGACACATTTTATGCTTTTGTTTATGTTTAAGACATTTTATGCTTTTGATTTATGTTTGACATTGTATGCTTTTTGTTTATGATTGTATCCACACATATGCTATTGTATATCTTTACAGACAAGTATTATTTCGTGATGCCGCTTATGCACACATACGGGGATTTATGGCTCCATATCGTAATGTGAGGTATTGGCTAGGAGATTTCCGCCGAAGACGTGCATTGACTAATAAAGAGAAATTTAACCATGCTCATGCAAGACTTCGGAACGTAATTGAGCGTGCTTTAGGTGTCTTGAAAGCAAGATTCCCTATTTTGAAGAGGATGGCACCATTTCCATTGGTTACACAAAGGAACATTACCATTGCATGTTTCGCGCTACATAATTTTATAAGGAAAGAGGGTTTGAGCGATGAATTGTTTACAGAATACGATCAACCCAATGTTTCGGTGCATAATAGGCTATTGCACGTTGATGTTGATGAAGATGAGGTTGAAGCACATGGTACTGCATCGGATCGGGAATATATGACTCAGTTACGAGATGAGATTGCTGAGCAGTTAATGCAAAGCATGGATACAATGATTTAATAAAATGTTATTGTCTTTTTTATGAATATTATTTCAGTATTGTATAACTATTATTTAAGTTTGAATGTTGAAAAACTCTTATAAGTTTAATAAATCAGTTTATTTATATTTCAGTTTATTTCAGTAGTTTGCAGAAGTAAAAAAACAAACAGTCTTCTTCTTGCAGACTGCAGACATTTGCTCCATCACTTCTGCTACAGATGTCTGCAGATGTGGCCCGCAGACTGCAGACGTTTTACCTCAGAAAAAACAAACAGCACCCAAGTGTTTAATCCAAGGAAAAACCATTTTTAAACTCATTTTTTACACTAAAACGGACCAAAACCAACATATGTTTCGTTCACTGGATAGGACTCGAAAATACATCTAATTCAGGCGAAAACGCAGATCCAAACGCTCAAACGCGGTGAACATCCACTTGTGCGAAGCCAGACTGGCTTGTACGAAGCCCCGGCTTCGTACGAAGGCACTGCCTTCATACGAAGGCACCCTTCGTACATACCAGCCCAGTTTTCCGCATGTGACACAAAAGCTTAAAAGACCTCTTCGGCTCTAAGTTTAATCAGTAGCTTAAGGCTGGAGGGATGAACACTCGATTTCCCGAAGAAAGACGCGAAGAACACTCGATTTTGGACACGGAAGCAACCACTTGTACGAAGCATTCCTTCGTACGAAGGCACGCCTTCGTACGAAGACACTGACTTCGTACGAAGACTCTTTTTCTCACTCGACACTTCAACTCGACCGTTTCAGCACTTTGGAAGACTTATGAATTTCTGTTCCCATACGCAGGCTGATCCGGCGCTCCCTCCACTCCTTTCCAGACCGTGTTTAGCTGTTAAGCACGCACTGTGAGTATACTCGAACCCTTTTTCGCTTAACGCACTTTTGGGTGTTACATACGTTCTCTATCAAAACACAACGCACACAATGCTCAAACTCTTTTGTAAACGCTAACCGCTCTCGCATGTTTTACGTGACTAGTTGAATGCTTGTTTGCTTTGTTTACACAGTGATGACTTGCCCTACCACCCTTAGCAACGATAGTACTATAGTTTGGACTCAGCACCTGTTTACTCAGGGGTTGTTAAGGTTTATCTTACTTTACGTGCTCACTTTGGCGAACACATATCGCGCATACACTACCTCGCAGTCATGTTGGTTAGCTTGTATCATTATCGATAGCTGACTTGATTCGCCCTTTACGTGTTACATGATGGTTATGCGTAAACGCTTTATTACTATACTTATGCAAACTTGTGTACTCACCTTTACATTATTTTATTGACTTTTATTTTAACGTATATGACAGGTTGATGGATTTACTGCTGGAAATGGTTTAGGAACTCTAGAAACCCGCCTAAACTAAATTGCAAGCTTTTTTATGTCGTGTTTTGTTGCTTGAGAAACTACTGAATTTCATTTCATTTTTGTGAGAATATTTGTTTGATTGTATGGAAAATTGAACCTTATTAAATATTGTCACAATTAGTCGTTATGGATTCTCTCGAGCAACCTATTCGCATCATGCCAACCTTATTAAATATTTTCACAATTAGTCGTTGTGGATTCTCTCGAGCAACCTATTCGCATCATGCCACATCCCGATGATTCCGCCATCGGTTGGGGTGTGACAAATATTTTACGGGTGTTACCTCTGATTATGCCCTTTCCCACCACACTTTGTACATGTGACTATCTGACCAACTTTTGTCAACTTCCCTTGCTTAGATGCATGTTTAGTCAACTCTTCTGCACTTTTCTTCCTCTTCTTTATTGGCCTACCAATCTGTTTATGGTGCTTTGGTGGTATAAGACTTTTCGAACAAGCAGAAGGTGTCCACATATACCTCTCATTGATAGGGTCCACTGTCTTGGCATAAACTTTCTTCACTGTATTCTAAATGTTCTTCTTCTATGTCATGGTCCACATAACTTTTGAAATTCTTCCTCTACAACACTATTAGCAGCTTCACTATTTAGGTCCTGATCATCACCCTCACTTCCATCACCATCTCCCTCAACATCATAATCACTACCATAAACATCTCCCTCATCATCACCATCCCCTTCAACATTACCATCATGTGCATTATTAGTAAAACCATTTCCCTCATCAGGATTCACCACCTGACTTTGATCTAATTCACCTTGGGTAATCCCAACATCAATTTGATCTAATACCACCTTAGTTTAACTTGTCCAGCATCCACTACCAAACTTATTCCCGCATCCACTACCCGACTTGTTCCAGCATCACCTACAATGTACTCTAATGCTAGTCTTCTAGAAGCTTTTGCTAATATTTGTTGTGTACTCCTAACTGGTTTACCATTACCAGGCCCATCATGGTCTCCATCATCAACTATTTCCTCTATCCTAACTTTACCATTAGGAGGAGACATGAAATACGTTTCAACTATAGTTTTCCCATGCTCGGTGTATATTTCCATCAACTTATGATCACCCACACAAGACAAAAAACTTATCACATCAGAGTCATTTCCTAAAGTCCTCAAACCAAAGTTCAATCTTCATGAAATGGTTTAAAATGGTAAAAAATTAACTTGTTTTCTGAGAAACCTAGTTCTAACATCATATAACTTGCTTCATGAACTGAAAATTTATCCTTGTCAACATAGTCTACCTTACCTTTCACATACAACCTTCTAGTAAACTTTGTGAAAGAACCCCCATGATAAATCTTGAGTAAGAACATTGTAGGGTTAACTGAAAAATCATAAGAAAATGACACCATTTTAACTTTAACATTCTAGAAATTGTAGAAAACAATCAAAATTTTGGAGTTAGGGTTTAGAAAACTCACCATATAAATTATCCACAACTACTTGTTGTCCCTTAGGACGCACGTACCATAGCGACATTGGACTTCAATCGTTGACCATCTTCGTCGTTTGGTTTGATCAGCGTTTAGGGTTTGTAAAATGTGATGGATTTGGATGATCTGTATCGAAATTTGGGTGTGAACACAATTATAATACTGAACTTAGGGTTTTAAAAGGATGTATAAATATCTGGGTTAGGAAAGGACAGGTTTGCCCCTCACATGAGGGGCACATGACTATTTTTTAACATTGTAAATGGATGTCATTTGGGGCGGGGAGTGTAATAGAGATAAGTTATATAGATCGGGGAGTAAAATGTCCCATTTTAAAGTATTGGGGAAAATGCGTTAAAACCCAAACCATAGAGAGTAAAACGGAAGTTTACTCAACTCAAGAAGTGTAGAAAGTAGGGACCACTAGTATCAAATATGAACAAAACTGGTTATCGTATACTGATGTGTGTAAAATGCAACATATAAATTACATCAAATGAGGCATAAAACTAACCCTTTTTAGTACTAATGTTAGAAAAAGTGTTCTTTTGTCTTCCTTTTGTATTTTCAGGATCAAATGAGCTTAATTGAACAAAAGGAACAAATATACAACCAAATATAACATAAATACAAAGAAAGGGAATAAACGTGGCATGCCTGACCCCTCGACAGCATCTTCCCAAAGCAAAACAAGAAGAAAGCTGAGCATGGGGCCGTGCCCAGCTGAGCACGGGGCTGTGCCCAGCTCAGCACGGGGCGTGTCCAGCTCAACACGGGGCCGTGCTCAGCGAGCACGGGGCCGTGTCCAGGATGGTCAGCCCTGGCACAAAAGACAAACATGTAGAAGCTTCTATTGCCCACCACGGGGCCGTGCCCAGCGGACACGGGGCCGTGGTCAACGCAAAGATACGCAGAATCTTGCCAAATCTGATAGTACAGATATGCTTCTGCACACGGGGCCGTGCCCAGCGGACACGGGGGCGTGGTCAACTAATGCGGACAAGAGCAATTAATGAAGAAAGAGAAAAAGGGTGGACACGGGGCCGTGTCCAGCGGACATGGGGCCGTGTCCAGGCTTCTATTCAGCCTATAAATAGGAGTGCTTGGCTCAAGTTCAAACCATCCCTTGGCACACCACCTCTCTCACACTTCACCCACCACCCACCACCACCATAACACCATCATCCACCACCATCATCCATTGTCCATCATAGAGTGTGTGAGTCGTCTCAGGATCCAAGATTGATCGTAAGAGTTCTTGACAATCAAGGCCATGTTTGCCTAAGTCTCTTACATCACTTGGTGAAGACAAAGTGTCTAGTGTAATACTTTTTATTTTTAATCTTTTCGCACTTTTTAATTGCTTATGTATTAATGACTTTAATAACTAGTTTCTTATGTTGAAGGTGATTCTTCCTTATCGTTTGTCCGTGGTGTCTTGGCATTATTTTACTGTCTATATAAAATAAAAGATTTTCACCATTCATATCTCCACGGTCTATATGGAGGTATGTTGGCTACCTGGTCAGGGGTTAAAGGAACGGTTTGGTAAGAGTCTTGCCATTGTTTAGTGTATAGATCCTGCAAAGGACCTGGGCCAAATTTAGTAGGACCTCCTTCAATACTTAACGGTATTGGATGGCGGGGGTCCAAACTCTTTGACCCCCTCATAAGTTAAACTACTATTAATATTTTAACCCGGCTACTTAGGACTGTATCCCTGCTGACTCAGACTACTTAGCCGAGGGTAACGTCGCCTTCAAAAGAGGGGCCTACCACAATATGCATTAATAACTTAATTAATTATCTTTCAATAATTCGACCCTTTAGGATTGTATCCTTGCTGACTCAAACTACTGGGTTGAGGGTAACGACACCTCCAAAAGAGGGGCCTACTACAATAACTAAGATAATCTCTTAAATGGTGCAAAAGTGCGGAAATAATCAAAGGTTACACTAAACATGAGTCGGAGCCAAGTGATTCATCTTGTCTATCTGTTTTTCTTTTATTTTTATTTTTCAGCATTTTAGTTAGTTTTTATTTTCTTAGTTTAAAACCTTTTTCTAAACTTTTGATTTGATTAGACGTTGAGGATAAACCGGTACTAAAAGCTCTTGTGTCCTTGGACGACCTCGGTATCTTGCCAACACTATACTACGCTCACGATGGGTGCACTTGCCCATATGTGTGTTTAGTGTTAGTAAATATCGTGTTTTATAAATTTAAAACTTGGCTAAAAAGTGTTAAAAAGGGCTTAATAAATACATTAAAAACTAATAACACTCACGCACATCAAGTTTTTGGCGCCGTTGCCGGGGACACAAGGATTTTAAGAAAGCTTAAAATCGACGGCCTAATCAGTTTTTCAAAAAAAAAAATAAACGCGCGCACATTTTTCTGCATTTTAGTTTAGTTTTGCATTTACAGTAACCTGAACACGGGGCCGTGCTGCACATTTTCATAAAACACCCAGTAACAGTAGCTTGAACACGGGCCGTGCTCACTGAACACGCCCCGTGCTCAATGAAATCAGTAAATTTAATTAAAACGCCCAGATACAGATTCTGAACACGGGGTCGTGTCCAGCCTCTGTTTCCGTTTTTATTTTTGTTTTCTGGTCTCGAGACTTGGTTGTGGTCTGCTGAGTGATTCTTATGGATCAATACTCAGGAGGTTACAACTACACCTATGAGGAGGATGATTATAGGAGTAACTATTGCACTAATTGTGGTGACCCGCACTCGGTTCAATATTGTAACTTATATCAACCGTCCACTTCATACACCTACTATGAGGAGCCCAGGTACGAGCCAACAACTTCATACACATCCTATGAAGACCAAAGGTATGAACCTCCTCCCTCATACTCATATTTTGATGAACCAAGGTATGAGCCTTCTTACTCCTACTTTGAGAAACCAAGATATGAGCAACCACCTTCATATGCTTATTATGAGGAACCATGGCGTGAACAACCCACCTCATATGAGTATTATGAAGAACAAAATTACGACCCTTATCCATCATATGCTTACAATGAAGAACAATGGTGTGAACCATCTACTTCATATGGGTATTATGAGGAACAAAGGATCGAACAACCGGATTCGAGCTTTGAAAATCCCGATCCTTTTTCTATAACCGAAGTGACCGAGAGGATATTAGAACACCTTAGAGTTATCGATCGCTATATAAAAGAATCTCGCGCAAGGGAAGAGGAGTCCCGCGCAAGAGAAGAATTAAATAAAGAAGAGGTAACTGAAAGTGTAAAAATGGAAGAACAAATCAGTGAAAAACCGACACATGAGTTAAACAACGAAAAAGGTGAGTCCGTTAATGATAAAATTCAAGAAGAGTCTAATTTTGAAGAAATTAATCTCTTGTCACCTTCTTTTGAAATCATTGTTTAGTTCTCACTCATGCTAAGTTTTTAAAAGAGTTAAACACTAACACTAAAATTGACGAAACGGTAAGTGTTAAGTTAACTACTGATCAAACCTCACTAATAAAAGAAGACCCATTTGAAATTAACATTACACCGGTTCCATGTTTCTTTCAAAATTCATTTATTAGTAATGTCACAATCGATAAAGATCTTTGTGTTAAGATAATGCCTAACTACATTTTCGAAAAATTAAGTATTAGTGATTTTTCTCCACTTCAAATACCCATTTTTCTATCCAATCGGAAGGTAATAAAATCAATCGGTGTAGTTGAGGATGTCTTGGTTCAAACAAATCAAATGGTAGTCCCCACCGAATTTGTCATCCTCGATGACGCTCCTCTAGTGTTGGGACGACCATTTGTAAAAACCCACGAAGCTTTGAAAAACCGGAAGTACAATAATCTATCTATTCAATTAGGGGCATTTAAAAAGAGTGTCGATCTTGAGCGGTCAATGAAATATCCATTCGGCAATAATGACCCCCTAATTGAAGATGAGCCAGAACCACCCGATAAGGTGGGTCTAGCCAAGGACCCGTATAAACGTGGCGCACCACGGAGGCATTCCGCGGAACTATCCTTAGTTTTAGATTAGTTTAACTTTTATGTTTTCCAGTTTAGTTTTAATTTTCAGGAATAAAACACACTCGGATGGTGAAGGATACTAAGGGAAGCTTGAACCAACACTTCATGCATGAAAACAGAGCCTCCCGACAATTTTTCTTCATTACAGCAAGTTCAGCACGGGGCCGTGCTCACCCCAACACGCCCCGTGCCCGAGGTTCTGTAGAAAATGCCCAGTTCAGGTACCTGGACACGGGGCCGTGCTCACTAAACACGCCCCCGTGCCCAGCCTTCTGTTTACTTTTGGTACTGGCAGTCTGGACACTGGGCCGTGCTCAGCCAACACCACCCCGTGTTCAGCTACCCAGTAACATAAAATCTTGTTTTTAGCCCACTTTTACACATTTTAATCAACCGAAAAACTTATTTTTGGGACACATTGAGGACAATGTGTAGTTTAAGTGTGGGGGGATGCTAAAACCTTGAATCTTGCAAGTCCTAATTACAAGCCTTACACAAAACTCTATTGGAACCGCTAATCACCCCAAATTTTTTCAAAAATTTTTCATTTTTTCAGAAATTTTTCATTTTTTTTACTTGTCTAGGTTTAACTTGGGAATTTCAAGTTCTAAAAAGGTTATATTTTTACAAATTTACAACCGATAGCGTCGTGATAAAAAGAACCAACATAAGAAGATTATGAAAAGGCATGACAAATCTAGTTAAATTTTGATTATATATACTTGATCACATAAAAAAAAACCCATTCCCACAAAAAGTGAGTTTTGAGCCTTTATTGAGCATACAAATACATATCTTTAAACTAAATGCTCATTTTTCGTTTCTTGTGTGAATAGCCGCTTGGTTCTTACGACTCTAGAACTTGCCATGACGATACATTCCCGGTCCTTACCAACTTAAACCCAAGTAAGTAAATGACGGAGGCATTAGGACTAACCCTTTTCTTTCAACACCATTATTTTTCTTTTCTTTTTTTTACCACCTACCCAAAATCCCCCTAGTTAACCCCTTTGAGCCTAAACCTTTTCATTTCTTTCCCCAAAACAAACACCCTTTACCCACCAAAATCTTTTTCATTTTAAACCCTTTATTTTAGTAACAAAGCTCGGTTTTCTTGTGACACAAAAAAAGGATGAAGTTAGCAATAAACAAACAAGCTCATCAAAAGAAACCTTGTTTGAAAAATGCTTCATTAGAATTAAAAAAAAAACAAAGTGTTTTACAAAAACCGACGCTTTTTACGCTTTTTCGCCCTTTTCTACTAACCACTAACCCAACCACCTACCTTTAACCCAAGCCTAACCCTTCACCCAAAAGTCCTCTTGATATTTACAAAGGTATATAGTTAAAAAGGAGGAGGATTGATTGCTTGGCAAGCTTATGGTAGGAGTAAGTTCCATGCCGCTCTCTAGTGTTTCACAAAAATACATCTTCGGCCGAGTGTTGAGTGATCCCCCGTGAGGTATGTGAACTTAGGACTGTATCCCTGCTGACTCAGACTACTTAGCCGAGGGTAACGTCGCCTTCAAAAGAGGGGCCTACCACAATATGCATTAATAACTTAATTAATTATCTTTCAATAATCCGACCCTTTAGGATTGTATCCTTGCTGACTCAAACTACTGGGTTGAGGGTAACGTCACCTCCAAAAGAGGGGCCTACTACAATAACTAAGATCATCTCTTAAATGGTGCAAAATTGCGGAAATAATCAAAGGTTACACTAAACATGAGTCGGAGCCAAGTGATTCATCTTGTTTATCTGTTTTTCTTTTATTTTTATTTTTCAGCATTTTAGTTAGTTTTTATTTTCTTAGTTTAAAACATTTTTCTAAACTTTTGATTTGATTAGACGTTGAGGATAAACCGGTACTAAAAGTTCTTGTGTCCTTGGACGACCTCGGTATCTTGCCAACACTATACTACGCTCACGATGGGTGCACTTGCCCATATGTGTGTTTAGTGTTAGTAAATATCGTGTTTTATAAATTTAAAACTTGGCTAAAAAGTGTTAAAAAGGGCTTAATAAATACATTAAAAACTAATAACACTCACGCACATCATATACGTAACCGAATAGGATGGTATGGTACGGGTAATAGTATCGTTATTTCAGTATAGTACTTGCTTTGGTTGCATTTTATTTTTTTTTTATCTTTGAGCATTCGTACGGTACCAAATAGGTAAAGTCAGTACGAGTACCAATACAGTACGGATACCAAATAAGGTAAAATAGGTACGAGTGGTAATACAATACGGGTACCAAATGAATAAAACCAACAGAAATACCATAATACAAAATTAAGCATAACATAAAATTCATTCGTAATCATTAAAGCTTAGTACAACAACCAAAACATTTCAACAAGGCTGCAATTCTTGGTCTGTTTAAGACACGATAAAACTTGTTTAATAAAAAGTACACTTATAATTTTATAATATTTAGAAAATAATTAAATTAGGTGGCTAGGCTCCACCATTTCTCTATGTTGGCACATAATAAAAATATAACTGTGTTATAGACATGAGGTATAAAGTTTTTAAATGAGTCGTATTCATGTTTAATGCTTGTGTTAACCGTGTCTCAGGCCTGTTAAGCACACCAAAACCTTTTTTGCCAACCCTATACCCGTACCTGTATTAATACCAAAAAATACCGATTACTAAAATCAATAAAAGTGAGTACCAATACATGTACCGAATACCCAAAACCGGTGCATATACAAGTATTTAAGAAAAAAAACTCATCCTTAAAAAAGTGACAATATGGCCATGTCAAAGAAGAAGCGCACATGGATCCGATACTCTTTGTTGTTTGTTGATAGGGTTGTTCTTATGGGCTAAACGGAATGTCCAATTACAATTTTAGTTTTAGAAATAACCCGTTAAGTGATATAGAGTACAATGAGAATAATTGATATTATATATGTTGTTGGATGACGTGGTGCGAGTGTGTATGATTTTTTTATATATTTTAAGTACATTTTACTCATTTATTGTAACAAATCTCATCAAAAGTCCTATTTCTTAATTTATTTTGTCCAATAGAAAACCCTAATTGAGACCCCCCAAGTATTACTACATGACCCCTAAAAATTTCAGAACAATCGGAACTAGGATCAGGGCCCCTAAAACTCAGGGGGGTATTCCCTGGTTAGTAATATCCACACAGTTCGTTGTCAAAATTGAATTTTTACGAAACGTCGACTCATCCAGGCTACCCTTACACGAGGCTACCCTATGTTAGGAGGGGTCCCCTCGCGCCACGCGAGGGAGACCAGTTTCCAGTATAAATAGTGGGGTTTGGCACTTGAATTTCGGCGTTGGTTCGACGTTAAAACTCTCTTTCTACGTTGAGTTATCTTCTGTTTACTACAAAAACACACACAAACACGAAACGCTGCCGCGACAACAGGGTAATAACTCGATTGCTACTACGGTTCAATGTCCGATCGATTGAAACTATCCGATGGATGTTTAAGTTCTGCCCAAATTAGGGCTATACTTTGTCATTCGTCGTGAATTCGATGGATGTTTAAGTATTGCACTTTGTCATTCATTGTGAGGGTTTTAATCTCGTGAGTTATCATAAAAGTTGTATTAGTTACTGACCTAGTTTTCGTGTGCAATGTTATTATCTTAGGTTAACAAGGCTAATCAGTAGGCTAAACTTTGCCCGTTTAAATCTGCAATGTGAGTCATTCTCCTTTTTATCAAAATAGCTTTCAAAATCATACTTGTTTTCAAAGTTATAATTACAGGGATTAAGTCTTTGTAGTCTTCAATTACAGCCGGTATGTGGGGTTTTGTATACATTACTTGATAACCGTCACCATTGGACAACGGGTTAGCCAATGGGTGATATGACCATAGTCACAGAAACGAGTCGAGTGACAAATACCGTTGGGTAATTGATTGATATATAAACATTGTAATCGCTCTTTGATGCGTGTGAAGTGTGTATATAAGTTTAAGTATATTTTAAGCCCTTTTACACTTTTTAGCCAAGTTTTAAATTTATAAAACACGATATTTACTAACACTAAACACACATATGGGCAAGTGCACCCATCGTGAGCGTAGTATAGTGTTGGCAAGATACCGAGGTCGTCCAAAGACACAAGAGCTTTTAATACCGGTTTATCCTCAACGTCTAATCAAATCAAAAGTTTAGAAAAAAAGGTTTTAAACTAAGAAAATAAAAACTAACTAAAATGCTGAAAAATAAAAAGAAAAATAAAAACAGATAGACAAGATGAATCACTTGGCTCCGACTCGTGTTTAGTGTAACCTTTGATTATTTCCGCACTTTTGCACTATTTAAGAGATTATCTTAGTTATTGTAGTAGGCCCCTCTTTTGGAGGTGACGTTACCCTCAACCCAGTAGTTTGAGTCAGCAAGGATACAATCCTAAAGGGTCGGATTATTGAAAGATAATTAATCAAGTTATTAATGCAAAATGTGGTAGGCCCCTCTTTTGAAGGCGACGTTACCCTCGGCTAAGTAGTCTGAGTCAGCAGGGATACAGTCCTAAGTAGCCGGGTTAAAGTTTTAATAGTAGTTTAACTTATGAGGGGATCAAAGAGTTTGGACCCCCGCCATCCAATACCGTTAAGTATTGAAGGAGGTCCTACTAAATTTCACCCAGGTCCTTTGCAGGATCTATACACTGAACAATGGCAAGACTCTTACCAAACCGTTCCCTTAACCCCCGACCAGATAGCCAACATACCTCCATATAGACCGTGGAGATATGAATGGTGAAAATCTTTTATTTTATATAGACAATAAAATAATGCCAAGACAACACGGACAAACGATAAGGAAAAAATCACCTTCAACATAAGAAACTAGTTATTAAAGTCATTAATACATAACCAATTAAAAAGTGCGAAAAGATTAAAAATAAAAAGTATTACACTAGACACTTTGTCTTCACCAAGTGATGTAAGAGACTTAGGCAAACATGGCCTTGATTGTCAAGAACTCATACGATCAATCTTGGATCCCGAGACGACTCACACACTCTATGATGGACAATGGATGATGGTGGTGGATGATGGTGTTATGGTGGTGGTGGGTGGTGGGTGAAGTGTGAGAGAGGTGGTGTGCCAAGGGATGGTTTGAGCTTGAGCCAAGCACTCCTATTTATAGGCTGAACAGAAGCTCGGGCACGGCCCAATATCCAGTGGGAACGGGCCCGTGTCCATCATCTTCTCTGTCTTCATTAATTGCTTTTGTCTGCATTAGTTGACCACGGCCCCGTGTCTGCTGGGCACGACCCCGTGTGCAGAAGCATATCTGTACTATCAAGATTTGCCTGGATTCTGCGAATCTTATAGTTGACCACGGCCCCGTGTCCACTGAGCACGGCCCCGTGGTGGGCGATGAAAGCTTCTACAACTTTGTCTTTTATGCTGACACTTGGGCACGCCCCCGTGCTCACTGAGCACGGGGCGTGTTCAGCCTTCTGTTCTCTTGTTTTGCTTGGGAAGATGCTGTCGTGGGGTCGGGCATGCCACGTTTGTTCCTTTTCTTGTATTTATGTTAGATTTAGCTGCCTTTTTGCTTCTTTTGTTAATTTGAGCTCATTTAATCCTGAAAATACAAAAGGAAGACAAAAACACACTTTTTCCAACATTAGTAATAAAAAAGGGTTAGTTTTATGCCACAATTGATGTAATTTATATGTTGCATTTTGCACACATCACTCTTAATACTGTATATTATAATAATGTGTCGTTTTGTGCAAATGAATGACTCGCCAGTATTTCCCTGCTGATAAAACCTTTTTAAAACATGTTTCAGGTGATTTGCTATGATCAAGCAAAAAGTGCCGTGTAGCACTACACGCTTGAAGAAGTGGCTCGATTAAATAAATAAACATGTTGTTGTAAAATAGGGGTTTCCCAGTGAAATTCCCTTATTTGTAAATTACGGGGTTAGTCCCGAATTATGAAATAAAATAAACGGGTATTTTCAAGTTTTTAACGATCCTGTTAATAATTCCGCTGCCAAATTAAATAAATACCACGGGATTTCTGTCCCGCGGCACCTGGACCGGATCAAACCGGGCCGGGGGCCGTGACATTTATCAAGCTTTAAATTTATAGAACACGATGTAACACTATCACTCTCTACAACACGCTAGGGCAAGTGCACCCATCGTTGGCGTAGTATAGTGATGGCAAGATACCGAGTTCGTCCAAGGACACAAGGGCTTTTAATACCAGAATATCGTCAACATCTAATCTAACCAAATTTTGAGAAAAAGATTTTTAATAAGTAAAATAAAGAAGGAAAATAAAATAATAAATGAAACAAATAGACAAGATAGAATCACTTGGTTCTGACTCATCCTTTATGTATCCGTTTATGATTTACGCACTTTGGGTTTCTTTAGAGATTATATTAGTTATAGTGACATGTCCCTATTTTGGAGGCAACGCTACCCTAGGCCATATTGGTCTGAGTCAGCAGGGATATAGACCCGCAAGGCTGGAATATTGAAAGATAATTAAGTGAGTTATTAATGAAAAATGTGGCATGTCTCTCTTTTGGAGGCAACGCTACCCTCGGCCATATTGGTCTGAATCAGCAGGGATACAGTCCCGCAAGGCTGGTTTAAAGTGTTAATAGTAGTTTATTTATAAGGGATTCAAGCCGTTCTTACTTCCCCTGATTTGATGCTATCTGCCTTAAAGGAAGTCCTAATAAGCTTGAATCAAGTCCTCACAGGATCTATACACTGAACGAGGAAAGAACTTTACCCAAACTACCCTTCTAACCCCCTTCTAGGCAGTTAATGTGCTATATATAGACCGTAAAGACACGAATGAGTGAATCAACAAAACATGAAGAGATGATAGAATAAAATTCACTTTCAATATAAAAAAACTAGTTATTAAAGTTACTAATACAAACCCAATTAAAAAGTTAAAAAAATTGGAAATCAAAAGTAATACATAAAATATTTTGTCTTCACCAAGTGATGTAAGAGATTAGCCAAGTATGTGTTGGGATTTTGACATGTTTATCAAAGTATTTTATCCATATAAAATAAAAACGCAGCGGAATAATTATTTAAAACATGTTGATTTCAAGATATAAAACCCATTTTATATGTGTAACCCAATACCCGGATCCATATACGAATATGCATGCTATCAAAATAAAACACAACCATAGGGTGTTTAGAATACTACCTTCCAAGGAGCAAAGGATATGAAGAAGATGATGCTTCTTGAACGGTTGCCTTCAAGTGTAGAAGACCTCAAGCTTGTATACCCCAAGCCTTCCAACAAACACCTTGCGTTTAGCTAGGATTTCTACACCTATGAACTCACTTGAAAACCTCTCTTGAAACCAACTCTTGGAAACCTTCTTATGGCCGATTTTTAGAGAGAGAACAAAGGTGATTTTACACTTGAAATAACTTGTAAAATCAAAACCCTTGAAGCCCTACCCTTGGCCGAAATTATGAGAGTGTTTCTTGGAGTTTAGCACTTGATTTGTTTCAACATAAGAGCCTCCTAAATCAGCCATAAGATGACCGAAAATTGAGAGCTTCTCTTGTGTTCTTCTGGTAATTTTTTGCCATAGAAAAACGTTATATATTGTTGAGAGAAATTGCCACCATTTTAGCCCAATCAAGTCCCTTCTTCCACATGCATTTGCATGCGTTCTCATTGGACCAAAAGTCTTCCCTAATCAAGATCCATGCATTTGCATGTTTTCTCATTGGCTTAAAATGTCTAGGGAAGAATACCCAATCAAATGCCATCTAACATGTAAGATGTGCATGTAAGTTGATTGGCCATTTTGTCTTGGGAAGGGGGGGGGGCGGCCTAGCTTATATTTTTATAAAAAAAATTCAATTTTTATAAAATTTAAGTCTTGTTTATTTTATACCTTTTATAAAATATAACATCATATGTTCACAAGACTTTATACAACTTTTTATCATGTTATTTAACCCATTAAATAACAAGATAAAATATTCTCTCAAAATAAATTATCCATATAATTTATTAGTTTGTCAAGTGCAATTATTTAGAAAACCAATTTCTAAATATTGTAAGTGTTAATATTTATTTGTTTGATCATATCACAAATAAATATTCTAAGTGTTTGTCTAGCTTGTATTTGGGTATGACTCGACTTGGATCATCACGTACTAGCCATATCAATTTAATATGTGTCTTGGGCATACAGAGTCCAACAATCTCCCACTTGCACAAGATACATAGAAGATTGATGCAAGTAGTAAATGACGCCTAACTACGGTTTACTACCCCTAATACGTATGACTATATTTGCCATTCAATAACATCATCCCCTTCAAGTCCCTTACTTGAAAATGATTTAGGTGAATCTATCATTTATCCTTTCGTTACAGATGTCATGTTAAATCCAGAGACATAGAGTGATCACTCTCTGTTGATTTAACTTTAGCAGGCCTTAGACATCTTACTCTCAACGAATAAGAGGAACAAATCCCGTCTTGACTACATACGTCTCTCACAATCACCTTGTACCACACCTGAGCTTAGCCTTATGTACTGTCATATTACTGACAGCGAAGAAAAAAGTCAAGGTATAATATTTGGTGAATATCAAGACCCAATATGTATCTCAGGTCTGAGGATACTATGATATTCTCCTTTACTCAATTTTACTTATGATCAATCACAAATGATTCCATGCAGTAATATTTGAGAGCGAGTCAGTCCAATATTTGTCTCCCACAAATATCTATGAACTTTGGCAGCAACACTTTGCTCTATATTCATATCTAATGAATATCCACCAATCCAAATTCATAATAGTCTTACATTCATATTTGTTCCCACAATTATAATCGACTACGGACATTTAGAATAATTAACTTATTCACGGATTTAAACATGCTAAAATGGAACATAACTCAAAATACCATAAAGAGTTATAGTAACAGTTGTTCCAATATCCAAATACAAAATAGATCAAATCCAATCACTAGAATATCGAAGTCCTAAGGCACAAGTATGAGCCTTTCATGCTTTGCCCATTCAAGGAGCTTCGTGAGTGGATCCGCAATATTTTGATCAGTGTGAACTTTGCGAATACATATCTTTCTCTTTTTCAACTTCATCCCTTATGTAGTTGAAACTCCGCTCAATGTGCCTAGTCTTTCGATGTACACGAGGTTCCTTGATTTAAGCAATCGCACCATCGTTATCACAAAGATCTCTAGGGGTCCTGAATGGTAGGAACCACCCCTAGATCGGCAATAATTCAAGTGGCAGATCCACATGAATCATCTCGATCAATGAAGCGTCGATGTATTCTGATTCTGTAGTGGACAATGCTACCCTGATTATGATCGAGAACCATCTCGATTAGTTTGGAAACTCGTATCCATGTAACCCTTTACAACGAATTCCGAAACTCGCATCCTTGTAACCCTTTACAACGAGTTTTTCTTCACCAGATCTATATATTAGAAATGTATCCTTAGTCCTTCTAAGGTATTTCAATATATTTATAACAGTCACTTAATGACGTTTCTCGCTGGTATCTTCTCGTTATGCTTAAAGCGCATAACTTGTCCGGTCTAGTGCATATCATTACGTACATAATGAATCCTATAGCTGACGCATATGGGATTCCTTTCATTCTTTCTTGCTCATCCTTTGAGCTTGGACATTGAGACGCACTCAATATTGTCCTCTCTTGAATAGGTACCAAACCTTTCATAGAGTTCTTTATCTTGAACCTTTTCAAGACTTTGTCAATACACTTTGGTTTAAACCTATCAAGCGCCTTGATCTATCCATATAGATCTTTATTCCCAAAATATAGGCGACTTCTCCATGATCCTTAATGGAAAAACTACTTCCAAGCTAGGTTTTTACACCTTCCATGGTTGGAATGTCATTTCCAAATAGTAGAATGTCATCGACATACAATATTAAGAAAGTAATAATTCTCCCACTAGCCTTCTTATACACACAAGCTTCATCGCCGTTCTTGATGATTCCATATTCCCTAATCTCTTCATCAAAACGGTGATTCCAACTTCAAGATGCTTGTTTCAATCCATAGAATGATATCTTTAACTTGCATACTTTAGGATGTTTTGGATCGACAAAACTTTCAGGCTGAACCATATAGACATCTTCCTCAAGATATCTATTAAGGAAAGCCGTTTTGACATCCATTTTCCAAATCTCATAATCATATTATGCAGGTATGGGAAATAATATCCTAATTGACTTTAGCATCGCCATAGGCGAGAAGGTCTCATCATAATCAACCCCTTGAGTTTGAGTGAAACCTTTTGCTACGAGTCTAGCTTTATAAGTATCCAAGTTTCCATGTATATCCGTTTTCTTCCTGAAAACTCACTTATTTCCAACCACTTTGGAGTTAAGAGGTTGCACAACCAATCCTCATACTTGGTTGTTATACATGGATTGTATCTCTACGTTCATGGCTTCAAGCCATTTGTCACAATCAGATTTCGATATTGTATCATGGTATGTGGTAGGTTCACCCGAATCTACCACGTAGCATCCATCCATGAAAAATCCATATCTCTCAGGTGGACCACTAATTTTACCAGATTTGCGAACGTTTTGTGAGTAATGATCAACCACTTGATAGTTTTCAACAACCTCTTGTTGAGTGCTAGTATCAACCAAACGTGTATCGGCTTGTGGTTCTTGATCCTTATCAAGTTCCACTGTTCTACTAATTCCTTCCACAAGGAACTTAGCTTCCAAGAACTCAGCCATTTGAGCAACAAATACCTTTTGCTCTGTTGGATCATATAATTAATATCCTATACCATTTCTAGGATATCCTACGAAGATACACTTAGTGGATCGGACTTTCAATTTATTTGAGGTGTATAGCTTAACATAAGCTTTACAACCCCTTACCTTTAAATATGATAATGATGGAACCCTTCCATCCCATATTTCAAAAGGTGTCTTATCCACTTTCTTGGTTGGGCCATATTTAATATACGAGCCACGGAGAGCAAAGCGTAACCCCAAAATGATAGAGATAATGCGCTCCTAGCCATCATAGATCGAACCATATCTAATAGAGTTCGACTCCTCCTCTAACGAAACGAAGATCTTTAAAAGAGTTGATTTAGTACTTCACCTTTTGAAGACTTTGAGCATTTCAAAACTTCAACTTTGTGTCTTAGCAAGTACACATAACCATAACTACTATAGTCGTTGGTAAAAAGGTAATGAAGTATCTATCACCATTCCTAGTCATTGGCTTAAAAGGATCACATACATTCGAATGTATGATACCTAATAAATCTTTTACCTTTTCCCACTAAAGGGTTCCTTAGTCAATTCAGATGTATCAAATGAACTAATTTCATTTGTCTCCGAGAGACCATTCTTTCGAAGTATTTACATGTGACATCTGTTTATATGACCAAGGCGATAATGCCAAAGATAGATCTTACTCAAATCCATTTTGAGTTTCTTGGTGATTGATTGGTACATTAAACTATCAAATGATGTATTATTATGAACTGATTCATAAATACCATTTGAAGGCATAGGTTTAAAGTAAAACATGTCATTCATCGATATAAATGTCAATGTTTGCAAACTTTAAGTCAAAACCATATTGTCTTATAAGGGAAACTTAAATAATGTTCCTAGTCAAACTAGGAGCATTCAAAACATTTTAAAACAATTTCCAAACCATTTGGAAGTTTCAAAACATAGTCTCCTTTCTTTTAATGCTTATTTCTTTTGAACCTTTTGCAATGAATTGCAAATATGAGTTCCACATCCGGTATCTAATACCCATGTGTTAGAAGAAATATCATTAAGGTCAATATGTATCATTAAGATTGTACCTGAGGTTTGCCTAGCATCCCTCTTGTTTTTCAACTCTTTGAGATAGGTTGGACAATTCATTTTCAAATACCCTATCCCACCATACTCAAAGCATGGATCGTTCATGGCAACCTTTGCCTTCTTCTCTTTTGGTTTCGGTGGTTTCGCTTTAGTCTTTCTAATCATTTCCCTTTGAATTACCTGTTTCCATTTTCAACATTTGCTTTGTTGTCGGGGTGATGCCCTTTCTAGTTGCCACCCTCATTGATCGTTAGAATGGATAAAACCCTTTTATCCATATTGAGCCTTTCGAGGTGGCTATTCATCTTAAAGACATAAGATGAGTCCGATTGGGTTTCCTCCATTCGACATGCATGAAGCGCTCGAACCGTTTCGAAGTGTTCTACCCTTAGGAACATTTCCTACAATTGGTTAATCATGTCGTATGCTCATGATGTTCAAAATCCTTTTGAATTTCGGGAATCATAATTCCTAACATGAGACAACTTGCATAGTATCCTCAATATACTTAATCCAATCGTTATAGGGATCCTTATCTTCCATAAGATGTTCATTGGGATTAGGATCGTTCAACACATAGGATATCTTTTCTTACTTGAGAACAATTCTTAAGTTTCGATATTAATCCATAAAGTGTTTTGATTGAAACGATCCTTTTTAAGGATTGTTTTTAGTGATAGGTTACGGACGGTTTGGGTAATATTGTTAGCGGCCATCTACAAAATTTAACAACGTTCAATTTTAGTATTTTCGATATTATTATATTTTAATCATTAATACCCTTTTGTGTCTCATAGACAATTAATAATTAAAATCTAGAATCCAACGTTACATTTAAATATTGGTTAGGTGACCTTTATCCCATTATTTAAATTAACAAGGTAGTCAACGTTTGACAATTGCAACTCTTTGCAACTTCTAGCCATATGGGATCGGTTAAACATCTTTATGTTTAGTTGGCATGTTTAATCCCATCAACACCTTTGTTCCCCATGCTTCGGTGACCCTAAGTTCATGGTTTCCAATTCAAGTCGTCCAACTTACACACACGTGTGAGTTTATACACATAAGTGGTTAGGTGACCTTTATCCCACGAACATGGTAAACCCACCTCGAATATACAAGTTCCCTCAAATGTGGTTAGGTGACCTTTATCCCACAATAAGAGTTCCCAAGTGATTCGAGTGTTGTATAAAAGGATGGTGTTTGACTTGTTTTATAAAAGGGATTTTTGAGTTTTCAAAATTCTAGTTTAGAAAACTTTATGTACCATACATTTGCATGCATTCAAATCCTTGGTACTTTTGTGAAAACAAATTTTCAAGGTTCTTTTTAATAAAACCCATTTTATTATAAAATCATTAATTTTAATAACCTTTTATTTACCATATTTAATGATCTTTAAAGAACCAATTTTAAGCTTGTTGTTGATTATTAGTTTGTTAAGCATGCATATCCAAATATCATCAAACAACAAAATAAACAACCACACAAGCACAACACACACATCATTAGGTGCATAACCATAGCCAACTATTTTGACCACACTTGTTAGCCGAAACAAGTGTGCCAAAAGGTCCTTCCTAAAGGGTGAATATTGACACAAATAATGTGTCGTTGAACTCCCACTTGATCCCGCATCTGAATGCTTCAAGTCTCCATCTTGTGTTGTGATTTCTTCACATTCTTTGGGCTTCCAAATGTCTTTTATATTCAGGTACAAACTCCTTTGGACTTCACAAATGTGTTTTGGTTATCGGGCTAAAATCCCGTTAAGAACTATGAAGTCCTTTTGGCCCGAAATTAGCCAAAACCAAAATCGCATTTTGTGTGCATCTTCTTTTACAAAAAATATCCTAATACATTTTTCTAGTAAAAATAAAATGCACCTAATCTATTTACTTACATACCAAATGAAAATAAATAAATTACATATTTCACAAATGGAAGAACAAAGATAATTAATTATTACAACCCATTGAAATAATCAAATATAAATCACAAACACAAATATTCAACATAAGGTCATGGCTAGGTTATGAACACCAAAATATATATATCCATATATATATAATTCAAGAAGCAAAAATGGTTTCCTTTTTACATCCTACTTTTCGGTTAAGAATGAAAAAACCGAAAAAGTGGGTTTTTGTCCAAACAAACAAATCATCCAAATGACATAATTTTTCAAGATACTTTTATGCATGTATTAGAATAATCTTGAAAAACAAAAGGAAAACCACATATAAAATTTCGGCCATAGAGTTTTAACCAAACCCGAAAATTTCATATCCAATGAAGCATGCATTCATATAAGCGGCTCTGATACCACTGTTGGGATTTTGACATGTTTATCAAAGTATTTTATCCATATAAAATAAAAACGCAGCGGAATAATTATTTAAAACATGTTGATTTCAAGATATAAAACCCATTTTATATGTGTAACCCAATACCCGGATCCATATACGAATATGCATGCTATCAAAATAAAACACAACCATAGGGTGTTTAGAATACTACCTTCCAAGGAGCAAAGGATATGAAGAAGATGATGCTTCTTGAACGGTTGCCTTCAAGTGTAGAAGACCTCAAGCTTGTATACCCCAAGCCTTCCAACAAACACCTTGCGTTTAGCTAGGATTTCTACACCTATGAACTCACTTGAAAACCTCTCTTGAAACCAACTCTTGGAAACCTTCTTATGGCCGATTTTTAGAGAGAGAACAAAGGTGATTTTACACTTGAAATAACTTGTAAAATCAAAACCCTTGAAGCCCTACCCTTGGCCGAAATTATGAGAGTGTTTCTTGGAGTTTAGCACTTGATTTGTTTCAACATAAGAGCCTCCTAAATCAGCCATAAGATGACCGAAAATTGAGAGCTTCTCTTGTGTTCTTCTGGTAATTTTTTGCCATAGAAAAACTTTATATATTGTTGAGAGAAATTGCCACCATTTTAGCCCAATCAAGTCCCTTCTTCCACATGCATTTGCATGCTTTCTCATTGGACCAAAAGTCTTCCCTAATCAAGATCCATGCATTTGCATGTTTTCTCATTGGCTTAAAATGTCTAGGGAAGAATACCCAATCAAATGCCATCTAACATGTAAGATGTGCATGTAAGTTGATTGGCCATTTTGTCTTGGGAAGGGGGGGGGGGGGCCTAGCTTATATTTTTATAAAAAAAAAATCAATTTTTATAAAATTTAAGTCTTGTTTATTTTATACCTTTTATAAAATATAACATCATATGTTCACAAGACTTTATACAACTTTTTATCATGTTATTTAACCCATTAAATAACAAGATAAAATATTCTCTCAAAATAAATTATCCATATAATTTATTAGTTTGTCAAGTGCAATTATTTAGAAAACCAATTTCTAAATATTGTAAGTGTTAATATTTATTTGTTTGATCATATCACAAATAAATATTCTAAGTGTTTGTCTAGCTTGTATTTGGGTATGACTCGACTTGGATCATCACGTACTAGCCACATCAATTTAATATGTGTCTTGGGCATACAGAGTCCAACAGTATGGCCATTGTTTGACAAAATCTCTTACGATCGATCTTGGATCCCGAGACTACTACGCAATTTAAACTCTAACGGTTGTGGATGATGGTGGTAATGTGGTGGCAGGTGTGAGAGAAGTGGTTTGCCAAGGGATGGATTGCAAATGAACCAAGCACCCCTATTTATAGTTGGAAACAGACAGTATACACGGCCCTGTGCCCCCTTCTTCTCTTTCTTCAGTTAACGAGTTGTGTCAATCGGTATGCTTGCACGGCCCCGTGTGTCAGCAGCATAGATCCGTTGCCATTGTACTTGCTGTACTATCCAATATTTGCATATCTGGGATTGACCACGACCCGTGTTCATGGAACACAGCCCCGTGTCTCTTGTCTGCTTCTATTTGTCTTTTTCTTTTGGGAATCTTGAGTGGGGCACCACCCCATGCCTTTGTGGCACGGCCCCGTGCTTGTCTTCTGATTCGTTGTTTTTTGGTCCTGGGGTGAAGCTCGGAGGGGGTAGGATGTATCAACTTCCCTTCTTTTGTATTTATGCTGGTTTTTACCGTTAATTTGTTCCTTTTGTACATTTAAGCTCTTTTAATCCTGAATATCAAAAGTATACAAAGAGGCACACTTTTTTCAACATTAGTACTAAAAAGGGTTTATTTTATATCTTGTTTGATGTAATTTATATGTTGTATTTGGTGCATATCAAATACCCCTACACTTGAATCTTTGTTTGTCCTCATGCAAAACTCTTTAATATTGCTTACACACCCAAACGGAATAGGTAGAAGAGAAGTTTTTGGGTCTTGTTTTAGAGTGTCGGGAATCAAAGTTCTTTTTATTCTTTTTTATTTGATTTACAATCCTATTCGACATGATTTATTTAGAACTCTTTTTAAGAAAAATAAATATTTTTGGGCCTAACACGCCTTTTAAAATTTCTTTAAGCTATATATAAATTCACACACCTCACAAGTGATCACTCAACACTCGGCCGAAGATGTATAAGTGAAAAGCTCGATCCCGGTATGGAACATACTCCTACGATATGCTTGATAAATAATCAAAGCTCCTCCTTTTTAACAAAATCTTTGTAAATATCAAGAGGACTTTTAAGGGTATGTATTGGTTAGGGGTAGGGTAGTTTTATTTGAAAAGTGGCTAAAGGCGTCAAATGTCGGTTTTCTTTTAAAAAAAATATTTATTGGTGACTTAGGTACAAATTAAAGATTTATAAGCAATAAATTTGCTCATTTTATTTCAAGAAACTAGAATTTTTTTTTTTGAATAAATAAATATTCACAAGATAACTAAGTTACATATTCTTGTATATTTCAAAAGAACTGAATTTTACTAAAATAAAGGGGTGTAAAAATAATAACGTTTTGGGTGATGGGTGATTTATGCAAAATTGTATTTTGTGGGTTTTGAAACGAAATGTTTAGGCTCAAAAGGGTTAACTAAGGGAATTTTTTGTTTTTGGTGGGGAGATAAAGAGATAATAAAGTTGAAAAAGAAAAAGGGTTTATAGTCCTGATACCTCAATCATTTACTTACTTGGATTAGTTGGTAAGGACCAGGAAAGTATTGCTTTGTCAAGTTCTAGATTTGTAAGAACCGTACGGGCTATTCACACCAGAAATGAAAAGTGAGCATTTAGTAAAGATATTGATATTGAATGCCCGGTAAAGGCTCAAAACTCACAATTTGTGGGGAAAAGGGTAAAACTGTGAAAATATATATACAATCAAATTTTAAAAAGATTGACATGCCTTTTTATAAATTTTTCTTATATGGTTCTTTTTATCACGGTGCTATCGGTTGTAAACTTGTAAAACTTGAATTTTTAGAACTTGGTTTTCTAACTTAAACTTAAAACAAGACACACCAAACTAAAATATTTTGAAAAAGATTTGGGGTGTTTTAGCGGTTCCAAATAGATTTTTATGTAAGGCTTGTCCTCAATGTGTCCAAAATGGTTTAGATTTGAGTAAATGTGTGAATGTGGGTTAAAAACAACAATTTTTTTTTCAAAAATCAGGCACTTTAGACACGGCCCCGTGAAAATGGTGCCAATATCATGTTCTTAGCAAAACTTAAAGAAGGTTGACACGGGGGCGTGTCTGAGAAGCACGACCACGTGTGGCATGTCCAGTAGAAAAATGTTTCAGCGACGAAGAGGCACGGGGGCGTGTCTGGGAGGCACGACACAGCCCCGTGTAAAGAGGCAATGTTCCTCTCCATGCCACTAACTCGGGTGCTCGTGCTTTGCCCCAAGCTGAAGGCATTTTGGGATACTTGAAGTGTTTCCTGCATGATATTATACAAGTAGGAAAGTTACTCTCCCCTTGGGAGGAATATCCCAAAGTGAACCCGTAGGAGTATCGTGGAGGACGGTTAGGGTCGTCTTCAATTGCGAGGACTTGATCCGGGTCGTTCGGGCTCCAAACTTTTCCTTTGTTGTCTTTGAAGCACAAGAGCCCGTTGTCGCAGTCGGCGATGAGGTTCAAGTTGAGGCATAGGCTGATGTCGGCCAGGGTGACACCAACTCCTTTCGTGAAGCTTCGTGGGGTGTGTCCTGCGTAGGTCTTATAGACCAAGGCGATCCAGCCGCCGAAGAAGATAGGCATTGAATGTGTGGCATTGGCATTGTCATTGGAGTCTATGTTCTTCAACAGCATGTAGATGACGTTGAGGGGTTGTTGGTTCAGGATGCAGTAAAGGCAAGTGAGATCCTGAAGATTAACAACACCCCCACTATCTTTCCTCTGACACAATGTACCACTTAGGACCAGATGTATGTAGCGAATGAGCGGGTCTCGTATTTTGGTACTCTTGGTGTGACTCAGGTTGTATATCACATCTCCTATCTGTGCCAAGATTTTTTTCTTGTGTTGTCGGGCAATTCAAAAATACTATCCGTAAAGACTGGCTCGCCAACCTCATCTTCGGTGTAGATCCCCACATCTACATCGAATTCAGCCATTGAAATACCATACCAAGTACCACCACATCTGAATGTAACTGCCTTATCAATTTCAAGTTACCAACCCATTTCACCCTTCAATTGTTAGTTTTTTCGGTTAAGAACAAGGGTTTACTAAAATCGGTTGAAAATTTTTTATTTTTCCACAATGGTTTGATGATTTACTCTTCAAAACACTTCTACTATCTACTACTAACAAGATCTAAGAAAAAAATTCGTATTGACATGGGTCAACTTCAAGAACCCTAGATTTTTCCCCAAATCTTGATGTTATTCAACATGTAAAACATAAATCGAACTAATCTAGATGTTAGGAACATACCTTGTGGGAGTTTGGTGTGAAGAAATCGTCAAAAAGTAGTAGGGGAGTGCGAAGAACCGGCGGTTTAGAGAAACGGTCCTGGTTGGTTATGAAAGTGTGACTGATGAGAAAAGGGTTTTATCCCATCTGCAGGTTTGACATGGCCCTGTGCCTAAGAGGCACGACCCCGTGTCTCCTCTTTTTATAAATAAACTTGTTCATTTCTCTGTCGCTTGATTCCTCGACTTGTTTTACCTGGTATGTTGACTTTTTGGCATGATCTTTTCACGACAAACCTGCAAGATGGATTATTATAACAAAGCAAATAAATATATACACATTGTTATTCTCACTTCACTTATCTATCTCTTGTAAGTTATTTTCGTTTCCTCATCCTCGAGAAATCCTTCATAGAACTTAAGCCTTTGTCCATTTACTTTAAACAGTTCTCCGTTTGGGGGCTTAATATCTATTGCACTGTGAGAGTAGACTTTTGTGATGGTAAAAGGTCCGGACCATCGAGACTTAAGTTTTCCTGGAAAAAGACATAGCCTAGAGTTAAAGAGGAGTACTTGATCTCCATCTCTGAATTCCTTAGGTCCGCTTATACATTTATCGTGTATTCTTTTTGAGCGTTCCTTATAGATTTCTGAGTTGGAATATGCTTGAATTCTTAGTTCATCGAACTCATTTAACTAGTGTAGGCGGTCTTTTCCTGAATTCTCTTGGTCCAAGTTTACATTTTAGTGCCCAATATGCTCTATGTTCAATTTCTACTGGGAGGTGACAGTTTTTTCCATAGACTAGCTTATATGGTGTGGTACTTATTTGTGTTTTATATGATGTTCGAAATGACCATAAAGCATCGTCTAATTTGTCTTCCCATTTTTTTCGATTATTACCCACAGTTTTTGCTAGGATTCTTTTTAAACCTTGGTTGGTTACTTCAGCTTGACCATTGGTTTGAGGATGATAAGCGGTCAAGAGACGGTGATAAACCCCATATTGTGTTAGAGTTTTTCCATCTGTAGATTGCAAAAGTGGGTCTCTATCACTGATTAGGGCTTTTGGAGTGCCAAAACGTGTGAATAGCTTTTTTAGGAATTTTACTACCACTCTTCCGTCATTGGTAGGAAGAGCTTCGGCCTCAGTCCATTTAGAAACGTACTCGACAACCACTAAGATGTATTTGTTTCCTTTTGATGGTAGGAATGGTCCCATAAAATTCAGTCCCCATATGTCGAAGATTTCACAAATAAGAATGCTATTTTGTGGCATTTTGTTTCTTCTTGATATGTTGCCTGCTCGCTGGCATGCATCACATGTTTTGACCAGCACATAAGCATCTTTGTGCATTGTGGGCTAGTAAAATCCTGCATCGTACACCTTTCATGCAGTGCTAGCTATTCCATGATGTCCTCTACATGGTCCTTCGTGACAATGGCGAATAATTTGTCTTGCTTCACGACCATGGACGGATTCTCGAATGAGTTGGTCTGCACATATTTTGAAAAGATATGGGTCTTCCCAAAAAATAATGTTATACATCAGCGAAGAATTTATTTCGCCGATGAACTGACAACCCATTGACAATAGTGCCACTAGCGAAGTAGTTAGCATAATCTGCGTACCAAGGTTCTTCTTTATATTCAACCATTTCTAAGGATTCTGTGGGAATTTTTCATTGATGAGTTCTTCTCGAGTTTCTTCCAGAGCATGGTCTTCAAGACAAGACAGGTGGTCAGCAGCAGTGTTTTCTGCTCCTCTTTTGTCTTTTATGTCTATGTCAAATTCTTGTAGGAGAAGAATCCATCTGATAAGACATGGTTTTGCATCTTGTTTTTTGAAAAGGTGTTGGATGGCAGCATGGTCTGTGTAGACTATAGTTTTGGAGAGCACAAGATAGGAACGGAATTTATCAAATGCAAACACTACAGCTAGTAACTCTTTTTCAGTGGTCGTGTAATTTTCTTGAGCGTCATTAAGAGTTTTACTAGCGTAATATATGTAATGGAAGTGTTTTTCCTTTCTTTGTCCCAAGACCGCTCCAACTGCAAAATCGCTTGCACTGTACATGATTTCAAATGGTAGTCTCCAATCTAGTGCAATCATGATTGGTGCTTTGACTAGCAGATCTTTAAGGGCAAGAAATTCTATCTTGCAATCTTTGTCAAAGATGAATGGTGCATCTTTTTCAAGTAGGTTAGTTAGAGGTCTAGAGATTTTAGAAAAGTCTTTGATAAAACGCCAATAGAATCCGACATGTCCTAAGAAACTTCGAATGGCTCGAATGGATGATGGAGGAGGTAGTTGGGAAACAGTATCAATTTTTTCACGAACGACTTCCATTCCTGCGATGGAGATTTTATGACCGAGTACTGTTCCCTCTGTGACTATAAAATGGCACTTTTCCTAATTAAGGGCGATGTTAGTCTCCTCACATCTAGATAACATTCGTTCAAGGTTATCGAGGCATTGGTCAAACGAATCGCCAAAGATAGAGAAGTCATCCATGAAACTTCCATGGTTTTTCCTATCATATCGTGAAAATGGCCACCATGCATCATTGGAATATTGCAGGTGTGTTGCATAGACCAAATGGCATGCGTCGATATGCAAAAGTTCCGTAGAGACAAGTGAAGGTTGTTTTCTCTTGGTCTTCTGCTGCGATAGGAATTTGGAAGTACCCCGAGAATCCATCTAGAAAACAATAGAATTTGTGACCGGATAATCGCTCTAACATTTGATCAATGAAGGATAAAGAAAACTGGTCTTTTCTTGTGGCTTTATTGAGTCTCCTATAGTCGATGCAAACTCTCCATCTGGTGACGATTCTTGTTGGTATGAGCTCATTCTTTTCGTTAGTCACAAGCGTCATTCCACCTAATTTTTGTAATACTTGGACGGGACTTACCCATGGACTATCGGAAATAGGGTAGATAAGTCCGACGTCAAAGAATTTGATGACTTCCATTTTGACTACTTCTTGTACGTTAGAATTAACCCTTCTTTGTGGTTGGATTACCGCTTTGTAGTCGTCTTCCATCAGAATTTTGTGTGTACACATGGAAGGACTAATTCCTTTGATGTCCATTAGTTTCCATGCGATTACCGTTTTATCTTTTTTTAAGCAAATTAAGTAATTTTTCTTTTTCTTGAGAAGTGAGATACGAGGAAATAATGACGGGAAGTTTACCTTTGTTATCTAAGAATGCATATTCTAAGCCCTTTGGAAGTTCTTTGAGTTCAAGAGAAGGTTGGTCTTCTATGGATGGCTTAGTCTTTGGTTCTTCATCGTGGTCGATGGTCGAAACGGTTTGTTCGGTAGTGGCGTCTTCTTTAAGTAATTGGTCATTTTTTTCCTCCGTATCAGGTGGCTCAACTTCATCTTCCAACAAGGGGTCGTCATTGCCGATTGGATATTTCATTGATTTATTTATATTAAAATTTCATTTGGTTGCCCCAAGTTTAGTGGAAAGATCATGATTTTTTTGTTTGAGCAAAGATTGATGGGTTTTAATGAAAGGTTGTCCCAACATGAGTGGAGCATCATCTAAGATGACGAAGTTGGTTGGTACAATCGTTTGGTTTTTTGAATGAAAACGTCTTCAATCACTCCAGAAGCATGTTTAAATTTTCGATTAGCCAAGAGGATAGGAATTTTGATCGGAAGAAAATCACCAATACCTAATCTTTTGAATATGTAGCCAAGAATTATGTTAACACAAAGATTTGTATCTATTGAAATGTTACTAATATAGATGTTTTGAATAAAACATGTTACTGGTTTTATGCTTAATCCAATTTGTTCATCTTCTATTAGTGAAGTTTGATCTTTAGTTAAATTAAAGCTTTCTATTTCCTTGATGCTGGGATTAGTGGTAAACTCTTTTAAAAACTTAGCATGAGATGGAACCAAACTATGATTTTCAAGAGAAGGTTGTAGGATGTGTATTTCTTGGAGGTCTTTTTGTTCCTCTTTGAAATTTACCTTTGCAAGCTTACCTTCCGAGTGTCTTGGTTCGGGTCTCTCATCTTCATGTGTTGGGTTTTCTTTGAGTGGTTCCTCTTTTATCGGCTCTTGAGGTTTTACCTCCTCTTTGATTACCTCCTTGGTACAAATGGTCTTTTCTTTTGCATGAGATTGCTTAATTAAAATCTCTAAGTTCTTGAGACTTTGTATGAGGCTTTCGGCTTCGGGGACGATTGTGGATGGTGTCTCATATGTTTTAAACGCTGGAGTGTCCCAATCAAAGCTTGATTTTAGGAGCTCAAACATTGGTTCCTCATTTGTTCTGTATGAAGTTGATGGTTGAAAAACGTAACAATTTTGTACCGAATGTGATTCACCATATATGGTATAATAAGGTTCCTCATAATCATCATAATGGTAGTAGTCATAATCTCCCATGTAGTAATTCATTGCTTGGCTAATACCCAGAAGAGTATGGCTCTCGGGAAAAAAATTTGTGAACCCAGAAGATTTAAACGTCCCCTTGCTTAGGACTGTGTTTTATTTGGTACTGGGTATTTTTAACACGACCCTGTGTGAGCCTTCTGTGAAAGAGTTTTGTTTGGTTTTCAGTTACTGCAGATGACGTGCGTGCTGGTGTCTATATTTTTAGTTATATTTTTAGCTCTTTTTACTCGCCGATTTCAAGTTTTAAATTTATAAAACACGATATTCTACTATCACTCTACACACACGCTAGGGCAAGTATACCCATCACGAACGTAGTATAGTGATGGCAAGATACCGAGGTCATCCAAGGACACAAGAACTTTTAGTACCGGCTTATTGTCAACGTCTAATCAAACCAACTTTTGAGAAAAGATTCTTTTAACTAATAAGAAAATAAAAACAGAAAATAAAAATAAAATAAAAATGATAGACAAGAAAGAGTCACTTGGATCTAACTTATATTTCATGTACCCTTTCGATGATTTTCGCACTTTGGGCATTTTAAGAGATTATCTTAGTTATAGTAGTAGGCCCCTCTTTTGGAGGCGACGTTACCCTCAACCTAGTGGTTTGAGTCAGCAAGGATACAATCCCACTAGGTTGGAATATTGAAAGATAATTAAGTAAGTTATTAATGCAAAATGTGGTGGACCCCTCGTAAAAGACGGCGATCACCCTCAACCCTTTGGTCTGAGTCAGCAGGGATACAGTCCTCGAGGTGTTGGTTTAAAGTTTTAATAGTAGTTTAAGAATAAGGGATTCAAGCTTTTTGCACCTCTCCCGTGGTGGGTAATGCCCGCTCTGACTCGTGAGGTGTTACTAGGCTTGAACCAGGTTCTCGCAGGATCTATACACTGAACGAGACATAGAATTACCCAAACCACCCTTCTAATCTCCCTTTCGGGTTAATTAACAGACTTTATATAGACCGTAAAGACATGAACATGTTGAGTAAATGAACATATGAAGAGTATTTGAATAAATTTGCCTTCAATATAAAATAAACTAATTATTAAAGTCATTAATACATACCCAATTAAAAAGTAACCAAAGATTGGAAATCATATAAGAAATACATAAAAGATAAGTCTTCACCAAGTGATGTAAGAATTTAGCCAAGCATGGCCTTTGTTTGACAAAGATTCTTACAATCAATCTTGGATCCCGAGACTACACACACACTCTAAAGATGGAAAAGTGGATAATGGTGGTGGATGATGGTGTTGTAGTGGTGGTGGAGTGGAGGCAAGTGAGAGAGAAGTGGTTTGCCAAGGGATGAGTTGAAGTGAAGCCAAGCATCCCTATTTATAGCTGAAAATAGAACATCCAACACGCCATGTGCCCGCCTGGCACGACCCTGTGGTCATCAGTCTCTCTCTTCTACATTAACTGCAGTGTCAGACTTGTACTAACACGGCCTCGTGTGTCAACGGCACAGCCCATGGCCAATGTACTTGTTGTACTTCTTCAGATTCTGGAAATCTAAGAATTGACCATGCCCCGTGTTGGTTTAGCACGGCCCTGTGTTGGTTTAGCACGGCCCCGTGTTGAGCTTGAATTTTGTCTTTTATGGTTGTCTCTTTCTGCTGCAATGAATTCCTACCGGGCACGCCCCGTGCCAGAGCTTCTGTCTTTGTTATTTCTTGGGCTTGGATGTGGATGGGGGCTCGGCAAGTTGGTCAATCCTTCTTTATAGCATTTTATGGGTGTTTTTGCTGTCTTTTTGCTTCTTTTGTTCTTTTAAGCTCATTTAACCCTGTTTATTCAAAAGGAACAAAAACACAAGCTTTTTCCAACATTAGCACTAGAAAAGGGTTGATTTTATGCCTTATTTGATGTAATTTATATGTTGTATTTTGAACACATTAGCAGATTAGACACGGCCCCGTGTTAGTGTGGCACGGCCCCGTGTAAAGCTTCTGTAACTGAATTTTTTAGAAAAATGAAGAAGAATTTGGACAGAAAAACTAAAGAAAATGACTAGGCGGTTGATTTTAAACATTCTTAAAATCCTTGTGTCCCCGGCAACGGCGCCAAAGACTTGACGTGGTGCGAGTGTGTATGATTTTTTTATATATTTTTAAGTACTTTTTACTCATTTATCAAGATTTAAATTTATAAAACACGATATAACACTATCAATCTCTAGAACACGCTAGGGCAAGTGCACCCATCGTTGGCGTAGTATAGTGATGACAAGATACCGAGGTCGTCTAAGTACATAAGAGCTTTTAATACCCGAATATTGTCAACGTCTAATCTAACCAAATTTTAAGAAAAGATTTTTAATAAGTAAAATAAAGAAGGAAAATAAAAATAATAAAAGAAACAAATAGACAAGATAGAATCACTTGGTTCCGACTCATCTTAGTTATAGTGGCATATCCCTCTTTTGGAGGCAACGCTACCCTCGGCCATATTGGTCTGAGTTAGCAGGGATACAGTCCCGCAAGGCCGTAATATTGAAAGATAATTAAGTGAGTTATTAATGCAAAATGTGGCATGTCCCTCTTTTGGAGGCAACGCTACCCTCGGCCATATTGGCCAGAGTCAGCAGGGATATAGTTCCGCTAGGATGGTTTAAAGTTTTAATAGTAGTTTATTTATAAAGGATTCAAGTCATTCTTACTTCCCCCAATTTGATGCTATCTCCCTCAAAGGAAGTCCTAGTTAGCTTGAATCAAGTCCTATACACTGAACGAGGCAAGACCTTTAGCCAAACCACCCTTCTAACCCCTTTCCAGGCAGTTAACGTGCTTTATATAGACCGTAAAGACACGAATGAGTGAACCAACAAAACAAGAAGAGATGATAAAATAAAATTCACTTTCAATATAAAAAACTAGTTATTAAAGTCATTAATAAAAACCCAATTAAAGAGTTAACGAAATATTGGAAATCAAAAGTAATACATAAAGATTTTGTTTTCACCAAGTGATGTAAGAGATTAGCCAAGCATGGCCATAGTTTGACAAAAGCTATTACGATCGATCTTGGACCCGAGACTACTACACCATTTAAACTCTAACGGTTATGGATCATGGTGTTAATGTGGTGGTAGAGTGGTGGTAGGTGTGAGAGAAGTGGTTTGCCAAGGGATGGATTGCAATTGAACCATGCACCCCTATTTATAGTTGGAAACATACAGTCTACACGGTCCCGTGCCCCCTTATTCTCTGTCTTCATTTAATGAGCTATGTCAGTCCATATGCTTGCATGGCCCCGTGGCCATTGTATTTGTTGTACTATCCAATATTTGCATATCTGGGAATTGACTACATTCCGTGTTCACGGACATGACCCTGTGTCTCCTATCTACTTTTGTTTGTCTTTTTCTTTCTGGAATCTTGAGTGGGGCATGGCCCCATGCCTTGGTGGCACGGCCGCGTGCTTGTCTTCTAATTCGTTGTTTTTGGTCTTGGGGTGAAGCTCAAGGGTCAGTATGATGTATAGACTTCTCTTCTTTTGTATTTATGCTGGTTTTTGCTGTTAATTTGTTCATCTTTGTACATTTAAGCTCTTTTAATCCTGAAAATCAAAATTATACAAAGAAACACACTTTTTCCAACATTAGTACTAAAAAGGGTTGATTTTATACCTTATTTGTTGTAATTTATATGTTGCATTTGGTGCATATCATTGGACCTACAAAAGAACAGATGATATTCAAAAGCCAAAACATGATCATGTGATCAAGAAATAAACAGAAGCTTGATCTAGATTATCCCCAAAGATAGTGAATCTTGAACACCTAAATCAGAGCATCTGTTGAAGACAAGTAAACATCTGATCAAAGCCTTGGAACCACTGTTAAAGAAGGAACAAGGTCTGTTGAAGCCTAAAGTCTATTAAAGCAAAGGTCTGATGAAGGAGACCAAACATCTGTCTGGCCAAACAGATGTTTGGATTAAAGCAACAGAGGATAGTCCAACAGATGTTTCCCAATGTAACAATACTTTTTTTGTATCACTGTTTAGCATAGTTAGATCAGATGTTAGATTTGCACAAATGTTTGCAACATCTGTGGAATCTTTTTTGTTAGGAATGTTAGATGTCACTAACAGGGTGATGTCAGCCAATCACAAACAGAGCTTTCCTACTTAGTATAAATAGATCTCACATGTTAGAGATCTATTCATCACTACACGTCACCTTTTCTTCTGTACGAACAGTCTTTGTTATAGTGATTGGTTTGAGGGGGAGTCCATAAAATTAACACTCTGTAAAACATTTGAACCATTATGATTAACGAAAAACAGTTGTTGATAATGATTTCTCATTTGTGATTACTTACCTTCATTACAATACAAAATTGTTTTGAGCTTAACTGTTAGCTTTTCCCAAACCTTTGTAAACTCAGACTTAACAATTGGTATCAGAGCCTGATCACGTTAAACTCGATTTCACAATCAGTTTAACATACAAATATCAACTCAACAAAGATCTAATACTGTTCGTATCTCAGAGTTGAAAAGTGAAGAACTCAAAAGTGTTTATCACGTACTCTATTTTTCTGATAAAGAACAAAAGAAAATGGCACAAAATGATCCCCATAACAACAGCTTCAGTAATAAACCACCTATACTTTTCATATCCGAATTTAACATCTGGCAACATAGGTTGTTGGAAGTCCGTCCGGACCCCATATACTTGCTCAACAAAATACAGGGTGTTGGAAGTCCATTTTATTCGGACCCCATGTTCCAATGGTACCTAGTTCCGAAAACCCAAATGTGTTTGAGCCAAAGAAGCCGGAGAATCACTCTGAGTAAGATTGTCTAAAATTCAAGTTGGATGCTAAAGCCTTTAGTATCATGGCTATGGCTCTGCCGAATGATATCTATGTTGGCCTGTTGCATTGTAACAATGCCAAAGAGTTATGGGATGCACTAAAGGAACAATTTGGTGGAACGAGGGATGTTATCGAGAACACTCGAGAAATCCTTAACCGAAACCTTATGCTCCCTATATATTCTTTTCTTTAGTATTTCTTTCTCTTTCTTCCATTTACTAACTATTCTTTCTTAATTCTTATCTATATATTCTTTTCTTTAATGACTAGAGGAGCACAACCTTGCGCAAGTTCCGTGAAAACAAAAGACCTCTCTAGCACATTAATATCATTATGTGAATTGGCATACCAAAAAATGCAAGTCGTATTTGAAGATCATATGAAGCAACCACCTCTAAAATAATAGTAGGTTCACGAATATGGCCAGAACATACCTTTCCAGGCAAAGGGAAAATTTTCCACTTCCAATGCATGCAGTCATTGCTTCCGAGCATTCCAAGGAATCCTCGTTGTTCAGAAACAACAAGCAATCATGTAATAAAGACATAAACCTACAAGGAGCCAAACTTACTGATATCATTACTCTAATTTTCACTAAATTTGACTAGTTGACGTGCAAGAACACATGAGTAGAAGCCCTTACAAACCTAAGATTTGCAGCTAGACATAAGTTAAACATACTCACAAAATCTTGTATCATCAATTAACATTCCTTTCATGAATTTTTTATGACACATAATTTTAATAACAAGGCAAGTTGGATTTTAATAACCCAAACTAGGACACATTGGCTTGTTAAAATCTATACTGACAATTTAACCAATGACACTCCCAACTTTCACTTGTGTTGTTGCGAGCAATCTCACTTACATAATCGTCAAATATTTACACTTGATTTCGCTCACATGTATAATTATAATCAAAATGAGGAAATTAAGTGTAAAACTATTGTAGAAAATGCAAGTGGGATTGTCTTGGCAACGAAATGAAGCTAAGAGCTCCACGGGTTATATTGTTAGTATAGAACTATGGATTCTTATTGGCCAATAGGTCATAGCTTGGATTATTAAAATCAATTTGAAAAATAACAAGAGTAATACCTTCATGATGATAGTACCAAGACTTTTCGCCATCTTGGTGAATGAAAGCTGAGGGTTTTGCATAAACTGCTGCTCCGTGGTGGAAAAATATTATTGTTTGATATCAAACCGAGGAACGCCGTCATCACCACCATGAAAAGTCTGCCGGAATTGCTCTGCCATCTTGTTGAATGATGGATCCTTTTTTATTTGCTTTGTTATATCCTTAATGCTTGGATCATGTAACCATACATGTATGTGTAACAATGTAAATCACCGTTGATTAAAAAGAAAAAAAAACTTGTACACTAGATTCTTTTAGTTCGATTAAAAGTTAACTTTCTTATATTATGCATCTGGCATGGAGGGTAACTGTTGGTGTCTTCTCCATGTCACCTGTGTCCTTGAGTCTCGTTAATGAAAGCTGAGATGCTGAGTCGTCGCCTGTTGGCCTCTTGCGAGGCGGTCCAACCTTCTTCCTCACACTCTATATGTTAAAGAAAACTAGCTAAAACGTAAAAAATAAGTCCAACAGATTTCTAAAATCTGCTGGTGCATTTAGTATGCATAATTTTATTCAAAAACTAGAGTATACTTATTATTACAACAAGGGAAAATTACGAGAATGGCCAAAGAACAAACCCACTTGCGAAAATGGCGACCTCCTGCGCTCTTGGAGCAGCGCATCACAGATCCCGAGGTACTTTATGCGTCTGCATAGCTCATTGTTGTGTCTTTCATTTTCTGATTGATACGTGGAGCTATCATTGGTATTCAGAAGAAGGACGCTTCAGAGGCATCTCCCGGACGCATTCACAGAAACTTGCGTCTGGCTTCATCCCAAGCGCCTGGCTCAGACCTCTCCGATCTCAAGTTCCGATGCATCTTCCATATGCATTCGATGTGTTGCTGACGCAACCCATGTGTCAGTATTGAACCTTTTCCGACGCTTCCCATGTTTCGCTGACACAACCCTTGTGTCAGTCTTCGAAGCCCTTTTGTGACGCTTCCCATGCGTCGCTGACGCACTGCGACGCTTCCTATGTGTCGCTGTTGCATCCACTTCTGAAAAAGGCAAGGTTTCGTACAATGTGTAAGTTTGACCGATGCTTTAGGAACGAAAAAGAAGGTTTCGTACAAATGGACGCTTGTGATGAGTCTCCGAACGCTTTAACCTAAAACCTACCAATTTATTTATTTACACGTTTTTTCAGTTATGGGGACCCATTACCTATAAAAATTTTAAAAAAATTATCTCCAAATTTTACTTTCAACGGAATTTTATCTTCAACTTTTACCTTCAAGTGATATGGCTGTTAGATTTGTGGGAAGTCCTTGATGGAAGGCTTGAATACGTAGTCCAAGCAGGTTCATTTAGACGTGGCTTTGAAACTCCTACAACAATGTTGTATAATACTTTTTTTTAAAATGCTAGTGAGTTGTGTGGTTTTCGAAACATCACACGATTATCTTACAAAATGTCAACGTTTACCGATCCTATTGGTATAATTGACGATTCTGATCTTACTTTTTTCATCTTTGCGGAAAAATATCCTTATGAGTTGTTTAAATTATTGTTGGGATTGAACCCTACAAAGGAACAGTTGATAAAGCCAAAACTGGTTCAGAACAATGGATCTTTCATAAGCAGTTGTTTGCACATATCTTTCCCCTTGACAGTGGCCCTAACATCTGATGACCCAAAGCACTGCCATTACAACTGATGCTGCACTAAAAGACTGATGAAGACTAAAGTGCTGAAGCTCAATCTACTGATGTATCTCAAATACTGCTGAAGACCAAAGCACTGCTGGAGCTATAACAGTGGAATGAAGAATCAGTGGTTTAGTTATGCTTTGTATTGTTTTATGTATATCAGTAGTTTTAGTATTAGTGGTTGTGTATATCAGTAGTTGTAGTTTTTTAGGAGGTTAGATGTCACTTTCATGGTGACGTCAGCCGTAGATGCTCAGTGGTTGTCCTGTACTATAAATAGAACAGTACTCTGTACTGTTCTGTTAGCTCTTCTTCACCAAGTCAATTCTGTACGAACAATCAAGTGAGCTCAGGCTGAGGGGGAGATTTGTGCATGCATGCATTTTAATTGATCTTTGTAATAAATTCAATCATTCGGTTCAATGATAAACATGTTTGCTTAAACTTATTCTTCCATTGATTGTGTATTCAAAGTTTATTTCATATTTCTGCTGCAATACATCTCTGTTTTACTTTCATTTTGTTTAAACAAACACAATCTAGCAAACTCAGATCCTAACAATTGGTATCAGAGCTAGGACAGTCAAACTTGATCTAACAATCATTTTGACGTAAAAGTTCAGCTCAATCTCGTTGATACTTTCGATTGTTCGTTTTTAGTTGAAAAACAGAGTAAGGTATAATCACGTACAAAAGTTGATTATTCAGTACCTGTAAAACAACCAGAATGGCGTCACAATCACAAGATAACACAATGAACACTGGTTCACTCTTCAAACCACCTATGTTGGTCAGATCTGAGTATTACATCTGGCAGCGTAGGATGGGTCACATCTTAGCTCAACAAAACACAGGGTGTTGGCGATCGGTTGTCTTTGGACCACATGTTCCAATGGTGCCGAGTGCTGAGGATCTAAAAGTTCTAGTACCTAAGAAAATTGAAAACTATTCTGATCAGGATTTTCAAAAAATTGAACTGGATGCCAAGGCATTTAGCATCGTTGCATCTGCACTTCCAAATGAAATTTATGCTGGACTGTTACACTGTAACAGTGCCAAGGAATTGTGGGATGCACTTGAGGAACAGTTTGGTGGTACTGAAGAAGTAACTGAAAACAATAGGGAGGTTTTGAATCAACAGTATGAAACCTTTTGTCACGTCAAGGGTGAATCATTAACACAACAGTTTGAACGTTTCAGCTGTCTCATAAGTGAACTAAAACTTGTTAACACTGAATTTACTAAATCAACTCTAAACGGCAGGTTTTTAAGGTCACTTCCTGAAAAATGGGACACAGTTGCTATTGTAACCAGAAATTCAGTTGGGTTCAAAGAGTTAACACTGACTCGACTTCATGGTAGACTCCTTACTTATGAAAGGGAGTTGAACCAGAAAAAGAAGTTACAAGAGTCAGGGAAGGTTGCTGATGAATACACATTTGGTAGCACAACACTTCTGGGTCAAGAGGAATCTGGTAGTAGTAAGGATCAGATTTATGATCATTACGTTGACATAACTGCTGGTGGAGCTTTTAACAACTCTGATTCGTACTCAAACAACTATGCTTTCAAAGCTAGTAGTAAAAACCATATTTATGATAATCTCTCTTTTGAACTCAATGATCTTCAGCATTTTGATCCAACTGATTTAGAGGAAATGGACATACTACACCAACTTGCACTGCTGAGTGTTAGAACCAGCAAGTTTTACAAAAGAACAGGGAGAAAATTTCCAGGGTTACATGGGAATCTGAAAGTAGGGTTGGATAAATCAAAGATAAAATGCTACAAGTGTAATAGGTTAGGTCATTTTGCTAGAGAGTGTAGGAGTCAAACTAGTTGACCAATCATCACACATCCTAGCCCTAGCCCTAGACCACAAAATAACCAAACCATTGTGCATTATTCCCAATATACCCCTGCTGCTCATGTAAACACTGCTCACTATGCACACCCTGCAACCCCTGTTCCTGTACACTTTGTCCAAACCATTGTTCCTCAGATACAGTATGTCCAGGCCCCAGCTCCTCAGGTTCAGGTGCAACAAGTTGCACCTCAACAAGCTACACAAACAGCTGTTCAACCAGATCAGCAAAGCTTTTTCACCCAAGGCCTTGTTGATTGGAGTAGCTTGCCTGATGAGCTAGGTGATGAAAATTTTGCTCTCTATGCTAAAAATGATGCTTCTAGTGATGATTTCTGTTTTGTAGCATTAGAATCTATACAAGAAGGGCTGGAAACTGAAGAAGGATAGTCAAATGAAGAAACAGTGGATACAATTGCTGAAGCAGTGGTTACTGCTGTTGTTGGTGAACAACTGTTGGGAGAAAATTCAGAACCTCTGATGGAACCACTGTCTGACCCCTGGTATGTTGAAGAAGAGGAGAAGAAGAAAGATGAAAAGAAGAGAAGAAGTCAGAGGAAAGTGAACATGTCTGTGATTGTGCCATGATGGCTGCAACTAAGGTATCACCCCAGGTTCTTAAAAACCTTTGTTCAGACAAATGCATCATAGCATTTGCAAACATCAAGGAGGTGAATGAAAACCTTAGAGATAAAGTGTTAAGTGATGAAATACAATTTGAAAAATCTTTAAAAGAATTTAAAATCAAATTGTCAGAAAAATAAAATGAGATTTGCAGCCTCAAACTTGAGCATAGCATAACCAAGGACCAACTTCAGGCAATGATAGAACAATATCAGGCCTGTAAAAAGGAGTTGGAATCCACCCAAATCACATGTGAAAAATGGGTGGAATCCTGCAAAGGTTATGAAGTTATGCTTGAGAAACAGATCAAAAGCAATGTAAAATTTGGTGTAGGGTTCAGAAAACATGACCAAGTTGAAAACACTGCTGCAAATGAATCTGTTCAAACCACTGTTGAAATCATACCCACCAATAAGGATGGTCAAGAAGTTAAAATAACTAACAAAAGTGGCAACAAAATCACTTTGGAAAGATCAGTGGGGTCCTCAACTTTGGAGGAGATTGAGAAATACCAATTCAAACCCACATGGTCTGATGAGTGTGACATCCTTGAAAATTTTAAACCCAAGGATTTCACCACTGTGGATGGTGTCAAAACTCCAAAGGCCAAGGTAATTCCTCTGAAGGACATCCCAACAGTGGTTCAGAACTCTGTTACAAAGGAGTCTGAAAAGAAGAAAAGGAAAGAAAATATCAAAAACTTGTTTTGTGACTTTTGTGAAAAGAAAAATCATTTGACCAAAGATTGTTTTCATTTAAAAGCTTATGACATTAACAAAACAAGTATCATTGTGCATTCAAAGAGTTGCACCATCTGTGGTAAAACAAACCATCTCACTCAGGAGTGTGTGTATCTTAAAACCTTTGATGTAAAAAAGAATGAGTACACTTCAAAAACACTCATGAGTTCATCAAGTTCACAAGTTAAGAAACAACCATCCTTTGTGCCTGTCCAAACAGCTGTTACAAAACAGCTGAACCAAAACTCTGTTAAAAGAGAGGTTCAAGTGACAGATGCACCCCCTGCTAACCAATACCAAAGAGGTAAAGGTCAACCTCCATACCAAAGGGTCCCACATGTTTATGAGGTTTACAAAAGGCCTTCTAAACCAAAAGTGAACAGGCATCCCTTTGGATATCAACAGCTGATAGGAAATGGTCCCCAACAGTGGTTAGAGAAAAATGTTCCAACAACTGTCCAAACCCCTGAGCTAACCACTGTCCATCTTCCTGAACTTAACATAGACATTGTTGAGACCCCATCCAAAGCCTTATTGGCTTTGGAGACCCTCCTGAACTAATTATTTACTTGATGTGCAGGGAGCTTCTGCATGCTTAGATAGTCTTTGGTATGTAGATAGTGGAGGCTCCAGGCACATGACTGGATGTAGAGCCCTACTCAAAGAATTCAAAACTCATGGAGGGGGTGATATATCTTTTGGTAATAATAGTAAAGGGAAGGTGATGGGTTCTGGTACAGTACAGTCTGGAAATGTTAAGTTTGAAAAAGTCAATCTGATTGACAATCTAAAATTAAACCTCCTTAGTGTCTCACAAATGAGTGACAAAGGTTATGGGTCATTCTTTACTAAGGAGTGTTGTAGGATTGTTGGACCAGAAATGGTTAAAAAGATTGAAGAAAGAATAAAAAATAGAAAAACCCAACTTATTGCTCAAAGGAGTGCCAATGTTTATGAAGTTGATTTGTCAAAAGAGAGCCCCAGGACTGATGCCTGTCTGTTCTCAGCTGCCTCTAACAAAGAGACAGAACTATGGCACAGAAGATTGGGGCACACAAATCTCAAGACAATCACTGCTTTGTCAAAACAGGGCCTTGTAAGAGGTCTTTCACAAAAAGTGTTCACTTGTCCTGAGTATTGTGTTTCCTGCTTAAAAGGAAAACAACATAAAAGCTCATTTAAGTCCATTGAAGAATCCAAAACAACCAAGTGTTTGCAAATGCTGCACATGGATCTGTTTGGCCCAGTAAAAGTCACGAGTCTTAAAAAGAAAAGATATTGTTTGGTAATTGTAGATGACTTTTCTAGGTTTACATGGACTTATTTCTTACATTTTAAAGATGAGACTGCAGGCATTCTGCAAGACTTTGTCAAATAGGTTGAAAAGCAGTTTGACTTGCCAGTAAAATTCTTTAGGAGTGACAATGGCACAGAATTCAGAAATAAGGAGTTGGATGAGTTTTGTGTGTCAAAAGGAATTGTAAGGCAGTACAGCATTCTAAGGACACCAGAACAAAATGGGGTTGTTCAGAGAAAGAATAGGACACTGATTGAGGCTGCCAGAACCATGCTTGCTGATTCAGGTTTACCATTAACTTTCTGGGCAGAGGCAGTAAACACTGTTTGCTATGTCCAGAACAGAGTTTTGATAAACCCCAGGCATCAAAAGACTGTCTATGAAATTCTGTATAAAATCAAACCATTGATCTCATACTTTAAAGTATTTGGCTGCCCATGCTTCATTTTAAACTTAAAAGATTCAACTTCAAAGTTTGCAGCCAAAATAGACTGTGGTTATCATTTGGGATATTCAACCACTGCTAAGGCCTACAAAGTGTTCAACACTAGGACTAGGACAGTGGAAGAGACTTTGAATGTAAAGTTCAACGAACTTTCTTCAATGAAAATCCCTGTAAACCCTGCTGAGTTATTTGATCTTGATAAATTTACTTTTGAAAATGTTTCTGTCAAGACTAACAGTGCAGGTCCATCTCAACCTCCTCCATCAGACAATGGATATGAAGTAATCATTCCACAACAAAAGTTCACATCCATTGCCAGAGCAGCAGATGTTCAAAACAGCTGTCAAAGCTCATCCACTGCTACATCAACACTTGTTGACCAAAGTAGTCCTCAAACCCCTGCTTCCACATCCTCAAACACTGTTGATAAAAATCAACATGTTTCCACACCACTTCCTCCTATCCCTCCACCTCCATTTCAAGACACTGTTGGATCATCAAAGTCACCAACAGTTGTTAGCTCATATGATTCACATCTGCAGCCCTCACCCTTAAATGCCATTGTTCCATACAAAGGAGATTTGATCTTCTTGAAGTCTCATCCACCTGACCAAATCATTGGCAACATCAGTGAAGGGGTGCTCACCAGAAGTCAATCCCAAAACATCTATCTTTTTACTGGTTTTCTATCACTTCATCAACCTGTCAAGTACCAAGAGTCACTGAAAAACAACATTTGGGTGGAAGCCATGCAAGAAGAGCTCCAACAGTTTAAAAGACAACAAGTATGGGAGCTTGTTCCACTGCCAGAGGGTGTAAGTCCTATTGGCACAAAGTGGGTCTTCAAAAATAAAACTGATGAAAGGGGCATTGATGTCAAGAATAAAGCAAGGCTTGTGGTTCTAGGGTTTAGACAGGAAGAGGGCATTGACTATGATGAAACTTTTGCCCCTGTAGCAAGATTGGAAGCTATCAGACTGTTCCTGGCCTTTGCTGTCAACCACAACATAAAGGTGTTTCAAATGGATATCAAATGTGCATTCCTCTATGGTAAGATTCAAGAAGAGGTATATGTTTGTCAACCTCCTGGTTTTGAGGATCCATTTAATCTAAATCATGTCTACAAGCTAAATAAAGCTTTGTATGTCCTGAAACAAGCACCTAGAGCCTGGTATGAAACTCTTTCCACCTTTCTTCTCCCTTTTGGTTTCACAAGAGGCAAAATTGACAAAACACTGTTTTTAAAATGGAGAGGGAAAGACTTGATGATTGTCCAGATTTATGTGGATGACATCATTTTTGGAAGCACATGTTCAAAAATGTGTGAAGAGTTCAGAAAACTCATGACAACTGAGTTTGAGATGAGTGCAATGGGTGAACTACAGTGCTTTCTTGGTCTCCAAGTAAAGCAACTGCAAAATGGTACTTTCATTCATCAAAGCAAATATGCCAAAGAACTTTTAAATAAATTTGACATGAATGATTTCAAACCATGTAGTACACCCATAGCAACCACCAAGATAGTCATGTCTGATGAGAAGGATGATTTGGCTGATCAAACTCTTTATAGAAGCATGATTGGGTCTTTATTGTACCTAACTGCATCTAGGCCAGACATCATGTTTGCAACATGTGTATGTGCAAGATCCCAATCAGCCTCTAGAAAGTCAAATATTATTGCTGTAAAAAAGGATATTCAGATACTTAAAAGGTGCTCCCACACTTGGTATCTGGTATCCAGCTAATGGAAATATCAAGCTTTCAGGTTTCTCAGACAGTGACTTTGCTGGATGCAATACAACAAGGAAGTCCACTTCTGGAGGGTGCCAATTCCTTGGCAATTGCTTAGTGTCTTGGCAAAGCAAAAAGCAAGTAGCTGTTTCAACATCCACTGCTGAGGCAGAGTATATAGCTGCTGCATGCTGTACAGCCCAACTGTTATGGCTTCAAAATCATCTGCTGGATTTTGGTATCACTGCCTTAAAGACACCTCTCATGTTGGACAGTCAGGCAGCAAAAAATATCATCAAAAATCCAGTTTCACATTCAACCACCAAGCACATTGACATCAGACATCATTTTGTGAGGGATTGGTATGAAAAAGGTTTGATTTCTCTGTACCATGTTCCAACTAAAGATCGGCTGGCAGATGTGCTAACAAAGGCTTTAGACACATCCACCTTTGAAAGCTTGATCTCTAGAATTGGCATGCTTAACATGGAATAACAGGTAAAATCTTGTTTTTCTATGAATAAAAAGCATTAAAATGTTTTCAGAAAATCAAAAATTCATCCTTAAAAATAGCTAAAAATGAAAATTTTCATTAATCCTTAAAAGTCTGTCATAACCAATGTTTTGGTTCAAACATCTGATCTGTTGATATCATCCACTGCTGAAAGACAACCTATGTTCCTTCATGTTCCTTGTTAAATCACTGTTGATCAAACATCAGTGTTTTAACCCACTGATGGCTATCCACTGTTAATCAAAAGTCAGCCACTGTTTTCATTTTCACCACTGTAAACCACTGATATTGATCATCAGTGGTTTCCTAAACAACTGTCATCCATTAATCATTAGAGGTTGTCACGTGGTCAGTACTTAGCCGTCAGATCTTTGTAACCGCTGCCACGTCAGCATTCACGTTTTCACCTTATAAAACCCTGATCAAAACCCCAAACATGGTTTTTACTGTCGAATCGAATTCAAAATTCCTTTCAAAAACAGTTTCCATCAAAATCCTTCGAATCATTCATCTTCTTCCTCCTCTCGCAACTACTTTCAAATCACTATGGCTCTCGCACTAAAAACCCCTCATAACTACCTGTGTACTCTTGAGAAAACAAGTCAAAACACAACTTTTCACTCCGTTATTGATGCTCTTTCGTCTTCAAAGTACAAAACTTTGTTGACTTGCAACGCACCTATTTACCTGGAAACCCTACGAGATTTCTGGAAACATGCAAAACTTGAAGTTCAGGACAAAAAGCCCTGGGCTATTACTTCAACAGTAGGGGGAATTCAGGTTGCTGTCACACCTCAAACCATTTCTGAGGGTTTTCAAATGAATGATCATACAGGTAAAAATTCTTTCCCAAAGGAAGAATACCAACCAGACTTAATTGAGAGAGGGTACGAGGAACAAATGAAAAAAGATACTTTGCAAAAGGGAAGTTTTCCACCTCCCATGAGATTTTTATTCCATACCCTTCTCATGTGTGTTTCAAATAAAACAACAGCCTTCAATGAAATACCATTGAAAATCCAATACCTGGGATATGCTATAATGGCCGAAGTTGATTTTAACTACTCCCAGGAGATTTTCAATGATATGGTTAAAAATGTTAATAATATCAAAGAAAAGAAAAAATCATTTTTATTGTTTCCAAGTTTTTAAGTTTTATTTACAAAAGAAAATTCCAAAGGATAGTGCCCATGTGCTTATCCAAGGAAATCATTTTCAAATAAACATCCTTTCTTCTGAAACTTTCACAAGGTTGTCAAAAACTTCTCAAACACAAACACAGAAACCTGAGCAAAATTTGGCTGAGACAACATCTGCCCCTCAGGTTTCTGCTGTTGAGCCCATTGCTCCTGGTGATCACAGCAGCACAACCACTGCTGTGAAACCCACACCAAAAATCACCAAAAAGACCATCAAGAAAAAATCCAAAATGCCCCCCAAACCCTCCAAAAAGGATCTTGTGGAAGATGAGATCCCAGAAGTAACTCCTGTGACAACACAAAAGTCACCTATAACCACTGTTGCTACTTCCTCACAACAGATGGAAGAAAGATCTCAACCTGAGCCTCAAACTCCTCCTGCATCCTCTCAAAAGGATCAGGTTGTATACACAGGGACACCACATTGTGAAGCTCTGGATCCACTCGAATCCATCTTCCACAGCCCTGCTCCCAGGGCAAATTCTCTTTCCACTCCCATCCTCACTTCAAAAATTCCACCATCTTTCATACCCCTGTTGAATGCATTGGATATGGATCAGACACAAATATGTTCTTCTCAACAACCTATCACTGAGAATATACTCCAACAAGTGACTGAGTCTGATTCCTCTATCCTTGCTAACCCATCAACAGCTGAGGAGGTTACACTGCAGGAGTTACAAGTAATTCCTGTCAGTAATTCAAGTGGAGCAGCTACTACAGGTGTCGAATCCACTGATTTACACCTGGACAGTAGTTTCATTAGTAAGCCACCCTTGAAGGCAATTTCCTCTATGGGAACCAAGGTGACCACTAGTGTGTTTCCAATACCCACTGGTGTGTTTACTAAGGTAACCACTGCTTAGGAAAGAAGTCCCCAGTTCCAAGAAAAAGGGGCATCAGTGGATGACTTTTGGGAAACTTTTCCTGGATCAACTACTGATACAACCACTGCTGGTGGGAAATCAGATGATCCCATTCATTTGGGTGATGGTTTAAAATACAAAGAATTGACGGAGAGAGTAGATAAAATTGAAACATCTGTTGCAGATATCAAAAATATGTTGCAACAGTTGTTACAATCTCAAAAAGCTCCATCCACTGCTGCAACATCTGCTCCATCCCCCACTGAGCTATGGCACTTGTTTCAACCTGTGCTTCTTCAACAAAGACAGTATGCTGATCAACAACATGAGATTCAGCTTCAAATGTTTAGAAATGTGATGGAAGCTAGGTACAAGGATACTCGAGCTGATATTAAGGCCATCAAATCTCATATGCTCCAAACCACTGGCACTTCTCCTCCTACAGTTGTTTATGTTGAATACCCTGATGATGCCAAAAAGGGGGATAAAGGAAAGAAAGGTAAAGAATGTTTGTATATGCCACCAGATCCAATGGCTAAACCAGTTGTGTAGATTCCTAAGCCAGATGGTTCAAAGAAGGTTGATGTGACTCTCAATGCTTTTGCTGAAGAAAAGGCAAAGAGAAAAGAGAGAATGGAAACAAAGGGTGATAAAAGATTTGCAGAGGAAAAGAAAGTTTTCATGGCAAAGGAAGTTCAGGGTACTTCAAACAGAAGAAAGACTACCAGAAAGGTTAGCCAACCCAAAACCATACCTTCCAAAACCATCAAACAAACCTCTGAAATCCCCAAAAGTTTCTCACATCAAACCACAAAACCAACAGATGTTAAAACACATGTTGTATCAATAGTTGTTGATACTTCAGTTGTTTCAACAGATGTTGTGTCAACCACTGCCCTTATCATTTCACCACCCATCAATCAATCCACTAATACACCAAAAACAACATCACCATCATAAAAACCACCTGCCAAAAAGCAGAAGACAACAGTTAATACATCAACAGTTGTAATGACAACAGTGGTTGAGACACCAGTTGTTTCAACAGTTGTTAGTCAGTCACCCATCACTTCAAACACCCCTTCTCAAGCCATAATCCTTTATGTTCCTAAAATTCAAACAAAAACACCTTCTCCCAAAAAGGTGTATAGAAGAAAAAGAAAGTTTCAGGTGAATGATGATGATGTAATCAAACCTCAACCATTCATTCCTCCCACCTTAGCCAAACCAATCAAAGATCCAAAAGTAATTGAAGGATATGATCCTGCTGATGTTATACCAATAGCAGCCAGTTATCCACTAGAATTGCATGCAGTAAAGAATGAAATGAAGCAGTTCTACACAGTCGATGACCCTTCAAAAAGAAAATTCCCTTCTCTTGTTGGTTTTAGAGATCGAAACAACATGGATGAATATTTAAAACTCAAAGCCAGGCAAGTTGAATTAAGAGCTAAATATGAGTGCAAAGGGAAGGGTGATAATGCTTTCTCAAATCGAATGCAATTCCTGCTCACCAAAGTTAAACAACTAGAAGATTATGCAAGAGATTTGAGCAAAGAAATGTCCAACCTGCCACCAGAGACTGACTTACAAAAAGATCTGAGAAAAGATCTTCTGGCACTGATCATGAGTGAAAAGTTTTACCCTGCCAAAGTTGAACAATTCCAAGACTGGCCACTCATTGCTCTCAAGACAGAACTTAATAGAATTGAAAGAATAAAAAATGATCCAGGTATGAAAAGATCAGCACCAAACTGGAGCAAATACAATAAGAAAATTGCAGATCTTACCTTGGAATATAAAAGGAAGAGAGAAGAGTTGGTTGCAGCACAATATGGAACAGCAAGGCAGATATCAAGATGGTCAAAGCAGTACATTGATCAGACCTACAAAAAGCTGGAAGAGCTAAGAAAAACAGATTCCACTGCTCCAAAGAAACCAGCTTACAAAACCAAGAAAATTGGTGAATCACAGCAGCAAGATCTTTCTTTGAAAACCATGTTCACATCATCTGATACTTCCACCATTGCCTTAGATCATAGAAAGAGGCAAAAACAGATGGAAGAAGAAGAGAAGACTCAAGTAGATTATATTATGAAGGTGGTCCTTCAGGATATGATTGCAGAAAAATTTGACTCAGCAAAACTTCAAAACCTTGATAAAGGTGTCATAAGCAGGCCTCCTTTACCAAACTCATCAAAAATAAAAACTCTCCCAAGAAACCCACTGAACTCAAAAATACTAAAGTGGAAGTCTGATCAAAAGACCCACGTATTGACTCTGCTCAAGTCTAGTGGTGAAGTTAAACATATATCAAGGGAAAATGCACTAGGCCTGAGTGTAGAAGATTTACAAGATCTCCTTGAGCTTCAACTATGCAGGGATGAGGATGATGAAGATTCCATGAACTTTGAATTACAATTCAAAGGGCAAGTTAGGGAATTCTTGATGAGGCAATAAAGATCCTTAATAATGAAGTGTTTTGGCATCATCTGTTCCAGGGGGAGATTGTTGGGATTGAACCCTACAAAGGAACAGTTGATAAAGCCAAAACTGGTTCAGAACAGTGGATCTTTCATAAGCAGTTGTTTGCACATATCTTTTCCCTTGACAGTGGCCCTAACATCTGATGACCCAAAGCACTGCCATTACAACTGCTGCTGCACTAAAAGACTGATGAAGACTAAAGTGCTGAAGCTCAATCTACTGATGTATCTCAAGTACTGCTGAAGACCAAAGCACTGCTGGATCTATAACAGTGGAATGAAGAATCAGTGGTTTAGTTATGCTTTGTATTGTTTTATGTATATCAGTAGTTTTAGTATCAGTGGTTGTGTATATCAGTAGTTGTAGTTTGTTAGGAGGTTAGATGTCACTTTCATGGTGACGTCAGCCGTAGATGCTCAGTGGTTGTCCTATACTATAAATAGAACACTATTCTGTACTGTTCAGTTAGCTCTTCTTCACCAAGTCAATTCTGTACGAACAATCAAGTGAGCTCAAGCTGAGGGGGAGATTTGTGCATGCATGCATTGTAATTGATATTTGTAATAAATATAATCATTCGGTTCAATGATAAACATGTTTGCTTAAACTTATTCTTCCATTGATTGTGTGTTTAAAGTTTATATCATATTTCCGCTGCAATACATCTCTGTTTTACTTTCATTTTGTTTAAACAAACACAATCTAGCAAACTCAGATCCTAACAATTATATGTGGTGCAAAAAGTTGGTGGTGGTTCATCTTCTTGTGCTCCTTCCAACGATTTCAAATGTCCCAATTTAAATGATTGTGTTTTTCCCAACGATGAATTTAACGCATCTGATAAACCAGAATTAAATGATAATGATATTTGTCCGTCTGAAAATAAATGTCGGTTTTACGAAGGTTATACTTTCCGTAACAAATAGGAAATGAAAATCGAATTAGGAAAAATGTGTCTGTTTGAATGTTTTTTCGTATAAAGTAGATAGATCATCAACCACTTGTTATGAAGCATCTTTTGTTACCGAAAATTGTGAGTGGAATTTCAGGGTAGATAAATTGTATTTCTATATCATATCGAAGGTTCATGGCAGATAAATCTTAGTGGTGACATCAACCAAAAATTTATGTCAGATAGAAGGTTCATGGTAGATAAATTATATTTTTGGCGTTGTTTACCCCGTCCAAATGTTGTTTAATGTGGAATTTGTATTTGACTTTGTAATTTTTATCAATCTAAGTACTCGTTTTTAGTTTTAAATTCCGTACAAAAAAAACCAAATCATTTTATTATTAATCAAACCTAACATTAACTTATTACACGGCCTTAATACCAAATTAAAAACATTTCAACATAATATGAAACACAGATGTTTCATCAAAGTTCCCATAGTCAAAATTATACGTATTCTTCACCCGGGTCAATTTCGTTGGCTTCAGCTCAACCCGGGTAGTTAGATTGACTAGCGCCAACTCGCAAATGGGCAAACTGGAGTTCTGCCATGGCGCAGTCGTATGCAAAGTTTGCTTCATCATCGGTGACACCATCCCAATCATCATACTCATTTGGAGGTGCCGGGTTAAATAGGTCAGGATTTAAACGAGGTGAGCGTCGAGGTCTAAAAATAGGTGTTTGATACACTGCTACCAGCGCATGGTAGGCTAGTGGCGGTGGTTGAAAGGCTGCTGGCGGTGTTTGGTACGATCCTGGGGTTGCCTGTGGACGGGTCAAACATGCATACGACCAGGTAACGGCAGCATGTGGAACAGTTTCACGGATTGAATATTGACGAGAACGTCGTCTAACGTTTGATTGTCCGACTTCACCACCACCCATATCTTATAAGTAGTTTTGATAGATAATATTGTTATGTGTAGTGGTCTGCTAGTTTTTATTAGATAGAGCCATAGACGGAATTGTCAAATTTTGTTAGATAATATTGTTATGTAAATTAGTTAGAAAAAAAAACACATGGAACAACTTTTTTAAATTTTATAAATACAATAATTTTACAAATACAACAGATTGGATTCAAATACAGTAATAACAACAAATACAACAAAATATTATTGAGCGATAATTAGCACACTGTGATTCCAAGTTCCCTTTGTAAGTGAGTTCTTGAAAATTTTGCTTTGATCCGAGCCCCTTAAAGGGAAACACCGATCACATCCGTGTTATCTGCCAGCTATCGTCACCCAGAAGCACTGACACTTCTAAAGCTCAAGAAAACATCATTTTCAAACCATGTAAAAACCTCCGTTTCTATTTAGAGACTATCGAAAGCACTAGAGATATGCATTGTATACAATTGATTGCATATAAAACATCTGATTTTCGATGGTATTTATAGGGTGCAAATTATTATTTACAAATAATTCAAAACTATTACAAAAAAATAATAAAAAATATTATCAACAAGCGCATCAGGATGCGTCCTTCAATAAAGCAAATGAGCCAGCCAAGGAGCCACAACGCCTCGGGAAGCAGCGGAACCAGACGCAATCAAGCAACTTTATATTGGGATGCGCTGGCGGCTGACTCTTCCCCACAAAAAATCACACGTGTCAGACTCCTATTGGAGGACGCATTGGAGGTGTGATGCGCTGTTTCAAGAGCGTAAGAGGTGGCCATTTTCGCAAGTGGGTTTGGTCTTTGGCCATTCTCGTAATTTTCCTTTATAACAACATGAACTTTGCAAAAATATAATTGACATACTAATATATACCCATAGACGTTGTAAAAACATAATTGATACACTGATATATACCCACAGATCTTGTCACCTGGTCAACCCAACTTTGGCACATATCAAATAATTAGCGGGAATATTATTTAGCCGGGGCAGTTCACGAGCAGTTTTCTAGCATAATTTGAATTAGTTTAGTAACTGCTAGATAGTAGTAGAAATAAGGGGCTGTTTGGCAATCTTTGACTGGGTAAGTGTTGAACCAATAAAAGGTCTGAATGAGTAAGAGACTCTGAACCAGTAAGTGCTGAGCTAATAAGTGCTATTTGGTTGGACCTCTGAATGACTATGCACAATGACTACTTTACCCCTCTGAACTATTTTATGCTAAATGAAATGTATCTACATGCACAATGACTACTTTACCCATCTCGAATCAGGTTAACCTTGTAATCAATTTAACGTAATGAATCATTGATTCTCGGATTCTATCATTTGGTTCCATTGTCGGGTAAGCGGGTATGGGACCAGATATGGAAATTTATTTTATTTTTTTCGTGGGTATCTGGGCATGAGATTTGGCGATATACGTGTTTACCCGGGCAAATTACCCAATAATGTATATCGGGTTACCCGATTATATACCTTATATACCTGAAATATTTCTTTTTTTTATACGCATCACCACTTTTTGTATTGTCATTTTTAGTTTTGGTCTTTCGTTGCTCACTTGACTATGGTACAATCTAGGGGCGGCAATTCTTGACACGACCCGTTAACCCAACATGAAAAAACAGGTTTGGGTCGACTAACACGACCCGTTTAAAAAAATGGGTCGGGTTCGGGTTGATCCGTATTAAAAATGGGCCGGTTCGGGTTGACCCATTAACCCGTTTAACTATTTAGATAAAAAAACCTTTTATATTTTTGTTTTTGTTTTTTCGGTTTCTATTTTACATGTTTAGTTATAATAATGTTAGGATACAGGGTATAGTAGCGGGGAGTTGGGTGTTTGACTTGAGGTCACCGATCGGTGACTATACCGGTTGGATGAGAGTGTTCGGTGAGTTGGAGAGAGAGTGTGGAAATCGGTGAGTGTTTACCGAAATGGGTGAGAGAGAGTGATTGAGAAAATGGTGGGTCCCAACCCCTTTTAACCAATCACATTTTTTTTATTTTTTAACCTACTCAAACACCCTAGGGTGATTGACCATACCCCTGATTGAGTGCAAAATGGAGAGTGGAATGGGGAGTTGATATGGCATAATATTATTGGGTAGGATTTCACTCAAATACCCTAGGGTGATTGACCATACCCTCCACCCTTAATTTTGACACATTATATTATTTATTTATCACACTCACACTCATCATTAAACATGTTATCGATAACCCGCTTAAAACCGAACAACTTTTTATAAATCGTCAACTTATATCACTCATTTAAAATATGGGTTAAACGAGTTGGGTTCGGGTTGACCCGAATTAATATGGGTCGGGTTAGGGTTGAAATCTTTGACCCGAATAACAATATGGGGCGGGTCCGGGTTGAACTTTTCAGCCCACCAACCCGTAACCCGTCAATCTGCCAACCTATCAACCCGACCCGATTGCCACCCCTAGTACAACCTATTCAATTAAAACTAAAAACATCACCACCTTTCTTTTGCCATGTTTACTATTTCAAGATACAGGCCAAATAATCCTGATCTCAGTTTTAAATAACAAATAGAAATATTTAAATTACAAATCTAATGTTACGATATAGTTTTCTTTTAAGGTAAAACGAGATGAGCTAAAATAAAAAGAAAAATATAACTATTTTTAAAGAGTTAATTACACAAATGGGTCCTGTGGTTTATAGTTAATTTCGCCTTTGGGTACTAACTTTTTTTTTTAACATGTTTAGGTCTCATGGTTTCAGTTTTGTAACACCTTTGGGTACTAACACCAAAATTAGTTAATTAATGACCAAAATGCCCTTGCATTTTTTTAAGTTTATCAATGTAACACATTTGGGTACTAACACCTAATTTTATTTAAGTTTAAATCAATTTTATAAAATCTATTTTTTTTCATCTTTTTATTATAATTCTTTATTAACATAAAGTCTATTTATTTTTTTATTTTCATATTTTTATTAAATTTTATATTTAACATAAAATCTACTAGTCACACCAATAAAATCTACTAGCTATATAGTTTTATGTAAATTAAATATCTTACTCGTTTTAAATAATCGAAACCTTACTCGTTTTCAATTTTGGATAGATAATAATAAATATAGAAACTGTATAAGTTCTAAAATAGTAAAATGTAAATGAACAAAAAAGCGTGTTAAAAAAAGGTTTAATTATATGAAAGATATTTATTATTATCAATTATATCTATCCAAAATTTATTATTATCAAAGATATTTATTATTTATTACTATCCAAAATAATTGATAATAAATATCTTTGATAATAATAAATTTTGGATAGATATAATTGATAATAATAAATATCTTTCATGAAAATAATTAAACCTTTTTTTAACTCGTTTTTTTGTAACGTGTTGTTACATAAAGGCTTAATTTTGTAAAGGCTTAATTGTAAAGGCTTAATTACATAAAGGCTTAATTTTTTTTTTCATGAAAGATATTTATTATTATCAATCATATATATCCAAAATTTATTATTATCAAAGATATTTATTATTTATTACTATCCAAAATAATTGATAATAAATATTTTTGATAATAATAAATTTTGGATAGATATAATTGATAATAATTAATATCTTTCATATAATTAAACCTTTTTTTAACTTGCTTTTTTGTTCATTTACATTTTACTATTTTAGAACTTATACAGTTTCTATATTTATTATTATCTATCCAAAATTGAAAACGAGTAAGGTTTCGATTATTTAAAACGAGTAAGATATTTAATTTACATAAAACTATATAGCTAGTAGATTTTACTGGTGTAACTAGTAGATTTTATGTTAAATAAGAAATTTAATAAAAATATGAAAATAAAAAAATAAATAGACTTTATGTTAATAAAGAAATATAATAAAAAGATGAAAATAAATAGATTTTATAAAATTGATTTAAACTTAAATAAAATTAGGTGTTAGTACCCAAATGTGTTACATTGATAAACTTAAAAAAATGCAAAGGCATTTTGGTCATTAATTAACTAATTTTGGTGTTAGTACCCAAAGGTGTTACAAAACTGAAACCATGAGACCTAAACATGTTAAAAAAAAAAGTTAGTACCCAAAGGCGAAATTAACTATAAACCACAGGACCCATTTGTGTAATTAACTCATTTTTAAAAGTAATTGACTAATAGTTGTCCGATTTTTACCCAACGAGTTTTAGGTAGAGTATATCTAACGAGTATTTTTGATAAACTAACAAGTAGACCCTAAACCTGCGGGTATGCCCAATACTCGACGGGTAATTACCGATAAATACCCGGCGGGTTTGGGCTGGATACGGGACAAACTTTGTAATTGGGTATGGGTTGGGATTGCCCAAACCCGACCCATTATAATCCCTACTTGAGCTCCATCGATGACCAAATTCTAGAATTCAGTCCTAGTCTTTTGCAACTCATTCCGAGGGCAGTATTCTTCCATCAGCATTGCCTTTTAAGTCTTTTCAAAGAAAGTTGGTATGCTGCTTCTCTTCCCAACGTCTAGACTTGCAAGTTCCACCACTTATGGCAGGCGCAACTTGCTGGGCCACCAACTGTGTTTGTTATGTCTTCTGAGCTCATCGAGTGGGTGTCTCCTTGGTTGTTACGTGTCGTGCTTGGTGACATGTTTTCTTTCTAATACACACAAGAAAACGAAATTAGACAATATATAATAAGGTCAGCACATGAACTCAAGATGTAAATACCACATAATATATAGATACAATAACTTGTTGCATAATTTACAAAAGATACAAAATGGATGAGGGTACAAAGCCTCATCGACACAAGTTTTCATCCTATAATATTACGTGAGCACAACCCGCCCACGATAGGTCTAACGATAGATATGAGAATACACGCCCATGGTAACGGCAACACGGACTCCAGCACGTGTCCTCGTGGGCTCGGTGCGATCATTAGCCATGGAGATCTCCTGCTCCATAGCAGCAATCATCGGCTCAAGAGCAGCAATCCTCTGCTCAAGAGCAGCAGTCCTCTGCTTCTCAGCAGCAACCTCCTGCTCAGCAGTGGCAACACTCTGAAACCTAGTGAAGATAGCAAAGCCTCAAATTGCTCGTCATGCTGGTGCTCCTCCAGTATGCTCCTCAACTCAGCCCTCGCAGCCTCACAGACCATGTCAATCTGGTGCGACTCCTCCTGTATGCTGGTCAACTTAGCTTTCTCAGCCATAACCTCCTCCTGTTTGAGCTGCTGCTGCTTCTGTATGCTCATCAACTCAGCCTTAATAGCCTTAACCTCCTCATCAAGCTGCTGCAGCCTCTGTAATTATTATAACAATAACATGAACTTTGTAAAAACATAATTGACATGCTAGAATAAAACAACAAAAAACTTAAACATCATGGACAAATACCTGTGTTATCCAACCCACCCATTTCGCTACCTCAAATCTAACAAACTAATTAAATATGACGAAGTAAATTTGGAACTAACTGTATGATGGAAATTGTATATTTAAAGCTTGAGTACCTTTCGGGACAATTTGACCAATGACACTCTCAACTTTCACTTTTGTTGTCGAGAGCAATCCCACTTACATAATCATCATACTTTTACACTTGATTACGCTCACATGTATGATTATAAGCAAAATGAAGAAACATACATTCCTTGTGGGCAAAATCTAGTGGAAAAATTAAGTGTAAACTTACGATAAATATGCAAGTGGGATTGTCTTGGAAACGGAATGAAGTTAAGAGCGCCACAGGTTAAATTGTCAGTATATAACTATTGATTATTATCGGCCAATAGGTCATAGTTTAGATTATAACAAGAGTAACACCTGCATGATGAAAGTACCAAGACTTTTCGCCATCGTCATGAGCTGAGGGTTTTGCATAACCTGCTGCTCCATGGTGAAAAAATACTGTCGTTTGATATCAAACTGGCGAACGCCGTCACCATGAAAAGTCTGCCGAAATTGCTCAGCCATCTTGTTGAATGATGGATCGTTTTCTATTTGCTTTGCTATATCCTTAATGCTTGGATCATGTAACTATACCTGTATGTGTGACAATGTAAATCACCGTTGATTAAATAGAAAAATAAAAACTTGTACACTAGATTCTTTTAGTTTGATTAAAAGTCAACTTTCTTATATAGCCATAATAAAAATAATTATGTTTAACTAACTGTATATAATGCATTTGAACTTGCAACACCACCAAACTCTTGTTTTAAACCAAAGAGGCGTTTGTGCAGATGATTGAATGGTTGCTCTATCCCTTACCGATTTGTTTAAAAGCTAGCATTATCATGTGCAAGTTAGCATCAAGCTCACCGATTTGTTTAAAAGCTAGCATTATCATGCGATTCAGGCACACACACACACACACAGAGATTAAGTTATGTATGGTCATGAAAGAAAGGACTGTACATTAAGTAGACCCGCTATAGATAAGAAGAAGTCACAAGGATTTGCATGAAATACAGATCCAAGCATGAAGGGCATAGCAGGTGCAGGTTGTGCATGTGAAGAGCTTGACCCCAAGGAAACGCCAAGATTAGTTTTCTCTTCTGCATTGGAAAACAAGCGTATATAGAAGTACAAACTTGTCGCTTATCAAAGACCCAAAAAAAGCAGATAAAGAACCCACATATGTATGGAATAGAAAAACACAGGTCAACCCTAATCAATCAACTTAGTGAACTGTGCATCTAGAATTATAGAACATAATAAAGATGGCATCCTCAAAAGGCCAAATAAACTAGACCACTAGGTCATCGGCAGCACTTTCTTTTCAAATACCAGCTAACCTTGCACTTGCAAGGATTTGAACCGACACCACTTTTTTAGGGGGCAAGCACCATACCACTAGGTCACTGGTAGGAGCAGAAGACACAAAAGCAGGGGCGCAGCTTTGTAGGGGGAGGGGCGCCCAACCCCCCGAACTTTTCGCTCAGTAGTGTCCGGTATGTAGTTTTCGTATAGAATTTTTTAGGTATATACGTTTTCGCTCAGTATTTGTGAGGTCAATCTAGTATTAGCAGTTAAAGAAACAAACAATTTCATGAGACACTAACTTAATTTCACATATATGACCATCTAGTAACAACCTAACACATGAACATAATAATAGCATAAACAAACAAACACATACCCCCCACTGGGTACTCGTCGGGGTACTTGTCGGGGACGGAAACACCATGGGTACTCGTCGGGGACGTTTCCTAAACGTTTCCAATGTCAGGGACGTATCTGGCAGAAGTATCCAGCCCGTTTCCATTTATTTTTAGGGTTTTTACCCTTTCAAATTCCACAACCGGCCATTAAATAAATAGACCTATCATATTCGGCTTCTCTAATCTCTAATCTCTCAAGTCTCATCATCTCTAATTCTCTGTCGATTGCCGATCTCTCACTAGATGAACCGGAATTTGAAATTGATTTGATTATTGATAATTAATTACCTTTGGAAGATGTAGTATTTTTGGAATTTGTTTAATGTATTTTTATTTTTTTATATTTTTTATTGCCGTACCCGTATCTTGGAATTTTGAGTTTTGCCGTTCCTCGTTCCAGTATCGTCCCCGTACCCCGATCCCGTACCCGTTCCAGTGCTACTTAGCTGTGGACAACCTTTTGGACCATCTTCACCACTAAGTAACAACCTAACACATGAACATAATAATTTTGTGGGGATAAACAGTCCTAATTAATCAGAATTTGTGAGGTCAATCTAGTATTAGCAGTTAAACAAATTCATGAGACACAAATTTAATTTCACAAATATGACCATCTAGTAACAACCTAACACATGAACATAATAATAGAATAAACAAACACATACCCCCCACTGAGGTTTCAGGTGTGGCAGCAGCAGCAGCATCCTTCTCATTCACCAACCAAAAACCCAACAATCAAAATCATCAGAAAAACTAAACCTTAGATCAAGATTCAAAAAACGAACTAGACCCTCACGAATCGCAGCGAATCAAAGGGTGGGGATTAAATGTGGGGATTCCAAAAACATACGATAATCGGAGGTTAAGGTGACAGGGTTTTTACCTTGAACATTTTGATTCAAGTGATGAAAACAATATAATGGGTATACCTGTTTGCACATCAAAAAGGGTTGTTTTTTTGTCCTATATGCATACCCTATACACTGTGTTCTAGAGTTTACTAACGGAAGGAAACAAAAAAAAAGTAAAAATATTTTGTGTTCCAGAGTTTCATTTAAGAAAGGAAAAGAAAGGAAAATAAAACATGTCGTGTTCCCGGGTTTCATTTAAGGAAGGAAATGACAGGAAAACTAGGCTAAATTCTTTAATTTTTCTTTCCTTCCGATTTGGGAGGAAACGATGGGAAAGACATCTTTTTTTTTTCTTTCTCGTCCTTTCTTTTCTCACTTTTGCTTTCTTTTCTTATCCCTCATTAAGTTAACTCGGGAACAGAGCGGTAGTGTCGAGCTGTGGCCAAAGCACGGCGTTTTGGTCCGGTCAACCAGACAAAGACTGACGGGTGTCTGACGGGTCTGTTGACCGGACCAAAACGCCGAGCTTTGGCCGCGTTTTGGTCCTGTCAACCAGACAAAAGACTGACACCCGGTCTGGTTGATAGGACCAAAACGCGGCCAAAGCTCGGCGTTTTGGTCCGGTCAACAGACCCGTCAGACACCCGTCAGTCTTTGTCTGGTTAACCGGACCAAAACGCCGCGCTTTGGCCACAGCTCGACACTGCAGGTTATGCACATAGGACAAAAAACACATTTTTGGGTTGGCTATCTACACACTTGGTGTGTAGATAGTTTGAGCCTAATAAATCGATGTAGTAAACTGCCATTTTGGTCCCTGTGGTTTGGGCATTTTTGTCATTTTAGTCCAAATCTTAAACCTTTTAAATCTGGGTCCATGTGGTTTCACTTTTATTGCCATTTTAGTCCAAAATTCAAAACGTCCCATTTTTTACTGTTACCACCTGTCTATTTTGTCTTTTTGTTCAGGGGTATTTTTGTCCAACTGCTTTAAATTTAACATTTTCTTAATTAAAAAACTAAAGTAAATAAATTATTAACTCATTTAAATACCCTTCTTAATATTCCTAAACACTATTTCATCATCTTCAACCTCTGGATCAAAACCCTAACCAGAGACATCTTCAACCCCCTAGTAAAACCCTAACACACAGTAGATCGAAGCACATCATTTTCAACCCCCTAATAAAACCCTAACATATAGGGTACGCCGTCTGTTCCCATCATTTGCACATCATTTGCAACTGAACTTGCCGAACATCCAACACCTGAATCACCGGTTTCGCGTCTGTGGTTTGCAAATTTCCGCTACATATCGCCGATATTGCGTCTGCCGTTAGTCTCACCGCCATTGATGGAGGTTAATTGCAGTTGTGTGTGTAAGAAGATTTGGAATTCTGGAAACCCTGGAAAGAGAAAGTATGAGAGAGGGGGAAAACAGGAACTGAATCTTGCTGTTGGATGTTCTACAAGTTCTGGAAACCCTAACAGAGATAGATTAATGTAACACACAGGGTATGCCGATGATGACGCCGGTTTGATTGAATTCGTGTGAATCCTCATTGTTGATTGAATCAGGTTTGTGTCATAAGTTACCTCATTGTTGATTGAATCAGGTTTCATTGAATTGGTGTGATTCGGATCTGAATCGGTTGGGCGAAATGGAGCCGAAGATGGTTAAGAAGGAGTTTGATCAGGTGGTGCTGGTGCGAGAGGGTGGTGGCAGGTGGTGGTGGGGGTGGGGGTGGTGGTGCGAGAGGGGTGTGGCAGGTGGTGTTCCATCAGAGATGCGATTAACCAAATACCAATTAGAGATGCTGCACCAAATACCAATGTCGGAACAAGAAGGAGCTGTCTTCTAGGTATTTGGTGAATGAAAATATATGTTATATTAAAATCAGAATGACTAAAATGCCCCTGCACAAAAAGACAAAATAGGCATGTTGGACCAGTCAAAAATGAGGGTTTTTGAATTTTGGACTAAAATGGCAATAAAAGTGAAACCACAGGGACCCAGATTTAAAAAGTTTGAGATTTGGACTAAAATGGCAAAATTGCCCAAACCACAGGGACCAAAATGGCAGTTTACTCAAATCGATGTTTTAGGTTTGAGTTTAGTAGGATGGTTTTATGGTAAAAAGTCAAGAGAGTAAACTTTTGTTTTCATCCATGTGGTTTGATTGTTTTAACGTTTTTGTCTTAATTCTTTAAAAACGAACATTTTGCTCCCTGATCTATATACATTATCTCTATTACACTCCCCGTCCCAAACGACATCCATTTACAACGTTAAAAAATAGTTACGTGCCCCTCATGTGGTAAGGGGCAAAAATATCCTTCCCTATCCCTTTAAAACTCCTCTTTTAAAACCCTAATAAGCCCTATCTTCTTCTTTCTTCCAACATCACCCAAGATCTCATAACAAAGTTTCGAAATCATCCATGGCAGACGTCAAATGCACTTGTGAAGCTCCAACCACGTATGTTACATCTTGGACCCGAGCTAATCAAGGAAGAAGGTTCTACTGCTATGCCAATTGTAGAGGTGACCATACTCCTGGTCTGATACGCCCATTCATTAAGTTCGAGTAAACTCGAAAAGTGGGAAAAGTATAGACCAAACATTCAACGCTTCGATAACTAACTCCGAGATGTTTGCACTAACACCTAACATTCTTAATCAGTTCTCCAGACGTTCAGATAAGTGTTCAGGCAACACTCAAGATCATCGAGATTCATAAGGATTCGAAGGGAAGTGAAATGATCATGTCCGAGTAGGAGGCAATCATTGCTATGACTCATATAGATTGCTAAATCTCCCATTATGTCGGATACTGGAACAGAACCCCTTTCACACTTACTAAGCCTCACCGGGACTCACATGCACCCCACATTATTACTATGTGTGCACCCATAATGATAATGTGATTTGCATGTTTATCTCAGCTCCCCTTAACTCGCTCTAAAAGGTTCCTCATATTCGAGTAGCAAGACGAACGATATCACAAAATTAAGGATCACGAAAGTCTAAAGGTAATGTCATACTAACAAGGCACCACAATGTAAGCAAGTAACGCATGTAATCGTACGGTAGTGCTAAATATGTAATTGTATGCAATATCATGAATAGTGTAAGCTAGGTATGCAATGCATAAAGTAAACGAAAGACGAACCTTGCAAACTGGAGCTGAGTGTCATGGTCGGTTTCAGCAGTGTTCGGTTATAGTCTAGTTTTATAAAAACTTTTTTAAAACCTAGTTCACTATAACCAGTGGCTCTGATACCAAACTATCACACCCCCAAAATCCCACATGCGGAAAACCCCACGAGGCGTGAGACGTACCAGTATCTACCACTAATCACATTGAACTATAAATAAAATATTAAATAAAATCTTCCATTCAATGTAAATAGTGTATCCCAAAACATTAGTTTAGAAACCAAATGTGTTCAGCGGAAGCATAACTCATTGTCTAAGCAATTCAAAATAAAAGTGTTTGAAAACCAAACGGTACATCTCGTCCTTCCATGTGTCACGACCCATGACCACTCCAGCATCCCAAACAGCAGGTTCCACATCATCGTATCTATCGACCTGTAAGCATGCAGACAAGTGTATCAGCATAAAGCTGGCAAGTTCACAGTTTTGTAAAACGTTTAATTGCCAAAGTGTTTAGTTTAAAAGCATGTTGATAATAACTTGAGTACCTCAAGATGGCGTCAGTTTGTTTGCCCTTCCCCAATGCCTTGTTTGCCCTTCCCCAATGCCTATCAACATTGGTCATGTGGTTAAGGTCATTAGTTCACGCCCGTCCTCTTAGGTACGGTTTGAGGTTGCCAAGCCTAATAGCGCTATCAACTAATACCCTGTTGCCTCTCAAGCAACTAGTTCGGTAGTAAGATGGGACTTAAAGTGATAGGTTTGGGTGTATTATCCAACATTAAAGTTTAACCCAGTAAAACGTATTCCTCTCAGGAATACCAGTTTATTTGTCCCACCCCCGGGACGCATGCTCAAGGAGTAGTGAACTCACCTTAGATTTGCTCGGTAAGTTAAGTTACTTATTCCAAGTTAGTCAACGACGTCCTAACATGGTTATCAATAACAATCAGTTTCGTATACACATAATCCACGTATTCCTCATACACATTTCTCAAGTAGCGAACAAGTAAAGCACATATCATTATGCAAGTCGTAACAAGTAATCGTGCAACACAACGGTCCATCACATAGTAGGTATTCGGGGTTACATGCAAATTCACATCACAAGTTCATGTTTCACAAAAACACGTAGCAGTCAATTCGTTGTTCACAAAAGTGTGTGGTTCAGTCACGTTAATGGCCCACTCGAGAGGGCGCGGCCCAGTTACGAAACAATTAAATAAAAAGATGATCTGTTGTTACTATTCACGGCCTGGTGGCCCACGACCATCTCGGCCCAACATCTCATAGCCCGCGAGCGAGTCCGAGTCCAGCAACCAGGTTTGGGGTTTTGGCAATTATGGTCCCTCATACTTCTTATTCACTTTTAACTGTCATAACTTGTCATTTCTTAGCACATTATTTTTTAATCTTCTATATAGAATTGATATACGGCACAAAGGCTCATCGCGGCCATTAGTAGGTATACCCGGGAGTATGATCGAGCATCACGGAGTTCCCGATTCGTTTAAAAAGTCTCTCAAAGGTGTAGATTTACACGTTGACACTTATAGTCGTTTTAACGCACAAACTTTTGAATTATTTTGCAAACGGTTTCGTTTATCCAACAAGTGGCTCATTAAGAGAATACGAATACCGTATAATGTCACTCAGAGGCTTAGTTTAAGCATGTTGACAATTTTAGTCCTTTTACATTCAAAGTTTTAATTGTTTGGCAATAATAGTCCCTCCTAGTCAACGTTTGACATAATTAGGATTAGGGACATGTGTCAACACATTATTGGACACGATTTTACGAGGTGTTACACCTCAACACCATCAAACACATGCAGTGATCCAAATTTTCCGTTAAAAAATGGATTGTAAAGTTGCATGAAAATTTGTTTACGAGATCAATATATAATTTATTATTTACATAATATAAATTAGCAACAAGTTGATGGTTTAAGGTATTGTACCCCATGTTTTGAGGGTTTTTCAAAAAAAATTTGATATTTCATTTTAAATCCAAAACTACTTGATTTTGTAGTTTTAACCTAAAAGTTTTTAGTTTTTTCAATTTAACCTAACAATTTTTTTTTACTTTCAACTTTGATCCCCTATATTTTTCATATTTTACAAAATTTTTCGTTTTACGTTTAATTCTAAATTTTGCGAGTTTGTGCTCATTCCAACGATTTCAAATTTCCCAATTTAAATGATTGTGTTTTTCCCAACGATTAATTTAACGCAACTGATAAACCAGAATTAAATGATAATAATATTTGTCCGTCTGAAAATAAATGTCGGTTTTACGAAGGTTATACTTTCTGTAACAAGCAGGAAATGAAAATTGAATTAGGAAAAATGTGTATGTTTGAATGTTTTTCGTATAAAATAGATAGATCATCAACCACTCGTTATGGAGCATCTTGTGTTGCCGAAAATTGTGAGTGGAATTTCATGGTAGATAAATTGTATTTTTATGTCATATAGAAGGTTAATATAGAAGGTTCATGGCAGATAAATCTTAGTGGTGACATCAACCAAAAATATGTCATATAGAAGATTCATGGTAGATAAATTGTATTTTTGGCGTTGTTTACCCCGTCCAAATGTTGTTTAATGTGGAATTTGTAATTTACTTTGTAATTTTTATCAGTCTAAGTACTCGTTTTTAATTTTAAATACCGTACAAAAAAAAAACAAATCATTTTATTATTAATCAAACCTAACATTAACTTATTACACAGACTTAATACCAAATTAAAAACATTTAAACATAATATGAAACACAGATGTTTCATCAAAGTTCCCATCGTCAAAATTATACGTATTCCTCGCCCGGGTCAGTTTCGTTGGCTTCAGCACAACCCGGGTAGTTAGATTGACTAGCGCAAACTCGCAAACGGGCAAACTAAAGATCTGTCATGGCGCAGTCGTATGCATAGTTTGCTTCATCATCGGTGACACCGTCCCAATCACCATACTCATTTGGAGGTGCCGGGTAAAATAGGTCAGGATTTAAACGAGGTGAGCGTCGAGGTCTAAAACAGATGTTTGATACACTACTGCCGGCGCATGGTAGGCTGGTGGCGGTGGTTGATAGGCTGCTGGCGGTGTTTGGTACGATCCAGGGGTTGCCTGTGGACGGATCAAACATGCATACGATCGGGTAACGACAACATGTGGAACAGTTTCACGGGTTGAATATTGACGAGAACGTCGTCTAAAGTTTGATTGTCCGAGTTCACCACTCATATCTTATAAGTGGTTTTGATAGGTAAAATTGTTATGTGTAGTGGTCTGCTAGTTTTTATATAGATAGAGCCATACACGGAATTGTCAAATTTTGTTAGATAATATTGTTATGTAAATTACTTAGAAAAAAAAACACATGGAACAACTTTTTAAAATTTTATAAATACAATAATTATACAAATACAACATAATGGATTCAAATATAGTAACAACAACAAATACAACAAAATATTATTGAACAATAATTAACACAGTGTGATTCCAAGTTCTCTTTGTAACTGAGTTTTTGAAAATTTTGCTTTGATCCGAGCCCCTTAAAGGGAAACACCGATCACATCCGTGTTATCTGCCATGTATCGAAAGCACCGACACTTCTAAAGCTCAAGAAAACATCATTTTCAAACCATGTAAAAACCTTCGTTTCTATTTGGAGACTATCGAAAGCACTAGAGATAGGCATTGTATACAATTGGTTGCATATAAAACATCTGATTTTCGGTGGTATTTATAGGGTGCAAATTATTATTTACAAATAATTCGAAAATGTTACAAAAAATATATTATCCACAAGCGCATTAGGATGTGTCCTTCAATAAAGCAAACGAGCCAGCCAAGGAGCCATCAGCGCCTCGGGAAGCAGCGGAGCCAGACGCAATCAAGCAACTTTATATTGGGATGCACTGGCGGCTGACTCTTCCACACAAAATTCCCACATGTCAGACTCCTATTGAAGGACGCATTGGAGGTGTTATGCATTGTTCCAAGAGCGCATGAGGTGGCCATTTTCACAAGTGGATTTGGTCTTTGGCCATTCTCGTAATTTTCCCTTAAAACAACAAAAATATAATTGACATACTGGTATATACCCACAGACTTTGTAAAAACATAATTGACATGCTGATATATACCCACAGATCTTGTCACCTGGTGAACCCAACTTTGGCACATATCAAATAATTAGCAGGAATATTATTTAGCGGGGGCAGTTCACGAGCAGTTTTCTAGCATAATTTGAATTAGTTTAGTAACTGTTGTATAGGAGTAGAAATAATGGGCTGTTCGGCAACCTTTAACTGGGTAAGTGCTGAACCAGTAAGAGGTCTGAATGGTTAAGAGACTCTGAACCAGTAAGTGTTCAGCCCTATGAAGGACGGGGACGACATATTGCATCAAGTACCCATCCCGGGGACGGCTCGGGGACGGAAACGCGTAGGGGACGGCTCGGGGACGTTTCCCAAACGTACCCGGATATTGGGGACTTCAACAAAACTGTAACACCCGTTCTTATAAATTAAGGTTTAACGTATCATTTACGAAAAACAATCATGTAATTAAGATTACATATGCATTGGAAATTACGGGTTTATTAAAACTTTTTACAATTTAAAAGTATACAACATATCATGTGTACGTTCGTCGTTTAACATAATAACGATACATAGTGCGGAAGCTTATTTCGTGATCGTGTTCGGTTCTTGCTCGTCGCTTGATCTTCATCCGGGCACTCTTGGCGATCACCTATGATCAAAACCAACTTAAAAGTTAGTTTTGATAGTCAAATATTAAGTTCAAACAAGTACAGGGGTTAAAATAGCAAAAAAATAAATTTTTTCCCGGTTCAGGGGCTTCGTGTGACGCCAAGGGCCTAGGCGTCACGCCTAGCCCTGTTTTTCACAGCCTGTATCTTGAGCTGATGCTGTACATTCTCAGCATGACCTGTTTTCACGGAAACGAGCATAACTTCTTCGTTATTGATCCGTTTTACCCGATTCTTTTTCCTACGCGTCCGTAATTTAATTCTCCATCATATGGAGTTAAAATCCAACATCCAACTTAATATATTTTTAGACTTCTAAGCCTTCGACTCGTTACCTGTTTACCGAATTTTAGCCCGTATATGCATTTTATCAAACAAACATGTTTATTAGACCTTTAAACTCATGAAATTCATTATTTCAATATCTCCTATCATTTTAATCTCAAATCACGGGTTTCTTACATAATAAAATCCCGTTTATGCTTAAATGCTTATTTTGACCCATTAAGGGTATTTACGCATTTTAGTCTAGAACTTGTGCTTTACTTTTGATGCTACAAAATTTCAAGTCTAATTTACTACAAATATTCCACCACAACTATTTTGGGGTGGCTTTAACATAATAATCCCCTTTTTCCCTATGTTACCCATCGGTTGGTCATTTTGCGCAAAAGACCATTTTTGAGCATTTGACCCACGAATGTGTATTCCTATGATTTTTGTTCATATTTAACAATTCCATAATCTTATTGCAAGTTCCTAAACAACCCATATGGGTCGTTTGCCCAATATACCCTTCAAGGGTGTTTTGGTCAACTTTAGTCCCTCACTATACGACGAAGGACTTTCACTAAATATTTAACCAAACTTGTATGTTTAACTAAAAGCTTATTTATACGTACCTGGCTCGGGTCAAAGTATTGACCCGTTTACATAACTTTTTCTTTAAATCTTTCTAGTTAAAGCAACGCAAGCTTATGATATTTCCTGTGATTGCAAAACTCAACAAGCGATTGTCAAATGTTATTGTCAAATGGTGTTAACAACACCATTTGACCTATTTAGTCTAATTGACCATTTTTCCGTATGAGATGGTATTTAATTACCATTTCATCCCTTTAAACCTATCCCAGTTTTCCCTTGAACTCGTTTTACTAAAACCGTTTTTATTTGTTCGTCATTACATGACTAATTTATCATTTTACCCCTTTTTCCATAACTCATGATTTCTTACCAATTTCCCTCGTTCCGACTCTTATTGAATCGTGTCGGAACATTCTATACCAACCATTTAGTAGCATTCATATACAATACTTGCAATTATGTAATTTGTACATAATGTAAAGGGGCGTAAGCTTTACTTACCTCGCATCCGAATACTCTTTCTTCTTTCCTTCTTGATTCGTTTGACCCGTTCACTCATCAAGCTTCCACCTAGCTCGTTAGGCGTCAAACTATCATCATAATTCATAAGATGGTTAGATTAGTCATTATCAATTATGACTACTCCATCTAACGGGTCTTATGTCGACTTTATCGCTCGATTAAACCATTGGTTAGTTTGACTTCCTAGAAGTCAATTGATCTATCAACATACTCAAATGCACACTTCACATGGAATTTCAACATTTTAGCTTCGTTTAGGCATTTTAACAAACACCTAGTGGGCATAATTTTACATATTTACTAACTAGTTCATAACTAGTTATTTTTACCAAGATTTACATCACAAATCAAACCTCTATGTCTAGTGTTCATGAACTACACATCATATTTTCAGAAATCAGTTTCTATGCATCAATTTACACTAGATTAGCATTCTACATCCTAGTGTTTATCATTTTCTCACAAAACCCATGAATCACCTTCAATGTGTTCATGAAATTTTCAGAATTTAGCCATGATTTCATATATCGTTGTCTAGGGTTTACTCCTAGACACTATATCATTCTTTTTCTATCCATAAAACAAACATGCATCAACAGATTTCTAATTTTCTAAATTCATGAGAATTTCAAGTGGAGAATTCTTGTCAAATTTTACATACCTTATGATCTCCTTGTGATGGGGATCACTAATCTATGTTCGATTTTCTCTTAGGACTTGATTTTAACCTTCAATTTCTGAGATTTGTGGAGTTCTTGGGTGTGAAGAACCCTGGTCACCACTCCCTGCCTGGTTCGATCTTTACCCACGCCCAAAATGGGTTTTTGGGTTTTAATTTTCTTATTTCATTAATATTAGTTTTAATTTAAACACTTTCAGCCCCTCAACTATCAATTGGTTCTAATTTGAGTATTTTGTTCTTTCACTTAATTACAAGACTTGTACTAGGTTATTTATTTCCTAGTTACTTTATCTTGTTCACAACCCGTTTTATTTTAAGTCCCGTTAAATCTCGGGCCTTTTATATACTTTGCTTTTCTCAAAGTATTTATCCTCATTTTTAATTAATATCAAGTTTATTTATTTAACTCCTAATATTCGCCGGGTTAATTTTACCACTAACGGTATTTTACCCGTCTCTTAGTATTAACAGGGTTTGATTACCAAACCCGTTTTCGGGGTGTTACAAGTCTACCCCCCTTAAAGAGGTTTCGTCCTCGAAACCTTTTCTTACATAATTTATCGAGTTTAACTCCATGCATTTGCTCTCGATAATCAATTGAGCATTGCTCATATTTTAACCGATTATTAGTATTACCAGAAAAATTATTGTACTATCTTTTTGGTTACAAAACATCTACGTACCTCATACGACATAATGTAACTTGAAATAACGTAATTTCGTTATTTCTACTAGTTTAGTCAACTTAGCGATATCCATCGCTTTTATATATTATCGAACTCTTTGTGAATCCGCTACCTTGACCCGTTTAAAGGTCTTTAGTGAAATCTTTCACTTTTAGCAACCATTTCCTTTGTTTTCAATTTCATTTATTCAGTTTAGTTATACCGAATCCACCGCTTACAAGCGACCAAATTTATTTAAATGACCTTAACCGGTCTCACTAACTAGACTTATTAGTCCAGTTACTTTTTACCGCTCGCTTGGTTATAATGTGATTCTACTTCACATTGCATTTCTTGACCGTGATCGTGTCACATCATGTTTAATTTATATCGACCTTTCATTTTTCGAAAATATCTCTTTTCGAATATATCGGCTTGCGCCTATCAGTGTCAAGACTTATATCTTTTATGCTTACTATTTAAATTCCTATTAGAATTTATATTTGTAAAAACGTTATTTCTTATTAAATATGAAGTTTTAGTTTAGCATCTTCTCTTTAACTTTTGTCAATTATCCATACCGGGATATTGACAGTCCAAAACTTATTATTTTACAGTCTTTGTTTTATGCGGGGAATCATAACAAGTTCCCTCGCCTTACACTATTGACCCGTAGGTTCCTTCACTCAACCTCGTAGGCTATTTCCTTAAGCTTTCACCTCTTTAAGGTGAGGCCCTTATGATCCCTTTGCTTCAATTTATGACCCGTGGGTCATTTTGGCCTCGTAGACCTTTACACTAATTAATATCTCGTAGGTTATGATGATCCCATAGATCATCTTTATTTGAGTCTTTATTCCATTGTCTATTTATGCATATATAGCTTTAAAGCATCCTTTGTTATGTTTGGAATCATTTAATTTTGCTTTTGAACTTTAGTTGACCTTGACCGTAGTCTAAGGTTTCATTTGTTTACTTTCGGACTATCCTTTCCGACTTTACGACTTCTAGCGTCATTTACACGTCGGTTTGTCTTACGCTTACCATTACCCGGTTCATACTTATACTCCTTTACAACCCATTACCTGGGTCCTTCTATCTTATTGTTTTTAGCTTTCCAGTTTCACCGTTTTGCGTTTTCCTATTTTATTAAGCGTTATTCCTTAATTGACTCATTTTCGGTGAATTTTCATCACTTATGAATGTCAAACTTCATTCTTTATTTGACCCGTCCAACTTTGAAATGGTTAAACGTAATTACCAAAATTTATGTTTGCGAAAATTCTTGTCATCTTTTAGTCATGACTCATATTCCGAGTCTTTTGACTTTCTATTTCGCGTTCCTGTTTCTCAGTCTACGCATGCGTTTAAATCCTTACCCACCAACCGGGTGTTTTACCGAAGTCGTTATTATTGCAACCCTTATGGTATGCATTATGACTTCGTTTCGCTTTTATATTCCTACTTTGTTCTCAAATTTGGTGTTTTACAAAATCGGCCCGTTAAGAGTCATATTTGCATTCTTCGGGTTCGAGTGTAAGCACACCCTTCCCAATTGCATACCTTAATCGTTTTACATTAATCTTTGTCCCTTCACTCGGGCTCATCATCCTAATGTAATACGCTTCCATCACCCGGCTGTGCGTTTACATTATTATCAAACATTTTGCTCATTTGATTCATTTGGGTACTTTTAAGTTAGTCCCATTCACCCCTACCCTTACTACATCGGACATAAATGTGTCCATCATAAGAAGTTCATGGTACCACGTGTTCACTACTTACTTGGCCAGAGTAAGCGATCAACACCTGGTATACATGACCTTTTTATTATTTTCACATTACACCCCATGTAAGTAATGCCTCTATTTGTTTTTCTTGGAAACAATATCCCGGATAGGTTTTCTATTCAGGTTTTTCCAAGTTTTCAATCTACATATGCAACTTCCAATCTCTACGTATTTGTTGCATATTACTTATTTATATGATAATTTAAAACGTGCACCTGATAATGCTTGCTCTATCAGGCTCTCCTTTTTCCGTTAACCTTGTTCGCGATCACTACGCGATTTAGATCCTTGATGAGTATGCTTTGCTTGTCATACATCGGACCGTTTCATCCTCATATCCGTAATTTGTTCAACTCACGCTATCCTCATATGCGAGTGTCCTTCAACTAAAACATATACAACAGTTAGTAATTTCAACATTAAAGGATGCCCGTATTATAATACAAGGCTTTTCTACTATACGCATCAACGCGTGTAATTTCGTTGACTATATCTATTCTATATCGTTTTTATTGGTGTAACGTGTATTACACGATAACCATATGTGTTGTTCTCAACACTATAATCATACTAAACCTTTGATATACATGTACTTACCGGATTTGCGATCAAGCATCGAACCGAACACCAATCTTTATTAAGAGCATAAGGTTTAAGTCCAAGCATAGTTTTCCCACCATACTTGAATCTCTTAAACCAAGGCTCTGATACCAACTTGTAACACCCGTTCCTATAAATTAAGGTTTAACGTATCATTTACGAAAAACAATCATGTAATTAAGATTACATATGCATTGGAAATTACGGGTTTATTAAAACTTTTTACAATTTAAAAGTATACAACATATCATGTGTACATTCGTCGTTTAACATAAAAACGATACATAGTGCGGAAGCTTATTTCGTGATCGTGTTCGGTTCTTGCTCGTCGCTTGATCTTCATCCGGGCACTCTTGGTGATCACCTATGATCAAAACCAACTTAAAAGTTAGTTTTGATAGTCAAATATTAAGTTCAAACAAGTACAGGGATTAAAATAGCAAAAAAATAAATTTTTTCCCGGTTCAGGGGCTTCGCGTGACGACAAGGGCCTAGGCGTCACGCCTAGCCCAGTTTTTCACAGCCTGTATCTTGAGTTGATGCTGTACATTCTCAGCATGACCCGTTTTCACGGAAACGAGCATAACTTCTTCGTTATTGATCCGTTTTACCCGATTCTTTTTGTTGGTGCACAGAATGTCTGTTGACTTCGTTTATATCAAGTCTTAGGTCAAGATAGATCAATATAGGAACTTGAAAGTCAAAATTTATGTCTAATATATTGATTTCGCTTATGTGTACATAGGATAGGAGAGTATTTCGCTTTTATGTACATGTTAGGTCATAGGTTTCGCTCATGTGGTCAACTTAGGGGGTTTCGCTTATAGTGCACATGAGGTTTCGCTTATATGGACTGTCCATATAAGCGAACCGGCCACCCTATATATACCGGTCATGTGTCATTCATGTCAGAAATTGGAGCGAGACCTGGTCATTGTTTAGGCAACGAAACTCTGTCAAATTTGAATTAGAAAGCAATAAAAGAGAAGGAATTGAATAGAAAAAGCTGTGTAACTTCATTTACGTTGATTCCGCCTTCGTATGTGAAGATGAACGTTCTCAACTGACTTTTTGGGGTCGCACAACGGTCCAACAAGTGGTATCAGAGCTTCAGGACGAGGAGTTCATACTACTACAGCTGATTCCACAAAATTCTCTCATTTCTACTCACTTTCTCTCATATTTTTTCGATTTAAACTGGTTCCTACGGTTGAAATGATCTGAATTTTGAATATAACATGTGAAATACAGTAATAACAAACCCTAGAAAGTTTCAGGTTAAAATTCAGACTAAAACATGGTGAAAATCGACTAAAACTTGTTTTCGCTTTTACGGTAATCAAGTGGTCTCGCTTATACGGACATCTTGCTCATACGGACACTTTAAAGGCCTGATTTAGCTGATTAGGACATTTCAGTAGCCTGATTTAGCTGATTAGAACATTTCAGTTGTTTGATTTCGCTCTTAGGACCTAATTTCGTTGATAAGATCATAAGTGCTTAGTTTCGCTTTTACGGACATAAACTTGATTTCGCTTATTCGGACACAGCCTATTTCGCTTATTCAGACAAAGTGCTATTTCGCTTATTTGTCATGTACTGATTTCGCTTATCTGACAAGTCTGATTTCGCTCATAGTGTCAGTTCCTGATTTCGCTTATTTGAACAACATTGTTTCGCTCATACGGTATTTCGCTCATAGGAACATTGACTGATTTCGCTTATATGACACATTGATTGATTTCGCTTTTGTGTCATTGTCTGGTTTCGTTTTTCTGACAAGTGTGGTTTCGCTTATTTGACATTATTCGCTTATCAGTCACGATAGCTGATATTTCGCTCATTTGTCACTGTTTTTCAAAATTACGAAAATTTTACTAAGTGTTTGCTGATTTTGCAGGTACATTCAATATGGATGACATATTCTTGAACCCGTTTAGTGATATGTACGCATTCGCTGGAAATTCCGGAAACGATGATTCTTCGTCTAGCAATGTGAATGAGAATCCACCGAAAGAGAAGAAAAAGGAAGCTTGGGAATCTGAAAGTGCCTTTGGGACATTCAATAAACCTCCAAAGTTAATGGCTATCGAGGAATACAGTCGGTGGTCAAGAAATTTTGAAGATTGGTTGATGGCATTCGCATTTCCCAGCTGGAAGAGTTTGAAAAACGGTTATGAAAATGGAAACAAAAATGGTGAAACTTTAAAATCAGCTGAGGAGATTGATTCATTTGTAGCTGAACAAAAATGTGTGGCATTGTTATTTCAATCCGTCCGGGAAGACATAATCTCATTGATCGATTATTCAAATGCAAAAGCTCTTTGGAAAAAGTTAGAAAAGAAATGTATAGGTAGTGAAGAAATCAAGAAAAACAAAATGAAATTACTTAGGAAAGAGTTTGATATGTTTGGGTGTTTAAAGAACGAGTCAGTTTGTAAAATGATAGAAAGATTTGGTCATCTGAAGCTGGAATTAGTAAGACATGATATCAGATATCCTGAAGAAGATCTTATCGACAAATTGTTTGATTCGTTGCCTGACGAGATGGATTGGAGATATTATGCGCTGATGCTGAAGAATACCATCAAAGCACCAGAAAAGTTGACATTAGATTTGCTGATTGAGAAACTCGAGAGTCACGAGTTGGAACTGAAGAAGACGTACAAAGTCAATCACTCATCTTACCAGCAGAATTTGGATTTGTATTATCCAAAGAGTATGATGCCAAAAGCAACTTCTCCCAAAACTGCATTTTCTGCTGAGAATGTGTCCACAGCAAGCAAAGAAAATCAAAGCAGTCAAAGCAGTGGAAATCACAGTGGTTATCACAGTGGATCTTCATCATCTGGAAGTCATTCTGATGCAAAGAATCGTTTTCAATGCAACATCGCAATAGATTTAAAGAATGCTCAGAATTTTGACGAGGAGTCGGCCAAACAGCAGATGATCTTCCTAGCATCAGTGTTGGAATCGTATGAAGGGTTAGTAGCTGGGAAGATAGGCAACACCAATCTGATGAAAGAAGATTATGATCAGATTGATCCATAGGAAATGGAGCTGATCGATATTCATTGGGCTATGGCCAGTGCTGTTCGTCGAGCACAGCGTTTCATGGAAATTACTGGCAGGAAGACAATTGGTGGTCCATCTACCAAATTGGGGTTCGATAAGTCCAAGGTGACTTGCTTCAAGTGTAAGCAGAAAGGTCACATCAAGCGAGAATGCAGAAATGCTTATGCTGATGAGTCGGAGAACCCTTTCAGAGATGATTATTACAAGAAGGCAATTTATCATCAGAATAAATCTGAACCGCCTAGATTGAAGCAGGTTGAAGACAACAAAGAGAAATCTAGAGCTCTTGCGGTGATTTATGATGATGAAGGGTATAATTGGAGTAAAGAGGTTCTACCGGAGGAAGATGCAGTTGGTTACGCATTCATGGCGAAAAACGACGAACCTATTCCGTGGAAAGACGATGGAACTGAAGAGCAGAAATATAGATACAGAAAAATGCTGGCTGAAAACAGAATAATTAGAATATCTCGTATCTATTTAGAAGCAAGGAGAGCAAATAGATGGGATCCGGACAGAGAGTGTTATCTTGATGAATATGGAAATATTGCGATCGATGACAAAACGCTTGATATCGAAGCCATAATCAAGGAGTACAAAGAAGAGGATGATTATTGGCAGAATAAATGGTGGGGAACTGGAGACGAGAAGGAGAAAAAAAATAAAGAGAAAAAGGAGAAAGAAGATTTGGAGAAATCAAAGAAAGTTGATACTGGAGTTATTGACACAACGCAGGAGTTGACTGAAGAGAACCTTGGAAAAATGGCTGACAAAGTGCTGGCTGCTAAGGCACTTGAGGTAGACTCTAACTCCGTGTCTGAGTCAAAAAGCCAGGTCAGTTCAAACTTGTCAACAAATGCAACAGGTAAACAAATTGATGGAAATGCTGATTGCAAAAATTGCAACAAAGGGTGCAAATTTTGTAACACTGTCACGTATCTCAACGGGAAGAAAGTTGATGATCTGACAGCAAAGGTCAGAAGCGTTGAGAATCAGATTCTTGATTGTGACAAAACAGTTAAAGCTTCAACTGAACGGATAAGAGAATTAACTAGCCAAATTGAAAATGATAAAATTGATCATGAAAAAATTAGACAAGAAAATGAAAAGCTAATTCTTGAAAACCGTCAGATTTCTGAGAAGTTTGAAAAACTAAAAAGCACAATGAAAGATAGTGATGATCGAAATGGTAAAACTTATAAAGAAAATGTTCACCTAAAAGCAGTGCTTAGAGTAAAAGAAGAATCAATCAACCAACAACTGGATGAAATCGCCAAACCGAAACTTAAATTTCAAGAGGCTGAAATTGAAAACGAGCGAATCCAGTTGAAGCTTAACAGTTACAGCTCCGCAAGCTTTATGTTGCAACACATTATTCCCAAACCCATCGGGAAAGACAAAGCGGGCGAAGATGTGTATTCTGATGGAACTGGGGTGGGTTTTCATCAAGTTCCACCACCTGTTCTTGATAACTACACGAAAAAGTAATCAGGGTTGGTTGAAATTGAAGAAGAAAGTGAAATGAATCTTCCAGATTCAATTGATGTCACGTTCACATCTTCCAATGACGATAGTGTCCAAAATGATATTGTAAAAGGTGTTGTTGAAAATGTGCTAAAAATGGATAGTGACACTACTGAGGAAGATGGGTGTTTCTTGGATAAGTACATTCAAAAACCAAAATCCAAAAACAACTTAAGTGATGAACCGGGTCTTGTGATGTACAAGATGGCTGGATCTGATAAGTTGTATTCAGATTCTGAGTTTCCTATTGAGAATGTTAATGTGAAAAAATTAACAAATGTTTTCAAATTGGTTGAAGTTGAGTTGTCAGAAGTGAACAGTTTGAAACAAACAAAAAGGCAAATGAATTTTGAGAAAGATAAAGCTTACTACAAAAAGCATGTTGTGCCACCACGTTGTTATAATAACAATCGAAACAATTGGTCGGGTGGTTATAGGGGTGGTAAGAGTTATCAGAAAAAGAGTTTTCAAAACAAAAGGTTTGCTGAAAAGAAGGTGTTTGTGAACGGTTCAAGTTCACTTTCTGATGAAGAAAATGAAATTTTTTCAAAATCAAATGAAGAGTTCTTTAAGAAAAGAGCCTCACAGTCTCAGTCTGAAGGCACAAGTCGAGTTGTTGATACTCGAACATGTTTCAGATGTAATCAAGTTGGTCACATTGCACGAAAGTGTACCAATGTGAAGCCTATGACTGAAACTGTGAAGATTCAAAAGAAGAAAGTTGAGGTGAAGGGTAAAGCACCAATCGTTGTTGAGAAAAAGAGTGTGAAAAATGATAACATCAAAGTGAAAAATGAATCCGTAGAGAAAGTGGTAACTAAAAATGACAAATTTTACAAGCGGGTTGCATTATCTCAACAAGTTTGGAAACCAAAAACATAAATGAAAATTTCAACTTCTGAAGTGAAAAAGGCTGAAGAATCAATTTCGGTTGATTATGATGCAAATTTTCCACCTCTTAAGGCTGAAAACTTCAACATTCAAATTGCGAGAGTCAAGGTTACACCTAAGGCTGATGAGGCCTGGGTGGACTCCATGTTTGACTAAACAGTTTGAATTGCCGGAGCTTCCTTGATCGCGAAGCATGAATCGGCATCTTTATTGAAGTTGGTTAATTCATATTTTGTTATGTGCAGGATCTTCCAAAACTTGTATCCAGATGGATCATGGATAGTGGAGCTTCAAGACATATGACAGGGAAGACTGCGTTGTTATATGATGTTAGAAATATCAATGGTGGTTATGTAGGATTTGCTGGTCATGAAGGTGGTAGAATTATTGGTGAAGGAACGTTATCCAACGGGATTGTGACGTTTGAAAGAGTTAACTACATTACTGAGCTGGAGAATAATCTGCTAAGTATCTCGCAGATTTGTGACAATATGTATACTACTCACTTCACTGATAAAGAATGTTTGATCTTGAAACCAGGATTTGTTATCCCTGAAGAATGGATTATCATGCGGGCACCTAGAGTGAATGATTTATATGTGTTAGATATGAGTGTAGCAACTACAACTACTGGTCAAGCACATTGTTTTGTGTCTAGAGCAACTGAGAAAGAATCGAGATTGTGGCACCGCAAGATGGGGCATATTCACCTAAGGAAGATGAATCACTTGGTGCACAATGATTTGGTTCTTGGAGTTCATGTCAAAGGTTTTCATCTGGAAGGGGAGTGCATTAGCTGTGTTAAAGGCAAGCAGAAGAAAAAGTCACACCCTACAAAGCAAGTCAATTCAGTTTCGAGACCTCTGGAAAGACTTCACATGGATTTGTTTAGTCCTGTGAATGTCAAAAGTATTACAGGAGATTACTATTGTTTGGTTGTTACTGATGATTATTCCAGATTTTCGTGGGTTTCTTTCTTGAAAATGAAAGATGAAACGTTTGACAGTTTGATAGCGTTGTTCAAGAAGATTGAGAATTTGTACCAACGGCGTATCAAAAGAATTCGAAGTGATAATGGTACTGAATTCAAGAACAGTAAGATGGAAGAATTTTGTGATGAAAGAGGTATATTGCATGAGTTTAGTGCTCCGTACACTCCGCAGCAAAATGGAGTTGCAGAACGCAAAAACCGGACACTAATCGAGACGGCTAGAACTATACTCGCAGATTCAAAGTTACCGATAAATTTTTGGGCTGAAGCTGTTTCTGCCGCATGCTATACGCTCAACAGGGTTCTCACTGTCAAGAAGTTCAACAAAACATGTTTTGAGCTAATCAATAACCGCAAACCGAATTTGAAGTATCTAGAACCGTTCGGGTCACCCTGTACAGTTATAGAGCCTCATGGAAAGTTTGGTCCGAAGTGCATTGAGGGAATATTTGTTGGTTATGCAAATCTGATGCGACGTGTCTTCGTTCCAAGTGAGAAGCGGATTATTGAAGCTGCAAATGTTGAATGTCAAGGTTATACTATGCCGCCGCAGAATCCTGGGGATTCATGGCGTTATCATTATGACAAACTGTGGGATTCGTTTGACATGAAAGAAGAATCAGAGGAAGATGAAGATTTCTTTGATGAGTTGGATATTTTGCGTGAATATGAGTCGCAGTTAAGGTTCCCAGCTGAGTATTCTAGAAGACCTCGGGAAACTTCAAATGACGATGAAGCAGGTCCGAGTAATGCTGGTGAACATGATGATGTCCAACAGAATGAAGTTGCTCAGGATGATCAGTCGGTTCAGAATGATAATCAAGAAGCTGAAAACATGCCAGTCTTTGATCATGGTGATTCAGATTCTGAGGGGGAGCAAATTCAGATTTCAAGTCAAACAAACCAAGTTGGTGAACAAGATGCAGATCGGAATGTTACTAATCTGGAGGGTAATGTAGATGTTCCAAGCGAAGTGATGTCGCGAACTTTTTCATATCATCCAGAGGAGTTGATCATAGGAGAATTGCAGACAGGCGTTCGCACTCGTAGACAGATTGATAAAGGGCTTACATGTTTTTATACAACAGTTGCTCCTTTGCAAACTGAATTCTCATTGAGTTGTTTTATCTCGCAGGTTGAACCAAGAACTTACAAAGAGGCGCTTACTGAAGACTCTTGGGTCAATGCAATGCAGGAGGAACTGAGTCAATTCGAGAAATTGGGAGTGTAGAAGTTAGTTGATTTGCCGGATGGTCAAAGAAAAATCAATACAAAATGGGTATTTAAGTGTAAGAGAGACGATAGAGGAGTTGTTATAAGGAATAAAGCTCGACTCGTTGTTCAGGGCTTTAGTTAACAGGAGGGAATTGATTTTACTGAAGTTTATGCTCCTGTAGCACGACTAGAGGCAATCAGAATTTTCCTTGCATTTGCGTCTTGGAAGAACTTCAAAGTATATCAGTTAGATGTAAAATCGGCGTTTCTTTATGGGAAGGTTAAAGAGGAGGTTTATGTCGGACAGCCACCGGGCTTTACTGATCCAATCCACAAAAACAAGGTCTACTTATTGGACAAAGCGTTGTATGGTTTACACCAGGCCCCGAGAGCTTGGTACGAGACTTTGTCTCAACACCTACTAGCCAACAAGTTCATTCGTGGAAAAGTGGATGCCACTCTCTTCACTAAAGAGGTCGACGGTCATCTTCTAATAGTTCAGATTTATGTGGACGATATAATTTTTGGGTCAACGAATGAAAGTCTATGCAAAGATTTTGAATCAGTGATGAAGCAAAAATTCGAAATGTCATCAATGGGGGAGATGAAATTCTTTCTGGGTCTACAAGTTGAACAACTACCTGAGGGAATTTTCATTCATCAAACGAAGTACGTTCGTGATATTCTAGAGAAATTTGGGATGTCAAGTTCTACTCCAGCTGCTACCCCACCTACAACAAATCATGGGATTCACCCAGATCTCAACGGAGATAGGGCTGATGAAACATTCTACCGATCCATGATAGGTTCATTGATGTACTTAACAGCTTCACGTCCTGATATCATGTACCCAACGTGCCTCGCAGCAAGATTTCAATCTAACACGAGAGCTTCGCATATGATCATTGTGAAAAGGATATTGCGCTACCTGAAAGGAACTCCTTCATTGGGGTTGTGGTAGCCTAGGAAAGGCGACTTTACGCTCGAAGGGTATTCCGATTCGGATTTCGGATGCTGCAAAGTCAATTCAAAATCAACAACTGCAGGATGCCAGTTCTTTGGATCTAGATTGGTTACCTAGCAGTGTAAGAAACAAACGTCTGTGGCTATCTACATGTGAAGCGGAGTATGTTTCTGCTAGCAGTTGCTGCTCTCAGATCTTGTGGATACAGCAACAGATGCGCGACTACGGTTTGCAGTTTCTTAACACACCTCTTTTTGTTGATAATGAGGCTACAATAAATATAACTAAGAATCCAGTACATCACGCTAAAACTAAACACATAGAAATTCGTCATCACTTTATTCGTGATTGTTTTGAGAAAAAGTTTATACGAATTGAGAAAATCCACACTGACGAACAGAAAGCTGATTTACATACCAAAGCTTTTGATAAAAATCGGTTTAAATATTTGTTAAAACTGAATGGTATGAAGCTTCTTTCAGTGTCGGATGGCATTATTGGCGTTGATGAGAGTACTGTTGCGGATGAAGACGAGAAACAATCTGCAATGGTTTGTCGCTTTTTTACTTGTTTTGGTACTTAGGGGGAGTAGATAGATGTATATAGATATATTTTCAGAAAATACAAAAACAGTAAAAAATGCAAAAATACAAAAACATGATAAAATCTGAAAAAGAGCTTGTGTATATAGGGAAAATGATAGTACATCGGCTAGACAATTACAGTATGCTAAAGATTTGTAAAGTTTAAATGAGTTAAACAGTCTCACTAATGATGTGTCGATAGGTTTTCGCACATTTAGTAGATTTATTCGGGATATAAACCTAAAATTTCAAACTTGTGAAATTCGTGGGGAACACTACTTGGATATATAGGTAACCCCTGAAATCTCGTTTGAAAGGTCTCATAATCTGATATACTAGGTTTTTATACTCAATGATGTCTGGGGTATTATTCCGGGACTTCTGCTGAACGGTAGTTCTGACCTAGTCCTTGGATAATACTTTCCGCAAATGCTTGAAACACAGCATAAACCCTCAGCATACCGATGAAACAATAAAATTGATAGTCGCTGCTGTTGTAGCTAAAAGATCCTCTAAAGGGGACATACCGTAAAGTCGAAGCTGATATCTCTTTGCATATACGGAAGTATCGACCTGAGATCCCTCGGCCCTCGGCCCTCGCATACCTAATTTATGTACAGATATCATTGTAGTAAACTCACCTGTAAGACTGAATATTGGGATTCTGGATACGGGAGTATATTCAAGAGGTGGGACACATGAATGAGCTAAGTTCATAAAACATCTAAATCATATCCTGAGTAAATTGAAATTTGTGTGGGAATTTAAGATGGATCAGTATATCGACAATCGAGGTGAATTGTTTAAGTCTGAGTATGAAATAAAGCTTAACGGTACTTGTAATTTGTCTGATAGCTGATATGATTCCCTGACACGCTTGCCAAAAATATGTTTGTAAATAGTTTACTTTGTTTACTTTCTGCAATTTAAGTTTTCTGTATTTCATTTTTTAGTTTAGAACACTTTATAAAATCCAAAAAGATTTTATTTCTGCTTTATTTTCCGACAAACCAAAGTGGAGAGTTGATTGTTGGATTCTCAGATGTTGAAGCAGATGCAGGAGATTCTGGACTGAAGAATGAGGAGAGCTTATCTTTGATAGAATTTGATTTATTGAAAAGTTAAAAACAAGTTCATTAACTTGATACTTGTTATTTTCAGAAAATGTGTAAATTGTTGTTTTTAAAATCAGTTTGATTCGTCAAATGATCAACCAAGGTCATTAAGTTGAACTTGGTAGATTAATTGAGTAATCAGGGTCATTAACTTGGACCTGAATACTTGAGTGGATTGCTAAAACTGATTGAGTTTGTGATTTATTGTTGAAAAGATAAGTTTGTAATGATTGATGTATGAGAAACAGGTTTTGGACTTCATTATTCCCATGGAAGCTAAATGTCAAAGCTTGAACCAGATAAAGACCTCAGATTCTAGCATATTGAGAGGGGGAGTCTGTGAAAGGGGGAGTCTGGATCAACAGCCAAAGGGGAGTTCGAAGATGGAGCTAGGACAAGATTCTGAACCTGTGAAGATAGAGTGCTTATGATGAAAAGACAGAGATGGAGAAAAGACCAAGACTGAAGACTCGGAGCTGAAGACTTCGTCAACATCCAAGGGGGAGTCTGTTGGTGCACAGAATGTCTGTTGACTTCGTTTATATCAAGTCTTAGGTCAAGATAGATCAATATAGGAACTTGAAAGTCAAAATTTAGGTCTAATATATTGATTTCTCTTATGTGTACATAGGATAGGAGAGTATTTCGCTTTTATGTACATGTTAGGTCATAGGTTTCGCTCATGTGGTCAACTTAGGGGGTTTCGCTTATAGTGCACATGAGGTTTCGCTTATATGGACTGTCCATATAAGCGAACCGGCCACCCTATATATACCGGTCACGTGTCATTCATGTCAGAAATTGGAGCGAGACCTGGTCATTGTTTAGGCAACGAAACTCTGTCAAATTTGAATTAGAAAGCAATAAAAGAGAAGGAATTGAATAGAAAAAGCTGTGTAACTTCATTTACGTTGATTCCGCCTTCGTATGTGAAGATGAACGTTCTCAACTGACTTTTCGGGGTCGCACAACGGTCCAACACTTTTTCCTACGCGTCCGTAATTTAATTCTGCATCATATGGAGTTAAAATCCAACATCCAACTTAATATATTTTTAGACTTCTAAGCGTTCGACTCGTTACCTTTTTACCAAATTTTAGCCCGTATATGCATTTTATCAAACAAACATGTTTATTAGACCTTTAAACTCATGAAATTCATTATTTCAATATCTCCTATCATTTTAATCTCAAATCACGGGTTTCTTACATAATAAAATCCCGTTTATGCTTAAATGCTTATTTTGACCCATTAAGGGTATTTACGCATTTTAGTCTAGAACTTGTGCTTTACTTTTGATGCTACAAAATTTCAAGTCTAATTTACTACAAATATTCCACCACAACTATTTTGGGGTGGCTTTAACATAATAATCCCCTTTTTCCCTATTTTACCCATCGGTTGGTCATTTTGCGCAAAAGACCATTTTTGAGCATTTGACCCACGAATGTGTATTCCTATGACTTTTGTTCATATTTAACAATTCCATAATCTTATTGCAAGTTCCTAAACAACCCCTATGGGTCGTTTGCCCAATATACCCTTCAAGGGTGTTTTGGTCAACTTTAGTCCCTCACTATACGACGAAGGACTTTCGCTAAATATTTAACCAAACTTGTATGTTTAACTAAAAGCTTATTTATACGTACCTGGCTCGGGTCAAAGTATTGACCCGTTTACATAACTTTTGCTTTAAATCTTTCTAGTTAAAGCAACGCAAGCTTATGATATTTCATGTGATTGCAAAACTCAACAAGCGATTGTCAAATGTTATTGTCAAATGGTGTTAACAACACCATTTGACCTATGTAGTCTAATTGATCATTTTTCCGTATGAGATGGTATTTAATTACCATTTCATCCCTTTAAACCTATCCCAGTTTTCCCTTGAACTCGTTTTACTAAAACGGTTTTTATTTGTTCGTCATTACATGACTAATTTACCATTTTACCCCTTTTTCCATAACTCATGATTTCTTACCAATTTCCCTCGTTCCGACTCTTATTGAATCGTGTCGGAACATTCTATACCAATCATTTAGTAGCATTCATATACAATACTTGCAATTATGTAATTTGTACATAATGTAAAGGGGCGTAAGCTTTACTTACCTCGCATCCGAATACTCTTTCTTCTTTCCTTCTTGATTCGTTTGACCCGTTCACTCATCAAGCTTCCACCTAGCTCGTTAGGCGTCAAACTATCATCATAATTCATAAGATGGTTAGATTAGTCATTATCAATTATGACTACTCCATCTAACGGGTCTTATGTCGACTTTATCGCTCGATTAAACCATTGGTTAGTTTGACTTCCTAGAAGTCAATTGATCTATCAACATACTCAAATGCACACTTCACATGGAATTTCAACATTTTAGCTTCGTTTAGGCATTTTAACAAACACCTAGTGGGCATAATTTTACATATTTACTAACTAGTTCATAACTAGTTATTTTTACCAAGATTTACATCACAAATCAAACCTCTATGTCTAGTGTTCATGAACTACACATCATATTTTCAGAAATCAGTTTCTATGCATCAATTTACACTAGATTAGCATTATACATCCTAGTGTTCATCATTTTCTCACAAAACCCATGAATCACCTTCAATGTGTTCATGAAATTTTCAGAATTTAGCCATGATTTCATATATCGTTGTCTAGGGTTTACTCCTAGACACTATATCATTCTTTTTCTATCCATAAAACAAACATGCATCAACAGATTTCTAATTTTCTAAATTCATGAGAATTTCAAGTGGAGAATTCTTGTCAAATTTTACATACCTTATGATCTCCTTGTGATGGGGATCACTAATCTATGTTCGATTTTCGCTTAGGACTTGATTTTAACCTTCAATTTCTGAGATTTGTGGAGTTCTTGGGTGTGAAGAACCCTGGTCACCACTCCCTGCCTGGTTCGATCTTTACCCACGCCCAAAATGGGTTTTTGGGTTTTAATTTTCTTATTTCATTAATATTAGTTTTAATTTAAACACTTTCAGCCCCTCAACTATCAATTGGTTCTAATTTGAGTATTTTGTTCTTTCACTTAATTACAAGACTTGTACTAGGTTATTTATTTCCTAGTTACTTTATCTTGTTCACAACCCGTTTTATTTTAAGTCCCGTTAAATCTCGGGCCTTTTATATACTTTGCTTTTCTCAAAGTATTTATCCTCATTTTTAATTAATATCAAGTTTATTTATTTAACTCCTAATATTCGCCGGGTTAATTTTACCACTAACGGTATTTTACCCGTCTCTTAGTATTAACAGGGTTTGATTACTAAACCCGTTTTCGGGGTGTTACAAAAACCGTACCCGATATTGGGTACTTCCAAAACAGAGTATCGGGGACGTTTCCTAAAATATTTAGGGTTTTAACCCTTTTAACTTCCAAATACGTAAGTCGGCATTTTATAATTATATATGCTATGTCGGCCATTTATAAATATATATGCTATTCTAAACATTCACGTACAACAAGTCTATCATCATCTTTATTCAAGTATTCATCATTCATCGAAGATGTTGGGTTTTTGGAGGTTGCCGATCTTTCGCTAGATGAACCGGAATTTGAAAACGTTTTGATTATTGATAATTAACTACCTATGGTTGATGTAGTGTTTTTGGAGTTTAATATATTTTTGGACTTTGTTTAATATATTTTTATTTTTGGGACTTTGATTAATATATTTTTATTTTTAATATTATTTTTTGCCGTACCCGTATCTTGTATTTTTGAATTTTGCCGTTCCCTGTACCCCAGTCCCGTACCCGTATCCGTGCTACGTAGGCTGAGCCAATAAGTGCTGTTTGGTTGGACCTCTGAATGACTATGCACAATGACTACGCACAATGACTACTTTTGTCACTACCCCCGACCCCACCCTGGACGGAATCGGGAGCCGCGAACCAGTTCAGTGGTACCGGTGGTTATTTAGAAAAGTAGTGCAGCGGAAATTTCGTCAGGACCGTGAGTTAGGAAAAATATCAGAGTTTTAGAAAACACCGGAGTTTTATTTATTAAATAGATGGGATAAAACCATGTTTTGAAAGGTAGCTTTAATATGGGATAAACCCGAATACATAAAAAAACTTTCCTTAATTTAATTTAATTGATAAATCAAGCCACTTCTGTAAGCCTTTTGGTGCCGTATCCAACTCTTATTCCGATCTACTGTAATTACCTGAAACGCGTTTTAAAAACATTTGGTCAGCAGGAAATACTGGTGAGTTCATTCAGGTTTTATAAAATGACACGTTAGTTATGAATTACAGCATAAGAGCGATTACAATGGCTACTATCTTATTTTTATCTGGCGCCGTGTCACCTCCTGGTGACGATGGTCAAACCACTATGGGGTCCTTTCACCCAAGTAGTGATGATTATCACTGTTAGGATTTATTAGCCTAACCGTGAGAAATTAGTAATGTGCACAATACCCCACTAGCCAGTGATTCAAGATAACCACGACTTAATCCCTGTAATTATAACTTTTGAAAATAATTTGGAGTATTGTAAAACATTATTGATAAAAGAGAATGACTCACATTATAAGCATGCAGTATTGATTTAACAAGCTTCTTGATTCTATTCCTTCTGATGATTAAGCATCCATTTTGATTGTAAGAGTATGGTGTAGAGTTTCAGGTAGTTAAACATTTAGTTTAACAGAATGGAATACGTATTAGTGTTAAACCAAATCAAACCTAACGATGGTCACGAGATCCGAACCTTAACGAAATTCACAAAGTATAGCACTTTGGCATCCGTTTAACGAAATTCACAAAGTATAGCACTTTGGCATCCGTTTAACGAAATTCACAAAGTATAGCACCTTGGCATCCGTTAGTTGGTTCCTGAATCGATCGGACAGAATATCGCATCGGTGATTATTGGTTAGAACACCAACGTATAGAGAGAAGAAGAAAAGAAATGAGCAAGGAAGAATGAAATCCTAGGCTCCAATTTATAGGCAGATTTCCTTCCTTAGCTAGGAAGTTTCCTTAACCATTAAGTTTCCTTAACTATTAAGTTTTCTTAACTATTAAATTTCCTTAACTATTAAGTTTACTTATCCATTTAACTAAATAACTTGCTTAGCTGTTTAATTAATCTCGCTTAGCTTAATTAATCTAGCTTAGCTTAATTAATCTCGCTTAGCTTAATTAATCATACTTAACTTAATTAGCAGATTAATTAATCTACTCAGCTAGCTTAACTGCTAAATTTCCTTAACAATTAAGTGTACGTAATTAGTAAGTTTAATAAGTTTATTTAACTACGAAGTTTACCTAACTATTAAGTTTATTTAGCTATTAAGTTTACTTAGTCGCTAAGTATTCTAGCAGCTCCCTGATTACGAGTTCTAATTTCTAGATACAATGGAACTCGTATTAGTGTATTAACTTAATTCAACTTTAACGATAATCACGAGATCGAAACCCTCACAACGAATGACAAAGTATAGCCAAATATTGGCAACACTTAAACATCCATTGGATCGGTTTTAATCGATCGGATAAAGTATCGTACCAGTGATTAGAGTTATTACCCTAATACGGACAAAGTTTCGGGATTTAGAAGTTATAATCCCGAGCTACTATTTACTATAATAAAAGCTGAAGGAAAGAAAAGAATTGAGCAGTTTGAAATGTAGCATTAATACCTTGGATTCGTAGCAGCGTTTCTCTACATGAAAGTGTGATTTTGAACGAAATGGATTATAACTCAGTGTAGGAAACGAATTTGAGCGTCGTAATAACAGTTCCATGCAAGTGCCAAACCCTGCTATATATACTAAAAAACCAGCTCTGTCGCGTGGCGCGACAGGCTGTCGCGTGGCGCGGCGGCGCCCCTTTTAGCATAGGGTAGCCACGTCTCCAACTAGCTTGTGTGAGTCGACGGATCGAAGAAATTCGATTTTTACAACGAGTTATGAGGATAATCGTCAAGGAGGGGATACCCCCCTGAGTTTTAGGGGCCCTGATCCTGATTCCAACTGTTCTGAAAATTTTAGGGGTCATGCAATATTACTTGGGTGTCTCAATTAGGGTTTCCTATTGGGCAAATTAAAATAAGAAATAGTATTTTTAATGAGAGTTGTTACATCTTTACCTCTCTGAACTATTTTATGATGAATGAAATGTATTTGCATGCAGAACGACTACTTTACCCATCTCAAATCGGGTTAACCTTGTAATCAGTTTAACGTAATGAATAATTGATTATGAGATTCTATCATTTGGTTCCATTGCCGGATAAGCGGGTATGGGACCAAATATGGAATTTTGTTTTATTTTTGAAGGATCGAGTTGTGACCCAAACGAGTCGTTCAGAAGAGCTCTAGTCTGTTTCAGAGGCGGAAACTAAGAAACAGACGTGAAAAACAGCTTGTTTCACTATTAATCGTCTTGTTTATTGATTATAACACGATTACAGATCAAACGATGCGTCGGCAGCACTTCGGTACCGGAATCGCAGAAGTTACAAATGATTTCGTATGAAGAGTATTTATAGGGGACCTGATTTCGTTTGAAGGTGACATGGTGTCCTTCAAACGAAATTAAACATCTTAATTTTGTTTGAAAGTGTCACATGTCATGTTCAAACGAAATTAGCTCAATCACACATAAATCCTACCCTATTTCTCGTACAACGCGCCCTGATCTAACAATTGTAAAACTAGACTCGATACAAGACGAAGTCGACAGACGTATGCACCAACAGACTCCCCCTCGGATGTTGACGAGTCTTAAGTGTCGAGTCTTCAACGTCTTCAATCTTTATCTGTCTTTGGGCTTCCAGGATCTTGGCCTGGCACTTGCCTCTTTCCAATTTCTTCAGCTAATATCCTCCTCAGATGATGCTCTATCAGTCTCTAGCATCTTCAGAATCAAATTCCTAGCTCTTCCATCTTCAGACACTCTCTTTCTAACAGACTCCCCCACAACTTGTGCTGGGATCTTAGTCTGGCTTTCACAGGTTCAGGAATCGCAATCTGACTCACCTGCAAATTCTCTACCCAAAAGTAAGTTTCACAAAATTTAACATTTAACAAATTTAGAAACCACTTATAGATAATTTCAAATCAACTCAAACACTTGACATCATTTTTAACAACTTATGTTTTGGGTATTTATATTTATAACAATTTTAGTTTCTGAAGATCACTTGTATGAAAATCATTTTCAACACCACACACACTCCCAAACCTGTTCGTCATGTTCAGCACTCGGAATTTTGAAAATCATCTTTTCAACATAAGTTGTCTAAAATCTTTTTGAATTTTTCAAAATTTATGCTAAAACACACCGAAAATCTTTTTGGATTTTTGACAAAACAGAAATGAAATGCAGTAAAGAAATATTTACATACAATTTTTTTGTGAGTTTGCGTAAGAGGATCATATCAGTTTTTTTTAGACAAATCACCAACACCGTTAAGCTTTAAACATTTTAAGTTCTAAACGATTCACTTAGATTGTCAGTATACTGATCCACTTAAATTTTCACACAAAGTTCAACTGATCCGAGATATGAAATTAATGTTTTAGAGACTTAAACTCATTCGTGTGTCCCACCTCAGAATATACTCCCGTATCCAGATCCCAATATTCAGTCTTACAGGTGAGTATACCTAGATGATATCTGTAAGGGGTTAAATTGCGAAACCGTGAGAGCTCAGGTCAGAACTTCCGTTCAGCAGAGAGATGACGGTTCGACTTTCGATGGGTCCCCTTTAGAGGATCTTTTTTACAAAAGCATTGATTAGCAATTTTATTGTCTCATCATTTTATGCTGAGGGCGGTGCTATATTTCAAGCAAGCAGTAAAGTATTCTCCGGGGACTAGGCCATTGCTTTCGCATTATCAGAAGTCCCGGGATAATACCCCAGATATCACTAAGCATAAAGACCTAGTATCTCAGAAAGAGGGGTCCTTCAAACAAGATTTCGGGGGTTACCCATATATCCGAGAGATGTTACCCACGATATAAGCAAGTTTGAATTTAGGTTTATATCTCGTCACAATTTACTAAATGTGCAAAAACCTACTGGCATATCATCAGTGAGACCGTTTATCACATTTTAACTTTCCATTTCTTAAGCATGCCGTGATAGTCCACTGATGTACTATCATTTCCTCTTTTTGACAACAAAACTCATTTTTGAATTTTATCATGTTTTTTACTTTTTCAAATTTTCAAATGTTTTTGGATTTTCTGAAATTTTTACTCCCCCTAAAATGCAAACACATTTTAGGAAATTTGAAAATAAACTATACAATAAAATGACAACTGATATCAAATCACTTCAGATCGCCATCCACTTGGCATAAACAATCAGAACTCTCCCTTTCAACAAACTATTTTCCCATTGTGATTTCAAAACACTTAAGTTTGTTTTAATCAAATGGTTTTTCCGGAAAATAAGTTTCGTTGATTTTATCACTTGTAAATTAGGGGTTCATCACATTGTTTCTCAATCATTTGTAGTAAAAACAAGTACAACTTAATGTCCTTGATTTACCACTTGTAAGTGAAAACCTTCTTCAACCTCTTGTAGGTTCACTTATCAACTCAAACCACTTGTAAATCAAAATATAACAATATAAAGATATCACCTGTAGATTTACCAATCAAACCTATTCAAGAATGATGCCGATTACTACTCATCTTACCAACCTGGGAGCTCCGGCAAGTCAGGATTTCAGTTAGGAAACACTTTCCCCCAAGCCTGACCAGCCTTGGGAGATTCTGGTACATATCTATCCCACCAACATTTTGATTTATAAAAATCTTTTGCACTTTTAACCTTCCCATCAACCATCTTCCCGAAAATATGTTTAACTTTTCCATTAAACGCCTTTTCAGCATCAAATTCTTTGTTATCAGCAAAGAATTGACCTGAAATCTCGAATCTACCTTTTGATTTCAACTTCAAAGTTTCCTTTGACAATTTTGGAAAATTTTCATCGTTCACCTCTGGAACGGAATTCTCAACCTTTTTCTCAACAAATGACTCCTCTGATTTTATGGAATCAGATTCATTGTCAGAACTGCTTTTAGATTTTACAACCCATCTTTGTTTGTTCAAATCGACTTGTCTTTTGTAAAACCGTTTTGAAGTTTCACCAACTTCCACAGTCGATTTTTCAACACATTTCTTTCTCATTTCAGAGTTAGAAGAAACTTCTTGTTTTGTATAATTGGACTCATGACAGTTCCAAGCAATGTGTCCAGTCTTTTGACACTTGAAACAAGTTCTTCTATCAACTCTTTGAGCAAATTTCTTCACATTCCTCTTTACTTCAGCAAGAAACTCTTGATTTGATTGTTTCCAGAACGGTTTCTTTTGCTCATCTTCAGAACTACCTCCTGCAACAAATGTTGTTTTTGGTTTATAATTTTTCTCATTTTTATAATTTTCTGAAGAACTAAAACCAAGACCTTTCTTTTTAAAATTACTGTTATGGTTTGGTTTCTTTTGAAAACCATAACCAGAACCGTAACCTTTTTTCTTGTTCAATTTCTGATGAACTCTTGAAGTGTACTTTTTAGGTTTTTCAGAAAGATTTAAATCTTTTATTTCATAAATATTAATTTCTGTTAATTTGAAAACCTGTTTGATCATTTCAGTTTTGACACTTCTTATTGGAAATTCCTCATCAGAATATAATTTGTCTGAATCATTCAACATATAAGCCACTTTGATTGATCCGTCATTCAAATTAGATTTTGATAACAGGAATTCTTTATTGTAAACTCTTTTAACCGGTGTACTCGGACTCTTTTCTGACGAACTCGAACTTTCAGACTTAGACTGCGGTTTTGACTCTTCATCCATATCTAACACCTGATCGACCACTTTCTTTACTAACTCAGACTCATGATCAGTGTCAGACGCTGTGAATGTGACATCAATATTGTCTGGTAATTCATCAATGATTTCAGACTTTAACTTGATATTGACTGCCTTTTTTAGACGCTCCTCGTTAGGATTCCTGGGAGAATAACTTTCATGGATCGGAGGCGGACATATGTTATACTTGACACTTTGTTTCTTACCAGTATCAGTATCTTCAGTCTTTTTCTCCATGAAAGCTTCAAGACCTGCAACAGTAGGATAAACACGATCAATCAAATAATCACAAGTAGTGTAACTCAACAGTAATCGTTTAATCCTTTCACTCTCAATCTTCTCAAGTTCCAACTCCTGTTTCAGCTTAGCACAGTCTTCGATATACTCATTGATATCACTCTGTTTTGTCATTAATGTTGCGCTCATTTTTGTCATTGCATTTTCAATCTCTGAATTCGTTTTTTTCAGACGATCAACTGTTTTGTTGAGCACATCATATGACTCCTTCACATATTTCACATCAGAAAGTAAATCTTCTTTAATCTTCTCCAAATCAGCAATCTTCTTATCTTTATCCTCACAAACTTTGCACGATTCTAAACACTTCAAACATGGTTTTTCAACTTCAACCATTTTTTCAACTATCTTTTCAATCTCGATAACCTTCTCAACTTCAACGAGTTTCTCTACCTCAACGATTTTCTCTATTTCAACAATTTTCTCTACTTCGACAATTTTCTCAACTTCAACTATTTTCTCCACCACTTTCTCCACTTCAACGAATTTTTCTACAACTTTCTCAGTCACTGGTTCAACATTTTTTTCTCCAGCTTCTGTCTTTGCTTTTTCATCAGCTAGCATTCTTGCTGCTTCCAACTCTCTCCTCAATCTGGCAATCTTCTTTTGATTCAGCATCTCCATTTTATCTGCAAAAAAGAAATTAAAGCTGTCAGGATCTAAACCTTTTCTAGCTTTATTAAGATGTTCTTCTTCATCATCAGTATCAACATCACTTCCAAGATCTGGAAAAATCGGGATTCTTTTCTCACTAGTCTCATCTTCACCCAGAATTCTAGCAACAAAACCTGAGCCTGATAGAATATATTTATCCCAGCTGAAACCTTCAGCAACAAATTCATCATCTTGATCAATGATACCAAAATAAGCTTTCTTATTTGCATCTTCGATCATTTTACCATGAGCAGTTTTTGTATCCTTTTGTTGAGGTTGTTGATCAATCTGATGAAAGATTGATTTCTGATAATAATTGTTCTTTTCTTGATTCCCGGTTGCTTCATTGTTTTTGCATTCTCTCTTAAAATGACCCTTTCCTTTACACCGGAAACAGGTAACCTTTGATTTGTCAAAACCCAATGGAGAAGTAGCCATTCCCCGAAACTCATCTCTGCCAGTAATTTGTTGAAATTTTTCTGCTCTCCTACAAGCACTAGCTAAACACCACTTCACATCCATCAACTCAAGTTCCTCTGCATCAATTTGGTCATAATCTTCTTTTGTAAGCATCGGATTTCCAATCTTTCCTGAAATCAAACCTTCATAAGATTCCAACATAGCAACGAGTGATGCCATGTGTTGCTTGGCTATTTCTGGAGATAAATTTTGACCATTTTGAATGTTCAATGTGACATTGCACTGCAGATTTGTTGAATTCTGTTGTTGAGGACTTGAAGTTTTAAAGTTTGGATCAAAACTTGAATATGCAGATGAAGATCCACCACTTTGTGTCACATTACTACACTTTGTTTCAGACGAACTGTCAGCTCTGAAACCAGTTTGGATCTTTGGGCTAGAACTGGCGGTAGCCTCAAACTTGTTCCCTCTGTAATACAAACTGACATCTTGTTGAGCATTTGGATTTGTCATGATAGCAGTTTTCTGGATATCTAATTCCTGCTCCTCAATTTTCTGAATGAACTGTGCCAAATTTATAGTCTCAGACTTTCTCATGTGTTTTACAATCATCAAATAAGTTCCCCACTTATGCTGTGGTAGTGCTTCAGCTAGTTTATCGACCCACTCATCATCATCTTTCTCAATTTTCAATCTTCCCATTTCTAATACCAGATGACAATATCTATCAATTGTCTCCTTTGTTGTTTCATGGTTGAAAGCTGTAAACATATCAAATGATTTTTTCAATAACGCCTTTTTGTTTTTGATCATATATGCGCTTCCTTTGAATTTCTGAATCAATGCTTCCCAAATAGATCTAGATGTACCATTATGTTGGAGCAGAACAAAAATATCTTCTTTAATCGCTTGTTGAAGAATACTGATCATCATTTTTTCACTTATAAATTTCAATTTGTCACCCTCTGAATAGTCAACAATAGATTTTTCAATTCCACGTTCATTCTTTGGTTTTTCATAATCTTTCAACAATGAACACCATGCATCAAATTTGTAAGCTTGCACCCAGTTTTCGAATCGATCTTTCCATCCTTGAAAATCTTCAATGTACATGAGCTTTGGCGGTTTCTGATAAGTTCCTGTCTCATTCTCATTGTACACAGTTTCAGCAGCAGTAACTAGAGCAACGGGTGTCGTGAACGCATTGTAAAATTCCTCTTCCATGTTTAAGCAAATTGTTTCACAAACCCAAGTCTTACACAAAATACCAGTTCAAACGGAAACACTTCTCAAACGGAATCACACTATAATGCAAAGTACCACTCTCAAACGAAATTACTTAGATACAGAAACCCTAATCTCGCTTGGAACTTCTCAAACGAAATCACACCTTTCAAACTAAATCATCTAATTTCGTTTGAACAAGCTCTCTTTCAAACGGAATACCTCTTGAACCGAAAACACCTAATCTCGTTTGAGCCTCCTCAAACGAAATAGCACACAGAAATGAAATCAGCTTATTTCGTTTGAAATCCCTCAAACGGAATTACGTCTTCAAACGGAAACACCAAATTTCAAACGAGATTAACTGATCTTTTCAAACGAAAACACGATTTTCAAACGGAATTAACCTCTAATCTCGTTTGAAGGCTGCTGACGTCATCATATTTCGATCTGTTTCAAACGGAATTATGTATTTGATCACGTTTTAGTTCGAATTAAGGTCCAAAACTCTCAAGGATTGGTTAAAACACTGTTATGTATGTTATATGTAAAAATCAGACCATTTTAACCGTGAAATTTTTCAATTTTGTGCAAGAAGGTGTAGAAAACAGATTTTCAAGCTGAATTTGGCAAGAACTCTTCCTCCTGAGCTCTGATACCACTTGAAGGATCGAGTTGTGACCCAAACGAGTCGTTCAGAAGAGCTCTAGTCTGTTTCAAAGGCGGAAACTAAGAAACAGACGTGAAAAACAGCTTGTTTCACTATTAATCGTCTTGTTTATTGATACACGATTACAGATCAAACGATGCGTCGTCAGCACTTCGGTACCGGAATCGCAGAAGTTACAAATGATTTCGTATGAAGAGTATTTATAGGGGACCTGATTTCGTTTGAAGGTGACATGGTGTCCTTCAAACGAAATTAAACATCTTAATTTCGTTTGAAAGTGTCACCTGTCATGTTCAAACGAAATTAGCTCAATCACACATAAATCCTACCCTATTTCTCGTACAACGCGCCCTGATCTAACAATTGTAAAACTAGACTCGATACAAGACGAAGTCGACAGACGTATGCACCAACATTTTTTTCCGTGGGTATCCGGACATGAGATTTGGTGATATATGCGTTTACCCAACCAAATTACCCAATAATGTATACTGGTTTACCCGATTATATACCTGAAATATTTCTTTTTTTTTTCTTTTTTTTATCTGCATCACCACATTTTGTATTGTCATTTTTAGTTTTGGTCTTTCGTTGCTCACTTGACTATGGTACAATCTATTCAATTAAAACTAAAAACATCACCACCTTTCTTTTGCCATGTTTACTTTTTCAAGATACAGGCCAAATAAATAATCCTTATCTCAGTTTTAAATAACAAATAAATATTTAATTAACAAATCCAATGTTATCACGTTTATATAGTTTTCTTTTAAAGTAAACGAGATGAGCTAAAAATAAAACGAAAAGTATAACTATTTTTAAAAGTAATTGACTAATAGTTGTCGGATTTTTACCCAACAAGTTTTAGGTAGGGTATATCTAACGACTATTTTTTATAAACTAATGGGTATACCCTAAATTTGCGGGTATGCCCAATACCCGACGAATAATTACCGATAAATACCCGACGGGTTTGGGCCGGATTCGGGACAAACTTTGTAATTGGGTATGGGGTTGGGACTGCCCAAACCTGACCCATTATCATCCCTACTTGAGCTCCATCCATGATAAAATTCTTGAATTCGATCCTAGTCTTTTGCAAATCATTTCGAGGACAGTATTCTTCCATCAGCATTGCCTTTAAGTCTTCTCAAGAAAGTTGGAAAGCGGCTTCTCTTCTCAATCTATCTGACAATTCCCTCTGCTCCTTGAGAACCATTAAAGTTTCTAGGGGTTATCGACTTCTATAATATCAATTTTTATACAGACATAGATCTCAGTCATATATTAATGATTAACAACCTCATCATAGCTTTGGACCACCAGATTCTATCTCCTCTAAAATAGGTTTCGAAGATGGATCTTCTTTGATACGCGCCATCCGTTCTTCAAGCTGCTCCTTTTGAGCGGGATTAGATAAACTTTCAAGCATCTAAGACGTTGATGGATCCTGCCAGTTGGATTACATTACCGTATTACATTACCGATAGCTTAAAAAACTTATAATATTAAGGCAAGTTGGATTTTAATAACCCAAAACCATGACACATTGGCCGGTTATTATCTATACTGACAATTTGACCAATGGCACTCCCAACTTTCACTTTTGTGTCGAGAGCAATCCCACTTACATAATCATCATATATTACATGTATGATTATAACCAAAATGAGGAAACATACATTCCTTGTGGGCAGAATCAGGTGGAAAAATTAAGTGTAAACTTACGACGAATATGCAAGTGGGATTGTCTTGGCAACGAAATGAAGTTAAGAGCGCCACAGGTTAAATTGTCAGCATAGAACTATGGATTCTTATCGGCCAATAGGTCATAGTTTGGATTATTAAAATCAATTTGCCAAATAACAAGAGCAATACCTGCATGATGACAGTACCAAGACTTTTCGCCATCTTCATGAGCCGAGGGTTTTGCATAAACTGCTGCTCTGTGGAGGAAAAATACTGTTGTTTGATATCAAACTGAGGAACGCCGTCATCACCACCATGAAAAGTCTGTCGGAATTGCTCAGCCATCTTGTTGAATGATGGATCTTTTTCTATTTGCTTTGCTATATCCTTAATGCTTGGATCATGTAACCATACCTGTATAAGTAAAAATGTAAATCACCGTTGATTGAAAAAGAAACATAAAAACTTGTACGCCAGATTCTTTTAGTTTGATTAAAAGTCAACTTTCTTATATAACCATAATCAAATAATTATGTTTAACTAACTGTATATAATGCTTTTGAACTTGCAACACCACCAAACTCTTGTTTTAAACCAAAGAGGCGTTTGTGCAGACGATTAAATGGTTGCTCTATCCCTTACATTTTTTTATTAAAAACAGTAAAAGTAACACGATAATTATTAGATTCATGTGTAAGTTAGCATCAAGCTCACCATTTTTTTTAAAAGCTAGCATTATCATGAGTGTGCACGCACGCGCAAACACACAAAGATTAAGTTACGTATAATCATGAAAGAAAGGACTGTACATTAAGTAAACCAGCCATAGATAAGAAGTCACAAGGATTTGCAAAAAATCCAGCTCCAGGAGGCATGAAGGGCATAGCAGGTGCAGCAGGTTGTGCATCTGAAAAGGTGATTATTTGAAACAAACAAATCAATTATATTATTTAATTTTATTATTAAATAATATATAACCAGTGTATATCTAGCCACCTTAACCCAATACAACATTACACATAAAGCCCCAATTAATCAGAATTTGTGAGATCAATCTACGTAGTATTAACAGTTAAAGAAACAAACAATTTCATGAAAAACTAATTTAATTCCACAAAATTAATCAGAATTTGTGAGATCAATCTACGTAGTATTAACAGTTAAAGAAACAAACAATTTCATGAAAAACTAATTTAATTCCACAAATATGGACCCACTAAACACATGAACATAAACAAAAACATACCCACTGAACTCTCAGGTTTGGCAGCAGCAGCAGCATCTTTCTCATTGCCCTATAAAAAACCCAACAATCAAAATCATCAGAAAAAATAAACCCTAGATCAAGATTTAAGAATCAAACAATCCATATAGCAAACCCAGTAAAAAAAACAAACTAAACCCTCACGAATAACAGCGAATGTAATGGTGGGGATTAATTAAAAGATTTATAAAGTATTCAAAAAACATACGATGGTGACAGGATTTTACCTTGGACATTTTGATTGAAGCGAGGAAACAATAATAATAAATGAGTAAACTGCAGTTTTACCCCCTGGAGATATAGCCCATTGGCATCCTTACCCCTTATCATAAGAGGGGCCTACTACTATAACTAAGATAATCTCTTAAAAAGTCCGAAAGTGCGAAAATCATCAAAGGATGCATTAAAGATGAGTTGGGTCCAAATGATTCTATCTTGTCTATTTGTTTTTTCATTTTACTTATCTTTTCATTTTTCGATTTTATTTTCATATTTTAAAAACTCTTTTCTCAAAATTTGGATCGATTAGACGTTGACGCTAAACCGGCATTAAAAGCTCTTGTGTCTTTAGACGACCTCGGTATCTTACGTATCTTACCAACGCTATACTACGCTCGCGATGGGTGCACTTGCCCAAGTGTGTGTTTAGTGTTAGTATAATATCGCGTTTTATAAATTTAAAACTTGACTAACGCGTAAAACGGGCTTAAAATATTAATAAAATCACATCACGCTTAACGCACACAAGTGCAGATCAGCGAGTGCTCAATCATATGATGGCTTCGGTCCACCATAATAGCTGCTCAGCGTGTCGTAAAAGGAGCTCATATCAAATATATCCACCAAGCCTCCTGCTGCGGGCGGATCTTGCTGTTGCTGAGCTGACGACGACTGCTGCTCTTGCTGACTCTGCTGCTGAGAAGGATACTGATACGGTGGTGGGCGGAACGGATACGAACTCTGAAAATGCGGCTCCGAATACACTCGTGGTAGCCACATAGAACCATGCACCTGCGGCGTAGGAGGTCGCACCATGCCAGGCTGGAATGGTGGTAGCTGACTGTAATCCACGTAAGGTGGATTTTGCACAAACGGCACCCCCATACAATAATCATTGTGTCGCCTTCTTTGGTTTTCATCATAAGCCCATAAATTGAGATTCATTTCGTTACCGATATGCACAGCTCGTTGATGGGCCATTAACTCATTGTGTTGCCGCTCCCGTTCGACACCCAGCCTCGAACCCTGATCGTAAAGTGACTGCTGAAAAGGTTCCCAAGTAACATATTCGGGTGGACGCATACTTTCCACCCGAGCCTGCATCGCATCGTCAAAGACACCCCATGAGTGAGCCGACTGTCTCGGCTCTAATCGTACCGGTTCTTCAACTTGTGCACTCGAACCTGCACCCACAATCTCCCCTGCTTCTCTTTTTCGTCTCATCACTTCCTCATCACTCGAGTCTTGGTCATCCATTTCACCTCCACTAGGTGCTTGCTTCCCCCATTGAAGCACCTTCAGCTTTACACCATCACCAAATTTGATTTTATGCCACAATTTCGTCTTTTTGTACGGAATTTTCTCGTTCTTACAAACATCCGCCAGCGCGAATATAGTGTGTGGCTTTCTAAACGCGTACTCCCCAGGTTGGAGTGCCCCATGCTTTTCCAACAATGCACTTAACAGTCGCGCGTGTGGGATTAACTTTTTGTTTTTCTGATTTCGTGCCTGCCACACATGCATTATTACAAGCTGCCTGAAAGAGAGGTGTAATTGACCGGTCATCAATGCGTAAAGAACCGGTAGCTCCCACTTTCTAATTGCCACCCTATCACCCGTCCTGGGTGTCACATTCGTAAGAAGGTAACTCAGCAGCAAGCGTACATTCGGTTTCAAATTGTCTCGCTTCATCTCCACTCCCTTATTCAACATGAACAACTCTGTGTTCAACACATTACTTGCCACCAATTTCTCCGGATGTGAAAAGTAATCAGTCGGCTTCACAATTTGATAAAAACTATCGGCCTTTGAATCAAACTTCGCTAAAGACCTCAAAGTAGCGGGCGACAAAGTGACTGTTTTGTTGTTGACTTTTCCCGATAACGTGATAGTTTTCGGGGGGTCGTTCCCATCGTCTTTTGTAAGCGTGCTCATCCATTCCATAATACTTTTCACGTATACATCTCCGTTCGAATGACCCTTAAAACTAAGCACCGCTTCCCAACCTAATTCGGTGAATTTCTCAAAGAACCCAAGAGCTTTAAAATCCGACCTCATTATTGTTTTTTCACACATCATATTCTCCTTAATCGAATGAGCATCACCCATCTTCTCATAGAATAACTCCGGTTGAACTTTAAGTGGTAACTTGCTTAACTGCCCATTTACCCACATGCCCCTATACGGGGGGTCACCATATTTCCTAGCTTGTGGTTCTTCCTGAACCTCTCGTTCTTCTTCCACCGGTTCCCGGATTGATATTCCGGTTGTTTTCCGCTTCTTTGCCGCAGCCGGCTTAGATGGCGGATCAACAGCTTTTTCTTTCCCTGGACGTCTCAGTCGCGTCATCCTACATTCACAAACCACAACAAACAGTGCAAATCAAATTCATTATATGAAACATAAACAAGAGTGTACTATCACCCTTCCCCACACTTGTTTAAAGTGAAATTCAAAGCCAACAATCACCCAATGTTTGTTGCAACAGAATTGTCTTTACTTTTTATCAAGCTCATGCTCATTAACAAAACCCAGTAGCCATAACCTTCCCCATTCTCAGATACTAGTGTCAAAATTCAATTTTTATCACAATTTCAAAGACAAACTACAATGACATGCTTCACATTCTCAGTTTCTCATATAAAGATTCAAGCATCATTCATATTTCATCCAAATAACCACTTAACTTCATCACACTAGCATAATAATGAATAAAAACGTACCTTTTATGTTTAGAATAAGCTTCAGATTCAACAAACTTCACTCCATAACGAAAAACCCCAAATTTGGAAATTAGGGTTCTTCACACAATGCGCTGATTTCTTACAAACAGAAGCGAATCGGATACTAGAATCGTGTTCTCCTCGAAAAATCAATTAAGTTGGCCTTTTGAATGAACTGATTTGGTGGAGAATCGAGAGAGTTATGGAGGGATTGAAGAACTTGAAGGAAAAAGATGGTGATGATCGATGAGTTGTGGGTGTACAAGGACCAATCTGACTTAATTGATGTTTGTGGGTTGCATACGGGTCGGATCCGGATGATATTAGTGGTGTAAAACATGTTACTGGATCGTCCATACCCGACCTGGAGGTCCCCTGCGCTGACTACCGCACGACCGAAGCTACGGCTCTGAACCCGTAACTTACGGTTTCAGTTTTACATCACCCGAAAATCCATTGGTGGCCAAATCCAACCCAACCTTTTATTAAAAAATTAATATCTCTTTTTTCCACCTACACAACCCAACCTTACTCAATTTTTAACACACATTCACAACTCATCCCAACATAAAAATATATGTTTCTGAACGAACTCGGTTTTTAAAAAAATTTATATCGGATGTTCACAAAAAAAAAAATGCCGTGTATTTAGTTTTTCTTTAAAGTTTAAATATTTTAAGTTATTTGATTAATTATATGATTAGGGGTATTAGTTTGGGTTGCAACCAAGGTTGCTCCACCAACCTAGTTGTCAACTTTGGTTGGTATTAATTTCTTTTTTTATTTTTTTTTAATTACTCAAACTTTTGTCTTATTGGTGACCAACCTAACATTAGGTCACCAATGAACATAGTAAGTCCCAACCAACTTCCGTAAACCTCATGTTAGTGTTGGCGTTCTTTTAATAACTACAAACCGTAACCTACAAAATAAAGACCATAGCTTACGGTTTCCGTATAATGTGCATGTTGAGCTGGGCATGCATACCGTAGGTCACGAAATCCTCATGTGCCTTACGGAATTAGGTTGCTGTTTCTTTTTCATTTCCGCACCGTAACCTACGGGTTAGTAACAATAAGTTATGGTTTCCATTTCCTTGTCCTCTAATTTCACCCTAGATAGTGGGAAACATATGTCGCAACATAAGTGAATGTTTTAACATGGTTTGTAAATAATTACTTCGATTCTTCTCGTCAAAATTTGAATTTCACGGTTTACTAGCCCGCTCCACCCCCCATAAAAAAAAAAAACATGTCTTCCGCGACACACAGTTTAATCCGAACAACTTACTTGGGCGGTTCCAACTTCCACACACTTGGGTAATTGTATCCGTGACGAACGATACAACGTTAGAATCTGCGAAAAAAATCATATGCAAAACCAAACCAAACGAAACAACAAATGCACAATAGTCTACAACCTCGGGCTGCCTCCCGAGAGCGCTAAGTTTAATAGTCTTCAGCCAGACTTCGTACCTGACATGGTTATTCTGAATCATGGACCAAAGTGCTTAACATGAAGCACTCCGACTGTTTATCCGGTCCGTTGATATCATTTGCTTCCAAATACGGTTTCAACCTATGTCCGTTCACAACTTGCCTCAAATGGTCATCAAAATCTTCGAGCTCTATGTCTCCGTAGTTTCCGATCCGCGTGATCAGATACGAACCCATCCATTTGCTTTTCAGCTTACCTGGAAACAATTTCAGTCTAGAATTGAATAGCCATACCTTCTGTCCTACCTCAAACTTCTGTAGCCTTAACTTTGCATCGTGCACCTTCTTCGTCTTGTCCTTATACGCCAATGCACTCTCGTATGCTTCATCCCTTAATTCTTCAAGCTCTCCCAACGACAATTTCATCGCTTTACCTGCACATTCATAATCCATGTTAACTTCTTTTACAGCCCATAACGCACGATGAGCAAGCTCAGCAGGTAAATGACATCCTTTTCCATAGACCAACCGATACAGTGTGGTTCCAATACTCATTTTAAACGCCATACGATGCGCCCACAAGGCATCATCCAACTTAGTGGACCAATCCTTGCGGTCGGGTCGCACGGTTTTTTGTAAAATCTCTTTTATTTGCCTGTTAGAAACCTCAACATGCCCACTCGTTTATGGGTGATACGGTGTAGCAATTCGGTGGTCTATACCATAACGTTTAAGCAATTTTCCAAAATGAAAGTTTTTGAAATGTGATCCCCCATCACTTATGATCACACGAGGGATCCCAAACAGCGAAAATATGTTTGTTTAGACAAATTTGCAAACAACTTTATGGTCGTTTGTCTTAGTGGCACTCGCTTCTATCCATTTTGAAACGTAATCCACAACCACCAAGATGTATTTTTTTCCTAACGAATTAGGGAATGGGCCCATGAAGTCGATTCCTCAAACGTCAAAGATATCAACCACGAGGATCGGCTGCATGGGCATCTCATTCCACTTTGAGATACTCCCTAATTGTTGACATCGAACACAATTCTTCACAAATTCAGCTGCATCCTTGAAAATTGTAGGCCAATATAGCCCACACGCAAGCACTTTATGCCCAGTTTTCTGTCCGCTGAAATGTCCACCACACGCCGATGCGTGCAACAATTTCAACACACACTTTATCTCCTCATCCGAAATGCAACGTCGGATTATCTGATCAACTCCAATCTTAAAAAGATCAGGCTCGTCCCAAATGTGCGTTTTCGCTTGAGCTATGAACTGTTGCTTCTTCTTTTTCGTCCAAAACTCCGGAAAATCACATGTAACAGCAAAGTTAGCGAAATTAGCAAACCATGGTTTAGTTGAAACAGATAATATATGTTCATCAGGGAACATTTCATCGATTTCAACATCCGGTGCGTCTATTTCATGCACCACCCGTGATAGATGGTCTACTACGACGTTTTCACTACCCTTCTTATCGAGAATTTCAAGGTCAAATTCCTGCAATAACAAAATCCATCGAATTAACCTTGGTTTAGCGTCCTTCTTCTCCATGAGGTACCTGACAGCACTATGATCATAATAGATAACAACTTTACTACCCCATAAATAGGACCTAAACTTATCCAATGCATAAACGACTGCAAGCAACTCTTTCTCAGTAGTGGTGTAATTTAACTGAGCATCCAAAAGAGTTTTGCATGCATAATAAATAGCCACGGGTTTCTTGTCAACCTGTTGTCCCAACACTGCCCCCACCGCATAGTCGCTCACATCACACATGATTTCAAAAGGGAGCGACCAATCCGGTGATTGTAAAATGGGGGCTTCAATCAATTGTTGTTTTAAATTGTTAAAAGCTTTCAAGCACTTTTCATCAAAAACAAATGGAACATCTTTTAACAACAGGTTGCATAGCAGTTTTGTGATAACAGAAAATCCTTTGATGAACCGTCTATAAAACCCGGCGTGTCCTAGAAAGGAACGGACGCCCTTAACATTAGTAGGAGGCGGTAAAGTGGAAATAACCTGAATTTTTGTGTGATCTACCTCAATTCCCCTATTTGAAATCACGTATCCCAACACGATACCATACTGAACCATGAAATGGCTCTTTTCCCAGCTTAAAACCAAGTTAGACTCGACACATCTTTTTAACACCTTTGTTAATTGATCTAAACACAAATCGAAAGACGTACCGAAAATGGAGAAATCATCCATAAAGATCTCGAGAGAATCCCCGACCATATCAATAAAAGATACTCATCATGCACCTTTGAAAGATGGTTGGGGTGTTACATAATCCAAATGACATTCGCCTAAATGCAAAGGTGCCATAAGGACACGTAAACGTAGTTTTCTGTTGATCCTCTAGATGTATCGCAACCTGATTATAACCTGAGTAACCGTCTAAGAAACAATAATATTTCTGACCTGCGAGTTTCTCTACGATTTGATCCATGAAAGGCAAGGGGAAATGGTCCTTTGAAGTTGCAACATTCAACTTTCGGTAGTCAATGCAAATCCGCCACCCGGTTACCGGCCGAGTGGCAATCTGTTCGCCATCTTCACCTTTCACAACTTGTATACCGGCCTTCTTTGGTACCGTTTGAGTTGGGCTGACCCACGTGCTATCAGAGATAGGATAGATTATACCTGCATTCAGCCACTTAAGTACCTCTTTCTTCACCACTTCCCACATATTCGGGTTCAGACGTCTTTGTGCATCCCTCGCCGGCTTTACGCCTTCTTCGGTGATGATCCGGTGCATCACTACAGATGGACTAATCCCCTTTAAGTCTACAATCATCCATCCAATCGCCGCCCTATACTCCACTAACACCCTCATCAAAGCCTTTTCTTGAGCCTTCGTCAAATTCGATGTGATGATCACCGGAAGGGTGTCATTGTCTCCCACGAAGGCGTACTTGAGGTGTTTCGGTAACTCCTTCAACTCTACTTGTGGAGGTGATTCCAAAGATGGTTTCAGATGCGTATCGATGTGCTCGGGTAGACTTTCCACTTGATGAGTCCAAGTGGGTTTCCCGTCTTTAAGTGTCATCACCTCCAATTCCTTTTCAGCTTCATTCAACTCTTCCGACAACTCTGCCTGTTTCCTGTCACAAATAACACACGTCTCTGTTGTGTTTACCCCATTTTCATGAGGATGACACTCGTCAATGATGTCCGCCATACAACATTCATCGCTAACCAGAGAATCAGATGTACGGGAAAACACATTTAATCGGACTTTCCTATTACCAAAGGTCATGTCAACTGTTCCATTTCTGCAATCAATTAAAGCGTTGGCAGTTGCTAAAAATGGTCTACCGAGTATAACATTAGGTTGTTTAGTTTTATCAATTGAGACATAGTCTAAATCCAAGAAGTCAATTGGGTAGTAAAAATCTTCCACTTTGACAATGACATCACACACGATTCCCCAGGGAAGTTTCAAAGTCAAGTCGGCCAACACTACTGCAGTGTCGTCTTTCTGTAACGGTCCGAAATCGTATTGATCATAAAGGCTCCCCGAGAGAATACTCACACTCGCTCCCAAATCCAACAATGCCCGACTCATTTTAACGTCGCCCACTTGAATGGGGATTAACGGAGCACCTGGATCTCGGAGTTTAGGAGGGATGGCACCCGGCAAAACGACACTAACATTTTCGGTTAAATCGATTTTCTTTGGAAATTTGTTTTGCCGCTTTTGGGTGCACATGTCCTTCAAATACCTTGCATAAGCCAGAACCTGCTTTATCGCATCTAACAACGGGATATTGATTTTCACTTGTCTAAAAACTTCCCACATCTCTTCCTGTTGTGGGCCTCTTTTGGTGGTTTTAGTTCCCGGTTCTACCAAAGCTTGAGGAAACGGGTTGGTTTTGACTCCCGCACCCTTTTCCGTAGCCTTGGTTGATGCCTTTTCTAATACCCTATCGTCTGTTTCTTGAGAAATTGTTTTATTAGGTTTCTTAGGGCGTACAGGTTCAGGCTAATGTTCCTCATCCTCATTTTCATCCCAATCCTCCACCACACCTTCAACGAGTTGTGGTGGAGTGCCAACCTTATTATCATACACTTTACCATAATGAAGTACAGTTACCTGGTTTACACGTGCATTCTTGGTAGTTGAACTGCTGCTTTGATGTTGTGGGTTGAACGTGGTGGTACTTGGCAGCTTTCCGGGGTCTCTTCTCAACTGGGCTATATCCTCTGCTAATTTCCCCAATTTCTTCTGCATTGCTGCAAATGTCTTATCTCCGACCTCATTATCCTTCTGAATATCCTTCATGAACGACATGATTGCATCCAGCTTCGAATCACTCGAGTCGCCTCCACCACCTGAAGAATTACCTTGCTGGTTACCTTGATTCCTCCAACTCCCTTGATAATTGCCTTAATAATTGCTTTGATTTTGCTGTTGGTTGTTGGCTTGAGGCCCTTGATTGTATTGGCCCCGATTCTGGTAACCTCCTTATGAGTAATTTCCTTGCCGATTCTGATACTGTTGACCTCCTTGGTTAGGTACCTGAAAATCTGGGTTCAACTGGTTAGCAGAATTACCATAACTAAAATTGGGGTGGTTTCGCAAACCTGGATGATATGTATTCGATTTCATATCATATTGCTTTCGTTCACCGTACAATTGATTCACTTCTTCGGTCTAACCACCCAACACAGCACACTCTCCGACTTGATGTCCTAACTCTCCACATTCAGTGTACACCGAAAACGTATTGGCAGTTTTAACTTCACCCCCTTTTCCAAGGTTCATTTGAGCTACCTGACGCTCAAGCAATAAGTTTTGATGCCTTAACTTCTCGACCCGTTCCTCAGCTTCATAATCGACTGACTTCGTTGAACTCGATCTTTCCCTCCTGCTAGATTGTGCCTATCTCTTAGAAGTGGCACTTTGTCTCTCCAAGTATGCCCAATTTGCATCCTCGGTGTTTGTGAGAAACGTACCATTGCTGATGGCGATAAGATCTCTCACATCATCAGGGAGTAGCCCATCATAAAATGCCTTTATCAGTTCCCATGTCTGAATGCCATGATGTGGACATTTTCTTAGCAATTCCTTGAATCGTGTGAAAGCTTCATGAAATGTCTCCCCTGAGTGCTGTTGGAAAGCTCTGATTGCCTCCCGAGCTTCACTGGTTCTGTTCATCGTGTAATACTCCACCAGAAACACCTGTTGCATCTCTTGCCAAGTGTAGATACTACCCGGAGGTAATGTTGCAAACCACTGTCTTGCCTTGTCTTTCAGGGTAAATTGAAACAACATTAGCTTCACCTCATCCTTTGTGAACCCTGACCCTCCAATAGTCTGGCAAATTGAATCAAAACTTGCAATATGCAAGTATGGTTCTTCAGTTCTTTTTCCATAGAATTCCGGCAAATGGCCTAAGTATTGAGGCCTCACTTCGAAGGGTCGATTATTGTTCCCCACCGGTGTAACTATAGCTGATGAGTTGGGTACTACAACGGGTCGACAATGACCTTCAACGCCTTGAACTGGTGCCCCTTGAACGACTTGTGGGACACCATCCATAAACTGTATCTGCTCACCCCTAAACCGATTATTAGCTTTTTGATTTCCCGCATTAAACTGCAGGACTCCATTATGAACTTGATTTTGTGGAAGCGGTTGTGGGATGTGATGTCTTTGATTGACCTGTTGTTGTACTAGATAGGCTTGATTAACATTATACCCATCATCGTATCTGTAATCCGCGTACCTTCCGTCATACTGGTTTTGATAATCATCCTCCTCCCAACCAGATTGCCAAGTATGAACACTGCCTTCTCTATGTCGGGAACCCTCATCATACCCGTGTTGATGTTGTGGTTGATTAAGGCGAATGATTTCCCCCTGTCGGAGATTAAGATTTCCATGTTGGTTTTGTGGGCCTGGGTTGAATTGTGGAAATGGTTGTGGTGGTGGTTGATTCTGGTTTTGGTTATTGGGCTGGTTTTTATTTTGATGTTGGTTTTGAGGAGGTTTTGATTTTGATGTTGGTTTTGAGGAATTGGTGGATCTGGAATGGGTGGAATTGGTTCGTTCTGTTAAGCTTGGTGTTGTGGCTCTTGATCAGCCATTTCGTGAGCTGCTTGTTCAAGGTCTTGAGCAACTGTTGACGACTAAGCTTTAGCTTTCACCGCTGAACGTAGAAGAACGAGATTCTGTCAAGCAGTCTTTTCTATTTCTGGATCAAACAATAATGGTGATGATTTCTTGGAAAACCTGGTATGCATGCAACACTAAAATCACCTGCACACAGACAAACAAGAAACCGAGCGTAATACAGAACGAAACAAATAAACGACAAACAAAAGGAAATATTTTTGGATTTTTCTAATTTTTAGGTTTTTTGAATTTTTAAGAAAACAACTAACTAAACTAAGCGCACCGACTCCCCAGCAACGGCATCATTTTGATTGATTTCGTAAAGTCAGTCAAAAATATAAGTGAAAATGTCCTATTCACCTTTTACTACTAGTAAAGGGTAAGTAGGGTGTCGAATCCATGGGGAATCAGTGGATAGTATTAAAGCTCGTTGTTAATGACTATTAGCTAATTTAAAACATAATTGCTTTTTGCAGTTTTTGAGATTAATTATGAAAACGAATGGAAATTTGCAGTTGTAAACAATAATGAGAGAAAGTGGACCAATCTCCGGGTTTTCAGGTTATGTATAAAATCAGGTTACTTAGTTACGACCAATTGGAAATCACATAGGCATGATTTGAAAACTTGTTTTGATAAATAACTAACGGATAATATATTTGATTGCAATGATCCACGATCGAAACCAAAGGATTGATGCAAATGAATAGTAATCCAATTAATTACCAATTTAAGATTTTATAAACATAATCAAGTTCAATGATTAAAGATTTAAAATCAATGACAACTTAGAACTTAATCCAAATTGTTGATGAAACAACCAAATAATTGATGAACTGAAACGTTTACGATAATCAAATAATGTTTAATCTCAACAAGAACAATAAAAACGACTAACCGAATGATTAATCAGTTCCTAATCCAAAAAGTCGTAAACACAAACAAACCTAATGTTTAAACACAACCCTATTCCCGGAGACGATCACAGAAGACTAGCCGCTCATGACGTTCGAACAACCTTCAAAAGCTTGAGATAAGATTGAATTCATAAGCGAATCAGTATTTGCAGAAGATGAATAATGATGTTGATGAGATGAATTTTGAGAACAAAAATCTTGAATGATGGCCCTTAAAGTCGATGATGATGAAGTGTTAATTATGAAATCTCCCAAATTCGTGATGGATCATGTATGTTTTTTTAATGATGGTGGCTGCTAATATATTCAAGATGTTGCTGCCAATTATCGATGGTCATGATGATGTTTTGACTAGGGTTTTAAAAACCTTAATATTGTTCCCCAAAAACCACATGTGCCGCCCACTTGAAACCGTAGGCCCCATCTTTGATCCGTAAGCCACATGTTGAATTCACTGTTTCTTTTTGTTTGAAGCCCATGCACAACCGTAAGCCACATGTTGATATCGTAAGCCACATTTTCAAGTATCTGTTTCTTTTGTTGTGAAGCCATGATCAAAAGTCAACATGCACCATTAACTCCTCCAATCCCAATAATCGTCCAACATATAATATTGTATGATGATGGATTAATTAATGTTGTTGAATAGAAAGCATGCATGTGCCAAAGTCCACTTCTCTTTTCTCCACTCAACATTTATGTGATGATGATGACTTAATATGATGTTTACCGATGAGTTGAAGCCCCAAAGTCATGTATCCCTCCAAATCATGATGATGAGAGGTGTTTTAAGGGCTGCCAATATTCGAGATGTTGCTGCCAATGTTTCGTGTTTCTTGTGTCTCCAAGCTATATCTCGACCCGAACAAGTTCCGAATAACGTAAACTCTCATGATAAACATCTGTGCTTGTTCCGTTCCATCACCATGTGTTCCAAACTTCACCGAATTAGGTGATTTACCTGTAAAACCACGAACACTCGTAGTAAGCCTATTCCAATCATATAATCATATAAAACTGAAAAAAAACATGTAAGATAAGCACTTAAACATTCATGTTTCACACTCTCCATCACTGTCGAACCCCCCAACGAATGTGAAACGTTGCAATCTTACCCCTGCTGTCAAATGACTTTAACATTCTGTTAGTTGGCATGCGAAATGACAATACTACCATTTCTAACTACCCCCCGGTCTTTCTAACTATAATGGACCTTATCCCCTGCAGAAAACGTTTCCCTTCCCGCCTAAATTGTTTGACCAGACAAAGTCAAAGCCTGCACATATTGATTTCAAATGCTGATTCTAATCCTAATCCCAATCCTATTTCCTAATCCTAATTCCAAAACCATGTGATTCTTCAAACAATCAAGAATCCAAAACAACAAGAATCCTAATTCAACCAGTATTAACTTACACAAGCACGTGAACTGTAATCCGAATCTAACTACATATTCAACAACCTATGGACAACATAACTGCACATCCAAATCCTAATCCTAACTGCAGATTCAACAACCTATAACTGCACATCCAAATCCTAAGCCTAACTGCACATTCAACAACATAGATTCAACAACCTATAACTACACATAACTGTAATCCTAATCCTAATTGCAACAGGTTCAACGGCCTATAGACAACATAACTGCACATCCAAACCTAATCCTAACTGCACATTCAACAACCTATGGACAACACTACTTCTGGGATTAAACATCAAACATGCTGCAAATCGTAGTTCTAGTGTAAAATGACATGCTGCAAATGTCTAAGCTTCTGTAAATGGTCATTTTGACTTTTTACCTTAGTCAAACTTCTGGGATTAAACACATCAAACATGCATAAAATGATGGATTAAACATCAAAACATCAACATACAAAATACAAATTGTCTAACCTGCTAAGCTGCTGCAAATGTTATCCTACTTCAAAGTTAAGTTAACCTACAAAATACACATTACTATTCCTACCTAACTACTAACTTATCATCAGGTCAACTCTCCGGTGGATAATGGAAGTTGATGACAGGGAGACCAAACAAGGAGACCACCAAATGGACCACCATCAATGAGCTTGATAGACTCATCGTCAGGTCAACTATAAAAAAAACACCAAACAACACAAAATTAACATACAAATCCGACTATTTATTAATACTCTATTTATAACATCATACAAATCTGACCCTAATCGAACCCTCCATTTACATCATACAAATCCTACCCTAATGGGGTTCATACATGATATCTGGAACCCTGATTAACTAAGAATGACATACATATCAAACTGTGTTTCACCCAATCTGTGATCTCTAACCCTTTAAATGTGGAACCCAAAATTAACTAAGAATGACATACACTGGAACTACGATTATACCTGAGGTGTGCCTGATCAGATATCTGATAACCCAACAGAGTACCGGCATTGTGTTGATTGGAGAGGAGAAAGCTTGCGTCGCTGTTGGTGTCGCCGGAGAGAAGAAACGGAGAAAAGTGGGGGGTAAGGTTGAAGTGATGGTCATATATCTAGGGTGCTGTGTTGAGGAAGATATCTTACTTAAGTGGAAAAGACGATTATACCCTTTGACCGTTAAAAACTTACGTTGACTTTAAACAGCATTTGACAGCAGGGGGTAAGATTGCAGCGTTTCGCATTCGTTGGGGGGGGGTTATACAACAAAAATTTCATGGTAGGGAGTAAGGGTGCCAATGGGCTATATCTCCAGGGGGTAAAATTGCAGTTTACTCATAATAAATTGATGTTTTAGGTCTGAGTTTACTGAGGATGGTTTTACGGTAAAACTCACGAACAAGGTCCGCACAGGGCCTGTTATTTTTGGGGCCTGAAGTTTTGAAAAATAAATAAATCTATATTCTATATTAAAAAAAATTAAATGTCATTTTAGTTCCTATAATTTAGGCTATTTTGCTAGTTTAGTCCAAAGGTTTCATTTTTCGCCTGTGCGTCCAAAAAGGTTTCAACGTTGCTATTTTAGTCTACTGAGTTAATTTCATTCATTATTTCTTTTGAGAAGAGCAATTCGCTCATTTTATATGGCCGTATTGCCCTTCAAGTTAACAGAATTACATATAAAATAACCGAATTGCCCTTCGCGTTAACAGAAAAAAATGGATGAAGTTAACTCAGTGGACTAAAATGGCAACAGTGAAACCTTTTTAGACCCACGGGCGAAAAATGAAACCTTTGGAGTAAACCACAAGAACTAAAATGGCATTTAACTCTTAAAAAATAAATCTTTACCACATGTCATGTAACCTGTAACACTCGTCTAAAGCCAAAGAATTGGTTTTTAAGCGGCATTTGGTTTTCTCCTTTTTTTTCTTTTACGCGGCATCTTGAAACGGAATTAGGGTATCACGGAAGGGCTCTCAAAATTGATTCGTTAACAAATAGGCTGTCAAATCCCCAAATCCCTGGATGACGTTCAAAGGGTCTTCGCTGATATTATGATATCCCAGCTTCTATTCTCTACAAAAAAGGAAACCATTAGCCTCGCCACGGAGGATCCCCCCCGGGGGGATCCGTGACCAAGCTCCGGCGTGAGAGTAAGTAAACTTGTCGGGAAAGTAAGAGAAGCTTATTCCGATGAGCGCAGTCACTGGAATATCCTCTATGGTGTGGATTGGCTATAAATGTGGATATTTAATGTGAGAGAGTTATGGTCGGAGTAAATGAGCGTATCTAGCATTAAGTGAGGGTTACCTTGGTTGTTAAGGATCATGGTTTTACCTTCCTTATATAAAAGGAGCTGCTTATCTCTCTTGAGAATGGTTCCAAGATCATCAAACAGCTCTTGGTTGTCTTTGGGGGACTCAGACACGTGTCTGAGCCCCAGCGGTTAGATAACTCACTGCATTAAATGAGGCCAGCCTGTGAGTACTATGTTTCCGGCAACCCCTTGCTGCTTATCAATCAAACATTTAATGTTCCTGCAACGACTTCGGATCTTCTTTCCTATTCTTTTCCCGCTCGTTTCGTGTATAAGACCCTTGATGATAAAGAAATATTAATTTTGGGCTTTGTTGATTGGGCCCAGACGATTAAAGCCCAAGACGGATCATGTTGGGCTTCCAACTGGCCCGTCATCAAGTCATCTCTCGTCCCTAGTCCTGAGACTCAAGTCTCATGGGCCGGGGCTGTACCATGTCTTTTTGAGGAGTTAAATCCCCTGGGCTTTAAATGCGGGCCCACCCTTGTTTAATGATTACACGCCCCTTTCGTTTCCCAAAGCTATTCAAGCGTAGTAGATCTGCGGCTAGGGGCTACCGTCATAATGCACGTGGTCAGGGCGGTTTTGAATTTTCTAAAAAAGTGTTGATGTGACGGTTTCCTCCCTCGTGTCAGTTATCCTCTTTAAAAACCCCCATTACCTCTTTTCTTTCTTCAACTTCCATCATTTTCCTTCTACACTCTCTATTTCCCCATTTTCTACTATTTATCTCCGATCACAATTCACACCGGCGATGAGCCGTACCGGCCGCTCTTTGATTCGTTCTGTTTTAACGACGAAGGATCTTGAAGCCTTTGTTGAAGCCTACAACATACCGAAGCGTTTTTCCCCCACTTTCCTGGTCCTGATGAGTCGGCGGAGTGTACTCCTGATAGAATCGTCATTTATACTTTGGCATTCTCTTCCTGCGGGTGTTCGTTACCCTCTACCGTCTTTCAAGGTGGACCTATTGCGACATTTTGGAGTTCATTTTTCACAATTACACCCTTTAGGGTTCATGTGGGTTGTTCATTTTGAACTATCATGTGTGGTGGTTTCTGGTGAACCGTCCATCCCTTTGTTTTGCATGTTTTACAAGTTGCTTTTGGATGGGGATTGGTTCACCTTTGCCAAGCGAAAAGATAGTGTATCCCCTCCCTGTTATTCCTTCATGCCCACTTCTACCTATCCCAAAGAGTGGAAAAGCATATTCATCTTTGTTTCTGCCGCTATGATGCCGGAATCGCTGCCCCTGAGAGATGCAAAAGTAGTTATTGAAGACAGTGTCCCGGTCTTATCAGCCGATGAGATCGTTCAATGGAAGCGGATGCATGAGAATCCTACTAGGGCCTTCACATTTCTAGAGGGGGTGTTGGCTATGGGTGGACTAAGCCCTTTTTACTCAGTCCGTCTGAAGGCGTTCTTTGGCAAGAAAGGTACTCCTCTGATTTATTGTGCTTGTTCTTTTTTGTTCCCTTTCTTTTCTTGGAAGTTTCCTGAGGATTTGGGTAGTCATCTCTAGTGTTGTTTTTCTGCAGAGATGACTCTGTGGGGTTTACTCCAGGGGGATTGCAAAGATGTCAAATTCATGGTTGGTGACAAAGTTGAGCCGGGTATGAGCCGGGGTGTTGAGAAGAAGGTTACTGAAAGTTCTGTTCAGGCCGGGGACTCTGTTGCCGAGGAGAAGGATGAAGAAGCTTCCTTTGGTGAGAAAAAGGATCCCCTCGGTTCCCTTCAAGTGGGAAGTTCAAGTGACGATGATGACGATGAAGACCTGGAGAGTCGCTTAGCTCGTAAGCGAAAAGCAAGCCTAACCGACAACCTTAAACAAGTTCATGCCACTTGCAATATCCGGCTGAGGCTCCGGAGTGCTAGTGGCCAAAAAGCTTTTCCTGCTACGAAAGCCACCTCTGAACTTACCCCTACTGGGGTCAAGGGTTCCCTGTCTAAACATCTACGATCATCCAGCCTCGTGAGCGAGCCTTTGTTGGTAAGCTTTCTTCTTACATTCTGTTTTGGTGTTTTTTTTATGTATTCGGAGCAGGGGAGTTCTAATGCCCCGATTGAGATTCCTACTGCCCCTTCCTCCTCTCGAGTCCGGGACAAGACTCCTGAGATCAGTGTTGCCCGTATTACCCCAGCCTTTGAGGTTTCTCCACTTCACACCACTGGAACCAGCAAACCTTCCCATCTGGAAGGTTTTGTCTCCCAATCCCCTTTGGCTCCTTTGTTTGCTGATGCTCTTCTGGTCCCATACATTCCCAGATGGAAGATCACCCAGTCTTCAGTAGTGGGGACTCCTGAGACTGCTCGGGATTTTTTTGCTCATGCTGTTCCTCCCTCTCACAGGTTTATGAATTATACTCTGAGGGCTGATCTCTTCGATGATCAATATAGTATGTCCCTCTATGAAGGGTTTTTCCGGGGAGTTGGTATGCTACAGCGAGTGGATGAACTGAGAATGGAGAATGAGGGGCTGAGGAGCGATCTCAAGACCTCCCAAACCGTTGCTGCTGAGCTTCGGTGTCGGGTGATTGATGTTGAGCGTAGATTGCAGGAGGAGAAGGTGCGTAATTCTTCTCCTCTCCCCCCTTTTTTTATATTTACTTTTTGGTATCTTTTGCCATTTTTCCTCAGGGAGTTGGTGCCATGTTAGAGCAAAAGGAGCGTGCCTGGGCTAGGGAGATGGCAGCTTTGGTTGAAGAAAAGGAGGAGTTGGCAGCCGAGTTGAAACGTCAGAAGGAGCTTGACTCCGTATCTCAGAAGGACTTGGATGCCATATATGCCGAGTGGGGAATAACTTCGGATGACAACCAGAAGTTGGCTAAGGAGAGGTATTGGTTGATCACTGAAGGCTTCGGATCCTTCCTCACTGCTGTCTCTCAGTCTGAGGAGTTTAAAAGCAGTCTTGAGCAGATTTATAGGGCTTACCGGGACGTGGGATATCAGTCAGGCCTGAAGGACGGGTACGCTTATTCTGCTTAGGGTTTGGGAAGGAAAGAAACCCCTCTTTACAATTCCAAGGCCAAGAAGCGGCTGTCTAAGTTGGACAAAGAGTTTGGAGGAAAGACCCTCGCCCTTCTTGAGAAAATCCTAGAGCGTCTCCTGATGTCAATTGATGAACTTAAAGCCTTGCTGGCTCCCGCTGGTCCTTCTTCACCAAAGCCTTTGTTTAGGGATGATTCCCAGTAATTTCAAAACAATTACTACTTTGATATGGTTGTAACTAAATACTTATGCACCCTAAACACTATTGACTTTTGACTTTTGGAGGAGGCCTTTGTGTTGGGGCCCTCCCAGTTATCTAACATATGCCCTGCTAGCTATCTCGTGACTGTATGTTGGCAATTTGTTTTGTTGCCTTTGGTGTGTTGTTTTTTGCAGGTGTTATTACCGGGAGCTAGCCCAGTACCTGGCTAAAGACCTTTGGTTATTTGAAGCATGATTACAAAATTATGTAGTTTGTTTACTAGATTTGCTAGTGTATTACCTGTACATTTGCTTTTTCTTTTACAGATAATAAAATTCTCTGTTGTGTTCATGTACACTCGTTTTCCTTTTCCTGTAGTTTATTTACAACGAATTCCTTGGTGTGTATGTTCTCGATTCGTTCCTTTTCGTAGTTTGCTTACAAAAGTCCTCTCGTGGTTTGTTTTGTAAGCCAGGATTGTCTGTACGAGGATGATCCTTGGACAAGTTTATAACGACGGGTTATGTTTTCTAACCTGTTTGTCTGCTTTTTTCGGGCTAGCTAGGCCCTGTTTTGCCCCACAGCCAGGCGTTCGATGTGTTGGGTACACCTTTTTACACGTGTGTTGATTATCGTTAGGTTTGTAGTTTCTGGGCACGTCTGCCCTAATACATTAACTGTGATTTATCAAAAGGAACAAGTAGATCGTTCATTGTCATATGTTTAGGGGACTTAGTCCTCCTGGTACAAGATCATACAAAATGTCTTTCTTAGGGTAATCCCTAGCTAGTAGTTGATTTTTACAAAAAGTGGCTCCTAAGCCATTTTTCGTTGGGGGTTCCTTCTTGAAGGTGATCTTGCCCTTCACATGTAGTACTTCCGGAGTCGCATAAGGTTCCAGGTTCTCGGAACTTCCTTACCCTGAAGCGTCTCCAACTTGCAGCTTCCTTTTCCATTTGCCCAGGTGACCCGGTAAGGTCCATCCCAGTTAGGCCCCAACTTTCCGGTGCTTTCTTGCAAGCTGGCTTCGTTTGCCCTTAGGACCAAGTCTCCGGGTACGAGGTTGAGCTTTTTCATCCTGGCATTGTAATAGCTTTCAAGCTGCCTTTTGTACTTGGCCTCCCTTACCACTGCTATCTCCCTTCTTTCTTCGAGCAAATTCAGATTCATTCGGAGGTCTTGCTCGTTCTCAGCTTCTCTTAGCTTCATCCTTGCGGTAGGGGATCCTATTTCAGCAGGGTTGACAGCCTCCGTCCCGTAGGTTAGGCTGAAGGAGGTTTCCCCATTGCAGTCTTTGGGGGTGGTCCTATATGCCCATAAAACGAATGGCAATTCTTCCAGCCACCCTTTTGCTTTCTTCCTAACCTCCTTTTCATCCCTTTGATCACACTTTGGTTCGCTCTTTCCACTAACCCGTTTCTTTGGGCATGGGTGACGGAGGTGAATACTTGGTTTATATACATCTGCTCACACCATGGTTTAAAGGGTTTTCCCGCGAACTGGACTCCATTGTCGCTTACCAACTCCATCGGTGCCCCATAACTGCATATGATGTTATCCAGCACAAACCGCTTCATTTGTTCTGCTGTAATCTTTGCCAGAGGTCTTGCATCGACCCACTTGGTAAAGTAGTCAATAGCGACCACCACATATTTAACCCCTCCTGGGCCCTCTAGAAATGACCCGATAATGTCAATGGCCCACTTCTGGAAGGGCCAAGATGTCGACACGGGTATCATTGGGTGCTTGTGGCGGTGTGTCATGGGTGCATGGACCTGACAGTTGTCACATTTCTTGATTTCTTCTGACGCTGTCTCATACATTCTAGGCCAATAAAATCCCGCATTCATTGCTTTTGCCACCACTGTCCTTGGCCCAGAATGCATGCCGCAAATACCTTCGTGTATCTCTCTTACCACATACCTGGCTTCTTCACTATCAACACATTTCAGTGATGGCCCCAAGTATGACCTTCGATAAAGTTCCCCGTCAATCAACTCGTACTGTAGAGCTTTGACCCTTATCTTCCGGGCTGCCCAGTCACCCTCGGGTAGTATTCCGTCTTTGAGGAATTTTACAATCGGTGTCATCCAAGTCTCTTGGGCATTTTTCGATTGTAGCTACTTCTTTTGTGTTGATGGAAGGGGAGGTCAAGACCTCCACCTTGACTTCTCTTGCTAGGTGATCGAAAGCTACGGAAGCTAGCTTGCTAAGCGCATCGGATTTTCTGTTTCTCCCTCGGGGGATGTACTCTAGCTTGAAGGTCTCGAGGATCTTGGCCATCTCTTTCACTTTGTCAACGTACTGGGCCATAGTGTTATCCTTTGCCTTGTATTCCCCGTGGAACTGTTTGACGACTAGTTGCGAGTCAGTACTGGCTTCCACGTGTCTTGCTTTCATCCTCTTTTCCAATCTCAGTCCTGCCAAAAGGGCTTCGTATTCCGCCGTATTATTGGTGTTCTCAAATTCTAGTCTGATGGCATATGTTAACTCGACTCCCTCGGGGCTGATCAATGTGTTCCCTGCTCTACTTCCTTCCTCGCTTGAGGCCCCATCTGTGAACAACTTCCATACCACATCGTCTTCTTTTTCCTTTTCCTCCTTCTCCAGGGCCTCCCACATTAAGAGTTCTTTTTCCTCGTCTTCTGGGACCTCTGCTAGGAAATCTGCTAGTATATGTCCCTTCATTGCTGTTTTGGATTTGTATTACAAAGAGTGTTCCCCCAGCTCAACTGCCCACTTGGCTAGTCTTCCTGACAACTCTGGTCTCCTGAGTACCTTTTGGAGTGGTTGATCTGTCATAAATGTGACCTTGTGTGCCTGAAAATATCTTCGGAGTCTTCAGGATGCGACGACAAGCGCCAGAGTTAGTTTTTCCAGGGACATGTAATGCTCCTCAGGACCTTTGAGGGTTCTGCTAAGGAAGTATATGGGGATCTGCTTCTCTTCCCTCTCAACCATCATTACTGCACTTATGGTTGTCTTCGAAGCGGATAAGTATAAGAGCAGTTCTTCCCCGGGGACTGGAGTAGCTAGGGTTGGGAGCTTGCAAATGTAGTCCTTCATTTCTTGGAAGGCCGTCTCAGCCTCTGGGGACTATCTGAACTTGTCTGTTTGGAGACAGTCTTTCAGCACTTTCATGAAGGGGAGCGTTCTGTCAGCCACTTTTAACAGGAAACGGTTTAAAGCTATCAACCTCCCGTTCAGTTGTTGAATATCTTTTATGGACCGAGGGGATTGCATTTCGGCTACCGCTTGGGTCTTCTCTGAATTGGCTTTGATCCCTCCCTTGGTGACCACCACCCTTAGAAATTTTCCTTCCTCCACCCCGAAGCAGCACTTCCCCGGGTTTAGTTTCATGTTCACGTCTTGCATGGTTCATATAGTTTCAGCTATGTCTTCTTTCATGGTCGTCTCTGTGAGGCTTTTTATGACGATGTCATCGACATATACTTCCAAGTTTCGTCCCCGTTGTTCCCTGAAAAGGTTGTTCATGAACCTCTAGTAAGTGGCCCCTGCATTTTTTAGTCTGAAGGGCATTTTAGTGTAACAAAAGGTCCTTTCGTCTGTGATGAACGCAGTCTTCTCTTCATCCTCTAGTGACATTTAGATCTGGTGATATCCCTTGTATGCATCAAGGAAACACTTCAGGGGGTATTGGGATAGGGAATCCACCTGGACGTCTATCTTCGGAAGAGGGTAGCAGTCCTTAGGGCATGCCTTATTCAGGTCCTGGAAGTCTATCCACATCCTCCACCCCCCGTCTTTTTTCTTGACCATGACTGGGTTAGCAACCCAGGAAGGGTACTTCACCTCCCTTACTATCCCCGCTCTGAGTAACTTCCTAGTCTCTTCACATACAGCCCTTCTCTTACCAGGGCCCATACTTCGTTTCTTTTGCTTCACCGGTTACACCCAGGTGTACTTGTTGAGCCGGTGTTCAGTCGGGCTCCTCGGGATCCCGGTCATGTCTCCGTGTTGAAACGCGAATACATCTATGTTGAAGAGGAGTAATTCCTTGAGAGCACTCTTACATTTGTCGCTGAGGTGGCTTCCCACTTTGACTGTTTGCTCCGGGAATATGTCGCAGAGGACCCACTCTTCTATTCCTTCTTTTTGAAGCTTCTCAGGCATTTCCCCTTCCGAAACCGAGGATACTACTTCGTATGAAGACTTTACCCAAGCCAGACCCTTTGGTGTTTGGAATACCAAAGCTCCATGCGGGGTCGAAGCCTGCGCTTGTAGATCACCAATTCCCGGCGTTCCCAGGATTGCATTGTATTTCGAGGGTGCCTGGACCACCGTGAAAGTGAGGGTTATGGTCCGGACACGGTCGCCTACTCCAACGATGAACGGGAGTCTAATCTTTCCCAGGGGATGGGACACGCTGTTGTTGAATCCGACGAGGGGAATTGAGTCTTCCTCCAGCCTGTCCCTCACGTCTCTGTCAAACCTTAGAAAACAATGCTCGTATATTACCTCTACTCCACTTCCCCCGTCTACATATATTATGGCTACTTTGTGTCCGGCTATGATGGGCGATGTGTTAAGGGGGAGTCTTTGCACCTCATGCTCCTCCAGGTGTGGCATTAGTATGGGAGCTTTCATGCCATCTGGGGGGCCCAGGACCCTAGCTTTGACACTCCTAGTGATGTCAAACTCATCCCTTCGCCTAATCATATCTACGTATGCCCTATCTGGCTCCTTCACATCTTTCCCCTTACGATCCCCTCCTGTAACACCCCGAAAACGGGTTTGGTAATAAAACCACGTTAACATTTATGAACGGGTAAAATACCGTTAGTGGTGAAATTAACCAGGTAAATATTAGGAATTAAATAAATAAACCTAATATTAATTAAAAGGAGGATAAATACCTTGAGAAAAACAAAGTTTATAAAAAGGGCCCGAGTTAACGGGACTTAAAATAAGACGGGTTATAACTCCCAGAACTCACCAAGTAACTAGGAATATCAACCTAGTTAGTAAGTGTTTTTAAAATAATAAGAAAACTTGGTTAAAATATTCCTTGTGAAAAGATTGAACAAGTAAAGGGACTAAACTTGACAAAAGTGAAAGTGATTTTATTAAATTAAAACAAAACACCAAAACACACACTTTAGTGTGTGTTCTGGTCGAGTTCTTCACAGGAGACAAAAAGGGTTCTCCTACAAGAACCCTAACTCTTGCAAATCAATCGAATCAAAGGGCCAAATCAGTCCCAAATCGAAATCCAAGCTCATATTAGTGATCACCTAAGTGAAGGGATCATAAGGTATGTCAAAATTCACAATTTGGTTTCATCTCAAATTCTTGATAAACTTGTGAAATCGAAATCTGAACTTGATTAGTTGATGTTTGGATGAAATTGGGGATGAAATCATGTCTAGGAGTAAACCCTAGTCAATAGCTTGTTAAATTGGTGGTCAAAATATTAATTTCATAATTATCCATTTATGTGTTAAATGGGTTTTGTAGAAATAAGATGAACCCTAGAATTATGACTATCAAAATGGTGTTAACTGATTTCCATAAGACGAATCTGAGAATAGTATGCATGCTAGACATAATGGAATTGAAATTTATGTTTATGTAAGGTAGAAATAACTAGTTATGAACTAGTTTGTAAATGTGAAAAAATTATGCCCACAAGGTGTTTGTTAAAATGCCTAAGTGAAATCGCGCGTCTACTCGGTTGTAAGTAGAACTTGATTTGATTAGGTATCCGTAGGAATCCCTAATAACATGAAGAAAAGGGGTTTCATTTATAGTTGAAAACACGTAGATTTTGTCTAAAGAATGAATAAAGTGTCTTTGATAATTGATGAGATTGCCTAAATGAGTTATTGAACACAAATTTGCATTTTGTATGATTAAGTCGGAATAGTAGTTTCGACATAGAATTCGTAAGATGGAATAGCCGTATGTGATAATGACTAATCTAACCGTCTTACGAGTTATGATGATAGTTTGACTCTTGACACGCTTGATGGAGGCTTGGGGAAGAAGCGGGTCAAACGAATCGAGTACGCGGAGAAAAGCATGGTTTGGATACGAGGTAAGTAAAGCTTACACCCTTTTTTGTAGAATGCCTAATTAATTACAAGGGTTATGAATATGATAAGTTAATAATTAAATGTGATGTTCCGTCGTAATTTGATACGGGTCGGAACAAGTGAAAGTGATGAAGACCATGATGGTTGCAAAAAAAGGGGGTAACATAGTAAATTAGTCACGTGTTGACAAATGTAAGTAAATCTTAGAATAGAATTACAACATAAAGTATGTTTGGTAATTTTTATAGATTTTTCTAAAGTTGTTCGACAAGGTTTTCGCGGATGTTTTGTCAATAAATTATTTGTTGACAGTAGCAGTTCCGCTACTTGTAGAAATTGTTTCTAGGTCTTAACCATCGAGTTTTGACACAATATTTGATCAGAAGTTGGTTTACAACATAAAGGATGTTTAGTAATTTTTATAGATTTTTATAAAGTTGTATGACGAGGTTTTCGCGGATGTTTTGTCAATAAATTAGTTGTTGACAGCAACAGTTCCGCTACTTGCAGAAATTATTTCGAGGTCTTAACCATCGAGTTTTGACACGATATTTGACCAGAAGTTGGTTTACAACATAAAGGATGTTTAGTAATTTTATAGATTTTTGTAAAGTTGTTTGACGAGGTTTTCACGGATGTTGTGTCAATAAATTAGTTGTTGACAGCAACAGTTCCGCTACTTGCAGAAATTATTTCGAGGTCTTAACCATCGAGTTTTAACACGATATTTAACCAGAAGTTGGTTTACAACATAAAGAATGTTTAGTAATTTTTATAGATTTTTTTAAAGTTGTTCGACGAGATTTTCGCGGATTTTTGTCAATAAATTAGTTGTTAACAGCAACACTTTCGTTACTTGCAGAAATTATTTCGATGTCTTAACTATCGAGATTTGACATGATATTTGGCCAGAAGTTGTTTAACAACATAAATAATTTTTGGTAAGTTTTATACATTTTAGATATAAGCCTTTTTGGCTCAAGTGCCTATAAACGGGTCTTTTCCGTAAAACAAACAACCGAAGTGTAGAATCCGGGAAAATTGGTCAAATATACTAAATCCACCACGAGTATAGTTGTGGTGAAATGTAAGTAGAGAATTCAAATTTGGTAAAATGATGGGTGAAAAGAATGAGCGAAATTTAAACTTAAAAGTTTAAATTCTCTAAACGGGTCAAAACGAATTACGCGCATAACTTGAGTTTTGGTTGCGTAATTCACAAAAGTTACAAATCTGAAATAAAGATTTTGAGTTAAATACTTTGGTGTATGATTTATGATTAACTAGAAACAAGTGTGTGATGTTATAGTCAAACGGGTCGAATAATCATATAAAGGATTTATAAGCCAATAGCTTATAATTCAAATTTTTATGAAAACCAAGGTGATAAACGGATCCGTAGTTTAATTACAGACGCGTGGGAAAAAGAATCACCAAAAACGGACTTGTAGATAAAAAGTTATGGCAATTTAAAGTCTGTTATTTTTGTAAAAATGGAGCTGGGCAAATATGCAGGTCCAGAGAATGGACCTGCTGCAAAACAGACTCCCCCGCGGCACGCGAGGGGATGAGTGAATGCTGGCGTGACACGCGGGGCCTGTTGCGGCCCGCGAACGAATTGAAGGTATCTCTCGCGTGGAGCGAGAGACTTAGATCTGAATTTTTATTTTTTGATTTCGTTTATTTGATATTGGAACTTGTTTATTCTTGTTTCTATGATTATCAAAACTAACTTTTAAGTTGGTTTTGACATTAGGTGAATGTCGCTACCATCCGGATGCCGATCAAGCAACGAAGTGAACTGAACACATACCTTATGAAGCTTCCGCGATATCTTTCTTTTGTTTAGTTTAAAAATGAAATTTGTAAACTCTTGATACTATATTTTGAATACTCTAATTTTGTATGAACGTTAACTTGTCAAAGTTTTTGAAAGGTCGCATTTTTACATAAAATGCGTATTTAATATTATAATTGTATTAAAATGAGACGGGTCTTACAAGTTGGTAATCAGAGCTCAAGGTTGTTGAAAAATGTGTTCGGTTCGAGGCTTGATCGCAAATCCGGTAAGTACATGTATGTTAATGGTTTAGCATGTTAAAGTGTTATGAACAACACATAGGGTTATCGTGTAATATACGTTACCCCAATTAAATGATAGATATAGTTAATGAAATTACGTGCATTGACACGTATAGTAGAAAAGCCTTGTATTATAATACGGGCGTTTGTTAATGTCGAAATTATTAACTTTTGTAAATGTTTAGTTGAAGGATACTTGCATCTAAAGATGGCGAGAGTGTAACAAGTGACAGATATGACAGAGGAACGGTCCGAAGTATGACAAGTAGAGTATGCTCATCAAGGACCTAAATCGCGTAGCGATCACGAACAAGGTTAACAGCAAGGAAAGCCCGTTAGGGCAAGCATTACCAGATGCACGTTTTAAATTTAATCGCATAAATAGTAATATGCAACAAACACGTAGAGAATGACGGTTGCATATATATGATAAAACTTGGAAAAACCTGAATAGGATATCTATTAAGGATGATGTTTCCAAGAGAAGTTTAATAGAAACATGTGTTATTCACGATGATGAATAACAAAGAAATAATAGGATTAGTTCATATGGAAACTTGGACGGGGGGTAAGTATCCAAGTGGAAAACTCTCAATATAATGCTATTGAGAAAAGTAGTGATCACACTAACAAATGTGATTATATAATAGTTTGATAGAAAAGAAAAACTTTTTATATGTTCAAGTGCAAAACGAGTAAAACTAATGATTATTGTTTAGCAATTAAACAAAGTTTTACTGAATGGAATCAAAGATATAGAAAGAATAAAGGTGTTACTTACATGGGGTGTAATGTGAAAATTATAAAAAGGTCATGTGTACCATGTGTTGATCGCTTACTCTGGCCAAGTAAGTAGTGAACACATGAAACCATGAACTTCTTATGATGGACACATTCACGTCCGATGTAGTAAGGACGGGGTGAATGAGACGAATTAAAAAGGTACCCAAAACGGATCAAATAAGTAAAACATTTGATAATTAATGAAAACGCAAGCCGGGTAACGGAAGCATATTACATTAAAATAACAAGCCCGAGGGAAGGGATAAGAATTAAAGTAAATGAAAATACAAACCGACTAATAAGAATGCTAAGGCGTGGGGATAAAGTTTGACTGTCATAAGTGATGAAATTCACACGGACAAGTCAAATGGATTGAATAAAGAACAAAAGACTTGGTCGAATAAAAACGATGGAATTCGCTAAGACGACCAAACGAATTAAAACAAAGTCTAAATGCATACCGGAATGGTTGCTTTGATGATGACTTCAGTAAAATACCCGATAGATGGGTGAGATTTTGAGTATATGCGTAAACCAAGAGACGGGAACGTGGATTAGAAAGCCAAAAGACTCGGATTTATGAGTTATGACTAAAAGAATAATAAAATTTTGCAAACAGAATTTCGATAGGGATGTTCAACTATTTAGAGGTTGGACGAGTTAAATAAAGAATAAAGTTTGCCTGTCATAAGTGATGGATTCACACGAATATGTCAAACTGGCAAATAAAGTATAAATACTTGATAGTCCAATAAGCGCAAACCGAATAATGGAAGCGCAAAATATTAATGAACCTATGGGATAGGTCGTAAAAGAGTATAGAAAGGAAAACGCAAACCAGTGAAATCGAAGAGTTACAAACATTAAGATAAAGAACCCGGGGAACGGGTTGAAAGGAAATAGAGGCGTAAGCCAAATAACGGTAAGCGGAAAACAAACCGACGTATAAATGACGTAAGAAGTCATAGAGTCGGAAGATTAGTTTAAAAAGGAAAATGAATGTAGCCTTAGACTACGGTCAAGGTCCATAGAATTCAAGAATGAAAATGAACGATTTCTAAACTTAAAAAGGTAAAAGATCTAAAAAAAATAGCCTACGAGGCTAAGTGTAGGAACCTACAGGTCGATAATGTAAAGCGTGGGAACTAGTGATGATTCCCCGCGTAATAATACTAACGGAAAGGAATAAACCATTAGTCGTCAATTCCCTGATGAGAGTAATTGACATAAGTTAAAGAGAAAAATGTTAAACTAAAATTCAGTTTTAGTCAAAAGCAACGATTTAACAAAACATAAGAAGTATTAGATCAGCAATTCACATAAGGCCGAGGATGGCAATGGGGTACACCCGAATGACGGGGTATGAAGTAACGGCGACTAATCCGTCTAGCCGGTAAAACCATTCGAAGTCAAAGAAAGGTTATGAACAATGTAAAGCGCTCGTCAATATAAGATTAGCATGAAGTAAACATGTTGACAGGCTTAGTGACCGGGGGATCAAATGACAACTCGGTCAAATAGACGAAAAAGATAAGAAATACATGATAAAAGTTACGGCCCATAAGGCCTTGCACATGGAAGACGTACACGTCAATACAAATGATAACTATAGACCGAAAAGAAGGAATGCCATAAAAACGAAACTAAGTTCGTTTGGTTTAAACCAATAAACTACGTAAGAAAGGTTTCGGGGACGAAACCTCTTTAAGGGGGGTAGACTTGTAACACCCCGAAAACGGGTTTGGCAATAAAACCACGTTAACATTTATGAACGGGTAAAATACCGTTAGTGGTGAAATTAACCAGGTAAATATTAGGAATTAAATAAATAAACCTAATATTAATTAAAAGGAGGATAAATACCTTGAGAAAAACAAAGTTTATAAAAAGGGCCCGAGTTAACGAGACTTAAAATAAGGCGGGTTATAACTCCCGGAACTCACCAAGTAACTAAGAATATCAACCTAGTTAGTAAGTGTTTTTAAAATAATAAGAAAACTTGGTTAAAATACTCCTTATGAAAAGATTGAACAAGTAAAGGGACTAAACTTGACAAAAGTGAAAGTGATTTTATTTAATTAAAACAAAACACCAAAACACACACTTTAGTGTGTGTTCTGGTCGAGTTCTTCACAGGAGACAAAAAGGGTTCTCCTACATGAACCCTAACTCTTGCAAATCAATCGAATCAAAGGGCCAAATCAGTCCCAAATCGAAATCCAAGCTCATATTAGTGATTACCTAAGTGAAGGAAATTCTTGATAAACTTGTGAAATCGAAATCTGAACTTGATTAGTTGATGTTTGGATGAAATTGGGGATGAAATCATGTCTAGGAGTAAACCCTAGTCAATAGCTTGTTAAATTGGTGTTCAAAATATGAATTTCATAATTATCCATTTATGTGTTAAATGGGTTTTGTAGAAATAAGATGAACCCTAGAATTATGACTATCAAAATGGTGTTAACTGATTTCCATAAGACGAATCTGAGAATAGTATGCATGCTAGACATAATGGAATTGAAATTTATGTTTATGTAAGGTAGAAGAATAACTAGTTATGAACTAGTTTGTAAATGTGTAAAAATTATGCCCACTAGGTGTTTGTTAAAATGCCTAAGTGAAATCGCGCGTCTACTCGGTTGTAAGTAGAACTTGATTTGATTAGGTATCCGTAGGAATGCCTAATAACATGAAGAAAAGGGGTTTCATTTATAGATGAAAAATCGTAGATTTTGTCTAAAGAATGAATAAAGTGTCTTTGATAATTGATGAGATTGCCTAAATGAGTTATTGAACACAAATTTGCATTTTGTATGATTAAGGGTAAATGACTATTATAAGTCAAATTAACCAATGATGAAGTCGGAATAGTAGTTTCGACATAGAATTCGTAAGATGGAATAGTCGTATGTGATAATGACTAATCTAACCGTCTTACGAATTATGAAGATAGTTTGACTCTTGACAAGCTTGATGGAGGCTTGGGAAAGAAGTGGGTCAAACGAATCGAGTATGCGGAGAAAAGCATGGTTTGGATACGAGGTATGTAAAGCTTACACCCTTTTTTGTAGAATGCCTAATTAATTACAGGGGTTATGATTATGATAAGTTAATGATTAAATGTGATGTTCCGACGTAATTTGATACGGGTCGGAACAAGTGAAAGTGATGAAAACCATGATGGTTGCAAAAAAAGGGGGTAAAATAGTAAATTAGTCACGTGTTGACAAATGTAAGTAAATCTTAGAATAGAATTACAACATAAAGTATGTTTGGTAATTTTTATAGATTTTTCTAAAGTTGTACGACAAGGTTTTCGCGGATGTTTTGTCAATAAATTACTTGTTGACAGCAACAGTTCCGCTACTTGTAGAAATTATTTCTAGGTCTTAACCATCGAGTTTTGACACAATATTTGATCAGAAGTTGGTTTACAACATAAAGGATGTTTAGTAGTTTTTATAGATTTTTATAAAGTTGTATGACGAGGTTTTCGCGGATGTTTTGTCAATAAATTAGTTGTTGACAGCAACAGTTCCGCTACTTGCAGAAATTATTTCGAGGTCTTAACCATCGAGTTTTGACACGATATTTGACCAGAAGTTGGTTTACAACATAAAGGATGTTTAGTAATTTTTATAGGTTTTTGTAAAGTTGTTTGACGAGGTTTTCGCGGTTGTTTTGTCAATAAATTAGTTGTTGACAGCAACAGTTACGCTACTTGAAGAAATTATTTCGAGGTCTTAACCATCGAGTTTTGACACGATATTTGACCAGAAGTTGGTTTACAACATAAAGGATGTTTAGTAATTTTTATAGATTTTTTTAAAGTTGTTCGAAGAGATTTTCGCGGATGTTTTGTCAATAAATTAGCTGTTAACAGCAACAGTTCCGTTACTTACATAAATTATTTCGATGTCTTAACTATCGAGTTTTGACATGATATTTGGCCAGAAGTTGTTTAACAACATAAATAATGTTTGGTAATTTTATACATTTTAGACATAAGCCTTTTTGGGTCAAGTGCCTATAAACGGGTCTTTTCAGTAAAACAACCAACCGAAGTGTAGAATCCGGGAAAATTGGTCAAATATACTAAATCCATCACGAGTATAGTTGTGGTGAAATGTAAGTAGATAATTCAAATTTGGGAAAATGATGGGTGAAAAGAATGAGCGAAATTTAAACTTAAAAGTTTAAATTCTCTAATAGGGTCAAAACGAATTACGCACATAACTTGGGTATTGGTTGCGTAATTCACAAAAGTTACAAATCTGAAATAAAGATTTTGAGTTAAATACTTTGGTGTATGATTTATGATTAACTAGAAACAAGTGTGTGATATTATAGTCAAACGGGTCGAATAATCATATAAAGGATTTATAAGCCAATAGCTTATAATTCAGATTTTTATGCAAACTAAGGTGATAAACGGATCCGTAGTTTAATTACGGACGCATGGGAAAAAAATCACGAAAAACAGACTTGTAGATAAAAAGTTATGGCAATTTGAAGTTTGTTATTTTTGTAAAAATGGAGCTGGGCAAATATGCAGGTCCAGAGAATGGACCCGCTGGAAAACAGACTCGCCCGCGGCACGCGAGGGGATGAGTGAATGCTGGCGCGACACGCGGGGCCTGTTGCGGCCCGCGAACGAATTGAAGATATCTCTCGCGTGGCGCGAGAGACTTAGATCTGAATTTTTATTTTTTGATTTCGTTTATTTGATATTGGAACTTGTTTATTCTTGTTTTCTATGATTATCAAAACTAACTTTTAAGTTGGTTTTGACATTAGGTGAATGTCGCTACCATCCGGATGCCGATCAAGCAACGAAGTGAACCGAACACATACCTTGTGAAGCTTCCGCGATATCTTTCTTTTGTTTAGTTTAAAAATGAAAGTTCTAAACTCTTGATACTATATTTTGAATACTCTAATTTTGTATGAACGTTAACTTGTCAAAGTTTTTGAAAGGTCGCATTTTTACATAAAATGCGTATTTAATATTATAATTGTATTAAAATGAGACGGGTCTTACACCTCCTTCCTTGATTTCTTTGACCAAATGTGCAAATTTACCCGTTTTTACAGCGGCCTCTATTTCTCTTTTTAGGTACATACAATCATCGGTTTTTATGGCCAGAGCTTTTGTGAAAATCGCAATATTCACTGGGTTGTGCTTTTGGCCCCGGTTTTATGGGGGGTGGCCTCGGAAAGGAGTTCTTCACCCTCTCTGTGGCCAGTATCTCGCTCGGGGTTTTGGTAGGGGGTGAAACTGTCAAAGTAAAAGGTTTATCCTCTGCCCCGGTGTAACACCCCGTGTTTTCGGAAGTCAAAGTCAAAGTCAAGGTCAAAGTCAACGACCGATTTCGCAACTTGACTTTTAATGAATTTCTTTTATGTGTTTATTTTAGTTGTATTATGTGTAGTAAGTGTCAATAAATACAATAATCGACGCGTGTTATTCGCTAATTAATCGACTTACGACTGTGAACTATAGGAAGTAACAATGCGATAAAGTTAACTAAACGATAATCAAACTATGCTAATCAAATCGACATCGAATCGCAATCGCACTCGCAACTCGAATTACGCATTTTGGTTATTGTTATACGTGTGTGTGTGCCTTATGTGTTACTTGTGCATGTTTAATTTATGTATGTGTGGGAATCAAACGCAATCGAACTCAATCGCAAATCGAAATCGAACTATGATAATTAGTGGAGAAGAGATAGCGCGAGATATAATAGTTGGGACTAAAAGTAATTTGAATAGGAAACTCTATCGCATCGAATCGCTCGCAATCGAAATCGAAATGGCAAAAATCGTCACGCCGAACACCCGAACCAAGTGCCATCCGACCGGGCTGTCACTTGATCTGGTGCCAGATGCCATCCGACCGGATTGTCATCCGGGCGAGATGCCATCCGACCGACCTACCCTTTCCTCTTTGGGTAACTCTATAAATACCCCATGTCACTTTCATTCTTTCTACTTTTGGAAACTCTCTGTCCGAACAGCTCGTGCTCCACACCTTTTCTTCTATTTCTCTCGATTCCGGTAAGATCTCGTCCTAAATCTTGTACTTTCTTGATCTACACGCACTCCTACACCTTTCTATCTTTTAAATCTTAACTTTTAACAGTGAAATCATCAAGATTTGGGGTGTTCTAGGGTGACGTCATCATGAAGTTCTTATGAACTTCAAGTTTGACCTCATTCCACCAAGGATAACCCAGATCTGAAGGATTTCCACACGAATACACAAAGATCTTGCATAGATCTAAACATAATCATAGTGAAAAAGGATTGAAAGATGGTTTCTAACTTTCTTTCAACTCTTTTACACCCAATGCACTCAAGACCGATAGAATCGGGCCTTGTTCTAGTCTCCTACTCATTCTTAGTGTCGTGCTAGTTCAATATCTGGATTCTACTCACGAGACCACCGATTTCGGGTTAAACAAGAACAACCGTCTTGAACCGGTAACTGACCGAATTAGGGTGATTCCTGGTCGATCGGGTTACTTGGGTCAAGATGGAGTTCTGTTGGTTAACACGTTGTCAAAACGTCTCGATAAAGCGACAAACAATCAAAACGGCCAAGTGAAAGACGAACGGAACAACCGGGACGAAGTGCTATCCGACCGGACTACTGTCCGAACGGATAAGCCATCCGAGCGGCCGGCTGTCCGAGCGACTTGCACCTTGGGTCCCACACTTAACCAACCTTATCTGAAGTTTGAGTATTGAACGAATTGCTATCCAATCGGACTACCATTCGACCGGATTACTCTTCGGATCATGAGATACTTGGACTTTAAACACTTAAACAATTTTCAACATGTTCAATGCACTAAGGATATCACCCGACCGGACGGCTGTCCGATCGAGTGACAACCTGCTGTGGATTTGTTCTCACTGAGTAACCTCGCCACTCGAGTCGCCGTCCGACCGGATAAATCATCCGAGCGGATTGTCGTCCGCACGGCTGACCGTCCGATCGACCGACCTGAAAGGTAGAGATACTTCAATGTTTTCAAAATGCTAAAACGAAAACTTCAAAGGACAAGCCATCATACACAAACACATCCTTCCCAAAGGAAGAAACAATCCACTCGAATAGTCATCCGCCCGGACAACCTGTCCGACCGGATGACCATCCGAACGGATTGTCATCCACACGACTGGACCATCCGGTCGGATTACCATCCGACCGAACTGTTGTCCGAACCACTTACATCTTGCATCGTTTTACGCGTCACTTATCGTCATGTTATCGATCTGTTCAGGCTAACCTTACTCTCTAGCGCTCCCTTCAATCCATCAACACTGTGAGTATACTCGATCCCTTTTTGCTTTACGCACTTTTGGGTGTTACATACGTTACGAATATTCAAATCACAACAAACACACTACTCAATACTATTTGAACGCTAACCGTTAATGCATGTTATACGTGGCTTATGAATGCTTGTTTGTTATGTTTACACATGGAATGCTGTCTACCTGCCTTAGCAACGATAGTACTATAGTTTGGACTCAGCACCTGTTCACAGGGGTTGTTAAGGACCATTACTTGCATGGATTACGGTGGTAATCATGTATTGCGAACTGCCTCAGGCAGTCAACCCGCAATCATTTGTATCGATGGATCTATGTCGATAACTAACGTGCTTCATTTCACTATGTGTACGTGCTGGTTAGGCGTAAACGAATTTCAAACTCTATATGCTATTATCAAACTTGTACGCTCACCTTTACATTATATGTATTGACTTTATTTTAACGTATGTGACAGGTGCTTAGGATGCACATCTGCTAGGAAATCGAGGCTAGAATAAGGCTCTAGAGGCCAACAAATAGTTGTCTGTACAAAGTAAATCAAGAGTCTCTAGAAGCAGATAAACAATTGCTCTATTTAAAAATCTGAGTTGTCGGAATAAAACTATTTGCCTAGATTTTTGTCTGTAATAATTTGTTTACCTTTTGAGACATGGTATGGGACATGTTACTTTAAATTGATTGGTAATGATAATTGTTATGGAAACTTCTGGACAATCTGTTTCGCTCAGTGCCATGCCCGGATGTTTCCGCCATCGGTTGGGGTGTGACAGATTGGTATCAGAGCCATAACTATAGGGAATTAGGCAAGACTCGACCTAGTCCGGGTCGATGTCTTAGAGACCTAGTCTATAGTCAGTAACCAACAGACCGACTTGTGTATATCCGTTAGGGATTATGTATGAGCTTACCTCTATTTCTCGCTATTCTCGCTTATGCTACACTATCACTGCACTCGAATTTTCAATAATGAGAGAGCAACTAAGTCAAGATTAGGTGTGAAAACTGCAAACTCTTGACTAAAATTTGCTTGATCAACCCGCATTTTATTTACAAACGGGGAGAATTATGCCAAATCAGGAGTGAAATCCACAATTTGATGAATAACCTCCTCTATTTTATCAAAAACAGGAACGAAGTTGATAAGCTAGGGGTGAAACCCTAACCTTGATGACTTTTTCTGACTATTACTTGGTTTTACAAAACTCTCACCAAAGTTTTGACAGATTCTAAGGACTCGAGTGCTTAAACAACCGAAAGGATGTGTGACATTCACCGCATGACGGTGATAGAGCACAGTCTATTAGGTCAACAAGGACTTGTTGTGCATCCTTGAGAATAGTCGAATCACTTTGGATAGTCAAAGTCTACTAGCCGCAGACAATCTATTTCTCGACTTTTACGTGTTTCGATTCTGAGCCCGCAACTGCTGACTCTGATAATTCGTCGATTTTATGCGTTTACATGTGTACGTTTATCTGATTTTGTGTTTAATTGTGGAAAAATTATTCGATTTATGCCTTCACTTCGATCGACACGCACGACTCGCACTGCTTTTCTATCTCAATACGCTAACAAATCGCTAATTGTGGACGACCTATGCTATGTTGTATGCTTATACTATACTACTCGATATGTAATCGTGATCGCTATCTTCGAACACTCGCAAACTGTGAATAATAGGTTTCTGTATTCTGACTGCCTCTATTGATTACGTGCTTATGTGCTTCGGTGATTCTGTGCCCTTGCTTCTGTGTTTATGTGGATCTGTGACTACGTGCCTATGTGTTTATGTGATACATGATTAGGCGTGTTCCTAAGCCTTAGTAAGTAGTAGACGTGTGAGGTGAGATTCGAACACATTGTATTGAGTCCTATGATGATGTCTGTTGCAGACAATGTCATCTGGATCCCGCCACCCACCACTTTCTCGTCAAGAAAAGAGAGACAAACGTCTTGCTGCTATGATCGCTAAATAAGTAGCAAAAGCCGTGAGTGATGTCTACAAGAACGTCAGCAAATCATCTGAGGAGTCGAGAACCGAAACTCCTAAAGCTACCCTCAAAGTTGCCTTCAATTTCAAGCATTTCAAGTCTTGTGGGCCAAAGGAATTCACTGGCGAGGAAGGCCCAACAGCGTTGTTCCAATGGTTTGATTCCATTGAGGTTACTCTACGACAGAGCGGTTGCCCATACGATCTCCGCACTCTAAATGCTACCGGCGTCTTCCAGTCCCACGCACTAGACTGGTGAACGGCCGAGAGAAACAAACGAGGGAACGATGCAGCCTACGGTCTGTCGTGGGACGAACTCAAGGAGGTCATGCTGGAAGAATTATGCCCTCCTCATGAGCGCCAAAAGTTAGAAGATGAATTCTGGCACATAAAGCAGAAGGAAGGTGAAAATGCTGCTCTCACTGCTCGCTTCAAACAGCTCAGCATCATATGCCCTGACCAAGTCAAGACTTCAGACATGGCAATCAAGAAGTATATCCGAGCCCTGCCTGACTGTGTTACAGATTTCGTTCAAGCGGCTAAGACTAAGACGATCGAAGAGACTTACCTACTGGCCGCTGAAATCAACGACAAGCGGGTCAAGGCTGGTGTCTGGGATAAAACCTAAAAGCACCTGCATCAAGCTACCACCGCCGCACCAACTGCTGAAACCACCACCGCATCAAGCAACAAGAGGAAGAACAAGCGAAAGAACAGCTCCAGCAACAAGAACTGTGCGATCACTGCCGCACCGATACAAGCTGTACCAGCCCAACAACGTCAAGTAGCGGCGCCTGTGGCAAATGCACCGCCTGCTAAGCGTGCATACACTGGGCCACACCCGCTTTGCCCTACTTGTCTACCACCACCCGACTACCATCACTTGCCGATTTTGTGCTCATTGCAATATGTACGGCCATTTCACTACCAACTGCCGTGCTCGACAAGCTTCTGCTCATCAAGCTCTACTCACCGCCCCTCAGGGTCAACAAGCTCCTCCGGCACCCGCGGTCAACGCCAGAGTCTGCTTCGTGTGTGGCGATCCTAACCATTTCGCCAACATGTGCCCAAACAAGGTTGTGAAACAAGAGCCTCAGCAGCAGCAGCAACACCAGCAGCAACAGCAACAATCAGCCCGCGCTCGAACTTTCAAAATCAACGTGCGCCAAGCCCAAGCTGACAACAACGTGGTCAATGGTACGTTCCTTGTGAATGGTATTTATGCTTCGTGTTTATTTGATACTGGAGCCGATAATTGCTTTGTGTCGTTCGAATTCGAGAAGCTCCTTAGTCGTAAGCGCTCCCAACTCTCCTCGACGTTCGATGTTGAAGTCGCTACCGGAAGAACTGTCGCCGTTAATTCTGTTCTCCGTGATTGTACTCTTGAGCTCTACAATCACATCTTCCCAATCGACCTTATTCCGATGCAACTCGGAAGTTTCGATGTCATAGTAGGCGTGGACTTTCTTCGCGAAAACCATGCTGAAGTTGTGTGCTTCGATAAGATGATTCGATTCTCGCTCGCGAATGGTGATCTATTGTGTGTTTATGGAGAAACTGCTTCGAAGGGTCTCAAACTCATGTCATGTGTCCAAGCTAGCAAGTATCTCCGCAAGGAATACAGAGCTTTCTTGACTAACATTGTAGTAGCGGAGAAGGAAAAGAAAGGAAAGACAGAAGTGAAAGACGTTCCTGTGGTTCGTGAATTCCCTAATGTGTTTCCCGATGATCTTCCAGGTTTACCACCAAGTCGTGATATCGACTTTCGTATCGACCTCATTCCTGGAGCCAACCCTATTGCCAAAGCTCCTTACCGACTCGCACCGTCCGAAATGCGTGAACTCTCAAACCAACTCCAGGAATTACTTGAGAAAGGCTTCATTCGCCCGAGCACCTCTCCTTGGGGCACGCCAGTCCTTTTCGTCAAAAAGAAGGATGGGTCGTTCAGGATGTGCATCGACTATCGGGAATTGAATAAGTTAACTATCAAGAACCGCTATCCCCTACCTCGCATTGACGATTTGTTTGACCAGCTACAAGGCGCTACGCTTTTCTCGAAGATCGATCTACGCTCAGGTTATCACCAACTACGCATTCAAGAAGAAGATATACCCAAAAACGTGTTTCGCACTCGATATGGCCATTTTGAATTCGTTGTTATGCCCTTTGGTTTAACCAACGCACCCGCGGTTTTCATGGATCTGATGAATCGCGTGTGTAAACCATATCTCGACCGTTTCGTCATCGTATTCATCGACGATGACTTGATCTTTTCCAAGTCGAAAGCCGAACACGCGCAACATCTATGTTTGGTTCTCGAGCTACTCCAGGGGAACCAACTCTATGCCAAGTTCTCCAAGTGCGAATTCTGGCTGGAGGAGGTTCAGTTTCTGGGTCACATTGTTAATAGTCAAGGTATTCACGTCATTCCCGCGAAGATTGAAGCCGTTAAGAGTTGGATTACACCTAAGAACCCGTCCGAAGTCCGTTCTTTTCTCAGACTAGCGGGTTATTATCGACGAGTTATCGAAGGATTCTCGAAGATCGCTGTACCGCTTACCGCTCTCACGCATAAAGACAGGCCTTTTGTTTGGGAAACTGAACAAGAGTCTGCCTTTCGAACCCTCAAGCACAAGCTTTGCAATGCTCTTGTTATCACATTACCCGACGAAAACGACGATTTCATTGTCTATTGTGATGCTTCCAACCTTGGTCTCGGTTGTGTCCTTATGCAGCGGGACAAGGTTATAGCTTACGCATCTCGTCAGCTCAAAATCCACGAGAAGAACTATACAACCCATGATCTCGAGCTAGGCGCGGTTGTTTTTGCGTTAAAGATCTGGCGACACTACCTGTATGGTACCAAGTGTACGATCTTCACCGATCATAGGAGCCTACAACATATCTTTAATCAGAAAGAACTTAATATGCGTCAACGCCGATGGGTAGAACTTCTCAACGATTACGACTGTGAGATTCGTTATCACCCAGGCAAAGCAAATGTTGTTGCCGACGCACTCAGCAGACGGAGCTATCTGCTTAGCACTCGTAATATCCAAGCCCAATACGATCTCAAAACCCTCATCCGCGAAGCTCAGCATGTATGTTTTAATGAACGCAATCTGAAGAAGGAAAGAATCTACCACGATGGAGCCCAACTTGTGAGCAAATCAAATGGGATATTCCATTTTCTGGACCGAATTTGGATCCCTAAACGGACCGATTTGCGACAGATACTGATGGACGAAGCCCACAAATCCCGTTATTCTATTCATCCCGGTGCCGACAAAATGTACCATGACCTTCGCTACAAGTACTGGTGGCCTGGCATGAAACGGGATATTGCTCTCTATGTTGGAAAGCGCCTGACTTGTGCAAGGGTTAAGGCCGAACACCAAAGACCCTCTGGCTTACTCGAACAACCGCCGATCCCTATGTGGAAGTGGGAGAGTATAACTATGGACTTCATAACAAAACTTCCGCACACATCATCAGGTCACGACAGCATTTGGGTTGTTGTTGACCGTTTGACCAAATCAGCTCACTTCTTGCCAATACGGGAAGACTACAATGTAGAACGATTAGCCCGAATCTACACCGATGAGATCATTTGTAATCATGGGACGCCTCGCGACATCATCTCTGACCGTGATGCTCGGTTTACCTCGCGACTGTGGGAAACGTTTCAAATGGCTCTAGGTACATCGCTTAATCTAAGTACCGCATTCCACCCTCAAACCGACAGTCAGACTGAAAGAAAGATTCGTACTCTTGAAGACATGCTCCGTTCGTGTGTCATAGACTTCGGTGGTAATTGGGATAAATACCTGCCGCTAGTCGAATTCTCGTATAACAACAGTTATCATTCCAGCATTCAAATGGCACCATTTGAGGCTTTATACGGAAGAAAATGTCGATCGCCTATTGTATGGCACGAGATCGGTCTCTCGCAATTAACCAACCCCGAGCTATTACAAGAAACGACTGACAAAGTCCTCCAAATTCGAGACAACTTGTTGAAAACTCGAAGTAGACAGAAAAGTTACGCCGATAGACGACGCAAGCCCCTTGAATTTGACGTTGCGACTACGTACTCCTAAAGGTATCACCTTGGAAGGGTGTGGTCAGATTCGGCAAGAAAGGGAAATTAGCGCCTCGATATGTTGGACATTTTAAGATTCTGGAAAGGATCGGAAAAGTCGCCTACAGACTCGAACTACCGGAGGAACTTAGTAACGTCCACCCGACTTTCCACGTGTCAAACCTCCAAAAGTGCCTAGCTGAGCATGATTTAATTGTACCTCTCGACGACCTTCAAGTAAACGAAACACTACATTTCATGGAGAAGCCTGTCGAAATCATGGATCGCCAAACCAAGCAGCTCAGACGCTCGCGCATTCCTATTATAAAGGGCTGATGGGAAGGCAAACGAGGCGCAGAGTTCACTTGGGAACTCGAAAGCGACATGAAGGCGAAGTACCCGCAGTTGTTCGTTACGGCTACGGCTTAATTTCGGGACGAAATTCCCTCAACTAGGGGAGGCTGTAACACCCCGTGTTTTCGGAAGTCAAAGTCAAAGTCAAAGTCAAGGTCAAAGTCAACGACCGATTTCGCAACTTGACTTTTAATGAATTTCTTTTATGTGTTTATTTTAGTTGTATTATGTGGAGTAAGTGTCAATAAATACAATAATCGACGCGTGTTATTCGCTAATTAATCGACTTACAACTGTGAACTATAGGAAGTAACAATGCGATAAAGTTAACTAAACGATAATCAAACTATGCTAATCAAATCGACATCGAATCGTAATCGCACTCACAACTCGAATTACGCAATTTGGTTATTGTTATACGTGTGTGTACCTTATGTGTTACTTGTGCATGTTTAATTTATGTATATGTGGGAATCAATCGAAACGCAATCGAAACTCAAACGCAATCGAACTCAATCGCAAATCGAAATCGAACTATGATAATTAGTGGAGAAGAGATAGCGCGAGATATAGTAGTTGGGACTAAAAGTAATTTGAATAGGAAACTCTATCGCATCGAATCGCTCGCAATCGAAATCGAAACGACAAAAATCATCGCGCCGAACACCCGAACCAAGTGCCATCTGGCCGGATTGCCATCCGACCGGGCTGTCACTTCATCTGGTGCCAGATGCCATCCGACCGAGATGACATCCGACCGGATTGTCATCCGGGCGAGATGCCATCCGACCAACCTACCATTTCCTCTTTCGGTAACTCTATAAATACCCCATGTCACTTTCATTCTTTCTACTTTTGGAAACTCTCTGTCCGAACAGCTCGTGCTCCTCACCTTTTCTTCTATTTCTCTCGATTCCGGTAAGATCTCGTCCTAAATCTTGTACTTTCTTCATCTACACGCACTCCTACACCTTTCTATCTTTTAAATCTTAACTTTTAACTGTGAAATCATCAAGATTTGGCGTGTTCTAGGGTGACGTCATCATGAAGTTCTTATGAACTTCAAGTTTGACCTCATTCCACCACAGATAACCCAGATCTGAAGGATTTCCACACGAATACACAAAGATCTTGCATAGATCTAAACATAATCATAGTGAAAAAGGATTGAAAGATGGTTTCTAACTTTCTTTCAACTCTTTTACACCCAATGCACTCAAGACCGATAGAATCGGGCCTTGTTCTAGTCTCCTACTCATTCTTAGTGTCGTGCTAGTTCAATATCTGGATTCTACTCACGAGACCACCGATTTCGGGTTAAACAAGAACAACCGTCTTGAACCGGTAACTGACCGAATTAGGGTGATTCCTGGTCGATCGGGTTACTTGGGTCAAGATGGAGTTCTGTTGGTTAACACGTTGTCAAAACGTCTCGATAAAGCGACAAACAATCAAAACGGCCAAGTGAAAGACGAACGGTAACAACCGGGACGAAGTGCTATCCGACTGGACTACTGTCCGAACGGATAAGCCATCCGAGCGGCCGGCTGTCCGAGCAACTTGCACCTTGGGTCCCACACTTAACCAACCTTATCTGAAGTTTGAGTATTGAACGAATTGCTATCCGATCGGACTACCATTCGACCGGATTACTCTTCGGATCATGAGATACTTGGACTTTAAACACTTAAACAATTTTCAACATGTTCAATGCACTAAGGATATCACCCGACCGGACGGCTGTCCGATCGAGTGACAACCTGCTGTGGATTTGTTCTCACTGAGTAATCTCGCCACTCGAGTCGCCGTCCGACCGGATAAATCATCCGAGCGGATTGTCGTCCGCACGGCTGACCGTCCGATCGACCGACCTGAAAGGTAGAGATACTTCAATGTTTTCAAAATGCTAAAACGAAAACTTCAAAGGACAAGCCATCATACAAAAACACAACCTTCCCAAAGGAAGAAACAATCCACTCGAATAGTCATCCGACCGGACAACCTGTCCGACCGGATAACCATCCGAACAGATTGTGATCCACACGACTGGACCATCCGGTCGGATTACCATCCGACCGAACTGCTGTCCGAACCACTTACATCTTGCATCGTTTTACGCGTCAGCTATTACAAGAAACGACTGACAAAGTCCTCCAAATTCGAGACAACTTGTTGAAAGCTCGAAGTAGACAGAAAAGTTACGCCGATAGACGACGCAAGCCCCTTGAATTTGACGTTGGCGACTACGTACTCCTAAAGGTATCACCTTGGAAGGGTGTGGTCAGATTCAGCAAGAAAGGGAAATTAGCGCCTCGATATGTTGGACCTTTTAAGATTCTGGAAAGGATCGGAAAAGTCGCCTACAGACTCGAACTACCGGAGGAACTTAGTAACGTCCACCCGACTTTCCACGTGTCAAACCTCCGAAAGTGCCTGGCTGAGCATAATTTAATTGTACCTCTCGACGACCTTCAAGTAAACGAAACACTACACTTCGTGGAGAAGCCTGTCGAAATCATGGATCGCCAAACCAAGCAGCTCAGACGCTCGCGCATTCCTATTATAAAGGTCCGATGGGAAGGCAAACGAGGCGCAGAGTTCACTTGGGAACTCGAAAGCGACATGAAGGCGAAGTACCCGCAGGTGTTCGTTACGGCTACGGCTTAATTTCGGGACGAAATTCCCTCAACTAGGGGAGGCTGTAACACCCCGTGTGATGTGCGGTAAGTGTCGTATATATTAGGTGTATATTTTAAGCCCTTTTTAACACTTATTTTAGCCAAGTTTTAAATTTATAAAACACGATATTTCACTAACACTAAACATACATATGGGCAAGTGCACCCATCGTTGAGTGTAGTATAGCGTTGGTAAGATACCGAGGTCGTCCAAGGACACAAGAGCTTTTAGTACAGGTTTATCCTCAACGTCTAACCAAAATAAAAGTTTAGAAAAATGTTTTAAACTAAGAAAAATAAAACTAACTAAGATGCTGAAAATAAAAATAAAAATAAAACAGATAGACAAGATGAATCACTTGGTTCCGACTCGTATCTAGTATAACCTTTGATTATTTCCGCACTTTTGCACATAATTAAGAGATTATCTTAGTTATTGTAGTAGGCCCCTCTTTTGAAGGTGACGTTACCCTCACCCCAGTAGTTTGAGTCAGCAGGGATACAATCCTAAAGGGGTGGATTATTGGAAGATAATGAATTAAGTTATTAATGCAGTATTGTGGTAGGCCCCGCTTTTGGCGGTGACGTTACCCTCGGCTAAGTAGTCTGAGTCAGCAGGGATACAGTCCTAAATAGCCGGGTTATAGTATTAATAGTAGTTAACTTATGAGGGGATCAAAGAGTTTGGACCCCCGCCATCCAATACCGTGAAGTATTGAAGGAGGTCCTACTAAATTTGACCCAGGTCCATTGCAGGACCTCTAAACGCTGAACAATGGCAAGACCTTTACCAAACCGTTCCCTTAACCCCCTACCAGGTAGCCAACATACCTCCATATAGACCGTGGAGATATGAATGGTGAAAATCCTTTATTTTATATAGACAGTAAAATAATGCCAAGACACCACGGACAAACGATAAGGAAAGATCACCTTCAACATAAGTAACTAGTTATTAAAGTCATTAATACAAAACCAAATAAAAAGTGCAAAAGTTTAGAAATAAAAAGTATTATACTAGACACTTTGTCTTCACCAAGTGATGTAAGAGACTTAGGCAAACATGGCCTTGATTGTCAAGAACTCTTACGATCAATCTTGGATCCCGAGACGACTCACACACTCTACGATGGACAATGGATGATGGTGGTGGATGATGGTGTTGTGATGGTGGTGGGTGGTGGATGAAGTGTGAGAGTGGTGGTGTGCCAAGGGATGAGATGAAATGAATCCAAGCACTCCTATTTATAGGCTGAACAGAGAGCTGGACATGGCCCCGTGTCCGCTGGGCACGGCCCCGTGTCCGTCTGACACTCTCTCTCCTCATTAATTGTAATTCGCAATTACAATAAATGCGCCTGCTGTACTTTCGACACGCCCCCGTGTCCGCTGAGCACGGCCCCGTGATGGGCAATAGAAGCTTCTATAGGTTTGTCTTTTCTGCTGCTTCTTGGGCACGGCCCCGTGCTGGCTGAGCACGGGGCGTGTTCAGCCTTCTGTTTTCTCTATTTTGCTTTGGAAGGTGCCGTTGAGGGTTCGGGCAGTCCACTAATGTTCCTTTTCTTGTATTTATGTTGGATTTAGCTGTCTTTTTGCTTCTTTTGCGTTTTTGAGCTCATTTAATCCTGAAAATACAAAAGGAAGACAAAAACACTCTTTTTCCAATATTAGTACTAAAAAAGGGTTAGTTTTATGCCTCATTTGATGTAATTTATATGTTGCATTTTATACACATCAAATACCCCCACACTTGAACTTTTGCTTGTCCTCAAGCAAAACTCTTTAATATGTGGCTTACACTCCCAAATGGAATAGGTAGAAGAGAAGGTTTTGGGCTTGTCGTAGAGTGTCGGGAATTCCAAGATCTTTTTGGGTTTTATTTTTATTTATTTACACTCCTATTCGTAATGATTTATTTAGAACTGTTCATAAAAGAAATTACTTATTTGGGCATAACATGCCTTTTTAAAATTCTATTTATATACAAGTTCACAAACCTCGCGGGGAAATCACTCACACTCGGCCGAAGGTGTATTTTTAGTGAATCACTCGAGAGCGGCACGGAACTTATTCCTACCATAGGCTTGCCAAGAAATCAATCCTCCTCCTTTTTAACTTTTATACCTTTGTAGATATCAAGAGGACTTTGTGGGTTAAAGGTTGGCTAGGGTTAAAGGTAGGTGGTTGGGTTAGTGGTTAGTAAAAAGGCTAAAAGCGTAACAAGTGTCGGTTTTCGTATTTTTGCAATTTTTTATTTTTAATGAAGCTTTTATTCAAACAAAGTTATTTTTGATTACTTTGTTTGTTTATTTTCTTTTTGCTTCATTATTATCAATTTTTTTTTTTTACGAAGAACCGAGCTTGTTACTAAAATAAAGGGTTAAAAATGAAAAAGGTTTTGGTGGATGAAAGGGTTTTTGTTTGGGTGATGAAACGAAAAGGTTTAGGCTCAAAGGGGCTAACTAGGGGGATTTTTGGGTAGGTGGTAAAAGAAAAAGAAAAATAAAGGTGTAGAAATGAAAAAGGTTAGTCCTAATGCCTCCATCATTTACTTACTCGGGTTTAAGTTGATAAGGACCGGGAATGTATTGTCATGGCAAGTTCTAGAGTCGTAAGAACCAAGCGGCTATTCACACAAGAAACGAAAAATGAGCATTTAGTCAAATGATATGAAATTGTGTGCTCAGTAAAGGCTCAAAACTCACTTTTGTGGGAATGGGTTTTTATGTGATCAAGTATATAAAATCAAATTTTAAATAAGTTTGTCATGCCTTTTCATAATTTTCTTATGTTGGTTCTTTTTATCACTACGCTATCGGTTGTAAATTTGTAAAAATATAACCTTTTTGAGGTCTTGAATTTCCCGAGTTAAACCTAGACAAGTAAAAAAAATGAAAAATTTTTTTGAAAAAAATTTGGGGTGATTAGCGGTTCCAATAGAGTTTTGTGTAAGGCTTGTATTTAGGACTTGCAAAATTCAAGGTTTTAGCATCCCCCCCACACTTAAATTACACATTGTCCTCAATGTGTCCCAAAAATAAATTTTTAGGTTGATTAGATGTGTAAAATAGTGTTTAAAAAGCAAAAATTTGTGTTACTGGGCACTGAACACGGCCCCGTGTTGAGTGGGTACGACCTCGTGTTCAGGTGCCAGTAACAAGAACTTACAGAAGGTGGACACGGCCCCGTGTCCACTGAACACGGCCACGTGTCTGACAAAATTCTGCCGAACAGAAGCCAAACAGCAGGTCAGGGAGGTGAGCACGGGGGCGTGTTGGCTGGACACGTCCCCGTGTGGACAGTCTGAAAGCCTGAAAAACAGGTTTCTTCCTCCGGTTTTTCCATCCTAGCCCTATAAGTGCTGAGGCTTAACACCCCAAGCCTTGGTTTGTACCTGTTTCAACACTTAATACCACACCAAGCAATACAAACATCCTACTTTACCAAAGTTAATTGTTCCAAGCATAAAGTAAAAGAAAAATAAAACGGAAAATAAAAGTGTTTAAGGAAAGTAAATTGTTCAACTTCTGGCACGCAGGCCACCAATCGTTCGATAGAGAAAGGGACTTAAACCTGTGGGCTCGCCATCAACCCGCTCCTGCTCCTCCAAACCCTCTAATCCATATCTTCATCGCTATCATCACCTCCATCCCCATGCCCCGCCATGTACTCCTGGATGCTGCCGATATCGTCTCGTATATCGCTGATGTTGCGTTCAATAGCTCCGACCCGTTGGTATGTGTTGTTGGCGAGGTTGTAGGCGTTCCTGGTGCACATGAGGTTTTCCTGCATAAGATCATGTAAGCTTTGAAAATTAGGAAAACCGCCTCCTTGTGAGGAGGATTGACCCGGATCGCCATGGGGTGGATACTGGTGGTGGGGAGGTGGTGCGTGAAGAACTAGGGCCTCCTGTGGGTTCCATGCATAGCCTTGCGTTCTTTGGAAACTCACTGTTCCGTCTTCCGCCTCATAGAGTAAGTTCATGGCTCGGCAAATGTGGTAGTCAACTCGTCCCGACCATGGGCTTCTTTCAAAGGCTCTTGGAATTCGCGTGTAATGCTTAAAAAGACGGTACACCCATCCTCCGTAGAAGATAGGCGTTGGAGCTCGAGCAAGGCGGTTGAGATGCATGTTTTTCAACAGGAGATACGGAACATCAAGAGGCTTTTGGTTATGGATACAGTGGAGGACAACCAAATCTTTCAACCCTACAACACCACTACTGTCATGTCGTTGGTTTAGAGAGTAGGTGAGGATCCTGTGAATGTAGCGATAGAGTGGATCCCTCAGCTTTGTACTCTTGGTGCTACGAGGGTCGTAGATTCCTTCACCGATTTGAGCCCATGCGGCTTGTCTTTCATTCACCTCCAAGTCTCGTAATCCCCCGGTATTTTCTTCGTTTCCCGATTCCTCTTCTTGATATAGACCTATTATGGCTCCAAACTGTGCCATGGAGATCGAGTACATTGTTCCTCCACAACGAAATACAACCCCAGTATTGTCAAATGGGTCACACCTTGAATCGAAGTTGAAGGTACTGTAGAACTCCAGGGTACATTGATGTACTGATTGAAGCCATGTGTTTAAAGCAACAGCTAGTGGTCCCGTAACAATGTTGTTGAATCGGTGCAGCTGGTTTACCAAGGTTAACAGCTCCGTGCAAGCTCTCCTGGGGTATTCTTCGGGTCTTGTTTGAAGAACCTCATACCTTGCCCTTGCATCAAGCTCACTTGCATTGAACCTTGTGAACTTTGCCATCTGAAAGAATACACCAAAAATTAGTACGAAACAGAAGTGTTTTCGGACAAAACCGCAAACAGCGTGCTGGACACGACCCCGTGTCCAGTGGACACGGCCCCGTGTCCAGAGGTCTGTTACTCAAAAACTTCAATTTTCGACCCGGTTTCGAAAACTTGAAAATTTTTGGTCCAATAGGAGCGGTTTCCCCCGAAAATGAAACCCTAAACACCGTTTTTCCCAAAATATCTCGTTTACCCTATCAATTTTGTCTTTTTCGGTTCAAGAACAAGGGTTTTGGGGTTTTTGTAAGAAATCGGGTGAATCTATGAACAATCTAAGTTTATTTACTTCCCCTAACATTAATCTAACTAAATGCAAGCAGATTTAGGCAAAAATTTTAGGTTCGATCCGGATGAACTTCAAGAACCCTAGATTTTTCCCCAAATTTGTGGTGTATTAACTACATGCAAGTAACTAATCTAACTACTAAGAGTGATAGAATCATACCTTGACGTTGTTAGATCGGTAAGAGACGTTGGAATTTCGCGAAAAATCGCCTGGAACCAGAGCTTTTGTGGGGAAACGGGGCGTGTGGAATGAATAAACTATTTTGAAAAAGGGGTTTTATCCCGTCTGCAGCGCGAACACGGCCCCGTGTCCAGCGGACACGGCCTCGTGCCGAGCTTTTTTTTTTTTTTTTTTTTTTTTTCGTGCGCGTGTGAGTGCCCCTTTTTCCCATAAGCTATGGTTTAGAAAACTTACCGCTTTATTTTGCCGCCTCAATCGTTCGTAACTTACCAGGCATGATGTTTTTATTCTTCCACGGTTTGAAGCGAGATCTCTTCTTCCTCATCCTCAATAAATCCTTGATAGAGTTTCAGCCGTTGGCCATTGACTTTAAATGGTGGCCCATTTCGAGGTTTAATTTCTACTGCACCGTGTGGAAAAATATGGGTGACGGAAAAAGGTCCTGACCACCTAGACTTTAATTTACCAGGAAACAATCGAAGTCGTGAATTAAACAAAAGAACTAAATCTCCTACCCGAAATTCATTTGGTTTAATATGTTTGTCATGCCAATTTTTCATTCTTTCCTTATAAATCTCAGAGTTTGAGTATGCATAATTCCTAATCTCGTCTAATTCATTTATTTGACAAAATCGATTTTTACCAGCAAATTCTAGATCTAAGTTTACATTTTTGATTGCCCAGTAGGCTTTGTGTGCAATTTCTACGGGCAAGTGACAACTTTTTCCATAGACTAGCTTATATGGGGTTGTACCTATCGTTGTTTTATAAGCAGTTCGAAAAGCCCATAAAGCATCATCTAATTTATCAGCCCATTCCTTTCTATTTAACCCTACGGTTTTTTCGAGTATTCGTTTTAACCCTCCATTGGTCACTTCGGCTTGTCCGTTTGTTTGAGGGTGATACGCTGTCGAAACCCGATGATAGACCCCATATCTTGTTAAAAAAATTTCAAGTTGATGATTACAAAAATGGGTACCTCTATCACTTATTAAAGCTTTAGGTGTGCCAAAACGAGAGAATAATTTTTTCAAAAATCTTACCACTACTCTTCCATCATTTGTTGGAAGTGCTTCGGCCTCGGCCCATTTAGACAGGTAATCTACTGCCACAAGTATGTATTTGTTTCCTTTCGATGGTGGGAAAGGTCCCATAAAGTCGAGTCCCCACACATCAAAAATTTCACAAACAAGAATGCCATTTTGTGGCATTTCGTTTTTGGAAGAAATATTACCTGTTCTTTGGCAAGCATCACATGTCTTTACAAGATTTTGAGCATCTTTGTAAATGGTTGGCCAATAAAATCCTGAATCGAATACCTTTCGTGCGGTACTGGCAGCACCATGATGTCCTCCGTATGGACCTTCGTGACAATGGCGGAGAATTCTTCGCGCTTCACTACCATGTACGCATCGTCTGACGAGTTGGTCGGCACACATTTTGAAAAGATATGGATCTTCCCAAAAATAGTGTTTCACATTGGCAAAGAATTTTTTTCTTTGATGATGTGGCCACCCTTTTGCGACTATTCCGCTAGCTAGGTAGTTAGCAAAGTCGGCGTACCATGGTTCTTCCTTAAATTCCACCATTTCCAGGGATTCAGTTGGAAATTTTTCGTTGATTTGCTCGTCCCTGGTTGCCTCCAAAGCTGGGTCTTCTAGGCGCGAAAGATGATCTGCTGCGGTATTTTCTGCTCCTCTTTTGTCTTTGATTTCAATGTCGAATTCTTGGAGGAGTAGAATCCACCTAATCAAACGTGGTTTTGCGTCTTGCTTCTTAAAGAGATATCGAATGGCTGCATGGTCTGTATAGACTATAGTTTTAGAAAGAACAAGATAAGAACGAAATTTATCAAAAGCAAATACCACAGCTAGTAACTCTTTTTCAGTTGTTGTGTAATTTTCTTGTGCATCGTTAAGTGTTTTACTAGCATAATATATTGGGTGGAAATGCTTTTCTTTTCTCTGTCCCAAGACAGCTCCAACTGCAAAGTCACTAGCATCGCACATGATTTCGAAAGGAAACTTCCAATCAGGTGCTATCATGATAGGTGCATTGACTAGCATTTCCTTTAGGGTTAGAAATGCTTGATTGCAATCCTTGTCAAAGATGAAAGGAGCATCTTTTTCAAGTAATTTTGTTAGAGGCCTTGAGATTTTTGAAAAGTCTTTGATAAACCGCCTATAAAATCCGGCATGCCCTAGGAAACTTCTAATAGCTCTTACGGAGGATGGAGGAGGTAATCTAGAAATGGTATCTATTTTGGCTCGATCCACCTCCATTCCTTCGCTTGAGATTTTGTGACCGAGTACTATTCCCTCCGTTACCATGAAATGGCATTTTTCCCAATTAAGGGCGAGGTTAGTTTCCTCACATCGGGATAGCATTCGTTCAAGGTTATTGAGGCATTGGTCGTATGAATCCCCAAAGATAGAAAAGTCGTCCATGAAGACTTCCATTGTCTTTTCTATCATGTCATGGAAAATGGCTACCATGCAACGTTGGAATGTTGCGGGGGCATTACATAGACCAAACGGCATGCGTCGATAAGCAAAAGTTCCATAGGGACATGTGAAAGTTGTCTTTTCTTGGTCTTCGGGTGCTATCGGGATTTGAAAGTAACCTGAAAAACCATCCAAGAAACAGTAAAATTTATGACCGGATAATCTTTCTAACATTTGATCAATGAAGGGTAAAGGAAAATGATCCTTTCTTGTTGCTTCATTTAATCGTCTATAATCTATACATACTCTCCATCCTGTGACGGTTCTTGTTGGTATTAATTCATTCTTTTCGTTAGTAATTACCGTCATACCTCCTTTCTTTGGAACTACTTGGACGGGACTTACCCAAGGACTATCGGAAATAGGATAGATAAGTCCGGCGTCAAGTAATTTGATGACTTCGTTTTTAACCACTTCTTGAACATTTGGATTTACGCGACGTTGTGGTTGTATGACTGATTTGTAGTCATCATTCATCAAAATTTTGTGTGTGCACATAGAAGGACTAATTCCTTTTATGTCAACAAGTTTCCAAGCTATTGCATTTTTGTGTTTTTTCAAAAGACTAATTAGTTTTTCTTTTTCTAGGTTATCTAATTTAGACGAAATAATTACAGGTAACTTACCATCTTTGTCCAGAAAAGCATATTCCAAACCTTTTGGAAGTTCTTTGAGCTCAAGTGGTGGGTCTCTAGGAGACTCCTTATTTGGTTGCTCATTTCGATCAAGAACTTTAAAAGTTTGTTCTATGGCGACCTCTTCTTCAACAAAGTGGTCAATCTCTTCACTTGTATCGGGTGGCTCATCTTCATCTTCAATTAGGGGGTCATTATTGCCGAATGGATATTTCATTGATCGTTCGAGATCGACACTTCTTTTAAATGCCCCTAATTGAAGAGGTAAATTGTTGAACTTCCGGTTTTTCAAAGCTTCGTAAGTTTTTACAAATGGTCGTCCCAACACAAGAGGAGCGTCATCGAGGATGACAAAGTCGGTTGGGATTACCATTTGATTTGTTTGAACCAAGACATCTTCAACTATACCGATTGATTTTATTACTTTCCGATTGGATAGAAAAATGGGTATTTGAAGTGGAGAAAAATCACTAATACTTAATTTTTCGAAAAGGTAGTTAGGCATTATGTTAACACAAAGATCTTTATCGATTGTGACATTACTAATAAACGAATTTTGAAAGAAACATGGAACCGGTGTGATGTTAATTTCAAATGGGTCTTCTTTTATTAGTGAAGTTTGATCATTAGTTAACTTAACACTTACCGTTTCGTCAATTTTAGTGTTAGTGTTTAACTCTTTTAAAAACTTAGCATGAGTGGGTACTAAACAATGATTTTCGAAAGAAGGTGTCAAGAGATTAATTTCTTCAAAATTAGACTCTTCTTGGATTTTAACATTATTGGACTCACCTTTTTCGTTGCTTAGCTCATGTGTCGGTTTTTCACTTATTTGTTCTTCCATTTTTTCATTTTTAGTTATCTCTTCCTTTTTTAATTCTTCTCTTGCGCGGGACTCCTCTTCCCTTGCGCGAGCTTCTTTTATACATCGATCGATAACTCTAATGTGTTCTAATATCCTATCGGTCACTTCGGTTATAGAAAAAGAATCATTATTTTCTAAGCTTGAATCCGGTTGTTCGACCCTTTGTTCCTCATAATACCCATATGAAGTTGATGGTTCACACCATGGTCCCTCATTGTGAGCATATGATGGATGAGGTTCGTAATTTTGTTCTTCATAATACTCATATGAGGTGGGTTGTTCATGCCAAGGTTCCTCATAATAAGCATATGAAGGTGGTGGCTCATATCTTGGTTCCTCAAAGTATGAGTAAGAAGGCTCATACCTTGGTTCATCAAAATATGAGTATGAGGGAGGAGGTTCATACCTTTGGTCTTCATAGGATGTGTATGAAGTTGATGGCTCGTACCTGGGCTCCTCATAGTAAGTGTATGAATTGGATGGTTGATACGAGTGATTATCTTGAATCGAACGTGTATTACGACAATTTGTGCAATAATTACCCCTATAATCATCCTCATCATAGGTGTAGTTGTAACCTCCTGAGTATTGATCCATAAGAATCACTCAGCAGACCACAACTGAGTCTCGGGACCTGAAAATGAAACAAAGATTGAAACAGAAGGCTGGACACGGCCCCGTGTCTGGTGAACACGGCCCCGTGTACAGGATCTGTATCTGGGCGTTTTAATTAAAGTTACTGGTCACGTTGAGCACGGGGGCGTGTTCAGCGAGCACGACCCCGTGTTCAGACTCTGTATCTGGGTATCTAACTAAAAATATGCAGCACGGGGGCGTGTTCAATGCGCACGGCCCCGTGTTCAGGCTACTGTAAATGCAAACTAAACTAAAATGCAGAAAAATGTGCGCGCATTTTAAAAAGGTTTTTGAAAAACTGATTAGGCCGTCGATTTTAAACTTTCTCAAAATCCTTGTGTCCCCGGCAACGGCGCCAAAAACTTGATGTGCGGTAAGTGTCGTATATATTAGGTGTATATTTTAAGCCCTTTTTAACACTTATTTTAGCCAAGTTTTAAATTTATAAAACACGATATTTCACTAACACTAAACACACATATGGGCAAGTGCACCCATCGTTGAGTGTAGTATAGCGTTGGTAAGATACCGAGGTCGTCCAAGGACACAAGAGCTTTTAGTACCGGTTTATCCTCAACGTCTAACCAAAATAAAAGTTTAGAAAAATGTTTTAAACTAAGAAAAATAAAACTAACTAAGATGCTGAAAATAAAAATAAAACAGATAGACAAGATGAATCACTTGGTTCCGACTCGTATCTAGTATAACCTTTGATTATTTCCGCACTTTTGCACATAATTAAGAGATTATCTTAGTTATTGTAGTAGGCCCCTCTTTTGAAGGTGACGTTACCCTCACCCCAGTAGTTTGAGTCAGCAGGGATACAATCCTAAAGGGGTGGATTATTGGAAGATAATGAATTAAGTTATTAATGCAGTATTGTGGTAGGCCCCGCTTTTGGCGGTGACGTTACCCTCGGCTAAGTAGTCTGAGTCAGCAGGGATACAGTCCTAAATAGCTGGGCACGGCCCCGTGTCCGTCTGACACTCTCTCTCCTCATTAATTGTAATTCGCAATTACAATAAATGCGCCTGCTGTACTTTCGACACGCCCCCGTGTCCGCTGAGCACGGCCCCGTGATGGGCAATAGAAGCTTCTATAGGTTTGTCTTTTCTGCTGCTTCTTGGGCACGGCCCCGTGCTGGCTGAGCACGGGGCGTGTTCAGCCTTCTGTTTTCCCTATTTTGCTTTGGAAGGTGCCGTTGAGGGTTCGGGCAGTCCACTAATGTTCCTTTTCTTGTATTTATGTTGGATTTAGCTGTCTTTTTGCTTCTTTTGCGTTTTTGAGCTCATTTAATCCTGAAAATACAAAAGGAAGACAAAAACACTCTTTTTCCAATATTAGTACTAAAAAAGGGTTAGTTTTATGCCTCATTTGATGTAATTTATATGTTGCATTTTATACACATCACCGTGTTTTCGGAAGTCAAAGTCAAAGTCAAGGTCAAAGTCAACGACCGATTTCGCAACTTGACTTTTAATGAATTTCTTTTATGTGTTTATTTTAGTTGTATTATGTGGAGTAAGTGTCAATAAATACAATAATCGACGCGTGTTATTCGCTAATTAATCGACTTACGACTGTGAACTATAGGAAGTAACAATGCGATAAAGTTAACTAAACGATAATCAAACTATGCTAATCAAATCGACATCGAATCGTAATCGCACTCACAACTCGAATTACGCATTTTGGTTATTGTTATACGTGTGTGTGTACCTTATGTGTTACTTGTGCATGTTTAATTTATGTATATGTGGGAATCAATCGAAACGCAATCGAAACTCAAACGCAATCGAACTCAATCGCAAATCGAAATCGAACTATGATAATTAGTGGAGAAGAGATAGCGCGAGATATAGTAGTTGGGACTAAAAGTAATTTGAATAGGAAACTCTATCGCATCGAATCGCTCGCAATCGAAATCGAAACGGCAAAAATCATCGCGCCGAACACCCGAACCAAGTGCCATCCGACCGGGCTGTCACTTGATCTGGTGCCAGATGCCATCCGACCGAGATGACATCCGACCGGATTGTCATCCGGGCGAGATGCCATCCGACCAACCTACCCTTTCCTCTTTCGGTAACTCTATAAATACCCCATGTCACTTTCATTCTTTCTACTTTTGGAAACTCTCTGTCCGAACAGCTCGTGCTCCTCACCTTTTCTTCTATTTCTCTCGATTCCGGTAAGATCTCGTCCTAAATCTTGTACTTTCTTGATCTACACGCACTCCTACACCTTTCTATCTTTTAAATCTTAACTTTTAACTGTGAAATCATCAAGATTTGGCGTGTTCTAGGGTGACGTCATAAAGGTCCGATGGGAAGGCAAACGAGGCGCAGAGTTCACTTGGGAACTCGAAAGCGACATGAAGGCGAAGTACCCGCAATTGTTCGTTACGGCTACGGCTTAATTTCAGGACGAAATTCCCTCAACTAGGGGAGGCTGTAACACCCCGTGTTTTCGGAAGTCAAAGTCAAAGTCAAGGTCAAAGTCAACGACCGATTTCACAACTTGACTTTTAATGAATTTCTTTTATGTGTTTATTTTAGTTGTATTATGTGGAGTAAATGTCAATAAATACAATAATCGACGCGTGTTATTCGCTAATTAATCGACTTACGACTGTGAACTATAGGAAATAACAATGCGATAAAGTTAACTAAACGATAATCAAACTATGCTAATCAAATCGACATTGAATCGCAATCGCACTCGCAACTCGAATTACGCATTTTGGTTATTGTTATACGTGTGTGTGTGCCTTATGTGTTACTTGTGCATGTTTAATTTATGTATGTGTGGGAATCAATCGAAACGCAATCGAACTCAATCGCAAATCGAAATCGAACTATGATAATTAGTGGAGAAGAGATAGCGCGAGATATAGTAGTTGGGACTAAAAGTAATTTGAATAGGAAACTCTATCGCATCGAATCGCTCGCAATCGAAATCGAAACGGAAAAAATCGTCGCGCCGAACACCCGAACCAAGTGCCGTCCGACCGGATTGCCATCCGACCGGGCTGTCACTTGATCTGGTGCCAGATGCCATCCGACCGAGATGACATCCGACCGGATTGTCATCCGGGCGAGATGCCATCCGACCGACCTACCCTTTCCTCTTTGGGTAACTCTATAAATACCCCATGTCACTTTCATTCTTTCTACTTTTGGAAACTCTCTGTCCGAACAGCTCGTGCTCCTCACCTTTTCTTCGATTTCTCTCTATTCCGCTAAGATCTCGTCCTAAATCTTGTACTTTCTTGATCTACACGCACTCCTACACCTTTCTATCTTTTAAATCTTAACTTTTAACCGTGAAATCATCAAGATTTGGGGTGTTCTAGGGTGACGTTGATGTCTTCAAATATTAACATATAAATTTCATCAAATGAGGCATAAAACTAACCCCTTTTTAGTACTAATGTTGGAAAAAGTGTGCTTTTGTCTTCCTTTTGTATTTTTAGGATTAAATGAGCTCAAATTAACAAAAGAAGCAAAAAGACATCAAAATCTGACATAAATACAAGAAAAGGAACAAGATGTGACATGCCCGACCCCACGACAGCATCTTCCCAAGCAAAACAAGAGATCAGAAGCCTGAACACGCCCCGTGCTCAGCCAGCACGGGGGCGTGCCCAAGTGTCAGCAGAAAAGACAAAGTGGTAGAAGCTTCTATTGCCCACCACGGGGCCGTGCTCAGCGGACACGGGGCCGTGGTCAACTATAAGATTCGCACAATCCAGCAAATCTGCATAGTACAAAGATTCTTCTGCACCACGGGGTCATGCCAAAATTTGACGTGATTGTCGTGGGTCACGCAAATTTAATCCCAAAAACAACTATAGATAGCGGTAATAGGGTATCGAACTCAGGGAGTATGTGGAAAGTGTGTTGATTTTCTAGCTTTGCAATTAACTACAATTAACCTAATTTGTAGAAAAATAAAGATCAATACTTTGGATTGTTGTTTTAGAAAACTAAATTAAACTAATGGCAAATCAAATGTAGGTTTTAAAACAGATTAGGAGAGAACAATGATCACCTTAGGTTTCAGTTTCTTTAAACAATTGTGTGCAATTCCAACTAGAAAGAGTTACATAGACATAACTCGTGTATGAATAATCAAAGTGATAAAAGGGAACAAAGTACTCGGATTTATAAATGCGAGGTTGTTTCCCGATGATTAATTAATCAATAACCAACCCTAACCCTTCCCGTGATATCTCGATTGCCAACGGCACCAAGAACGTACGATTGAGACTAGAAATTGCAATATCAATTAACAAGTTACAAGCAATTAAACATACACCATGATATTCAAGCAACGCAAGTTATCATTCTAGAAATTCAGAAAATAACACACAAAAGTTCAAAGTAAACCTTCACCTAAGATGATCACCGAAAAGTTTAGCCGGACATAGCTTGGTGAATCATCATCACAATCGATCCAATGTTCATACGAATCAAATACATAAACCGAATGATAGAAATTGTCTCCAACCAAGCAAGAACACCAAAATTCGCCCCTAGTGAGTTCCAAAACCGTCAATGATGAGAACATCCGAAAAGACACCATCAAAACTAACTTTAATGAGCGGTTACAAGTTTCCTAGTCATGTCCACCGTAATTTACGGTCATACCGTAAATTACGGTGATCTTGAAAATGTTACGGTACGAAGAGACTGATTTACGGTGGGAACTTTAATGTTGACTTGTGTGCCACCACGTGTTGATGATGATGATTATATTCTTCAAAAGCCCAATATGTTTGTCTCCAAAATTCGTGGGCCCCCTAATCCATATGTCAGCCGCCTCGAAGATGTGTTCACGTGAATTCCTCTCTTGTCTTCAAAAGTCTGCCGCCTCTCACGTGAGATCATGATGATGTTTGCTGTTGTTTGGCAATATGTGCCGCCCACCATAAAGAAGTCCATGTGATTTGTGTTGACCTCTTTGTGTGCGGCCCAATCCATAGAAAAGGATCCAAAAGTAGTCCAACTATGTATCTCATGTAAATTATATTGGTGGCCCCCAAAATCACGTGCAGCCGCCCAAGAGATGATGATGGATGTTGACCAAAAAACCAGACCCTTCGATGTGTGTACATCCATGTGCGGCCCACTTTCACAAAAGTCCAAAATATGCCGCCAAGTCCAATTGTCCACAGCCCACATGTGCGCATGAAGTCCAACAAAACATGTGATAAATTTCGGCCCAATAACATCCACCCCTTGTATTGGCGGCCCAATCACAAAGTGTGCACCTCTTTGTTCACGTGGACTCCTCAAAAGTTCCTGCCATGTGACATATGATGATGTATGTTGAAGTTTACATTTTGTTCCTTGGTGTCACCGCCAAAAAGAAATCCCCCCAAGGAGTCCCTATGTCGGCTGATGATGTGTGTTGTTGACTATTGTTCTCTTTTAAATGCTCTTCATGTGTGATGATGATTGAGGATGATTAAATAATGGTGCCAAAAAATAATCCCCTATTTGTTCTAAAAATCGTCCAAATAGTCAACACAACAGCTCAATTTATTATGTTGAAATCATCGGCCCACTCTTTTAATAATCAAAATATATTGTGATGATTTCATACTACTCCTCCACGTGACTTTGGCTCCATTCATGTGATTGATGAATGATGGATTCTTGATGATGATGTCTTGCTGCCAATAATGTGCCACCAATTCTTGTGTGTATTGTCAACTTAACCGAATTAAGCGATTTACCTGCAAAACACACGAACACTCGTAGTTACTAAGTTCAAGCAAATAACCAAGTAAAGCATGGAATTTTAATCTTTTTAAACCACTTAAGGGTTGTCCAACGGACCACCCGTCACATCCCCACACTTACCCGTTGCTTGTCCCAAGCAACCCATTCAACAACTATTTCAAAACCACAAGCGATCAAGATACAAACCAAGCTAAAATATATCGTCCTTCTACTAACCTTCAATCATACCACAAGACACACCCCTCGCACAAAATCTCTCGGTTACAAGAATTATTAGCAATATGCTAAACCACTCAATGCGTGTGTGTGTGTGTGTGTGACAATAAGCTTGTATACAAATCAAGTCTCCTCCTAACAAATATCTAACATGCTTTAGAATCAAAGGGACTTACGGGTTGTAACGGGGCTAGGTGTAAAGGTAGGAAAATGGTGGAATACATATGAAAGAGCTAATTGATTTGACCCGGTTTTTTATTTCTATTACTACGAAACAAACACCAAATATATACAAAGCTTCTTGACATTCTCAACTACTATTGCAACTAAATTCCCTTTTTTTTCGTATTTTTCTCTTATTTTTTTCTTCTTTTTCTTTTTTTTTTCTTTTTTTTTTCTTTTCATATTTTTTTTTTTAAAACACATCAAACTCAACAATATATACAAGAACATCAATACTACATACTAAATCTCCTAAACCGGGTCATCTCAAAAGGTAAAATTTTTGTAGGAAGTAGGCTCAGGTCACAATCGAATGGTATAAGGCTCAAACATGGCTTTCTAAAGACCAACCCCCACCCCTCACAATACCAAGCTCATATATGTAACGTATGAGGTCCAACCCACCAATCCCGCACTCTCACACATCTAGACGAGGCTTCCTAAAAATCCCCCTATCATTTTCAAAAGCATGCTAATTCTAGGATTTAACAAGTATTCGTACACAAGTTCTATTAACACACAACACACACCGCCACTCAAACAATGAAATATCAATAACAATCATGTGTGGCTCAAATCCTCACCAAGAAAAGACTAGGAATGGTTGTCGGTGTGTCAAATGGAACAATATCAAGCTTTCAAATTTTTACACTTTTCGCTTGAATTTACAAAAATTTTAAAATTCTCAAAAATTCCCCCATCCCCACACTTGGGATACATTGTCCCAATGTATGGTTTTGAGGAAAAGATCGCTTTAACCAAGAACATCAACAATTGCTTATACTCTCAAACCCCAAATTTCTTTTTTTTTTTTTTAATTATTAAAAACACCACCAATTCCTTCACAACCCATAAACTAAACACATCAAAACACCACCCAACCGCCCAACCAAAAACTTAAACATGAATATATACAAAGGGGCACAAGATGAGAACAAGACACGACCTGATTAGTAAATCAGCAGTGTTGGTAGTGATGCAATTGCGGTGATCGAACCGGTTCAAAAACATCTCTTAGATTCGCCGATATCTCAACAGGGATGTTGCCAAACATCCCTACACTTGAATCATTGCATCCGCGAGGGTTGAAACGTAATAACCTGCCAACACACAAACACAACACCAAAACAAAACCAAACAAAGCAAAACAAAACAAAACAAAACACAAATACAATACTCTACATCCTCGGGCTGCCTCCCGAGAGCGCTAAGTTTAAAGGTCTTCAGCCAGACCATACCTGATATGCGTTATGGTGGTCTTAATGCACACTTACCTTTTTCGTTGCTGATGTAAGCACGGTGTTTGATTCTTCTATTGTGTGTGTGCTTTGTCACGTCCCATCTTCCTTTGCAAAAATCTTTAAATCCACATTTTCCTACCGAATTTCCAACAAATGCTCGGTAGTTTACTCTCCACTTCACTACTTCGTTTTCTGTGCCCAACAAATCCAAACTCTCCCATAAACATAACTTATGAATGAAATCTCCCACATCATGAAGTGCCACCTTCCTAGTTTCTAAACATGCATCCTTAACACTCTTGGTTTCCATAACCACCACAGCCGGAGAGTTGTAATCAACTTTGATTGGTTCATCAAGTAAAAGGCCCTCAACTTTGCTCTCCATAGGTGGTTCCTCCACAATAATTTCAATTGTATATTCCTCATTTGGCCCTAATAATTCAGTTTCAAGTTCGGGAGGACTCACAACCTTTTCTTCTACATCACCCATAGGTGTCATTTGTTCAATCTGCACATGTATCCAGTGTTGTTTTGCTTGACGTTTTTCCACCATCGACGTCCCTGGCCTCATCTCTTTCACCTCTTTTGGTAGCAAATCATATTTCCATTCCAAAAGTTCTACTCGTTCTTCCATTGATAAATGAGGTTTTTTTAATTCTTTTTCAACATGAACCATGTGTCTCTTTCTCATCATCTCTCCAAGACTTTCAGATTTATGTGACTGATAGTGCAAAGTAGGTTGTTGAGTTACACATTCATAACCAGACTGATCAAATGTATACTGAGCATGATAATAATCTTGATTGTACATCTGAGGGCCTTCATATGAAAGTTGGGAATATTCATCATAATAATCTCCGTAATCGTACTCCTCTTGGTAACTCATTTCCGGATCAAATGCCAAAGGTGATAGCTTGTGAGAGCTTCTAGTACGCATGCACCTGTCAATACCTGCACACTAACACACCCAGCATCAACCAGAAAAATAACAAACTAAAAAGGATCAAAAATAACACACGTTGCGCACTACTCCCCGGCAACGGCGCCAAAATTTGACGTGATTGTCGTGGGTCACGCAAATTTAATCCCAAAAACAACTATAGATAGCGGTAATAGGGTATCGAACTCAGGGAGTATGTGGAAAGTGTGTTGATTTTCTAGCTTTGCAATTAACTACAATTAACCTAATTTGTAGAAAAATAAAGATCAATACTTTGGATTGTTGTTTTAGAAAACTAAATTAAACTAATGGCAAATCAAATGTAGGTTTTAAAACAGATTAGGAGAGAACAATGATCACCTTAGGTTTCAGTTTCTTTAAACAATTGTGTGCAATTCCAACTAGAAAGAGTTACATAGACATAACTCGTGTATGAATAATCAAAGTGATAAAAGGGAACAAAGTACTCGGATTTATAAATGCGAGGTTGTTTCCCGATGATCAATTAATCAATAACCAACCCTAACCCTTCCCGTGATATCTCGATTGCCAACGGCACCAAGAACGTACGATTGAGACTAGAAATTGCAATATCAATTAACAAGTTACAAGCAATTAAACATACACCATGATATTCAAGCAACGCAAGTTATCATTCTAGAAATTCAGAAAATAACACACAAAAGTTCAAAGTAAACCTTCACCTAAGATGATCACCGAAAAGTTTAGCCGGACATAGCTTGGTGAATCATCATCACAATCGATCCAATGTTCATACGAATCAAATACATAAACCGAATGATAGAAATTGTCTCCAACCAAGCAAGAACACCAAAATTCGCCCCTAGTGAGTTCCAAAACCGTCAATGATGAGAACATCCGAAAAGACACCATCAAAACTAACTTTAATGAGCGGTTACAAGTTTCCTAGTCATGTCCACCGTAATTTACGGTCATACCGTAAATTACGGTGATCTTGAAAATGTTACGGTACGAAGAGACTGATTTACGGTGGGAACTTTAATGTTGACTTGTGTGCCACCACGTGTTGATGATGATGATTATATTCTTCAAAAGCCCAATATGTTTGTCTCCAAAATTCGTGGGCCCCCTAATCCATATGTCAGCCGCCTCGAAGATGTGTTCACGTGAATTCCTCTCTTGTCTTCAAAAGTCTGCCGCCTCTCACGTGAGATCATGATGATGTTTGCTGTTGTTTGGCAATATGTGCCGCCCACCATAAAGAAGTCCATGTGATTTGTGTTGACCTCTTTGTGTGCGGCCCAATCCATAGAAAAGGATCCAAAAGTAGTCCAACTATGTATCTCATGTAAATTATATTGGTGGCCCCCAAAATCACGTGCAGCCGCCCAAGAGATGATGATGGATGTTGACCAAAAAACCAGACCCTTCGATGTGTGTACATCCATGTGCGGCCCACTTTCACAAAAGTCCAAAATATGCCGCCAAGTCCAATTGTCCACAGCCCACATGTGCGCATGAAGTCCAACAAAACATGTGATAAATTTCGGCCCAATAACATCCACCCCTTGTATTGGCGGCCCAATCACAAAGTGTGCACCTCTTTGTTCACGTGGACTCCTCAAAAGTTCCTGCCATGTGACATATGATGATGTATGTTGAAGTTTACATTTTGTTCCTTGGTGTCACCGCCAAAAAGAAATCCCCCCAAGGAGTCCCTATGTCGGCTGATGATGTGTGTTGTTGACTATTGTTCTCTTTTAAATGCTCTTCATGTGTGATGATGATTGAGGATGATTAAATAATGGTGCCAAAAAATAATCCCCTATTTGTTCTAAAAATCGTCCAAATAGTCAACACAACAGCTCAATTTATTATGTTGAAATCATCGGCCCACTCTTTTAATAATCAAAATATATTGTGATGATTTCATACTACTCCTCCACGTGACTTTGGCTCCATTCATGTGATTGATGAATGATGGATTCTTGATGATGATGTCTTGCTGCCAATAATGTGCCACCAATTCTTGTGTGTATTGTCAACTTAACCGAATTAAGCGATTTACCTGCAAAACACACGAACACTCGTAGTTACTAAGTTCAAGCAAATAACCAAGTAAAGCATGGAATTTTAATCTTTTTAAACCACTTAAGGGTTGTCCAACGGACCACCCGTCAGTGCACTTGCCCATATGTGTGTTTAGTGTTAGTAAAATATCGTGTTTTATAAATTTAAAACTTGGCTAAAAATAAGTGTTAAAGGGGCTTAAAATATACACCTAATATATATAACACTTCACACGCATCAAGTTTTTGGCGCCGTTGCCGGGGACACAAGGATTTTAAGAAAGTTAGGAATCAACGGCCTAATCGTTTTTCTTATTTTTCATTTTTTTTTTAGGATTTTTTTTAGATTTTTCAGCTTCTGCAGAACTCAGCACGGGTCGTGCCCGCTGAACACGCCCCGTGCCCAATCATTGGAACTAGCAATCTTGTTTTAAGTCAGACAGTAAGCTGAACACGGGGCCGTGCCCACTCAACACGCCCCCGTGCCCAAGTTTCAGTTACTGAAAATAGAACCGTAAGATCCCGACGGTTGGTAATTTCTGACACAACCATGAGTGATACTGATACTTTTTACTTTCGGCACTCTTATGGTACTATGTGGTGTCAATTATGTGGTGGTAACCATAAGGAATTAGAATGTTTTTTTCTAAATTATAAACCCCACTATATAGACCCATCATTTCCTAGTATCCTTAAGAGGGGCGAAAGTAAAAATAATCCCTATCGCTCCCTCGAATGCGCCCAACCAGATATTCTAGGAGAAATGCTTCTCGATGAATTATTTCAACTAGAGGATCTAATTTTTAATTGGTTAAAAGAACTTAGGGAAGATTTCAATAATCTTTTCCAAGACAATAACCAAGAAGAGGGGTTGGAACCGCATTCAAACAACTTCATTGTTTCCAATGATACTTCTAACTCTAGTGAGGACTTGAGCGATAGTCGTCCCTGTGTCGATTGTGCCGTGAAGGACTCCCCATCAACTTCGTTTGATGCATACATAGACCTGAGCGATTCGACATACACCTTCTTTAACGAGAGCCCGGAAAAGGGTTGGACTTGTCCACCTACATATAGCATAGGAATCACCCTCACCGACAACCTCTTGCGTTCTCGTCTTAATCTAGATCAATTAAGGTATCTTAGGCACTTTGGGGTTGTTCCATCCAGTAAGGAGCCGCCCGATCCGGAAAAGTTCCTTAAAAATAGACGAACTTCATAAAACAGCCTTCCGACACGGGGCCGTGCCCAGGTCAACACGCCCCCGTGTCCACCAAAAGATTCCCTTCTGACTTTTGTCAGAATACGGACAAAACGTGTCAGGATCTTGCCTGCACACGGGGCCGTGTCCAGCCGACACGGGGCCGTGTCCAGCACGCTGTCGTTTTCTATAAATACAGCCAAGAACCCTGCACATTTGGACCATCCAGGGACAGAGATTTGGAGGGATTTTCTGACTTACCATCCTAGGTATGTTGTAAAAGAAGGTTCCTACAAGCATCTTGTCCTTTCCTCTTTTATCTATTGCCTTCTTCTTCATCTTTCTTGCACCAAGAACTCCATTAAAAGCTTGATTTCAAGCTTTGTTGTGATGTTTATTGAATTTCTATTCAAGGAATCTTGTTAAAAATAAGTTACACAACATGGTTTTAAGTTATTTCTGCTCAAAAATGCTTCATAAATTAAGAAAATAATTTGAAACCCCAAGATTCCTTGTTCTAGAAATCTGCAGAAAGTTGAACACGGGGCCGTGTTCATTGTGCACGGGGCCGTGCCCGTGGTACTGTTTCATTAAAACAAACTGTTTTTGGTTTGTTTTCGTAGAATGTCTAGCCAAAACAGCGGAACCTCTTCTGCGCACTCAAGGAACAGCCGACGGGAAAGGAGGCCATCGATTGAAGCAACTCTCGTATGGTACGTAATGGCGCTACGTGAAGCACTTGACGAGATGACTTCAGTGGAGGAGGTCCTCATTGACCGTATAAACTATCTCTCGGTGGGGTTGGAAAACAGTTTCCGGGAAATAAACCTCTTGCACCAGAGGTTAAACATTCTGGTAACACCTCCTATGGAACCAATCCTCCCTCAAGAGGATTGGAACCTCGCACTTGGAATTCAAAATCCTACCGGTTGGGACGACATTCCGGCGGAACCCCTTCTTGAAGAACTCCAAGAAATTCCGGTGGAAGTTACGCCTCCTCAACCCGATGCTGTATAAGGAGCCCATACCCGTAGGGAGAAGTTATCAAGCCACTTTTAACCGAGAGATCTATCTTTTCGGAAATTTTGCTAAGTAGAATAATTAGTAGGCTAGAAACTTCTTGGATTTCTTGTGTTTCCTTGACCTAATTAGCTAGTATTTTAATTTTTAGGACTATTATGTAATTCTCTCTATGATTAATGAATGATGGTTTTAGTTAATTTGGTGTTTTGGATGGTGTTGAAATGAATAAAACACACTTGAGATGGCAAAGGATGCAAGGGAAACTTGAACCAACACTCCATACAGGAAAACAGAACCGTCCGACAAATTTCTTCGTTTGCAGTAAGCTCGGCACGGGCCGTGTCCACCCAACACGGCCCCGTGCTGCACAGTCTGCAGAAAAAGACCCAGTTCAGGTAACTGGACACGGGCCGTGTTCACCCAACACGCCCCCGTGTCCAGACTTCTGTTTCTCTTGTTTAATTTTGTTACCGGCACTTGAACATGGGGCCGTGCCCGGATCACACGGGGCCGTGTTCAGCGCCCAGTAACACAAATTTTTTTTTGCTTTTCACACCTTTTTACACATTCAATCAACCTAAAAACTTATTTTTGGGACACATTGAGGACAATGTGTAATTTAAGTGTGGGGGGGGGGGGGGATGCTAAAACCTTGAAACTTGCAAGTCCTAAATACAAGCCTTACACAAAACTCTATTGGAACCGCTAATCACCCCAAAATTTTTTTCAAAAATTTTTCATTTTTTTTACTTGTCTAGGTTTAATTCGGGAAATTCAAGTTCTTAAAAAGGTTATATTTTTATGAATTTACAACCGATAGCGTCGTGATAAAAAGAACCAACATAAGAAAATTATGAAAAGGCATGACAAGCTTAGTTAAAATTTAATTATATATACTTGATCACATAAAAACCCATTCCCACAAAAGTGAGTTTTGAGCCTTTATTGAGCAAACACTTACATATCATTTGACTAAATGCTCATTTTCGTTTCTTGTGTGAATAGCCGCTTGGTTCTTACGACTCTAGAACTTGCCATGACGATACATTCCCGGTCCTTACCAACTTAAACCCGAGTAAGTAAATGATGGAGGCATTAGGACTAACCCTTTTTATTTCTACACCATTATTTTTCTTTTTTTTTTTACCACCTACCCAAAATCCCCCTAGTTAGCCCCTTTGAGCCTAAACCTTTTCATTTCATAACCCAAACCAAACACCCTTTTTACCCACCAAAACCTTTTTCATTTTTACCCCTTTGTTTTAGTAACAAGTTCGGTTCTTTATATGACTTTTCAAAAAAAAATTGTTGTTGATGATGAAGCAAAAGAAAATAAACAAACAAGTTCATCAAAAATAACTTTGTTTGAATAAATAGCTTCATCAAAATAAAAGTTACAAAAATAGAAAGTCATACGAAAACCGACACTTGTTACGCTTTTCGCCCTTTTTACTAACCACTAACCACCAACCCAACCACCTACCTTTAACCCAAGCCTAACCCTTAACCCACAAAGTCCTCTTGATATTTACAAAGGTATATAAGTTAAAAAGGAGGAGGATTGATTGCTTGGCAAGCCTATGGTAGGAGTAAGTTCCATGCCGCTCTCGAGTGATTCACAAAAATACATTTTCGGCCGAGTGTTGAGTGATCCCCGTGAGGTATGTGAACTTGTATATAAATAGAATTTTACAAAGGCATGTTATACCCAAATAAGTAATTTATCTTATGAAAAATTTTAAATAAATCATGACGAATAGGATTGTAAATAAATAAAAATAAAATTAAATAAAGAATCTTGGAAATCCCGACACTCTACGACAAGCCCAAAAACCTTCTTCTCTACCCATTCCATTTGGGAGTGTAAATAGCCACATATTAAAGAGTTTTGCTTGAGGACAAGCAAAGATTCAAGTGTGGGGGTATTTGATGTGTTCAAATATTAACATATAAATTTCATCAAATGAGGCATAAAACTAACCCCTTTTTAGTACTAATGTTGGAAAAAATGTGCTTTTGTCTTCCTTTTGTATTTTCAGGATTAAATGAGCTCAAATTAACAAAAGAAGCAAAAAGACATCAAACTCTGACATAAATACAAGAAAAGGAACAAGATGTGACATGCCCGACCCCACGACAGCATCTTCCCAAGCAAAACAAGAGATCAGAAGCCTGAACACGCCCCGTGCTCAGCCAGCACGGGGGCGTGCCCAAGTGTCAGCAGAAAAGACAAAGTGGTAGAAGCTTCTATTGCCCACCACGGGGTGCCCACTGGACACGGGGCCGTGCCCGAGCTTCTGTTCAGCCTATAAATAGATGTGCTTGGCTCAAGCTCAAACCATCCCTTGGCACACCACCTCTCTCACACTTCATCCACCACCTACCACCACCATAACACCATCATCCACCACCATCATCCATTGTCCATCGTAGAGTGTGTGAGTCGTCTCGGGATCCAAGATTGATCGTAAGAGTTCTTGACAATCAAGGCCATGTTTGCCTAAGTCTCTTACATCACTTGGTGAAGACAAAGTGTCTAGTGTAATACTTTTTATTTCTAATCTTTTGCACTTTTTATTTGGTTTGGTATTAATGACTTTAATAACTAGTTGCTTATGTTGAAGGTGATCTTTCTTTATCGTTTGTCCGTGGTGTCTTGAAATTATTTTACTGTCTATATAAAATAAAAGATTTTCACCATTCATATCTCCACGGTCTATATGGAGGTATGTTGGCTACCTGGTCGGGGGTTAAGGGAACGGTTTGGTAAAGGTCTTGCCATTGTTCAGCGTTTAGAGGTCCTGCAATGGACCTGGGTCAAATTTAGTAGGACCTCCTTCAATACTTCACGGTATTGGATGGCGGGGGTCCAAACTCTTTGATCCCCTCATAAGTTAACTACTATTAATACTATAACCCGGCTATTTAGGACTGTATCCCTGCTGACTCAGACTACTTAGTCGAGGGTAACGTCACCTCCAAAAGAGGGGCCTACCATAATATTGCATTAATAACCTAATTCATTATCTTCCAATAATCCACCCTTTTAGGATTGTATCCTTGCTGACTCAAACTACTGGGGTGAGGGTAACGTCACCTTCAAAAGAGGGGCCTACTACAATAACTAAGATAATCTCTTAATCATGTGCAAAAGTGCGAAAATAATCAAAGGTTACACTAGACACGAGTCGGAACCAAGTGATTCATCTTGTCTATCTGTTTTTATTTTTATTTTTATTTTCAGCATTTTAGTTAGTTTTTACTTTTCTTAGTTTAAAACATTTTTCTAAACTTTTTATTTTGATTAGACGTTGAGGATAAACCGGTACTAAAAGCTCTTGTGTCCTTGGACGACCTCGGTATCTTGCCAACACTATACTACGCTCACGATGGGTGCACTTGCCCATATGTGTGTTTAGTGTTAGTAAAATATCGTGTTTTATAAATTTAAAACTTGGCTAAAAATAAGTGTTAAAGGGGCTTAAAATATACACCTAATATATATAACACTTCACACGCATCAACGTCATCATGAAGTTCTTATGAACTTCAAGTTTGACCTCATTCCAACAAGGATAACCCAGATCTGAAGGATTTCCACACGAATACACAAAGATCTTGCATAGATCTAAACATAATCATAGTGAAAAAGGATTGAAAGATGGTTTCTAACTTTCTTTCAACTCTTTTACACCCAATGCACTCAAGACCGATAGAATCGGGCCTTGTTCTAGTCTCCTACTCATTCTTAGTGTCGTGCTAGTTCAAGATCTGGATTCTACTCATGAGACCACCGATTTCGGGTTAAACAAGAACAACCGTCTTGAACCGGTAACTGACCGAATTAGGGTGATTCCTGGTCGATCGGGTTACTTGGTTCAAGATGGAGTTCTGTTGGTTAACACGTTGTCAAAACGTCTCGATAAAGCGACAAACAATCAAAACGGGCAAGTGAAAGACGAACGGAACAACCGGGACGAAGTGCTATCCGACCGGACTACTGTCCGAACGGATAAGCCATCTGAGCGGCCGGCTGTCCGAGCGACTTGCACCTTGGGTCCCACACTTAACCAACCTTATCTGAAGTTTGAGTATTGAACGAATTGCTATCCGATCGGACTACCATCCGACCGGATTACTCTTCGGATCATGAGATACTTGGACTTTAAACACTTAAACAATTTTCAACATGTTCATTGCACTAAGGATATCACCCGACCGGACGGCTGTCCGATCGAGTGACAACCTGTTGTGGATTTGTTCTCACTGAGTAACCTCGCCACTCGAGTCGCCGTCCGACCGGATAAATCATCCGAGCGGATTGTCGTCCGCACGGCTGACCGTCCGATCGACCGACCTGAAAGGTAGAGATACTTCAATGTTTTCAAAATGCTACAATGAAAACTTCAAAGGACAAGCCATCATACACAAACACATCCTTCCCAAAGGAAGAAACAATCCACTCGAATAGTCATCCGACCGGACAACCTGTCCGACCGGATGACCATCCGAACGAATTGTCATCCACACGACTGGACCATCCGGTCGGATTACCATCCGACCGAACTGCTGTCCGAACCACTTACATCTTGCATCGTTTTACGCGTCACTTATCATCATGTTATCGATCTGTTCAGGCTAACCTTACTCTCTAGCGCTCCCTTCAATCCATCAACACTGTGAGTATACTCGATCCCTTTTACTTTACGCACTTTTGGGTGTTACATACGTTACGAATATTCAAATCACAACAAACACACTACTCAATACTATTTGAACGCTAACCGTTAATGCATGTTATACGTGGCTTATGAATGCTTGTTTGTTATGTTTACACATGGAATGCTGTCTACCTGCCTTAGCAACGATAGTACTATAGTTTGGACTCAGCACCTGTTCGCAGGGGTTGTTAAGGACCATTACTTGCATGGATTACGGTGGTAATCATGTATTGCGAACTGCCTCAGGCAGTCAACCCGCAATCATTGGTATCGATGGATCTATGTCGATAACTAACGTGCTTCATTTCACTATGTGTACTTGCTGGTTAGGCGTAAACGAATTTCAAACTCTATATGCTATTATCAAACTTGTACGCTCACCTTTACATTATATGTATTGACTTTATTTTAACGTATGTGACAGGTGCTTAGGATGCACATCTGCTAGGAAATTGAGGCTAGAATAAGGCTCTAGAGGCCAACAAATAGTTGTCTGTACAAATTAAATCAAGAGTCTCTAGAAGCAGATAAATAATTGCTCTATTTAAAAATCTGAGTTGTCGGAACAGAACTATTTGCCTAGATTTTTGTCTGTAATAATTTGTTTACCTTTTGAGACATGGTATGGGACATGTTACTTTAAATTGATTGGTAATGATAATTGTTATGGAAACTTCTGGACAATCTGTTTCGCTCAGTGCCATGCCCCGATGTTTCCGCCATCGGTTGGGGTGTGACACCCGGGGTTTATATGGGGACTAGGTTGATCTCACTCTATCATGCAGCGTTTTATCAAAAGTTAGTTTTCGGGAGTATGGTGTACCTTTTTTCCGGGGGCTTTAGAGCGGGGGTGTGCCTTCGGGTCGGGACGTCCATTTCCTTAGCTTTGCTGACCGTGTCCTTTCCCCTGACGAAGGCCCTGACCCGGTCTATAAGATTGTCGAACGTGTGTGGGAACTCCTCCCCCAGTTTTTCACACAGTTGTGCATGCTTTAGTCCATTAATGAAGCTGCTGATTTTCATAACCTCCGGGACGTCTTTAATGTTCATGCTTTCTTTGACGAACCTCTCCATGTATTGATCTATCCGCTCGTTATCCCGCTGCCGTATGTGCATGATTTCATTTGGATTCTTGACCACCTTTCTTTGTTGACTGAAGTTCCTGAGAAACTTCTCGCTCAGTTCCTCGTAGCTGTCGATTCCTCCGGGAGGAAGGCTGTCAAACCAGAGCCTAGCTCCTTCCGTCAGGGTTTGTACAAACATGTGGCACCAGACAGGCATGGGCCATCGCCCTAGTTGTCCTGCACCCTTGAAGGCATGCAGGTGATCCTCCGGGTCCCGTGTCCCATCATACCTATCGAAGTTCAAGGGCAATTTAAGCTTGGGCGGCATAGGAACCTCAGCGATCCTTTTGGTAAACTTTGAGATCTCAGCTAAATCTCGAGGAAGGTAGGGCTGATGCAGACCGTCGTCATTTTGATTCTCCTTTTCTTTTTCTTTTCCTTTCAGCCTTTTTCCTGTGATGAGGTCTTCTCTCTCTTCTGATGACATATGCCTGAGGGCTGTCATGAAGGTTTCTAGAGGGTCAGAGCTATCGTTCTTGTTATGTGGACCCATTTCTCCCTTGTTAGGCGGTGTATCGAAGGATAATCTGGCCTTGAGGCTTTCAAGCCTCTCCAGGTCCTCGAGATGCTTCTTGAGTTCTTCCCTGTGCATGGCGACGAAATCTGGGGTGATAGTTTTTTTCTTTCTCCAGTGTTTCAACCTGGTTCTCGTTCTCTTCCTCTTGAGTAATGTCTTCTACCGTGGCCATGTCACGGTTGCCTTGCACCGTTTGGATGGTTCGTGAACTTGGCGGTGTTGCCATGCCGTCTCCTTTGTGAGTTAGGTTATTATAACGTCGGTGGTTTTTAAGTGGGAAAATCAGTTGGACCAAAGTCCCGCGGATGGCGCCAATGTCGAATCCCCAAATCCCTGGATGACGTTCAAAGGGTCTTCGCTGACGTTATGATATCCCAGCTTCTGTTCTCTACAAAAAAGGAAACCATTAGCCTCGCCACGGAGGACCCCGGGGGGGGGGGGGGGGTAGGGGGAATCCGTGACCAAGCTCCGGCGTGAGAGTAAGTAACTTGCCGGGAAAGTAAGAGAAGCTTATTCCGATGAGGGCAGTCACCGGAATATCCTCTATGGTGTGGATTGGCTATAAATGTGGATATTTAATGTGAGAGAGTTGTGGTCGGAATAAATGAGCGTATCTAGCATTAAGTGAGGGTTACCTTGGTTGTTAAGGATCATGGTTTTACCTTCCTTATATAAAAGGAGCTGCTTATCTCTCTTGAGAATGGTTCCAAGATCATCGAACGGCTCTTGGTTGTCTTTGGGGGACTCAGACACGTGTCTGAGCCCCAGCGGTTAGATAACTGACTGCATTAAATGAGGCCAGCCTGTGAGTACTATGTTTCCGGCGACCCCTTGCTGCTTATCAATCAAACATTTAATGTTCCTGCAACGACTTTGGATCTTCTTTCCTATTCTTTTCCCGCCCGTTTCGTGTATAAGACCCTTGCTGATAAAGGAATATTAATTTTGGGCTTTGTTGATTGGGCCCAGACGATTAAAGCCCAAGACGGGTCATGTTGGGCTTCCAACTGGCCCGTCGTCATAGGCTATTCATATTGTTTAAACAATGTTGATTTGTTAACGAAACGATTTTGAGTTCATGAAGTTCTGAAATTAGGGTTCATATTGTTTAAACATTCACCTAAATCCACCGCTCCTGAATCATCTTTATCCATTATTTTGCAAAATTTAACCCTAGATTAATTTCAAACATTTCATGCCCACGGCCTTTTGTCACAATACAAGTTTGATACTTTCATGATTGTTATTAGCAATCATGAATAGCTATGGTGTAATTGTATGGCATACTTTTCTGTGTGATTGTGTACAGGTTGTATTTGTCTATGTGTATGTTTATTTGGTTTTTATACACTGTGTTTTTCTTTAAGACTGAACAACAATAGAATTATGTTAAAAAAAAAGGGTAAAATGCACGGCACCCCTGACCGCGGAAGGGATCCCCTTCCCAAGCTAGCGACCCGGCAACGCTGCCTGGCGGTGAATACCCAGCCGAGTTCGAGGGGAGCGAAGAGCCTGCAAGCAGGATTCGAACCCGCGCCAGTTGGACTCCCGAACCGGTTTTTATCATTAGTAAGTTTTGGGTTTTTCTTTAACCTGGCTACTATTTTTAAGGCTGTGAACAACAGTAGAATTCTACTGTTGTTGGATACGATATAAACAAAATGTCTACCATCATGGATTTCTTAAAAAGTTTGAACATTTGGCTTTAGGTAATTTCACTGAATTATAGTGTTGAAGCAGCAAATTGTTTTGGTAACAGTTGAACTAATATAGGAGCCTTTAGCTAAATTTCAATTTGTAGAAACAAAATATCATATTCATGAATCGTTTTATGAATAATCATGAGTTACATCATTTCAATTGTTGTTTTTTGAACAGAAGGTCGTTTCTTTCTTTTGATCGAGCATAAACTTTTGTATGGGTAGATTGAGTAACAGGTCAAAACGGGTTATTTTGAAAGTTTCACTTATGAGTGACTTGTATGCATTTATATATATATTAGGCTCATCCCCCATTTACTTAGTTTCATCTCCTTTGCCCCATCCTCACACCCATCCTACATGGCGCTTATGTGGAGGATCCTCCTCCAAGGATGAGCCTCTCCCATACCGTATAGCCTAAGACCGATAGACCAAAGGCCCTATGGTATTAACAAAATCCACAAATCAACATCGAAACAACAAAACTGAATTTAAATTAATATGATAAATCCCTACAAACATCTAGACCAATATATATATATATATATATATATATATATATATAGGGGCTGGTTAACGTACAAATGCGCTTATCGTACATTACGTACGCTACAATCTCAGCCGTCAGATCATCTTCCCGCATTGAAAATCGCATGTGAAATTGAATTACCACATGCGAAATTGTTACCAAAATTATCACATGCGAAATTGAATTACCACATGCGAAATTGTTACAAAAAAACAACCTGCTATTTCATCAAAATTATCACATGCGAAATTGAATTACCACATGCGAAATTGTTACAAAAAAACAACCTTCTATTTCATCAAAATTATCACATGCGAAATTGAATTACCACATGCGAAATTGTTACAAAAAAACACCTGCTATTTCATCAAAATTATCACATGCGAAATTATTACAAAAAAAAAAAACAACATGCGATTTTCATTGCGGGAAGATGATCTGACGGCTGAGATTGTAGCGTACGTAATGTACGATAAGGGAATTTGTACAGTACCCTTTACCTATATATATATATATATATATATATATATATATATATATATATATATATATATATATATATATATATACACACATACCCCTATTAGCTCAACTGAAATATTCACCTTGATGCTAGATTAATTAGCATCAAGAACTCATGAAATAAGTTGTACAATTTGAATTATTATCATCACCAACTTCTTAACATACATCCTCAAATGATTCACACATTTTTAGTATTTAAAACATAGTTCCTCACTTTCTTATCAACTGAAATATTATACCAACAATTCAACAACAACATAAACCGCACATAGTCGATTCAGTAACTCACTTACAATCATCAGATCCATTCACGATGGATGAACTTTCTTCCCCTTACCAGCAACCGTCTTCATCGCTGATCTCATCGACGCTGTTGCTGAATTCAACGCTGCCTCAATATACCTATTAGAATATATAGAGACATGTTAATGTATGTCAGTTTAGTTTAGTCTGTGTTTTACAAGATATGAATCATAATTCAAATACAATTGATTTTACAACGGTTCCTAAAATATAGACTAAGCCGATATCCATCTATATAAGTAACTGGTTTCGTCACGTGTTAAAATTATATGACCCCAACAAAATTTTCCAGCTTCTCTTGTTTCCCTCATTTGTATTATATCACTTTTTTTAAATATATCTTATCTCAAAATTCTGTTTTATAATTTAGGATAAGTGGATTCTAATAATCCAAACTATGACAAATTGTCAATTATAATCTATACTTACAGTTTGATTAATGACACTCAACTTCCACTTATGTACTCGATGCTAGTACGTCTCTCCATTTCATTTATAATTATCATTGTGAGAGAAACAAATGAAAATTAAGTATAATCTATGATCATTAGGCCACCCGGGGCGGTCAGTGATGGAAGGAGAACAACGCGTGATACCGAGTGATACACCACCGCGGTGGTTTCCACACCGCGTGGATTTCATAGCGCGTTGAATTTATCACGCGTTTTAATGTTTGAGTGGTGAGTTATTTTTAAATGGAGATGGGTGTGTGGTGTGTAATGGACATTTCCACTAAAATCCATCACTAGTGATGTAATAATGTTTGATGACATGGCGTAACTTGATTGGAAGTTGTGAGTAAGTGGTGAGTGAAGTTGTGAGTGAGTGGTGAGTGATGACCATCCCTACCCCCTTATGCTATTGGGATTACTCTTAACGAAAGTTTAAGTTACACACCATTGGTCAAACTTTATGTATAAATTATTATGAGGCATGGTTGTAATGGTCTCGCCTAAGCTCCGAGTACTTCCCGAGTAGTCGCTACAAGGTATGTTACCGAGGCCCGAGTACTGTTCGCCTAGGTTGATTACTCCCCGAGTAATCTCCGCTTAGACCGAGCGAGTACTCCCTGACTCCTCTCAAATCAACCAGGGAGCGCCTCGCGACTTTGCGACAACAACATGAGCCATTAGGTCATAATATGGATTATTATAATCCTATTTCCCTATAATCTATAATTTTTTCAATAATTTTTTATTACTTTCAAATTCGAATAGGGAGCGCCAAGCTACTTTTAAAATCATAATAAAACCATAATAAGAGTCAATAGGTTATAATTTGGATTTCCCTATAATCTATAATTTTTTTATTACTTTTACTTTTTCCTTTACCCAAGAACTTGTGGAATACAGGCGTTTCTAACCTAACCAAGTAGTACCTGTTGGAAGCGATATTGGCGGCTTTCTCCATGGTCTTCCCCAACCGCCTGGCGCTTTCGCCGATGGACAACAATCCTTGCAGCTCCTTATTCGACTCACGCTCCATCTCCTCTTCAAACTCTCTGAATTCCCTCATGGCGCTTTCCATGGCGGATTCGAGTTCATCTTCCGCTTCTTTCATCGAATTTTCAGCATCTGTCACTTCGTTATCTAGCTCCAGCTCCATTGCAGCCCATGCCTTGTATGATTCCAGCTCGAATAATCGCATTAGATCTTCGATTGTTTGTGGGTCGAAGTTTTTGTCGTTGAGGGATTGATCGGAGAGATAAGTGAACTGAGAGATTAAAGCTTCCATGGTGGATCTGAGAATCAAACTGTGCTTTGTTGAGTGGGTGAATGGAGTGGAACAAATGTGTGGGCATCTTGGATATGAATTATCTGTTTTCAAAGTGTAAAAGTCAATATTTTCTGATTATTTTTTAGAAAAGATAACTTTTTTTTTGAACGGCAAATTTGGATCACTGACGGACCACTGGAGTATCATCGTGCCACCAGCGGACCCACCCGATCATATCCATCTCCACTAGGCAATAATGCCCTACACCAATTCAGGAGGAAACCCAATAAATCTGGGAAAAACCCCCCTTGTGAGAATCGAACTCATGACCTAATGGTCATAAGCCTTATCCCACCACCAAGATACCACTAAGCTATAATGCCATGGGTAGAAAAGATAACTTGGTTTTGTGAATTTTCTTTTCTTTTATTGTTGATTTTATTGTTGAGTTTAATGGGTTAACTTCATTCATTTTTTCTGTTAACGAGAATGGTAATTCGATCATTTTATATGTAATTCTGTTAACTAGAAGGGCAATTCGGCCATATAAAATGACCGAATTGCCCTTCTCGTTAACAAGAAAAATGGATGAAGTTAACCAAATTGACAAAAATGACAACACTGAAACCTTTTTGGACCTACAGGCAAAAAATGAAGCATTTTGACTAAAGTGTCAAAATAGTTCAAACCACAGGAACTAAAATGTCATTTATCTCTTTATTGTTTTTAATAGAAGTTTAGATATTCAACTAAATTTAGCCACCATTAAAGTCCAGACACGTATTCCAAGTACTATTCATTTCCACTTCTCTATTAATAGATAGAGATAAGGTTATTGGGTGTGGAGCAGGGTAGTCCTCAAAGGATGATCCGCCACATAGGCGTTCATGTAAACGGGTGTGGAGGATGAGCCTAAAGAGATGGACCTAGAGTGTTGGAATAGGCCTCAATGTATGTATGTATGTGTGTGTGTGTGTGTGATAGCCCCGTCGCAGGCAGCAAGGGGAAGCCGGAGGCGACGCTGACGCTGATGTGCCCGGGGGTGGTTGTGCTGGGGAGCCGCAGCTCGTCGGCCCGGAGACAAACCCCACATCGCTCAGTCTAAAACCACTTCATTATCTATTTGTCATACTTGTTTGTGAGGTCTTGTTAGGAATTCGAATGCTAGAGTGTCATGAACTCATTAAGGAGTGACTTCAACACCTAACTTCCAACCACATTGTTTTATTATTGATGTTTGATTTTTGATTAATCGCTGAAGAAACCATGTTGTTAAGGACAAAATTGATAGAGTTGACGACAAGTTTACTTATCAATAGGGGTAAGGGTAAATAGTGTAAAATTGTTTTTTTAATTGATGTTCAAACAAAAAGTAAACAGCTAAAAAAACAAACGTGTGAAAACTTTAAAGTTGTGAATTTTTTTTTTTTTGAACGTCAGTTGTGAATTACGTAATGCTTATTTAGACAAACTTAAGTTGAATTTAGTTAATATAAAACAATTCAAAATTAAAGAATATTTTATCCATCGTGGGGAAGAAATATTGGAATATTTGTAGTGACAATAAAGAAAACGTTGGGATCTTCAATAAACATGATAAAAGTAAGACCTCAAACGGTTAGATTGACAAAATCACTCACATGTTTCATTTAAATTTTTTTTCTGTATTATATGATTACTAGGTTAAAACTCCGTGTAATACACGGGTTGAATAAATGTAATTTTATATACCAAATAATAAAAATATATCTTAAAAACCTTGTTTATTACACGGGTTGAATAAATGTAGGTTTATATACCAAATAATAAAACAATATATCTTTAAAAATCCTTTTTATTACATGGGTTGAATAAATGTAATTCTATATATTTAATAACAAAGTTATATCTTTAAGAACCCCGTGTATTGTACGGGTTGAGTAAATTTAATTTTAAATATTAAAATGAAAAAAGTTACATTTTTAAGAAACTCATGTATAGTATGGGTTGAGCACACGTAATTTATATACCAATCAATAAAAATTTATATCTTGTTATATATTTATAAACCTTGTGTATTATACATATTGAATAAATCTAATTTTATATACCACATAATAAAAAGTTATATTTTTAAAAACCCGGTGTATTACACGAGTTGCATAAATGTAATTTTGTATAGTAAATAACAAAAAAAAACTATATCTTTAAAAAACCACGTTTATTACACGGGTTGAATGAATCTAATAAAAATTATATCTTTAAAAAAACTAACGGATATACTCGATATATGATGGATGGGGTGATTACGGTGATGGTTCTTATAAATGTTACGTAAACATAGTGAATACCATATTTGTTTGGGAAATTGGTCTGCAATGATCCCATTTATACCTTATTGGTCATTAATAATCTCACCTCAGAATATTCCCCCACCAGTCCCACCTTTCACATATTTTTCCTACAATGATCCCCCGTTAAAAAAACTTAATGGAGTTAAGCCTTTTTCCAAACAATTTTTTTAGGGCTTTTGATTAGAACGACGATACGAGTCAATTGATATAAAACTTGCCTCGAAATGGTGCTCCTAACGATGAAAACGACGCTTCAATTCGGGTGTTTAAATTTCCAATTAACCAAAATCAAGTCACTTGGAGCACCATTTCGAAGTAAGTTTTACATCAATGGACTCGTATCATCATTCTAAACAAAAGCCCTAAAAATATGTTTGTAATTTGGAAAAAAGCTTAACTCCGTTAAGGTTTTTTAACGGGGGACCATTGTAGGAAAAATAGGTGAAAGGTGGGACTGGTGGGGGGGAATATTCTAAGGTGAGATTATTAATGGCCAATAAGGTCTAGGTGGGATTATTACAGGCCAATTCCCCTATTTGTTTTTGTTTACCCCTTATAAATATTTTTGAAATAGGTTCCACACTTAACTAATTTAGTTTAATAAAATAAATAAATCATTTACATTATATTAATTTATATTTAGTGTACGTCTTTTGTTAATTTCGGGATAAATAATTTTGAAATTTAATAAATATTTCAAAATATTATATTATCTCCTATACGAATTGTTAAATTTATATTGAATTTAATTTTATAATTATCTTTTAATTATTATTAACTAGTATAAGAACGCCGCGTTGCGGCGGGGCAAAAAGTTGCAAGAAAACACATGTAAAGATGTCGTTGTGAGTCTGTTTTAACTTAACGCTAGCTGGATGCCAAAGTCATTGCAAATCCTTTATTAATCGACATGTTTAAGCATTACTTTCATAATATTGAACAAAATGGTTATATTTATTGTTAAACGTTAGTCTAGAGATGTTCGAAAGTGTCGAAAACAATTATATTTACATAAACAGTATTAGTCTAGCTATTCTATCAGCCTAAATTAAGGAAATACAAAGCATTTAAGATGTCCTAAGTTGTTGCCAAAATAGTTGCTCTTCAGCCATTCCATTTGTATTGCTCTTTGATTTTAATGCAACATGTGCATAGATGTTCCTGTATAAAAAAGTATTAGGATATGATAAATTGAGAACTTAAATTTCGGTAAAGGTAGACGGGCAAGTTATGTAGAAATGTGGTAAAAATATCTATAGGATTTCATACCAAGATAAATTAGAAGTTGAACGTGACGGCATACATGTTGACTCTACACTCAAAATTGATAATAAAAAAAACAAAAACAAAAAAGACTGTAAGTCCCAAGTCCTACTAATGCTTTTCAAACACACATCCAATCATCTTGACATTCAGAATGAGGATATTGATTTTTCCATGCTTAAATGTAATTATAAAAGTTAAATATTTCTAGTATTATAAAAAAGAAAATCCAAATATTATAACAGCTGACTCTGTGAATGAAGTCAATGCAACCGCATTTAAAACCAAGAATTCTTACCTGGGTTATAGTACTGTAGGGCAAGCTATAAGTGTTCCTGTCTGATTGTCTGAGCCATGATGGTTTTCTGTGATTCTATTTCTAGTGAAGGGAAAAGAGGCACATCAGGCGTGTCAAAAACATGAAAACATAATAATGTTAACCAAGCAATAACCAAATTAACGCATCATCCCATTTGACTCACGCATACAAGAATCCGATGACAACATAATCGTTCTTATTATTTTCAAAGTTGAGAAACCTATCAAATCCGGTCTTTGTAGCAGGTGTCGCTGCTACAAAGTGAGCGATGTTGATTTTAGTACAGGGTATTTCAATACGTACCGAACGCTGTGCATGAACTGTTTAAGATCAAATGCAAAGGAATGGCACAAAAAGATGGACATTGTTGGCCTGAACTGAAGAAAATTTAGGCTTTTTTTTCTTTGCTACTGACTTCCAAATTGAGATTCTAGCTTCTATATCTTATACCCAATATATTGATGATGTGGTAATCTACAGTTATGAGATGCAAAACATGTACAATGGAGAAGGGCATAATTGGAGGTTATAACTTATAAGTAACAAAACATGTATATAACTCTTTAAAAAATCAAAATTTATCTAGCAGTTCTGATATAAAAAAGACCTGGTGTTTTTTATATGCTATTTTTTTTTAATACATCTAAAAATTGAAAGTTTGCATCATTGACTTGCCATAGTAAAACAACTTTTTGAGAATAGAGGCCTATCTCAAGGAAATATTATATGCCTCAAAGATATAAAGTCAAAATAATAGTTACTGCCATCTAAAGGAAATATGATATGCTACTTGCAGCACTTAGGTTCCTACATTACCAATTTTTGGAAACACTTTAATATAAGTAGCTTTGTAACTCGGTGAATGTAACACCCCGTGTTTTCACGAGTGAAAGTCAAAGTCAAGGTCAAAGTCAACGACCGATTTCGCGCGACTTGACTCGTAGAAATGTTTTTATTTTTATTTATATTATGTGGAGTAAGTGTCGTTCATTACAATAATCGAACCATACCAACCGCATCTCGATCGACCTACGACTGTGAATGATAGGAAGTAACAATGCGATAAAGTTAATCAAGCTATGCTAATCAAATCGACATCGAACCGTAACTCGAACTGTGTATTTTACCTGTTATTTATACGTGTGTGTGTGCCTTACGTGTTACCTGTGCATGTTTATTTTATGTTATGTTGTGATAATCAAGCGAACTCAATCGAACTCGAAGTCTAAATCGAATGTAAACGAACCCGAACCCGAATTCCGAGTCGAACCATATAAGAAGTAGTTGGGACTGAAAGTAATTTGACTAGGAAACCCTATCGAATCGCTCGCAAATCGAAACCGAAGCAACAGCGCACCGAACGCACCTATTCAGGCGACATCCGCACGGATTGCCAATCCGCACGGATGACCTGTCCGCGCGGATAGCCTATCCGGGTTACGTGCCATGCGCACGGCTCACCCTTTCCTCTTTTAGCATCCTATAAATACACGGGTCACTCTCCAACTTTTCCACTTTTGGCAAGTGACGTCCGAACCATACGCATTCTTCACCTTTTCTCAGATTTCTCTCGATCCAGGTAAGATCTTGCTCTAATTCTTGTACATTCTTGATCACTACACAATTCTACACCTTTTCATCTTTCAAATCTCCACTTTTCGCCATGAAACCATCAAGATTTGAGGTATTCTCGGGTGACGTCATCATGAAGTCCGTATGAACTTCAAGCTTGACTTCATTCCACCAAGAATAGCTCAGATCTGAACGATTTCCATAAGATTTCACAACCACATCACCTAAATCTAAACTTTTCTAAGGATAAAAGAGTCGAAAGAAATAAACCTAAGTTCTCTCCTTCTTTTACCCTTAAGATCGGTACGAAGCTGATCGGTTCTAGTCTCTACTCGATAATAGTGATGCACTAGTCCTAGATCTGGAATCCTACCCATCAGACACCTGATTTCGGGGTCAACCGGAACGACCGTTCTGAGTCACCGACAGGCCAAGTTAGGGTGGTTCCTGACTGGTCTAGTCGTGCGGGTGAGAATACAACTCCAAGTGGTTGCCACGAAATCAGAACGTCTCGATAAACGACAACAGAAACCAAGAGTAGACGAACGGGACAATCAGACCAGAGACTGTCCGCACGGACTAGCTGTCCGCACGCACAGGTCATCCGGACGAGCTATCCTTGGGACCCACTTTCCAAACAAGGTTTGAGCATCGACGAACGAGCAATCCGGACGGACGACCTCTGAATGGATTACTCTTCGGATCATGAGATACTAAGGCCTTAAAATAAATTCAAACAGTGGTCACCCGCACGGCCAAGTCGTACGCACGGACAGGCTATCCGGACGGATTGCCTCTGCCCGCGCGCACAGGCTGACCGCACGGATTACCATTGTCCGCACGGACTACCATACGGACGGATTGTTGTCCGCGCGACCGGCTTGAAAGGTAGAAACACTTAAATGTTTCCTAAATGCTACAACGAAAACTCCAAAGCACAAGCCATCATACACAAACACATCCTTAGGAAGAAACAATCCACTTGAACGTTTATCCGCACGAACAACTTGTCTGTACGGATAAGCAATCCGCATGCACGACTAATCTGCATGGATTACCATCCGCACGGACAGCTCGCACGCACGGATAGCTTATCCGGATGGATCACCATCCGCACGCATCACCATCCGCACACATCGCCATCCGCACGGATAGTTCACACGCACGGATGACTACCTCTCACGGATAGTTGATCCGCACGATCAGCCATCCTAACCACTCTCACTTGTACTGTTTTACGCGCCACTTATCCTTACGTTATCGAATCTATTCAGGCTAACCGTACTCGCTGTAAAGCGCTCCCTTCAATCCATAATCGCTGTGAGTATACTCGAACCCTTTTTGCTTTAGCACTTTTGGGTGTTACATACGTTACGAATATTCAAACTACAACAATCACACTACTCAAGCTATTTTAAACGCTAAACCTTTTACGCATGTTATACGTGGCTTATGAACGCTTGTTTGTTATGTTTACACATGGAATGTTGTCTACCTGCCTTAGCAACGATAGTACTATAGTTTGGACTTAGCACCCGTTCACACGGGGGTTGTTAAGGATCTTTTACTTGCATGGATTACGGTGGTAATCATGTATTGCGAACTGCCTCGGGCAGTCAACCCGCAGTCATTGGTATCGATGGATCTATGTCGATAACTAACGTGCCTCATTTCACTATGTGTACGTGCTGGTTATGCGTAAACGAATTCGAACTCTATATGCTATTATCAAACTTGTATGCTCACCTTTACATTCTATGTATTGACTTTATTTTAACGTATGTGACAGGTGTTTAGGTTGCATGTTTGCTCATTGTGCTGTGATGAAATCGAAGCTAGGAACTGGAGTCCTAGAAACCAACGAATAAATTAGTTATGTTTAAATCTGAGTTGTCGGAACAGAATAGTTGTTTTGATGTATCTGTAATAACTTGTTTGACTATTTAAGATACGGTATGGGACGTATCATTTGAATTGAATGGTAATGATAGTTGTTATGGAAACTTCTGGACAATCTGTTTCGCTCAGTGCCATGCCCCGATGATTCCGCCATCGGTTGGGGTGTGACAGATTGGTATCAGAGCCATAACTATAGGGAATTAGGCAAGACTCGACCTAGTCCGGGTCGAAGTCTTAGAGACCTAGTCTATAGTTAAGAACCAACAGACCAACTCACGCTTGTGCGTAAACCCACCACTATCACTCACTCTTTTCTATCACTGCACTCGAATTTTCAAGTTGTGAACAGGTGATGAGGCCGAGAATAGGTGTGAAAACCGCAAACTCTCGACTAAAGTTGCCTAATCAGCTTGCGTTTTAGCTACAAACGAGGAGAATCATACCAAATTAGGAGTGAAATCCATATTTTGATGAATAATCTCCTCAATTTTTATCAAAAACGAGGACGGAAGTTGCAAGATAGGGGTGAGACCCTAACCTTGACGACTCGTCCTGCTTTTGTACAAAACTCACACCAAAGTTTCGATGGACTCCAACGATCTAAAGACACAATATAACCAATGGGAATTGCGCCAACGCCCAAGAATCGAGGCAAAGGCATAGTCCTGGAGGAAATTGTGCACACAGGATCCTTGCGAATAGTCGAGCCACTTTGGTTAGTCGAAGTCTATTAGCCGCAGACAATCTACCTTTGATTTGCCGATCTTTATGAAGATTTTATGCATTTCTGGTTATTTGTTAACGTTTTGAGGTACTATTGTTTTCAACTCAACACTATTGCTACTGCTAAAATACAAAACTCACACGGCACATCATTAACAAATCACTCACACTACACTGCTTTTGAACACTCGCAAACTCCGAATACTAGGTTTCTGTTTTCTGACTACCTCTAGTGACTAAGACATAGGTGTTCTTGCTATTGTGCTTACGTGTTTAGGAGTATTGTGATTATGTGCTCTATGTGTTATGTAATTTTGTGCAATTCTGTGATTTTGTGACTATATATGTTTACATGGTACGTGTTACTGAGCTTTAGTAGTAGTAGACGTGTGAGGTGAGATTCGAATACATGTGTTGAGTTCCATGGCGATGTCTATTGCAGACAATGTCGTCTGGATCCCGTCATCCACTCTCTCGCCAGGAAAAGAAGGACAGACGCCTTGCTTCCATCGTCGCGAAAGCCGTAGCAAAGGCGGTGAGCGATGCCTATGAAAATGCCAGCAAATCATCCGAGGAATCAAGGACTGAAGGTCCTAGAGCTATCGCAAGACCTTTCAGTTTCAAACAATTCAAGTCATGTGGGCTGAAAGAATTCACAGGCGAAGGAGGTCCTACTGCACTATTTCACTGGTTTGACTCTATCGAGGTTACTCTGCGACAAAGTGGTTGCCCTAATGACCTTCGAACTCTGAACGCTACCGGCGTCTTCCAGTCCCGTGCTCTAGACTGGTGGACGGCCGAGAGAAACAAGCGAGGGAATGATGCAGCCTACGGTCTGTCGTGGGACGAGCTCAAGGAAGTCATGCTAGAGGAATTCTGCCCTCCTCACGAACGTCAAAAGCTCGAAGATGAATTCTGGCACATACATCAGAAGGATGGAGACAATGCTGGTCTTACTGCTCGCTTCAAACTGCTCAGCATTATCTGTCCCGACCAGGTCAAGACTCCTGAGATGACCATCAAGAAGTACATCCGAGCTTTGTCCGACTGCGTTGCTGATTTCGTGCAAGCGGCTAAGACTACCACGATTGAGGAAACCTATCTGCTGGCCGCCGAAATCAATGACAAAAGGGTTAAGGCTGGGGTGTGGGAGAAGACCTCCAAGCATCTGCATCAAGCTACCGTTACTGCACCAACTACTGAAACCACCTCGTCAAGCAACAAGAGAAAGAACAAGAGAAAGAACAGCTCCACCAACAAGAACTGTGCGATTACTGCTGCACCGATCCAAGCTGTACCTGCCCAGCAGCGTCAAGTAGTGGCGCCTGTGGCCAATGCACCGCCTGCAAAGCATGCATATACTGGGCCACACCCACTCTGCCCTACTTGCACCTATCATCACCTGACTGCTATTCAATGCCGCTTCTGTGCTCATTGCAATGTCTACGGCCACTTTACTGCCAACTGCCGTATTCGCCAAGCTCCTGCCAATCAAGCTCTACTCGCTGCCCCACAGGGTCAACAAGCTCCTCCGGCACCCGCAGTCAAAGCCAGAGCATGCTTCACGTGTGGCGACCCGAATCATTTCGCCAACATGAGCCCGAACAGGGTAGTGAAACAAGAACCGCAACAGCAGCAACCACAGCAGCAACAACAGGCAGCACGCGCCAGAACTTTCAATCTCAACGTGCGTCAAGCCCAGGCCGACAACAACGTGGTCAATGGTACGTTCCTTGTGAATGGTATTTATGCTTCATGTTTGTTTGATACTGGAGCCGATAATTGCTTTGTGTCACTCGAATTTGAGAAACTCCTTAGTTGTAAACGTTCCAGACTCTCCTCTGCATTCGATGTTGAAGTCGCTACCGGAAGAACCATCGCTGTAAACTCTGTTATTCGTGATTGCACTCTTGAGCTCAACAATCACGTCTTCTCAATTGATCTTATTCCGATGCAACTCGGAAGCTTTGACGTCATAGTAGGCATGGACTTTCTTCGCGAAAACCATGCCGAAGTTGTGTGCTTCGATAAGATGATTCGTTTTTCGCTCGCAAACGGTGATTCATTGTGCGTTTATGGTGATACTACTTCGAAGGGTCTCAAGCTTATGTCATGCCTACAAGCTAGCAAGTATCTCCGCAAGGAATACAGGGCTTTCTTGGCTAACGTCGTAGCAGTGGAGAAGGAAAAGAAAGAGAAGAAGGAAGTGAAAGACGTACCCATGGTTCGAGAATTTCCTAATGTTTTTCCAGAGGATCTTCCCGGACTACCTCCAAAACGAGATATTGATTTTCGCATTGATCTCGTTCCTGGAGCTAATCCTATCACCAGAGCTCCTTATCGACTCGCGTCGTCCGAAATGCGCGAACTCTCAACCCAACTCCAGGAATTACTTGAGAAAGGCTTTATTCGCCCGAGCACCTCTCCTTGGGGCGCACCAGTCCTTTTCGTTAAAAAGAAGGACGGGTCGTTCCGAATGTGCATCGACTACCGGGAATTGAATAAGTTGACTATCAAGAACCGTTATCCTCTACCTCGAATCGACGATTTGTTTGATCAGTTACAAGGCGCTGCGTGTTTCTCGAAGATCGATCTACGTTCAGGATATCATCAGCTGCGTATACAGGAGGAGGATATACCCAAGACCACATTTCGTACTCGTTACGGCCATTATGAATTCGTTGTCATGCCTTTTGGCCTAACCAACGCACCAGCGGTTTTCATGGATCTGATGAATCGAGTGTGTAAACCATATCTCGACCGTTTCGTCATCGTGTTCATCGATGATGTCTTGATCTATTCCAAAACGAGGGCCGAACACGCGCAACATCTACGTTTGGTTCTCGAGTTACTCCAGGGGAACCAACTCTACGCCAAATTCTCCAAGTGCGAGTTTTGGTTGGGGGAGGTTCGGTTTCTGGGTCACATCGTAAATAGTCAGGGTATTCACGTCGATCCTGCGAAGATTGAAGCCGTTAAGAGCTGGGTTACGCCTAAGAATCCGTCTGAAGTCTGCTCCTTTCTCGGGCTAGCGGGCTATTATCGACGATTTATCGAAGGGTTCTCGAAGATTGTTGTACCGCTTACCTCTTTCACGCATAAGGACCAACCTTTTGTCTGGGGAACCAAACAAGAGTCTATCTTTCGAACCCTCAAACACATGCTTTGCAATGCTCCTGTTCTCACACTACCCGACGGAAACGATAATTTCATTGTCTACTGTGATGCTTCCAACCTTGGTCTCGGTTGTGTCCTAATGCAACGAGACAAGGTCATAGCTTACGCATCTCGTCAGCTCAAAGTCCACGAGAAGAACTATACAACCCACGATCTCGAGCTAGGCGCAGTTGTTTTTGCATTAAAGATTTGGCGACACTACCTGTATGGTACAAGGTGTACGATCTTCACCGATCATAAGAGCCTACAACACATCTTTAATCAGAGGGAACTAAATATGCGTCAACGCCGATGGGTAGAACTTCTCAACGATTACGACTGTGAGATTCGTTATCACCCAGGCAAAGCAAATGTTGTTGCCGACGCACTTAGCAGACGGAACTATTTGCTTAGCACTCGTAATGTTCAAGCCCAGCACAACCTCGAAGCTCTCATTCGCGACGCCCAGCATGCATGTTTCAACGAACGCACCCTGAAGAAAGAAAGAATCTACCACGATGGAGCCCAGCTTGTGAGCAAATCAAATGGGATATTCCACTTTTTAGACTGAATCTGGATTCCCAAGCGAACCAACCTGCGACAGATTATCATGGATGAAGCCCATAAATCCCGATACTCTATCCATCCCGGTGCTGACAAAATGTACCATGATCTTCGCTATAGGTACTGGTGGCCGGGTATGAAATGGGATATCGCACTCTACGTCGGAAAATGCCTAACCTGTGCTAGAATCAAGGCTGAACATCAAAGACCCTCTGGCTTGCTCGAACAACCACCAATTCCCATGTGGAAGTGGGAGAGCATAGCTATGGATTTCGTAACCAAGCTTCCAACCACGTCATCAGGTCAGGATAGCATTTGGGTTGTTATTGACCGTTTGACTAAATCAGCTCACTTTCTACCAATACGAGAGGACTACAAGGTGGAACGATTAGCCCGAATCTACACCGACGAGATCATTTGTCGACATGGGACGCCTCGTGACATCATCTCTGATCGTGATGCTCGGTTCACTTCACGATTGTGGGAAACATTTCAAACGGCACTCGGTACAACGCTTAATCTAAGTACTGCGTTCCACCCACAAACCGACGGTCAGACTGAAAGAACGATTCGAACTCTTTAAGACATGCTCCGTTCGTGTGTTCTAGACTTCGGAGGTAATTGGGATAGACACCTTCCGTTAGTCAAATTCTCGTATAACAACAGCTACCAGGCTAGCATCCAGATGGCAGCTTTCGAGGCCTTGTACGGAAGAAGATGTCGATCGCCTATTGTGTGGCACGAGATCGGTCACTCGCAACTAACCGGTCCGGAGCTGCTTCAAGAAACGACAGACAAAATTTTCCAAATTCGAGACAACCTAGCGAAAGCTCGGGATCGACAGAAAGTTTACGCCGATAAAAAGCGCAAGCCCCGTGAATATGGCGTTGGTGACTACGTACTCCTAAAGGTATCGCCTTGGAAGGGTGTAGTCCGATTCGGCAAGAAGGGGAAACTCGCGCCTCGATATGTGGGACCTTTTAAGATTCTGGAAAGGATCGGAAAAATCGCCTACAGACTCGAATTACCGGAGGAACTTAGCAATGTCCATCCGACTTTCCACGTGTCAAACCTCCGAAAATGCATCGCCGACCACGACTTACACGTTCCTCTAGATGATCTACAAGTGAACGAAACATTACACTTCGTGGAAAAGCCTGTTGAAATCATGGATCGCCAGACCAAAGAACTCAGGCGCTCACGCATTCCTATTGTGAAGGTCCGATGGGAAGGCAAACGAGGCGCGTAGTTTACTTGGGAACTCGAAAGCGACATGAAGGCCAAGTACCCGCAGTTGTTTAATTAGAGAGATAGTCTAGAGAGAGAAGGTCTCTCACGTGGATCTCGGTACTTGTATGCGTCATCATAATCAATAGAATCACGGTTATTGTATACGTTTAATTTAGTAATTTTCAGAGAAAAACGTGATGAATATGAAAGATGAAGAAGTTGCTCAAATCTGAGTGTGTTTGATCCTCGCAATCGATCACCTGCTCAGATACCACTTGTAGGACCGATTTTGGCTCCGTTACGATTATGTTTAGTCACACACGTTCACGAATTCCGCACGTCTCAGAGTCAACAAAGTCAATACGGATATGTCATGCGTGCGGTGAACATCAACAGCAACATTCTGCATTTTCTAAACAAAAATTCAAATTCCTCCCAAACGGCTTCGAATTAAGGTCTGAAACTTTATAGGCTTTTAGATCAGCAATTTTAACCGTAAAAACCCGATTAATTTGACGATTTCTAGTAGTCCAAACGAAGGACTCTCACATGTGATTCACGGTTAGTTACGGCTTTCAGCTTAATTTCGGGACGAAATTCCCTAAACAAGGGGAGGCTGTAACACCCCGTGTTTTCACGAGTGAAAGTCAAAGTCAAGGTCAAAGTCAACGACCGATTTCGCGCGACTTGACTCGTAGAAATGTTTTTATTTTTATTTATATTATGTGGAGTAAGTGTCGTTCATTACAATAATCGAACCATACCAACCGCATCTCGATCGACCTACGACTGTGAATGATAGGAAGTAACAATGCGATAAAGTTAATCAAGCTATGCTAATCAAATCGACATCGAACCGTAACTTGAACTGTGTATTTTACCTGTTATTTATACGTGTGTGTGTGCCTTACGTGTTACCTGTGCATGTTTATTTTATGTTATGTTGTGATAATCAAGCGAACTCAATCGAACTCGAAGTCTAAATCGAATGTAAACGAACCCGAACCCGAATTCCGAGTCGAACCATATAAGAAGTAGTTGGGACTGAAAGTAATTTGACTAGGAAACCCTATCGAATCGCTCGCAAATCGAAACCGAAGAAACAGCGCACCGAACGCACCTATTCAGGCGACATCCGCATGGATAGTCAATCCGCACGGATTGCCAATCCGCATGGATGACCTGTCCGCGCGGATAGCCTATCCGGGTTACGTGCCATGTGCATGGCTCACCCTTTCCTCTTTTAGCATCCTATAAATACACGGGTCACTCTCCAACTTTTCCACTTTTGGCAAGTGACGTCCGAACCATACGCATTCTTCACCTTTTCTCAGATTTCTCTCGATCCAGGTAAGATCTTGCTCTAATTCTTGTACATTCTTGATCACTACACAATTCTACACCTTTTCATCTTTCAAATCTCCACTTTTCACCATGAAAGCATCAAGATTTGAGGTATTCTCGGGTGACGTCATCATGAAGTCCGTATGAACTTCAAGCTTGACTTCATTCCACCAAGAATAGCTCAGATCTGAACGATTTCCATAAGATTTCACAACCACATCACCTAAATCTAAACTTTTCTAAGGATAAAAGAGTCGAAAGAAATAAACCTAAGTTCTCTCCTTCTTTTACCCTTAAGATCGGTACGAATCTGATCGGTTCTAGTCTCTACTCGATAATAGTGATGCACTAGTCCTAGATCTGGAATCCTACCCATCAGACACCTGATTTCGGGGTCAACCGGAACGACCGTTCTGAGTCGCCGACAGGCCAAGTTAGGGTGGTTCCTGACCGGTCTAGTCGTGCGGGTGAGAATACAACTCCAAGTGGTTGCCACGAAATCAGAACGTCTCGATAAACGACAACAGAAACCAAGAGTAGACGAACGGGACAATCAGACCAGAGACTGTCCGCACGGACAAGCTGTGCGCACGGACTAGCTGTCCGCACGCACAGGTCATCTGGACGGGTTGTCATCCGGACGAGCTATCCTTGGGACCCACTTTCCAAACAAGGTTTGAGCATCAACGAACGAGTAATCCAGACGGATGACCTCTGAATGGATTACTCTTCGGATCATGAGATACTAAGGCCTTAAAATAAATTCAAACAATGGTCACCCGCACGGCCAAGTCGTACGCACGGACAGGCTATCCGGACGGATTGCCTCTGCCCGCGCGCACAGGCTGACCGCACGGATTACCATTGTCCGCACGGACTACCATACGGACGGATTGTTGTCCGCGCGACCGGCTTGAAAGGTAGAAACACTTAAATGTTTCCTAAATGCTACAATGAAAACTCTAAAGCACAAGCCATCATACACAAACACATCCTTAGGAAGAAACAATCCACTTGAACGTTTATCCGCATGAACAACTTGTCCGTACGGATAAGCAATCCGCACGCACGACTAATCCGCACGGATTACCATCCGCACGGACAGCTCGCACGCACGGATAGCTTATCCGGATGGATCACCATCCGCACGCATCACCATCCGCACGCATCGCCATCCGCACGGATAGTTCACACGCACGGATGACTACCTCTCATGGATAGTTGATCCGCACGATCAGCCATCCTAACCACTCTCACTTGTACTGTTTTACGCGCCACTTATCCTTACGTTATCGAATCTATTCAGGCTAACCGTACTCGCTGTAAAGCGCTCCCTTCAATCCATAATCGCTGTGAGTATACTCGAACCCTTTTTGCTTTAGCACTTTTGGGTGTTACATACGTTACGAATATTCAAGCTACAACAATCACATTACTCAAGCTATTTTAAACGCTAAACCTTTTACGCATGTTATACGTGGCTTATGAACGCTTGTTTGTTATGTTTACACATGGAATGCTGTCTACCTGCCTTAGCAATGATAGTACTATAGTTTGGACTCAGCACCCGTTCACACGGGGGTTGTTAAGGATCTTTTACTTGCATGGATTACGGTGGTAATCATGTATTGCGAACTGCCTCGGGCAGTCAACCCGCAGTCATTGGTATCGATGGATCTATGTCGATAACTAACGTGCCTCATTTCACTATGTGTACGTGCTGGTTATGCGTAAACGAATTCGAACTCTATATGCTATTATCAAACTTGTATGCTCACCTTTACATTCTATGTATTGACTTTATTTTAACGTATGTGACAGGTGCTTAGGTTGCATGTTTGCTCATTGTGCTGTGATGAAATCGAAGCTAGGAACTGGAGTCCTAGAAACCAACGAATAAATTAGTTATGTTTAAATCTGAGTTGTCGGAACATAATAGTTGTTTTTGATGTATCTGTAATAACTTGTTTGACTATTTAAGATACGGTATGGGACGTATCATTTGAATTGAATGGTAATGATAGTTGTTATGGAAACTTCTGGACAATCTGTTTCGCTCATTGCCATGCCCCGATGATTCCGCCATCGGTTGGGGTGTGACAGTGAAAGACGATAAAAATGACGTTTTTCATGGAGAACACCTGTACGATATGCTACCTGTGGTACTTGGTTTTCTACATTAAAACCTATATAAAGAAGCAAGTTTTTGGTGCATCAGCACTTGTACATTTGGCTTTGGGTGGTTTTCAAAAAAAAAATGACTCAGGTACACCAATGTTAAACAAAGAGGCTAAAGGTTCCACAGGTGAAAGGTGTTTCGGGTTGGCTATATGTTTCGGGTGGGTAGGGGTGTTTGGGTAAATGCTAAAGACAAAAAATGTTTGATATTGTTGACCGACTTGTAGACTTTCCTTTATTTATATACTGACTTTGACTATGTGTTAAGTTGGGTTTTCTTTTTATATGGATACGGTTCCTTCTATAGGTTGTAACATTGTTTAGATGGTGGTATTTTATGGTTATCCATTGTGGTGTCTTTGAGCTTTTTGTCACTGATGTATTACAGATTGATGGAGATGTTTATGCTATCTTCATCGGAGTTTTACATGCCATTTTTGTTGATGTTTTGAGTTATGCCATGCGTTGTGTTTGGCGTAACGTTTTTACGTTTCGTTCTAAATTTTGCGAGTTAACACGACGCAACGTGCGTGTGTGGGTGAACGTTTTTACATCGTCTATTTTTACCCCGTTTGACAGGTTTAACATAACGTGTGGGTCGTAGATCGACTTAGTTATAAATAAAGAATCCCCGCCGCATTGTGGCGGGTCGTAATCCTAGTTTACTAAATTTTGGATGAGTTCTTACCTTCCACTTATCCCCTGTGATTTCTTGGAGTTCAGTAATAACATAAAAAAAGTTACTACCAAATCAAGATTTGCATTTTCCCATTCAAATTTATCTTCACCCTCTTTGTATTTGCATGGAATATAAACCGTACTGGTTTTTACCAAGAGGGTTTGGCCAACACAAGTTACCACATAGAAGGAAACAACTTATTAGAATTCTAATAACTAATATATCTCATCTCATTAGAAATCTAACCACACAAATCATATTATGCACAAAATTAGGGTAAAAAGAGAGAAAATTAACCCGAGACAGTGTCATAGCTAAGGTGTGTGGCGAATTAAAAAGCTCCATTATTCGCGTGGTCAAAACCAACAACAACCCGAGGTTCTACCGTACCGAAGATGTTGAAGTATCTCTCTGTTTCGCTTTGTAACAGGGGAGGGCGATTCGTGGCGAACAACTGCAGGGGTACACTGGGTGTTCATCCGAATGTGATGAATTAATACCTATGTTTGTTGATTTTGCATCTTCCCGAAGCTTACCTGATGTCGGAGACCGGCGGCGAAGGTAAGGGCGAACGATGGTGCGTAGTGGTTCCGGTGTGGTTGGAGAAGACGGCTGAGGGCGTGGTGGTCGGAACCAGTGACGAAGAAGTGGTGATGGAGATGGAGGTTGGTTGGAGGCGGATGTGTGCGACGGAGTGGGTGGCGTTGAGGTTCAGGACGATGATGGAGGGCGATGGTGGGAAGGTGTCGATGTGGTGAAGAAGAAGCGAAGAAGAAGCTGTGATTTAGGTATTAGGGTTTAGAAGATAAGTTGACGCCGTCAGCGTTAAGTTACTGTTTCTCGGTTATGTTATGTTTTAATACATATATATGAATTATCTATAATTAAGTAGGAGAGATGAGAAAACTAAAAAATATATGACTCAAATGAATGACATGTGTTCTCTTATTAGTTTATTTTATTATATAGTAAAGATATGTATTGTTATCCCCTGTATTAATTTATAAATTTACTCTTACTCACGTTATTTACATATGTCACACCCCAACCAATGGCGGAAACATCGGGATGAGACGAAGTGTGAAGATTGCTCGAGACTTCATAACGCTAGTTGTGACAATAGAATTAAAGATAAATTGATTTCTTTCATAAATAAATGTTACAATACATGAAAGTTGAAATACAACATGTTAAGTACAAGAAAAACAATACGACAACAAGTATGACATTTATACAATGTATTCGACCTAAACGTCTATATGTGTATCTAGGCATCAACTCTACTTCATTTCATAGCATCGTCATCCTCAACCTGTAACATGTTTAAAATAAAGTTCAATGCAAAAGCAAAGGCGAGTATACAAGTTTGGTACATTCATAGCAAAAGATAAGTTTCGAACAATTCCTCATAGCAAGCATGTGATTCAAGATAAACAATAAATTTGGCATGTGTCTAACAGATCAAACCAAGGAAACGCAACAGGCTCATGACATTACCTCAAGTTTACGGGCGGGTCGTTAATCCTATAGCGCTACATATGTCACGGTTTGGCTCGTACGAAGTTAATGATAAGTTCAACACATAAGAATCACCCAAGTTTAAAGTATCAAGCCATCACGTATACAAGCATGTTATAGGAATGTTCATGTGTTTAAGCAAAATGTTCATGTGTAAGTTGTTGATAAGTAATCATGTTACACCCCAAAAGTGGTAAAAGTAAAAGGGGGAAATACGAGTATACTCACAAGGTTTGCATATGCTTTCCAATTATCCAATTATTGACGAGTTGATGAGGTTAAAAGATTGAATGTGTAAGGGTTTGAGTTCAAGTATGCTTAGAGTCGAGATTCGGTGTTTAAAAACAACATAAAAATAAGATATGAGAATAACATGTGAAAATAATCATTTTCAACACATAACACTTGTATGACACTTGGTAACCACAAGGGTTATGATAATGTTTTCATGGGTTGAACACCCATAAGAATCATAACAAGGTTTAGGTCTTAAATGATGTTCTACTACTTTAACATGTAAACACTAGTTCAACATCAAAGGTTCGAATGAGTGTATATATATATATATATATATATATATATATATATATATATAGGTTAAGTATTACATATTATTTAGTCCAATAATTCAAGTAGGAGGTAGAAGATTAAGATCTTCATTTAGGCACCTCAAGTTGTTCATAGATGTCATGTATGGGGTAGGAAGACAAGCTTCCATTTAGGAACCCCTTGAATGTTCACCACTTCTCTTGATGTAAAAACAACCAAGGAGGGTCACGAACTAGGATTAGTATAATATAAACAATCTAACTAAGAGAAATCATCAAATCATGTGAGGATTGTATATTTGGAACAACCCAAGTTGTTCCATAATCACTCTACATCAAGAACTAGCTCGAACATGACTTGTGGGTCAAAACACCCTAACAAAACAGAAAGTATTTGAGGTTTTAACCTCTGATTTATAGTGTCTCAACCATGTTTTCAAGCTTAACCAACCATAAGAGAGGTTGTAAGCATTAGGACATTGGTATGAGATGTGTTAGACACAAGTTGGATGAGTTTAAACAAACTTTTGAAGAACATGTAACAAAACAGAAAGTTTATGGACAATTTCGGAGCAATTCTAGGTCTGATTTCTCCATGGAGAAACCAAGGAATCAAACCCCATGATTATCCAAGCAAATAGGAAGAAGAATCAAGTGATTTCATTAAGAATCTGTCCGAAAATGCATATTTGCAGCTGATTTGAGAGTGAATTTGTGAGTTGTAGAGAGTTGTGAAAGTGTAAAATGGTGAGGAGAAGGTGTATATTTATAGTGGAAGAGTTTGAGTGTGATTGGAGGTGTTTAGAGGTGGCTAAATGGTGATTGGGGAGTGTTAGAATGGTGGGATTCGTGCTAATTCGCGTCTGATTGAAGCTGCTGTGTTTTTTTCGCGTAACAGGGGGCCATGCGGCCCGCATTAGGTTTCATGTAAGTCAAAGCGGGCCGCCCGGGGTGGCTTATCTGACATAAAGTTTCAAAAATTACACTTTAGCCCCCAGACTTGTTTATTTTGATGTTTTTAGGACTTTTAAGGACCATTCTTGCCATAAAAACATATTTTAAGATAATTTCAAGTATGAGGAGTATAAACCAAGTATAATTGAGTATAAAAGTATCATAATCAAGTGTCGTTTACGTTCAAAACACGTTTTGGGCATAAGTTTAGTTTAATTACAAGTTTAGCACATAGTTTCCAAGAATAACGATTAAACATCAATTGATTCACCGTTTCGAACATATGAGCATATATAAAGTGTGTTTAACATATTTGTAACAAAATACGAGTTTTATTCATGATTCAAGTCTCGGATTTTGCATTGCTTTTAATGAAAGAACGATTACAAGACTTCGAAGTTTCCAAAAATAGTCTTACAAACGATGGTTTCTAAATATAGAAAGTATGAAAACGCGGGGCGTTACAACATAATATAAATTTACAATAAGTTGAGGCATTGGGTTGTTGTACCCCATGTTTTGAGGGTTTTAAAAAAAAATTGATGTTTCACTTTAAACCCAAAACTACTTAATTTTGTAGTTTTAACCCAAAAGTTTTTTGTTTTTCCAATTTAATCTCACAACCTTTTTACTTTCAACCTTGATCCCCTATGTTTTTCATATTTTGCAAAATTTTTCGTTTTACGTTTAGATCTAAATTTTGCGACTTAACACGGCACAATGTGTGTGTGTGGTTCAACGATTTTACGTTTTGTTATATGCTTCGTTCTAAATTTTGCGAGTTAACATGGGGCAACGTACGTGTGTGGTTCAGTGTGTTTACATCGTCTATTTTTTCCCGTTTAATAAGTTCGTCACAACGCGCGAGTCCTAAATCGAGTTAGTTATTATTTTCTATGTTTTATATGTCGGTCTAATTTTTCCACGTTAAGACGCTGCAACTTCAATGTTGGTGGTCGTTGGCTATAATGTGGCATTGGTGCTATTTGTCACGGTTTTACGCCCCCCGCCGCAACGCGGGGAGCTCAATACGATAAGTTATTTATATGGATACAAGTCATGTAACATAGTGATTATGATACCATTAATTGTATTGAGCTTATTTGGTGAATTACTTATTTGTATAAGATAGTAATACAAACTTAACCGACAAAAACATATTTAACACATTATAAATGTGAATCTGATCAACAACATGTCAATTTCGTTGGCCGCGACGCAACGCATGCGGGTCAATCTTCTAGTTATTGTTCAATTTTATTTCTTTTAATTAGTTATAAGTAGAATCTATATAATCTATAATAGGAGATTAGAAGCTGACCTCGATTTGCTTACGTGTCAACCTCTGAGATATGCCACATAGTCCATGTTGATGTCATAATTCGCATATATATAAATCTATAAATCTAAATGATATAATATATATTTCAATCAAAATTCAAACAATATTTTCAATACCTTTCAAAATCTGGCTCCACTTTCAAAATTTCAAAATTCAAACCATAATTTAAATCCATCTCTCTCTCTCTTAAAACACTTCAAAATAAGAGAATATGAAATTTTCATCAGGAACATAAACCCAGAGCCCTCTCATCTTTGTCACACCTCTCCCTGAATGAAATCTTCAGATCCACTTTCAAAATTCAAACCCTCATCCGAATCCAGCTCCCTGAAATATCCACCAAACCCACTCTCACCATCGACCCCAATCTAGGTCTCCTCTGTAGATGCTAAAACAAGTGCGTTTTGAAGATCTTGAAAACACACCATCTTCGCAGACATCGCTAGATCTATGGTTACGAATTCTTACTCCACCTTCTTTCTCTTCCTCCTTCGCTGTTATTTTGTGGGTGAGTATTTCTCTCTTTTATAGTTTATTAATTCTTCGATGCACACGATTCTTTGCTGATTTCTCGAATGTAGAATGTAATTTCCATGTTTAGTTGTTGTAATTTGTTATAATTAGTTTAGTTGTTCGCTAATTTTGGATTTTGTAGGTTCCTGCTTATCTAGGGTTTCTAAATTTTCAACATCTCATTACCGGGTAAGAAGATGCACAACAATTCAGTTCCGTTTGATCCTCAGTAACTCATTAGATCTGTGGTTTTGACTTATTATAGCGTTTGAGCTCCACTTGAATTTGAGGGAAGGATCATGAGACCGAAGAGATGCAAGTTGTTGCTGATGATTGCATAACAACCAAGGTTTTTAGTTTTGACTCATCACAGATATGTTCATGTTTTTTTTAATTACTTTTGGTGGTTCTTCAGTTTTTTATGTGTTCTAAATGGTTTGGTTCAGAATAATGGTATGCTAGGAGAAGTTTATAAAACCCAAGAAGCTATTAAGTCAAAATTTTACATCCTATAATTTTCTTTTAAATGGTTTGGTTTTGATGTTCATCTTTAAAGTATAATTTGTTTGATTCTTGGAGGTATATCAAGTCATTTGAAACCTGAATTTCGAAGCTAAGACATCAATTAAAGCTCATTTTAGGTGCATCTTCTAGAATCAATTTATGTAATAGACTAAGACTAATGCTATCAGGAAGTTCAAGTAATTATATTGTATCATTTAAGAGATATTAAGATAATCTAATATATAGAGCAGAATTGTTCTTTGAATTGTGTTCATCAAGTGTTTGATGAAATGCCTAATTAAGTTTTGATTCTGCAAGAGAGAGACGGAAAGGAGAGCTGGGAACGACCGGAAGTTGTGGTGGTTGTGTGACCGAGGTACTAATCGAATTGAAGTTCGTAGAAGTAATTTTATACATCAGCTTCAAAAGGTACTTAACTTTGATTGAATTGAAGTTTTTGATAGATCTTAACTATTTCTAAGGTTTCAATGTCTGATTCTTATCTTACGATTCAAGGTGAACTACCAATCAAAGAATCTCATCTCTGGTGCCATTTTCAAACAGGTTTCTTTCAATTTCCTCTTTCATTTCTCGAAATCTGGTAATATACTTGGTTAATTTGTTGTGATTACAACCTGATTGTTGTTTAGGACTTTTGAGGGAGTGGAAAGAAATTTTTACTCTGATTTTTTAATTGCTTATAATTGCTACGTCAACTTAGACACCTCTTAAATCCCCAATGGCTGGAACTTTATATCGGGCTCTTGTGCCTGGAGCTCCCTCATTTGTCAAGGTAACCACATTCCCACTGCTCATCCCTAAAAACCCATTTACACCTTCTTCTTTTCATTTGTAGACAGGGAACCAGAGAAAAAAATGAAAGTTAGAGAGAAAGAGAGAGGAGAAGGAGATGCAACATGGATAGAACCTTGACAAATGAAAAATGTCTGCACAAGGACCACTTAAGGAGATGCAAATGGGTCGAACGATGTTCAAGTCCAGGTCAAGGCTCTGGTTTGCGATAGCTATGTTCATCACCATAAGGTAAAATTCTACATGTATATATTCTTTTTTCGTATTAGTAAAATTAATTGAAAATAAAACCGGGTTTAAAGGTGAGCGTATTATCTGTTATTTGTTTATTGAAGTGAGTTTATGATAGAATTCAATATTTTGTTTTTTACTGAAAATAAATTTAAGCAATGGCGACTAAGCAATTGGTATTAGCAGTGAAAAAGGAATTTGGTATGCTAAATATAAAATTTTAAATTTCATCATGTTATTTAATAGAACAATTGTGAAATTGCCAATGTGAGATGTTCTGGGTTTTTGATATAACTCTCACATGGGTGTTTTTAACTAATTTGGATTGTTTATACTTACGTTAAAATAAAAATGTTTAACTTGAGAGAATATATACTTTTTTGTTTGATTTTTTTGAGTTTTATGGAATAAAGCATCAGGTGTTCGATGAAATGCTTCAAAGAAAATGTTCACTTTTTTTCTTGGTCAGTTAACAATACTTTTTTTTTGGGTTTTATGGAGTAGAGCATCAGGTGTTCGGTGAAATGCTTCAAAAAATGTTAACTTTTTTTCTTGGTCCGTTAACATTAGTGATTAATGGGTACTTAGATTGGTTAACTTATTCAATGATAACTTAATTATTATGTTTAATTGTGTAGAGCTTTCTACTGTATATGAAGGGCGATTTGCAGATAAAGTTTAACCAGGAAATGGATTGGCTGTGACAACCGTAAAAAATCCAGGTATCCGTACAATTTAATTAACAATGATTAGTGCTTAATGACTGTGCTGAATTACAAATGACTGCTTTCTGATTACTGTATCATACTTACATGTGCATCACTTATTGCATACTGTCACATCATAATTACATGCAAATCATATTGACATAAATGATGCACCAAGCACAGTTAGCACAGTTAGCGGATAACTCAGAAAAATGCTGACGAAGTTTAGTACATAGACAGACAGTGTTTTGAGACCCAGTATGGGCCAGAGACTAAGTACTACACTAGTATAGTGTGTAGGAAAGTGGGGATCACAAAACTACTTCACTAGGTAATAGTTTAAGTGCCAGAAAGTGCCTAAAACCCACTTAAAGTGCTGAATTCAGCATATTTCAGCAAAATTCAGCTTTTTAACAAATTTGTATCATGTAAAAATATGACTAAATGGTCCTGAATGCTTTCCTAAGTGTCGGGAATTAAAAGTGTCACAAAAAGGTACATAAAGATCACTAAACGGAATAGTTTGACACTTTAACGAACCGGTATCTAACCAAACAACCGGACACTACCCGAAACATCAAAATTATACTAGAAGCATTGTTTTAATGTTTCTGAGCTAGTTATGATCCCGAACACCCTAAAACACTATATAACATATCATATGCATGAACACTAAACATTACACTTAGAATCTAACTAATTAACTTAACTTACCATTACACACCAACCAAGACCCCCCCCCCCCATGGTGGACGGTCACAAGGGTGGCCCCACCCTTAATCTTTCTTGATCTTCCCTTGATCTCCTAAGATTTGTTGAAAGATTTGTTATGTACTTAAAGAACATATTATCCATTGGTTAATCCTCTAAACTTGGTTATAAGAATAGCATGCTAGATCATCATCCTCATTCTCACACCTACACTTCACACACACAACTATCTCCCTCTCCTCCCTTACTCACGGCCGTGAGCCACCCACAACATCACCACCATCTTCATCCAATTATCATCCAATCTCAAGTGTACACAAGATGCTAGAAGGTGTCTAAGGAAGTTTGGAGCTTGTGGATCTTGAAGGACCTCTCCCATTTACTATTATCCACCACATTTGTCATCTTCATCTTCTTGTGTTCATCCCTAGCCCTTGTGCTAGTAGTAAGCTCCTTGTAACTTGAATTTACTTCATAGTTTGTTGGATAAAAGATGATGAACATTGTTAATCTTGAAGAACACTAAAGAACATGATCATGAAACTTTAACATAAGCTTAATAACATAAGAATACATGTTTAATAGTGTTGATTTGCTTCTTGATGATTGATGATTTATGTTAGTGATGTTAGACATCATATGAAACCTACTAGATTGTGATTTAACACATGATCTAGTAAGTTAAGGTAGTGATCTTGTGAAAGACTAAGATCATCATACCTTATGTTTCTCATGAACTTGAAGAATGAAAATGATTTTCTGAATGATGAAGCATGTAACATGATTACTAAACATAAACTTGGATGATTTCAAAAATAGTTTTCCAAAGAAACCAAGTTAAATAACAAGATTTACATAGATTTGGTTCTTACTTAAACATACACTATTTTTGGTGATAAAACAAGTGTAGAAACACTTGAGAAACAAGAAAATGTCATAAAGAAACGTTTTTGTAAAACATGTTTACAAGTTGTAAACACCTAAATCTTTCAAGAATGAAGTTTATAAAGAAGTAAATACGTTTTGGAGGGTAACTAAACCTACTAAACACACTACCAAGTTACTACAAGTTTTTATGAAAGTTCAAGTTCATGATTGTTATGTAAATTGCATTGTTTTGGCACTTGGTAAGTGTAAGTTGTTTAGGGTTGATTGTTGATTGTTTGTGATGATTTTGAAAAGAAAATGATATGCTTTGATAGCATGGACACCTCCATTTTTATGGGAAACTATGGCAAAATTTTCTAAAAATATAAACACTTAGAAAAATATTTTCAAACAAATATTTACAAGTGTATTTTGAGCATGAGTTTTTCAATATAAACTTTATCATAATTTTTGTTACAAAAATACAAATATTAGAGGTTGGTTTTTATAAATAAAAATGGGTAAATTTATATTTAGAATATATATACATTAAAGACATGATGTGTGTGAATATTTATACACTTGGTGTAATAATTATATTATTTTAGGTTAAAGTAATATAACTTAACAAAAATACCAAGAAATTACAATCCAAAGTATACCAAAAATCTCAAGGAATAAATATATAAGTTACACACAAAATATTGTGAAACCGAACTAGAAATATAACTTGCTAAAATATTCCGGAAAATGTGCTTTTAAATATATTTTTGGTAAATGATATTTTGGATACAAAGAAGTAAAAATATGATTTTTCCAAATATTACCAAGTTATATCATATTTTTTACAAGGAGAAAGTATATTATTTTCGAGAAGTAAAAATATATTTTCTTGAAATTACTAGGAAGTATAATATTTTTGGGAAAAATATATATTTTCTTGAAATACATTATCTTTGGACAAAATAAGATTTTATATATTTTTTAAGTTAGACTTGAAAGTATATTATTTTGGAACTACAAATACAAGAATACGAAGATACATGTATGAGATACCCTCATCCTTGGGAAGGAAATACTTGAGAAATATTATTACAAAAATACTGTTTAAACAATTATTCCAAAATATAAAATATAATTCAAGGTTAAAATGATTATTATTTTAACAAGTAATTATAACTTGGAATAATATTGAAGACATAAAAGAAACGTAACTCAGAAACGTTAATACTAAGACAAGGCACGACCTGTTCATCTAATAGACGTTAGTACATTGTAGGTAGTCGTGTTTGCTGAAGGGATTTGAGTTACGAGTACCGAAGACGCAAGACTGTGAGTTCATGTCCCCCTTTTCTTTAAACTGTTTTGTTTATTAACTTCGGGGGTGAAATACATGTTATAAAAGGATTACATACAAATACAATTGGTATGGTTAGCCTAGGAAAGTACCATAGATCATGTGAATGGGTAGGCGCATACTTGAGACCATTAATCCTCGTATAAGGACCGAGGGGCATGAGTGATAGATCTATTTGGGTGTAGCAAGCCCACACCCATGAGGACCAGTGTGGCCCATAGGGTGACTATGTCTTCCAACCGGAAGCCGGTACAAATTTGCTAGGTTTGAGCCTTCCTATGCCGTCACACATATCAGTGGCCTTGCAAAACCATTGGTGATCTTTTCCTTGTTTGCTTTCATACCGGGATTTACAAACATACATACACTGTTTACAAAGGTTTTATACATACATATACACAAACACATGAACTCGCTAACTTTTGTTGATGTTTTTAAACTACATGTATTTCAGGAAATTAAGTGGATCTGATGGGTGTTTGCATGTTCAAGCTGCGTTATGAATAAAAGATGTCATCCGAGGTCGTAGGGTTTAGGAGATGTATCTTATTCCTGGACGAGATACATGTTTCTAAACTCGGTTCTATTTAAGGTCTTCTGTCGAGTCTTCGTGAACTCATTTAAACATGTTGTGGTTGTAACTTAAATTTGGTGTCTACGTTTCAGACAAGTATGTTGTGGTATTTTCAAACTAAATTTTATGGATGAACCTCTTATGGTTTTATCATATAGTGTTGTTATGATTGAATGCTATGGTATTAAGAAAGTCACACCAATAATCACGCTTCCGCAAAAGTCAGGGTGTGACAGCTTGGTATCAGAGCCTCGATCGTAGCGAACTAGGATTCTTTCTCGAGTCTATACTACAATCATTAGGGCTCTCACGAAAATGTTTTCATAACATATTTTCATTGCATACACGAAATGTCCATATCCAGGAAACAAACATTTTTACAAATAAAAGACACAAAATACATTTCAAGGAATTCGTTTATATTTCAGTCTGAGAGACTGGGTAGTGCAGTCTGAGAGACTGGGGAGTTAGTCTGAGAGACTAGCTGGGGCAGTACGAGAGACTGGGAAGTTCAGTCTGAGAGACTGGGTAGTCTGAGAGACTAGTTGGGACAGTCTGAGAGACTGGGGAGTTTAGTCTGAGAGACTAGGTAGTTCAGTTTGAGAGGCTGGGTGGGATAGTCTGGGAAGACTAGAATGAATACATGCTTGCATTGTTACTATTTACATGCTTATTTGATGATTGTTGATATATGTGCATATGTGTGATTGTTTTGTTACAGACACCATGTCCTCATCTGAGAGTGGACTATCAGATACTATAGACCCTATGGCCATAGTTTCGGACGATGAGATTGTCCCAGACCCTGAGATTTTCACTTCTGACACTGAGAGTGACGATGACGATGATTTCCAGCCGTTTGCTTTGCCGGATTTTGGCGATGATATACCGCTAGCTGATGGTTTACCCGACGAGGATCTATTTCTTATTCCGATCCCCGCTCCTTTTCCCCTTGCGGCTTTTCCTCTCGAGGATTTGCCTTTTGATGCTTTGTCTGATGACGATGTCGATCTTTTCATCGATGGTCCCCCTGATGTTGCTCAGGGAGATGGAGTTCCAGCTGATAATGCTCTTGTTGTCCCACTCATTGAGAATCCTATCGTTGAGATTTCATCTGATCATTCTGGTCCTGATTCATTCGAGTATGTATCATCCACTACTTTGCATGCACTGGGATTGCAGCGTTTTCCCACTGATTCTGATTCTGACATAGCTATGTCTGTCGCACCTGTTCCTCCACAGGATTTCGAGTTTGATGATGAGTTCGATCCTGAGCATGAGATTGACATCGTTCCCGACGATCAGCTTTTTGATGTACCCGCTGATCTTGAGCTGGCACCAGCCGACCCTGAGCCTATGCTTGCACCCGAGCCTATACCTGCCCATGATCCTCTGCCTGAGCATGACCCTGTACCTATTGACATACCTGTTGTTGCACCCCTTGTACCCGATCTGATCCCTGCAGCCGCCGACCATGCTCCTTTTGCTGACCAGATAGATCCCCGTTGCGCATTCACCCGCAATGGATGGATAGAGGATGATGATGACATGCCTCCTTTTGTTGAGCCTGTTACTCCCCCACATGCACCTACACATGCACCAGTTGACATTGCCCCGTTTCACCCACATGTGTCTGATATACACCGCACTGACCTGCCGATCACATTCTTACAGGATATCCCTCCACCCCATCCAGGGGAAGGTTCGTCCAGTCAGCAGCCTGGACATATTCCTCACGTGTCAGCAGCTTTTCCTTTCGTGCCACAGTTTACACCTGCTACTCACTACACCTCTGCACCGTCAGGCGAGCCACTTATATGGTTTCCGCCTAACACTATGCCAGTCTCTGATCCATACCATCCCTTCCACTACACTGGTTACATGAGGGATGAGCTACTCCTGTCCTTGCAGCTTCAGCAGGAGATGTTATGTCGTAGAGTCATGGAGCTAGAGAGGATTCCATGTCCTCCACCTTGTACATGTCAGTCACCTTTCGCGACTCCACCTGCTCCTCTTCTGCCATACCCAGATTTTGACGTTCGTTTTCTTACTATGGAGCAGCAGATTAGTTATCTGTTGCGTCGCGTTTATGCTTTTGAGGAGGAGTTAGCGCATGTGCGTAGTTTGCTTTTCGTTACTCCACCTCCTCCTCCTCCACCATCAGCATAGCAGGTTTTTGGTTTTATGAAGGTAGCATACTTTTGATGAGAGTGTCGCTATTGAGCCCAGCTTGCACAGCCTTTTGAGGACCACTTTTTGATCTTATGACTATTGTAGCTTGATGGATATTTTGGACAAGGGTAGTGTGACCCTATAGCCCCTTTTGACGTGATATGATATATTTGTAGAACATGTAAAACTGTATTCGTGGTTGATGATTTATACAAGCTCAATCGCAATATTCTCATTATATACATTGTTGAATTGCTTGTTTGTGATATGAATGTGATGTTTTGTGTTTACTTGCGTTGATAAATGTTATTACATACACGTACCTACATACTTATATACATAAAGACCTGACCTATACAATCTTCTTTAGAAGATGCCTCCGTGAAGAGACAACACACTGCCCACAACAGAGGCTGAGTTACAAGAACGGATTTCACGAGCGATAGCACAACACGAGGCCTTACGCTCTGAGCATAGCGGAGGTACCTCGGGAAGCAACCCACCTCTTGGTAATGTTTAAGTCACTAAAAGACACATTACGTTACATTTGGATATTCCATGTGCGTTCGCTAATGTTTTACATGAATGATGTTACTTGTACAGGCTGTACCTATAAGTAGTTCTTAGACTGCAAACCTCTGAATTTCGACGGCACCGGGGGTGCTGTAGCTTTTGTCAGATGGACAGAGAAAACTGATTATGTGATAAGAATGAGCAAGTGTGCGCCGGAGCACCAGGTCACCTATATCTCTGGATTGTTCTTAGACGGAGCGTTATCATGGTGGAATCTCCAAGTCCAGACCTTACGAGAAGAGGCTACATATGCCATGACATGGGATGAAATGAAGGAACTCATGTGCAAGAAGTACTGTTCAAGGGCTGAGATCCAGAAATTGGAAACTGAGTTCTGGAACCTCAAGATGGATGGTCCGAAGATTGCTGAATATGTGCAGATATTTCACAACTTATCTCGCGTTGTACCATACATGGTTGATCCGGAATTCAAGCGCATCGAGCGTTTTATTTGGGGGTTGGCACCCCAAATCATGAGTATGGTGACGATGTCAAAGCCTGCTATAATCACCGAGGCTATTGATCTGAGTGTAGCATTGACTGAAGAGGCAATCAGGTTGAACAAGTTCTCGATCTCTGACCAGAAGAAGAAGGAGACTCACGTTGAGTCATCCGGTGAGAACAAAAGGAAGTTCTCAAATTTTAAGAAGGGTACCAGCAGTGCAAACAGGAAGGAAGAGGCAAACACACCAGCCAAGGTCAAAACTGGTGTTGAAAACAAAGGAAAAGGGTATATGGGCACCTTGCCCAAATGCGATGCATGTCAGTTGCATCACAATGGACGATGCCGAGCTGGAAAATGCAAGTCTTGTGGAAAGGTTGGTCATTCGAAGGAAACGTGTTGGGTTGGTATTGGTCGTGGTGGCCAGAGAGGTTATGGCAATGGAAAAAATAACCGTGGTGGAAATGGGTATGGAAACCGCCCTCAAGGAGGAAATGGCGGAAATGGTAATCGTGGTAATTTTGGGAGTCAAGCTGGTAGTGGAAACCGTGGAGCAAACAACAATCAAGGTGGTAATGGAAATGGTAATGGTCGAGGACCAGGTTGCTTTAACTATGGAGATATTGGGCACTTCAAGCGTGAATGTTCGAAAATCAACCAAGCTCAGGGAAGGGTTTTCAACATCGGAGCGAGGGAAGCTCGCCAAGATCCAAATGTAGTCACGGGTACGTTCCCTATCAACCAACATTTTGCATCTGTACTGTTTGATACTGGTGCCGATTATAGCTTTGTATCCCTAGAATTTAAGAATATACTTGGGTTGGTAGCTAGTAAGCTAGATATTTCGTACTCGATAGAACTAGCCAATGGAAAGCCAGTGGAAGCAAATGAAGTCATTAGAGGTTGCGTAATAGAGCTGGGAGAGCACGAGTTTACGCTTGATCTTCTGCCAGTCGAGTTGGGAAGCTTCGACGTGGTAGTGGGGATGGATTGGTTGTCAAGCTACCGAGCAGAGATCGTATGTCACGAGAAGGTCATTCGCATTCCGATGGCGAATGGAGAAACAATTGTGGTACATGGAGAGAAGCACGATACGCCTCTAAGGATTATCAGTTGTTTAAAAGCCCGAAGATGTTTGCAGAAAGGATGTGTTTCCTTCTTGGCACACATTGTGGACACAGAAGCCGCTGAGCCAAAGCTAGAAGACATCCCAGTTGTGAAGGAATATCCTGAAGTCTTTCCCGAAGACTTGCCAGGATTGCCGCCGCAAAGACAAGTCGAGTTTCATATTGACCTAGTTCCAGGCGCTGCGCCTGTAGCTAAGGCACCCTATCGACTTGCGCCTTCCGAGATGCAAGAGTTGTCAACACAACTTCAGGAACTTCTGGACAAGGGATTTATCAAACCAAGCTTCTCGCCATGGGGAGCTCCAGTTCTGTTCGTTAAGAAGAAAGACGGTAGTTTCTGCATGTGTATCGACTACCGAGAGCTAAACAAGTTGACCATTAAGAATCGGTATCCTTTGCCAAGGATTGATGACATGTTTGATCAACTACAAGGTTCGAGTTTTTACTCCAAGATCGATCTTCGATCAGGTTATCACCAGTTGAGAATTCAAGAGGAGAGTATTCCAAAGACGGACTTTAGGACTTGATATGGACACTACGAGTTCCTGGTTATGCCGTTTCATTTGACAAACGCGCCAGCGGTGTTTATGGATTTGATGAATAGAGTCTGCAAGCCATATCTCGATAAATTTGTGATTGTGTTCATCGATGATATTTTGATGTATTCGAAGACGAAGGAAGAACATGAGCAACATCTAAGAGCTATCTTAGAGCTGCTCAAGGAAGAGAAATTGTACGCTAAGTTCTCAAAGTGCGAGTTCTGGTTGCGCGAGGTTCAGTTCCTCTGTCACACCCCCAAAATCCACACGTGGAGTATCACCTCTTGGAGGCGTGACATGACCAGGATCCAGCCACCAATCATATTTAACAATGTATTTAAAATAGATAAAATCCAACCACGCAATATAATTGGTGTTTCAAAACTAGTTAATCAAGTTCAAATTAAACAGCGGAAGCATAAGACGTGGAATCAAAACATAAGTTCAATAAGTTCATAAAGTTTAAATGTTTAGAACGGGACATAACAGTCCATATCCCACAACGACCTCCTCCTCGTGCAAGCTTCATAAGCATCTAACGACCTGCAAGGCATGTAACAACAAGTCAACAACAACGTTGAGCGAGTTCACAGTAGGTGTTCGTTACAAAGTAGTTTTTCAAGAACTATGAGTTTGTTTGCAACTACAAGTTAAATCAACTTTCCTTGTTTTCCAAAACATGAACGGTGGGGGGGCTACCCCATGTTGTAAAACCACTAGACTAGATGTATATATAGGTGTCCTTCCCAATCCGAGGACAGAGGTACGTATTGAATACGTAGGTTTAGCGTAGGTGCCCTTCCCAATCCGAGGACAGAGGTGCGTATAAGAATACGTAGGTTTAGCGCTGGTGCCCTTCCCAATCCTAGGACAGTGGTACGTAGTGAATACGTAGGTTTAGCGCTGGCGTCCTTCCCAATCCGAGGACGGAGGCACGTAGTGAATACGTAGGTTTAGCGCTGGCATCCTTCCCAATCCGAGGACAGAGGTAAGTAGTCTAGTAGTGGTGAAAGTACAAGTTCCGTCTTAGCTATTTAATCCCATTCCCAACCCACCAGGAATCCCATGCCTTAAGAGTGTGAACTCACCTTTGGTTGCTCGGTTTGACTCTATAAAATAGCTAACAATTGGTGTTGGTCAATCACGTCCTAGTATGATTACCACTTAGTTTATTAGTGACTTCAAATAAGCACGAAGTTCCTACGCACATCTACCACATAACATGTACTCACTTTAATAGTTCACGCCCATATAAACATTCCACTTATAGCTACTCAAGAGCAAGCATACGATATTGCACATAACACTTTCATTGACATATAACCTGTTAGATCATTCTCAGATAACCTACCCAACATTTAGACACGCAAATTACTACTTATGTCGTTTCAGCTTTAACATTCAAAACTGGGCTGTTTTCGGGAATTTTAATAAAATAGTTAACATGTTCCAAAAAATTCCCAAACTTTTACAGAATGTTTTAAACAATCCAAATATTACTGTGTAAAAATATCGGGATCCAATTCATTACCAATATTTTATAAAAAATCATTTACCGGACTGCAATCAGATTCATCACTTTCTGACTGCAGTCCACGGAATAATTTATTAAAAATTCATCGTAAGTCCGATTAATGAAATTCAAGTTGGAGCATTACAAAGACATCAGTGGTCATCTACAGTATAAATTTCATGAGCTAATTCTACACAGATTTCAAGTTATGATGAAAAACATAACACACGTTTTCTGCAGTAAAAACGCAGCTTTTGCTGCTATGAAAAACGACCCTTTAAAAATAGCAAACGAAGTCCAAAAATTATAATTCCAGTGCCATTAGAACTGTATTTCAAAAATACATAATTTAGACTTCAGAAAATCAATTTTTCGATAAATATCGACCTGTTTACAGCCAACTGAAGTTGGCTGTAAATGTTTGGACAGAAGTTGTTTTCAGCTTATAGTGCTCTAACGCAAGTTCTATTTGTTCTGTTAACATGTTTAGTGATCAACAACGTATTTCTAGTAATCACAAGCAAGCATCAACATATACCAAACAACATCATACTAACAACACTTCATCACATTTCATCTTTATGTAAACCTTATGTTCATGTTTCTTGTTTAAACCTTTTAGTGTTCTTGTGATATTCATCATACTACATCTTTTAACTACTCAAAATAGAAGTGAACAAAGGTTAAACAAGGACTTACAACTAGCTCAAAGCTAGGGAAGAACTTCAAGAGAAAAGATGGTGAAAATGGATGATGAAAGCAAGCAAGAGAACTCCTTGATGATCCACAAGCTTCAAGCTCCAAGGAATCACCTTCTAGCACTTGAATGAAGCTTAAAAATGGTGGTGTGGTGGTGACAAGGTGGTGATGGTGGCGGTTAGAGAGGGAGCCGAGAGGAGAGGGAGAGAGTGAGAAATGAGTGAGGTTGAAATATATGAAATGATGTTGTGATCTAGGCCTCCATACTTATAATCTTCCTACTCTATATTTTGTTTAAACAATCAAGCAAGATCCATTATAAAATTGAATTAAAATCTTGAGGTAAGGTGTGGAGGCATGGTGGTGATCTTTGTGGGTCCATGTGACCGTAAATAAGATGGGGGGGTTAATTGTAAAAACTTGATGGTAATAGGTAAATGATTGGAAGTTAAGTGTAAAAAGTCTAGTGTATTATGTGTATGGCACTTTATATCATGTGTTGGGGGATTTGGGGACCATAACTAGTTCAAAAATAATAACACAATGTTTTTGGTAAAATTTTGGTGTTCCGGGTAATGTCCGGTTGTTCGGTTTGATACCATTCCGTTAAAGTGCTAAGTTGTTCCGTATAGTGTCTTTTATGTAACTTTTTGTAACACTTTTAATTCTCAGCACTTAGGAAAGCATGCAGGACCATTTAGTCAATTTTCTGCATTATACTAGTTTGTTAAAAAGCACATGTAAGTATGACGCAGCAATCAGAAAGCAGTTAAGAAATTCAGCACTTTCATCAAGCACTTTAAGTATCATTAATAAATAGTATGGATACATGTAATTACGAGGTTGTCACATTCTCCCCTTGTTAAGAAAATTTCGTCCCGAAATTTAGCACGTGGTTACTGAGGAAGCTAGTTAAGTTGTGTGGTTTTCCTGGGGTGTCACATCATCCCCCCGTTGGTTTGGAATTTCGTCTCGAAATTCTGCAGTAGCTTCAACCTCAGTAGTGGTTGCACTTTTCTTAAACAGCTGGGGATACTTGAGTTTCATTTGGTCTTCTCATTCCCAGGTAAACTCTGGGCCACGACGGGAGTTCCAACGAACTCGAACAAGGGGTATTCTGGTACGCTTGAGAATCTTAACGTCTCGGTCTGTGATTTCAACTGGTTCCTCTACGAATCGTAACTGGTCGTCGATTGTGAGATCCTTTAAGGGAACTATGAGGGTCTCATCTGATAGACACTTCTTCAGATTCGACACATTTAAAACATTGTGAACTCCGCTGAGTTCTGCCGGTAGATTCAGCTTGTAGGTGACTTTGCCAATTTTCTCAATGATTTCGAACGGTCCGACATAACGCGGATTGAGTTTGCCTCGTTTGCCAAAACGAACTACACCTTTCCAAGGTGAGACTTTGAGTAGCACCCGATCCCCAACCTGGAACTCGAGTGGTTTCCTGCGCTTATCAGCGTAGCTTTTCTGACGGTCACGAGCTGCCGCCATTCGTTGTCGTATCTGAGCAATCCTCTCGGTTGTATCTACTATAAGTTCTGGGCCAGCGATTTGACTATCGCCAACCTCTGCCCAACAAAGAGGTGATCGGCACTTCCGTCCGTACAATGCCTCGAACGGAGCGGCCTGGATGCTGGTGTGGTAACTGTTGTTATACGAAAACTCCATTAACGGGAGGTGTTTTTCCCAGCCATTACCAAAGTCGATTACACATGCCCTAAGCATGTCTTCAAGGGTTTGGATGGTGCGCTCAGATTGCCCATCCGTCTGTGGATGATATGCCGTGCTCATGTCTAATCGAGAGCCAAAGGACTTGTGCATAGCTTGCCACAATTCAGATGTAAAACGCGAGTCACCATCAGAAATGATGGAGGTTGGTACTCCGTGCCTTGATACTACTTCCTTTAGGTAGATGTCTGCTAGAGTAGAAAACTTGTCGGTTTCCTTGATAGCCAAGAAGTGTGCAGACTTAGTCAATCGATCCACTATCACCCAAATAGTGTCATTTCCGCGTTGAGATCTAGGCAGGCCAGTAACGAAATCCATGGAAATTTGCTCTTATTTCCATGTCGGGATCTCTGGTTGTTGGAGTAGGCCTGATGGTTTCTGATATTCAATCTTGACTCTCGCACAAGTCAAACATTCACTGACGTAGGTTGCTATGTTGGCTTTCATATTAGGCCACCAATACGTAGTCTTGAGATCGTGGTACATCTTATCCAAACCAGGATGTACTGAATAACGAGACTTGTGTGCCTCATCCATCACAAGCTCACGTAGATTACCATAGAGTGGAACCCATATACGCCCTGTTACATAGTAGGCACCGTCTTCCTTTTGTTCTAACCGCTTCCTCGATCCTCGTAAGGACTCAGCCCTGATGTTTTCTGCTTTCAATGCTTCGACCTGAGCATCTCGTATCTGAGTAGGAAGACTAGATTGGATGGTAAGTTGTAACGCTCGCACACGTTTAGGTATAGTATCCTTTCGACTGAGGGCATCGGCCACAACATTGGATTTGCCCGGATGGTATTTAATCGCACATTCATAATCGTTCAAAAGCTTGACCCATCGACGTTGTCGCATGTTTAACTCCTTTTGCTTGAAGATATGCTCGAGACTCCTATGTTCGGTGTAAATGGTGCACTTGGTACCGTACAGGTAATGTCTCCATATCTTAAGTGCGAAAACAACTGCTCCTAATTCCAGGTTATGCGTAGTGTAGTTCCTTTCGTGAACTTTAAGTTGGCGCGATGCATAGGCAATGACCTTGTCACGTTGCATCAACACGCAACCAAGTCCTTGGATGGAAGCGTCGCAATAAACCACAAAATCATCTGTGCCTTCAGGCAATGAGAGGATAGGCGCGCTACAAAGTCTATCCTTTAAGTGCTGAAATGCGGACTCCTGTGCATCACCCCAACGATAGGTGACACCCTTCTGAGTCAGTGAAGTGAGAGGTTGCGCAATCTTAGAGAAATCCTTGATAAATCGTCTGTAGTAGCCCGCCAAACCCAAGAATTGGCGGATTTCTGTTGGTGTACGGGGTGCAAAACAGTTCTTGATCGAGTCAACCTTGGATGGATCAACATGAATCCCATCCTTGTTTACCACGTGGCCTAGAAAGTGGACTTCGTGAAGCCAGAAATCATATTTTGAAAATTTAGCATACAACTGCTCTGTTCGAAGAAGTTCCAAAATAAGCCTCCGGTGTTGCTCGTGTTCTTCCTGACTCTTCGAATAGATCAGGATGTCGTCGATGAAAACTATGACAAACTTATCCAGGTAAGTCTTGCACACTCGGTTCATGAGATCCATGAAGACCGTAGGTGCATTCGTCAATCCGAAAGGCATAACCAGAAACTCGTAATGCCCATAACGAGTCCTGAATGTTGTTTTAGAGATATCCTCGTCTTGGACTCTCAGTTGATGGTAACATGACCTCAGGTCAATCTTGGAATAGAAACTCGACCCTTGCAACTGGTCGAATAGGTCATCAATACGTGGGAGAGGATAACGATTCTTCACGGTCACCTTGTTGAGTTCGCGGTAGTCAATACACATTCTGAAGGTACCGTCTTTCTTCTTCACGAATAACAGTGGAGCTCCCCAAGGCGAAGAGCTAGGACGTATGAAACCCTTTTCCAAGAGTTCTTGTAGTTGCGTGGACAGTTCTTCAAGTTCTGATGGAGCTAGACGATAAGGTGCTCGAGCTATGGGCGTTGCTCCAGGAGCTAGCTCAATTTGAAACTCAACTTGACGATGAGGCGGAAGACCAGGTAATTCCTCAGGAAATACCTCAGGAAAATCACGTACAATAGGTATGTCTTCTATCTTCTTTTCTTCCGAGGATGTATCAGAAACGAGGGCTAGGATAGCAGTGTGGCCCTTTCGCAAACACTTCTGGGCCTTAAGGAAAGAGATGATGCCCACATAAGCACCACCCTTGTCGCCACGAATCACGAGGGGTTCTTCACCAGAACGAGGGATGTGGACAATCTTCTCGTTGCAAAGAATTTCCGCTTGCTGATGAGATAACCAATCCATCCCAATAACAACGTCGAAACTACCCAGAACGATAGGAATAAGATCGATAGAGAAGGTCTGACCAGCTAAGACGAGGTTATAGCCCTTAACTATGTGTGTGGCTTCAAGACTTTTACCGTTTGCTAGTTCTACCGTGTGTTTGGTGTTCAAAAGTGTTGGAGTGCGCTTAAGCATTTGACGAACTTTTAAGGACACATAACTAGTATCGGCACCCGAATCAAATAAAACAGTAACAAAGAAGTCGTCCAGAAGAAACTTACCCATCACAACGTTGGGATCGTTCCTTGCATCACCCTGACCAATCACGAAGGCACGACCTCGGGCGCCATTGCCATTATTGTTATCCCCGTTGTTGCCTCCATTGTTGTTCCCGTTTCCTTGGTTGTTGTTCTGATCCTGATTCTGATTCAGCTGTGGACAGTGCCTCTTGAAGTGACCCTCAGCACCGCACTGGTAACATCCCTTATTACCCTGCTGGTGTTGCCGTTGGTTCTGTGGAGCTTATGGCTGCTGTTGTCGATTCTGATTCGCAGGACATGAGCTCCTGCAATCTTTGTCTTCATGTCCAGGCTTGTTACATCTCTGACAACGACCCTTGCTGCACGCCCCGCTATGGTGCAAATTACATCGATTGAACTAAGGGTGATTTCCCCTGTATCCACCCTGACCTTGATTCCCAGAAGAATGCTGACTGGGGCTCCTGTACTCATCTTTCTTTCGCTGCTGGGACTGAGACTGAACTGAAGTAGAACCCTTGACCGAATTTCCATCCCACTTGCGCTTGTTATCACTAGGAGCATCAGAAGTAGTAGTAGCGCTAATACGCTTGGGCAGCTTGTTCTGCTCAACTGCCTGATCAGTGAGACGATGAGCCAACCGGATGATTTGCTGAATGGTACCCAGGTTAGCTGAAGTCACGTGACTCTGAATCTCTGGTACAAGACCCTTGAGGTACAGCTCAATACGTTTGATGGGAGGGTCCACCATAGTAGGACACAAGATGGCCAGCTCGTTTGACCTCTTCGTATACGCCTCAATTTCAGACCCCGTCATTTTCAGATTGAAAAATTCCACCTCTAGCTTATGGATGTCGTCACGACTACAATACTCTTCCTTGATCAAATCTTTGAAGTCATTCCATGGGGTGGCAGTAGCAACTGCCAGCCCTAGCAGTTGAACCTGTGCTTTCCACCTGGTTAACGCAGCAGCTTCGAGTGTTCCAGTAGCAAATTTCACCCTACGAGCTTCAGGGCATTCACACATCTCAAAAACAGACTCAATCTTCTCGAACCAGTGAAGAAGACCTACAGCTCCTTCTGTGCCGCTGAAAGTACTAGGTCGGCAATCCATGAATGTTTTAAACGTACATACGGGAGGCTGAGCATGTTGACCTATTGCGTGAGAATAAAATACAAGGTTAAGCACAAGAGTTAGTTCGCGAGTGTAGGATCTAAACATCCTAGGATAGGTCGAAATGGCAGGTTATACCTCCTGCAGGGACAGCTGCGAGTGCCTCAGCCACTCGTTCGTTGATTAGAGCCGTCAGCTGGGCTTGAGTCAAGTTCAAACGTCCACTCATGATCTTCACAACGAAGCAACATAAGTGAGAAAAGTGTCACGAAAGTGCGTAAGCGTGGGATGACAGAAGAGAGTAAGCACACATGGCTCAAATAGCAGTTATCACGTTAACTAAGGCACTATGTGAACTATCAAACAGACAATATAAACATAAATCATACCACCTATTGTGTCGAGTCTTGCACATGGAGCGAAGCGTCGTTGTGGATCGTTGAGCACTGTACAGGTTATAGTCTGGTTTTGTCAAAAAGCTTTTCCCTTTTTAAAACCGAGTTCACTATAACCAATGGCTCTGACACCAATCTGTCACACGCCCAAAATCCACACGTGGAGTATCACCGCTTGGAGGCGTGACATGACCAGGATCCAGCCACCAATCATATTGAACAATGTATTTAAAATAGATAAAATCCAACCACGCAATATAATTGGTGTTTCAAAACTAGTTAATCAAGTTCAAATTAAACAGCGGAAGCATAAGACGTGGAATCAAAACATAAGTTCAATAAGTTCATAAAGTTTAAATGTTTAGAACGGGACATAACAGTCCATATCCCAAAACGACCTCCTCCTCGTGCAAGCTCCATAAGCATCTAACGACCTGCAAGGCATGTAACAACAAGTCAACAACAAAGTTGAGCGAGTTCAAAGTAGGTGTTCGTTACAAAGTAGTTTTTCAAGAACTATGAGTTTGTTTGCAACTACAAGTTAAATCAACTTTCCTTGTTTTCCAAAACATGAACGGTGGGGGGGGGGGGGGGGGCTACCCCATGTTGTAAAACCACTAGACTAGATGTATATATAGGTGTCCTTCCCAATCCAAGGACAGAGGTACGTATCGAATACGTAGGTTTAGCGTAGGTGCCCTTCCCAATCCGAGGACAGAGGTGCGTATAAGAATACGTAGGTTTAGCGCTGGTGCCCTTCCCAATCCGAGGACAGTGGTACGTAGTGAATACGTAGGTTTAGCGCTGGCGTCCTTCCCAATCCGAGGAAGGAGGTACGTAGTGAATACGTAGGTTTAGCGCTGGCGTCCTTCCCAATCCGAGGACAGAGGTAAGTAGTCTAGTAGTGGTGAAAGTACAAGTTCCGTCTTAGCTATTTAATCCCATTCCCAACCCACCGGGAATCCCATGCCTTAAGAGTGTGAACTCACCTTTGGTTGCTCAGTTTGACTCTATAAAATAGCTAACAATCGGTGTTGGTCAATCACATCCTAGTATGATTACCACTTAGTTTATTAGTGACTTCAAATAAGCACGAAGTTCCTACGCACATCTACCACATAACATGTACTCTCTTTAATAGTTCACGCCCATATAAACATTCCACTTATAGCTACTCAAGAGCAAGCATACGATATTGCACATAACACTTTCATTGACATATAACATGTTAGATCATTCTCAGATAACCTACCCGACATTTAGACACGCAAATTACTACTTATGTCGTTTCAGCTTTAACATTCAAAATTGGGCTGTTTTCGGGAATTTTAATAAAATAGTTAACCTGTTCCAAAAAATTCCCAAACTTTTACAGAATGTTTTAAACAATCCAAATATTACTGTGTAAAAATATCAGGATCCAATTCATTACCAATATTCTATAAAAAATCATTTACCAGACTGCAATCAGATTCATCACTTTCTGACTGCAGTCCACGGAATAATTTATTTAAAATTCATCGTAAGTCCGATTGATGAAATTCCAGTTGGAGCATTACAACGACATCAGTGGTCATCTACAGTATAAATTTCATGAGCTAATTCTACACAGATTTCAAGTTATGATGAAAAACATAACACACGTTTTCTGCAGTAAAAACGCAGATTTTGCTGCTGTGAAAAACAACCCTTTAAAAATAGCAAACGAAGTCCAAAAATTATGATTCCAGTGCCATTAGAACCATATTTCGAAAATACATAATTTAGACTTTATAAAATCAATTTTTCGATAAATGTCGACCTGGTTACAGCCAACTGAAGTTGGCTGTAAATGTTTGGACAGAAGCTGTTTTCAGCTTATAGTGCTCTAACGCAAGTTCTATTTGTTCCGTTAACATGTTTAGTGATCAACAACGTATTTCTAGTAATCAAAAGCAAGCATCAACATATACCAAACAACATCATACTAACAACACTTCATCACATTTCATCTTTATGTAAACCTTATGTTCATGTTTCTTGTTTAAACCTTTTAGTGTTCTTGTGAAATTCATCATACTACATCTTTTAACTACTCAAAATAGAAGTGAACAAAGGTTAAACAAGGACTTACAACTAGCTCAAAGCTAGGGAAGAACTTCAAGAGAAAAGATGGTGAAAATGGATTATGAAAGCAAGCAAGAGAACTCCTTGATGATCCACAAGCTTCAAGCTCCAAGGAATCACCTTCTAGCACTTGAATGAAGCTTAAAAATGGTGGTGTGGTGGTGACAAGGTGGTGATGGTGGCGGTTAGAGAGGGAGCCGAGAGGAGAGGGAGAGAGTGAGAGATGAGTGAGGTTGAAAGATATGAAATGATGTTGTGATCTAGGCCTCCATACTTATAATCTTCCTACTTTATATTTTGTTTAAACAATCAAGCAAGATCCATTATAAAATTGAATTAAAATCTTGAGGTAAGGTGTGGATGCATGGTGGTGATCTTTTTGGGTCCATGTGACCGTAAATAAGATGGGGGGGGGGGGGTTAATTGTAAAAACTTGATGGTAATAGGTAAATGATTGGAAGTTAAGTGTAAAAAGTCTAGTGTATTATGTGTATGGCACTTTATATCATGTGTTTGGGGATTCGAGGACCATAACTAGTTCAAAAATAATAACACAATGTTTTTGGTAAAATTTTGGTGTTCCGGATAATGTCCGGTTGTTCGGTTAGATATCGTTCCGTTAAAGTGCTAAGTTGTTCCGTATAGTGTCTTTTATGTAAATTTTTGTAACACTTTTAATTCTCAGCACTTAGGAAAGCATGCAGGACCATTTAGTCAATTTTCTGCATAATACTAGTTTGTTAAAAAGCACATGTAGGTATGACGCAGTAATCAGAAAGCAGTTAAGAAATTCAGCACTGTCATCAAGCACTTTAAGTATCATTAATAAATAGTACGGATACATGTAATTACGAGGTTGTCACATCCTCGGTCATGTAGTGAACAGAGATGGAATTCATGTGGATCCCACAAAGATCGAGGCAATCAAGAATTGGTAAACTCCGAAGACGCCAACAGAGATCCGTCAGTTTCTAGGTTTGGCAGGATATTACCGCAGATTTATTGAGGATTTTTCGAAAATCGCTCAACCTTTGACCTCCCTTACTCAGAAAGACAAGAAGTACGAATGGGGAGACAAACAAGAGGAAGCTTTTCAGTTGTTGAAGAACAAGCTTTGCGATGCACCCATCTTATCCCTACCCGAAGGCACTGATGACTTCGTGGTATATTGCGATGCCTCGCGTCAAGGTTTAGGCTGCGTGTTGATGCAGCGACAGAAGGTTATAGCTTATGCTTCACGCCAGTTGAAGATTCACGAGAAAAATTACACCACGCATGATTTGGAATTAGGCGCAGTGGTGTTTGCATTAAAGATCTGACGGCATTACTTGTATGGTACCCGCTGTACGATCTTTACTGATCACAAGAGCCGGCAGCACATATTTGATCAAAAGGAGCTTAATATGAGACAGCGCCGATGGGTGGAGCTGTTAAACGATTATGATTGTGAAATCAAGTATCACCCAGGGAAGGCGAATGTGGTCGCAGACGCCTTATGTCGAAAAGAAAGAATCAAGCCCATAATGGTTAGGGCTTTGGAAATGATTGTTCAGACAGACCTCTCGTTGCGCATTCGTGCCGCGCAGACAGAAACTCTTAAAAAGGAGAATCTAGTGAATGAATATCTGCGTGGGATGGAGAAACAGTTAGTACCCAATGAGGAAGGAACATTGTGCTTCATGGAACGAATTTGGGTTCCCCTCTTTGGTGGTCTTAGAGTCGTTATTTTCAATGAAGCTCATAAGTCAAGGTACTCGATCCATACAAGTTAGTACCCAGGATCGGATAAGATGTACCAAGATTTGAAGGATTTCTACTGGTGGCCGAGATTAAAAGGAGATATTGCAACATATGTTGGCAAATGTTTGACTTGTGCCAAGGTAAAGGCCGAATATCAGAAGCCTTCAGGTCTTCTGCAACAACCTGAAGTACCCATGTGGAAATGGGAGCAGATTTCAATGGATTTTATAACGAAGTTACCCAAGACGCCCAGAGGTCATGACACGATTTGGGTAATCATAGACCGTCTGACGAAATCTGCACACTTTCTGCCGATCAGGGAAAAAGATAACACTGGTAAGCTTGCTGAGTTGTACCTCAGAGAGATAGTTGCGCGACATGGAGTGCCTCTTTCGATTATTTCTGATAGAGACGGAAGATTTGTGTCAAGGATTTGGAAATCCTTCCAAGAAGCCTTTGGTTCTCAGTTGAATCTGAGTACTGCATTCCATCCGCAGACAGATGGCCAGAGCGAGCGAACGATTCAAACGTTAGAAGATATGTTGCGAGCTTGCGTAATGGACTTGGGTGGTAGTTGGGACACTCACTTACCCTTGGTATAATTCTCGTACAACAACAGTTACCATGCGAGTATTCAAGCTGCACCATTTGAAGCTCTCTACGGACGCAAGTGTCGAATCACCGTTATGCTGGGCAGACGCGGGTGATAGACAGCTTGTTGGTCCTGAATTGGTTCAAGAGACGACAGACAAGATTATACAGATCCAAGAGCGCATTAAGGCGGCCCGTGATCGACAAAAGAGCTATGCAGACCAAAGAAGGAAATCTTTGGAGTTTGAAGTGGGAGATATTGATGCGTGTGGTGTGTTATATGTTTTAATGTATATTTTAAGCCCTTTTTACACGTTAGTCAAGTTTTAAATTTATAAAACACGATATTTTACTAACACCAAACACACATATGGGCAAGTGCACCCATCGTGAGCGTAGTATAGTGTTGGCAAGATACCGAGGTCGTCCAAGGACACAAGAGCTTTTAGTACCGGTTTATCCTCAACGCCTAATCAAATCAAAAGGTTAGAAAAATGTTTTTAAACTACAAAAATAAAAACTAACTAAAATGCTGAAAATTAAAATAAAAGTAAAACAGATAGACAAGATGAATCACTTGGCTCCGAATCGTGTTTAGTGTAACCTTTGATTTTTTCTGCACTTTTGCACTTTTTAAGAGATTATCTTAGTTATTGTAGTAGGCCCCTCTTTTGAATGTGACGTTACCCTCAACCCAGTAGTTTGAGTCAGCAAGGATACAATCCTAAAGGGTCGGATTATTGAAAGATAATTAATTAAGTTATTAATGCATATTATGGTAGGCCCCTCTTTTGAAGGTGACGTTACCCTCGGCTAAGTAGTCTGAGTCAGCAGGGATACAGTCCTAAGTAGCCGGGTTAAAGTATTAATAGTAGCTTACATATGAGGGGATCAAAGAGTTTGGACCCCCGCCATCCAATACCGGTGGGTATTGAAGGAGATCCTACTAAATTTGACCCAGGTCCTTGTAGGATCTATACACTGAACAAGGCAAGACTCTTACCAAACCGTTCCCTTAACCCCGGACCAGGTAGCCAACATATCTCCATATAGACCGTGGAGATATGAATGGTGAAAATCTTTTATTTTATATAGACAGTAAAATAATGCCAAGACACCACGGACAAACGATAAGGAAGAATCACCTTCAACATAAGAAACTAGTTATTAAAGTCATTAATACATAACCAAGTAAAAAGTGCGAAAAGATTAAAAATAAAAAGTATTACACTAGACACTTGTCTTCACCAAGTGATGTAAGAGACTTAGGCAAACATGGCCTTTGATTGTCAAGAACTCTTACGATCAATCTTGGATCCTGAGACGACTCATACACTCTATGATGGACAATGGATGATGGTGGTGGATGATGGTGTTGTGATGGTGGTGGGTGGTGGGTGAAGTGTGAGAGAGGTGGTGTGCCAAGGGATGGTTTGCAAATGAGCCAAGCACCCCTATTTATAGGCTGAACAGAGAGTCGGGCACGGCCCCATGTCCATTGGGCACGGCCCCGTGTCCACCTTCCTTCTCTTTCTTCATTAATTGTAGTTTGTCTGCATTAGTTGACCACACCCCCGTGTCCGCTGGGCACGCCCCCGTGTGCAGAAGCGTATCTGTACTATCAAGATTTCCCTAGATTCTGCGAATCTTAGAGTTGACCACGGCCCCGTGTTCGCTGAGCACGACCCCGTGGTGGCTGATAGAAGCTTCTACAGCTTTGTCTTTTCTGCTGACACTTGGGCACGCCCCCGTGCTCACTGAGCACGGGGCGTGTTCAGCCTTCTATTTTATTGTTTTGCTTGGGAAGATGCTGTCGGGGAGGTCGGGCATGCCACGTTTGTTCCTTTTCTTGTATTTATGTTAGATTTAGATGCCTTTTTGCTTCTTTTGTTCATTTGAGCTCATTTAATCCTGAAAATACAAAAGGAAGACAAAAACATACTTTTTCCAACATTAGTACTAAAAAGGGTTAGTTTTATGCCACAATTGATGTAATTTATATGTTGCATTTTGTGCACATCAATATGGTTTTACTAAAAGTCTCACCCTGGAAGGGTGTAGCACGCTTTGGGAAGCGTGGAAACTTGAACCCGCGATACATTGGACCGTTCAAAATCCTGGAAATGATTGGTCTTATAGCTTACAAGTTGGATCTACCCGCAGAACTGAATGGCGTTCATGATACATTTCATGTATCTAATCTGAAAAAGAGTCCAACTCAAGAAACAGTTGTCATTCCTGCCGATGAAGTCCACATTGACGACACACTCCACTTTACCGAAGAACCTGTTGAGGTTACTGATTGGAAGGTCTACAAGACGCGAAGGAGTAGTGTTAAACTCGTCAAGGTTCTATGGAACGCGCGTCACGGCCCAGAGTTCACTTGGGAGCGTGAGGATCGCATGAAAGCAAAGTACCCACATTTGTTCCCCAAGACCCCTGCAGCTAGTAGCAGAACTAAAATTTCAGGAAGAAATTTTCTTAACAGGGGGAGAATGTGACAACCGTCAAAAATCCAGGTATCCGTACAATTTAATTAACCATGATTAGTGCTTAATGACTGTGCTGAATTACAAATGACTGCTTTCTTATTACTGTATCATACTTACATGTGCATCACTTATTACATACTGTCACATCATAATTACATGCAAATTGTCACACCCCAACCGATGGCGGAAACATCGGGGCATGGCTCTGAGTGAAACAGATTGTCCAGAAGTTTCCATAGCAACTATATTTACCAAATATTTTAAAGTAACACGTCCCATACCATGTCATAAATGATAATACGATTATTACAGAAAAGATCTAGTCAAATTGTTCTGTTCTGACAACTCAGATTTTTATTACAGGCAATTGTTTATTTATTGGTTTCTAGGACTCCGTCCCTAGCCTCAATTTCATCACCAGCACACAAAGCATGTAAACATCCTAAGCACCTGTCACATACGTTAAAGTAAAAGTCAATACACATAGTGTAAAGGTGAGCATACAAGTTTGATAATAGCATATATAGAGTTCGAAAGCGTTATGCATAACCAGCACGTACACAGTGTAAAATGAGGCATGTTAGTTATCGACATGAACCTATCGATACCAATGACTGCGGGTTGACTGCCCAAGGCAGTTCGCGAGACAAACTCACCACTGTGAGCCATGTAGGTAATTGTCCTTAACAACCCCCGAGTGAACGGGTGCTGAGTCCAAACTAATAGTACTATCGTTGCTAAGGCAGGTAAACATAACAAACAAGCATTCATTAAGTCACGTATAACATGCGGTAATGGTTAGCGTTTAAAGTATTGCGTAGTGTGTTCGATGTGATTTAGTATAAGTAACGTATGTAACACCCAAAAGTGCATAAAGCAAAAGGGGATCGAGTATACTCACAGCGGTTGATGGATTGAAGGGAGCGCTAGAGAGTAGGTTTAGGCTGAACAGATTGATAGCATAACGATAAGCGACGCGTAAAACGAAGCAAAGTACAAGTGGTTCGGACAGTAGTTCGATCGGATGGTAGTTCGGTCGGACAGCCGGTCGTGCGAGTGGTAGTCCGTTCGTCCGGTCATCCGGTCGGATGACTGTTCGAGCGGATTGTTACTTCCTTTGAGAAGGATGTGTTTGTGTATGATGGCTTGACCTTTGAAGGGGTACTTTAGTGAGAACAAGTTCACAGCAGGTTGTCACTCGATCGGACGGTTGTTCGATCCGGTGGCATCCCTTGTGCATTGAACATGTTGAAAATTGTTTAAGTGTTGAAGTTTTGAAACATCACATATTCGGACGGTCGGTCGGTCGAGTGGTAGCTCGCTCGGACGGCAATCCGTTCGGTGTTCCAAAACTCTTGAGAGTTGATTTGAAAATTAAGGTGGGACCAAGGTGCAAGTCGTTCGGATTGGCTATTAGATCGGACAGCAGTCCGATCGGACGGCACTCCGTCCTGGTCGACCTGTTCGTCTTACACTTGGTTGTCTTGATTGTTTGTCGTTTTATCGAGATGTGTTGATATCGTGCTAACCAACAGAACCCCATCCTAAGCTCTAATGACCCGATTGAACAGGAACCACCCAAGTTTAGTCAGTCCACCGGTTTAGGACGATTGTTCTTGGTTAACCCGAAATCGATAATCTCGTGGATAGAATACGGATCTTGTACCAACACAACCACAAGAATGAGTAGTAAGTCGGCACAAGCTCCGATTCTTTCGGTTTTGAGTGCATTGAGTGTAAAAGAGTTGAAAGAAAGTTGGAAAACCATCTTTCAATCCTTTTTATTGTGAATATGTTTAGATCTATGAAAGATCCTTGTTAGTTTATGTGGAAATCGGTTAGATCTAAGTTGTTCTTGGTGGATTGAGGCCAAAACATGAAGTTCTTCAAGAACACATGATGACGTCATCCTAGAACACCTTGAATCTTGATGATTTCACGGTTAAAAGTTAAGATTCAAAAGATAGAAAGGTGTAGGAGTGCGTGTAGATTAAGGAAGTACAAGATTTAGGACGAGATCTTACCGGAATCGTGAGAAATCTGAAGAAAAGTGAGGAAAACGAGTTGGTCGGACGTCAGTTGCCAAAAGTAGTAAGTTTGAAAGTGACAAGGGGTATTTATAGGGTTACCCAAAGTGGAAAGGAGTGGAGAGGGGCTGGTCGATCGGTTAGGTAGTCTGATCGGACAGCTGTCCGATCGAGCGGCTACTTGGTCGATCGGCTGGCCGATCGACTGGTCGATCAGTCACCTTGTTCGAGTGTTCGGTGCGATGAGTTTAGCTGTTTCGATTGTGATTGCAAGCGTTTCGATGCTATAGCATTTCCTAGTCAAATTACTTTCAATCCCAACTACTATATCAACATACAAGCATCCTTATCTCGTATTCGTTTAGCGTTTGCGATTCGATTGCAATTGAGTTCGATTGCGTTTCGATTGATCACCACACATAACATAAATAAGTATGCACATGTAACACATAAGGCACACACACACGTATAACAATAACCAAAATGCGTAATTCGAGTTGCGAGTGCGATTGCGATAGCGATAAAGCGATTAACCATGTGATAAACAGCGATTACTTTGTGATTATTAATAGATACTCCACATAATACAACTAAAGCGATAATAAGATAGGCAAATTACAAGTCAAAGAAGTCAAAACAGGAATTGAGCAAGGAGAGACAGATCGCAATTAGCAATCTTTTCTTCCTTTGACTTCAATCTTGACTTTGACTTTGACTTCCAAAACATGGGGTGTTACAGCCTCCCCTAGTTGAGTGAATTTCGTCCCGAAATTAGGCCGAAGCCGTAACAAACAACTGCGGGTACTTCGCCTTCATGTCGCTTTCGAGTTCCCAAGTGAACTCTGCGCCTCGTTTGCCTTCCCATCGGACTTTCACAATAGGAATGCGCGAGCGTCTGAGTTGCTTGGTTTGGTGATCCATGATTTCGACAGGCTTCTCCACGAAGTGTAGTGTTTCATTTACTTGGAGGTCATCGAGAGGTACAATCAAATCATGCTCAGCCAGGAACTTTCAGAGGTTTGACACATGGAAAGTCGGGTGGACATTACTAAGTTCCTCCGATAGTTCGAGTCTGTAGGTGACTTTTCCGATCCTTTCCAGAATCTTAAAAGGTCCAACATACCGAGGCGCTAGTTTCCCTTTCTTGCCGAATCTGACCACACCCTTCCAAGGTGATACCTTTCGGAGTACGTAGTCGCCAACGTCAAATTCAAGGGGCTTGCGTCGTCTATCGGCGTAACTTTTCTGTCGACTTCAAGCTTTCAACAAGTTGTCTCGAATTTGGAGGACTTTGTCAGTCGTTTCTTGCAATAGCTCGGGACCGGTTAGTTGCGAGTGACCGATCTCGTGCCACACAATAGGCGATCGACATCTTCTTCCGTATAAAGCCTCGAATGGTGCCATTTGAATGTTGGAATGATAACTGTTGTTGTACAAGAATTCGACTAACGGCAGGTATGCATCCCAATTACCTCCGAAATCTATGACACACAAACGGAGCATGTCTTCAAGAGTACGGATCGTTCTCTCAGTCTGACCGTCGGTTTGAGGGTGGAATGCGGTACTTAGATTAAGCGTTGTACCGAGAGCAGCTTGAAATGTTTCCCACAGTCGCGAGGTAAACCGAGCGTCGCGGTCAGAGATGATGTCACGAGGCGTCCCATGTCGACAAATGATCTCGTTGGTGTAGATTCGGGCTAATCGTTCTACCTTATAGTCTTCCCGTATTGGCAAAAAGTGAGCTGATTTGGTCAGACGGTCAACAACAACCCAGATACTGTCGTATTCTGATGACGTGTGTGGAAGCTTTGTTATGAAATCCATAGCTATGCTTTCCCACTTCCATATAGGGATCGGTGGTTGTTCGAGTAAGCCAGAGGGTCTTTGGTGTTCAGCCTTGACCTTTGCACAAGTCAGGCACTTCCCAACGTAGAGAGCAATATCCCTTTTCATGCCCGGCCACCAGTACTTGTAGCGGAGGTCCTGGTACATTTTGTCGGCACCGGGATGAATAGAATACCGGGATTTGTGGGCTTCGTCCATCAAAATCTTTCGCAAATCGATCCGTTTAGGGATCCAAATCCGGTCCAGATAATGGAATATCCCATTCGGCTTATTCACAAGGTGAGCTCCATCGTGGTAGATGCTTTCCTTATCCAAGGTGCGTTCATTAAAACAAGCATGCTGGGCTTCGCGGATGAGGGTTTCGAGATCGTATTGGGCTTGGGTTTTACGAATGCTTAGCAAGTAACTCCGTCTGCTGAGAGCGTCGGCGACGACATTTGCTTTGCCTGGATGATAACGAATCTCACAGTCATAATCGTTGAGAAGTTCTACCCATCGGCGTTGACGCATATTAAGTTCCTTCTGGTCAAAGATATGTTGTAGGCTCCTATGATCGGTGAAGATCGTACACTTGGTACCATACAGGTAGTGTTGCCAAATCTTTAACGCAAAAAGAACCGCGCCTAGCTCGAGATCATGGGTTATATAGTTCTTTTCGTGGATTTTGAGCTGACGGGATGCGTAAGCTATAACCTTGTCCCGTTGCATGAGGACACAACCAAGACCAAGGTTGGAAGCATCGCAATAGACAATGAAGTCATTGTTTCTGTCAGGCAATGTGAGGACAGGAGCATTGCAGAGCATGCGCTTGAGGTTTTGGAAAGCAGACTCTTGTTCAGTTCCCCAAACAAAAGGCTTGTCTTTATGCGTAAGAGCGGTAAGCGGCACAGCGATCTTTGAGAATCCTTCAATAATTCGTCGATAATAGCCCGCTAGTCTGAGAAAAGAACGGACTTCAGACGGGTTCTTAGGTGTAATCCAACTCTTAACGGCTTCAATCTTCGCGGGATCGACGTGAATACCTTGACTATCTATAATGTGACCCAGAAACTGAACCTCCTCCAGCCAGAATTCACACTTGGAGAATTTGGCATAGAGTCGATTCCCCTGGAGTAGCTCGAGGACCAAACGTAGATGTTGCGCGTGTTCGGCCTTCGACTTGGAATAGATCAAGACATCGTCGATGAACACGATGACGAAACGGTCGAGATATGGTTTACACACGCGATTCATCAGATCCATGAAAACCGCGGGTGCGTTGGTTAAACAAAAAGGCATAACAACGAACTCACAGTAGCTGTAACAAGTGCGAAAAGCGGTTTTGGGTATATCCTCCTCCTGTATGCATAACTGGTGATAGCCTGAGCGTAGATCGATCTTCGAGAAACATGTAGCACCTTGTAGCTGATCAAACAAATCGTCGATGCGAGGCAGGGGATAGCGGTTCTTGATAGTCAACTTATTCAGTTCCCAATAGTCGATGCACATCCGGAACGTCCCATCATTCTTTTTGACGAAAAGGACTGGCGCGCCCCAAGGAGAGGTGCTCGAGTGAATGAAGCCTTTCTCAAGTAATTCCTGGAGTTGGCTCGAGAGTTCACGCATTTCGGACGGTGCGAGTCGGTAAGGAGCTTTGGCAACAAGGTTGGCTCCAGGAATGAGGTCGATACGAAAGTCGATATCACGACTTGGCGGTAATCCAGGGAGATCGTCAGGGAACACATTAGGAAATTCACGAACCACAGGAACGTCTTTCACTTCTGTCTTTCCTTTCTTTTCCTTCTCCGCTACTACAATGTTAGCCAAGAAAGCTCTGTATTCCTTGTGGAGATACTTGCTAGCTTGGACACACGACATGAGTTTGAGACCTTTCGAAGCAGTTTCGCCATAAACACACAATAAATCACCATTCGCGAGCGAGAATCGAATCATATTATCAAAGCACACAACTTCAGCATGGTTTTCGCGAAGAAAGTCCATGCCTACTATGACGTCAAAACTTCCGAGTTGCATCGGAATAAGGTCAATTGGGAAGATGTGATTGTTGAGCTCAAGAGTACAATCACGAAGAACAGAATTAACGGCGATAGTTCTTCCGGTAGCGACTTTAACATCGAACGTCGAGGAGAGATGGGAGCGCTTACGACTAAGAAGCTTCTCGAATTCAAACGACACAAAGCAATTATCGGCTCCAGTATCAAACAAACATGAAGCATAATTACCATTCACAAGGAACGTACCATTGACCACGTTGTTGTCGGTTTGGGCTTGGCGCACATTGATGTTGAAAGTTCTGGCACGTGCGGCTTGCTGTTGCTGCTGAGGCTGCTGCTGCTGAGGTTGCTGCTGCTGGGGCTCTTGTTTCACAACCCTGTTCAGGCACATGTTCGCAAAGTGGTTGGGATCACCACATGCGAAGCGGACTCTGGTGTTGACCGCGGGTGCCTGAGCCGCTTGTTGGCCTTGCGGGGCTGGGAGCAGAGCTTGATGAGCAGTGGCTTGAGCTGGCGCTTGATGGGGACCAGTACGGCAGTTAGTAGTGAAGTGGCCGTACATGTTGCAGTGAGCGCAGAAACGACAGGCGAGACCCACCGGGTGATGATAAGAACAAGTTGGGCAGGCAGGGTGGTGGCCTGTGTATTCGCGCTTTGCAGGCGGTGCATAGGTAACTGGTGCGGGTCGGTGGTGGGGCTGCTGCTGGGCTGGTACGGCTTGAAGAGGAGCAGCAGTGGTAGTGACAACACAGTTCTTGTTGCTGGAGCTTCTGTTATTGTTCTTCTTCTTGCGGCTTGAGGACTTTGATGATTGAGCGGTGGCGGTTTCAGCGGTTGGTGCGACGGTGACTTGGTGCAGGTTCTTTGAAGTCTTGTCCCAAAAACCAGCTTTTACCCGCTTGTCGTTGATTTCAGTGGCAAGCAAGTAAGTTTCTTCGATTGTTGCTGGCTTTGCGGCATGCACAAAGTCTGCAACACAGTCGGGTAGAGCTCGAATGTACTTCTTGATCGTCATGTCGGGCGTCTTCACTTGATCGGGACAGATAATGCTGAGCTGCTTAAAGCGAGCAGTCAGGGCAGCGTTTTCACCTTCCTTCTGCTTGATGTGCCAGAACTCGTCCTCCAACTTCTGGCGCTCATGGGGAGGGCAGAACTTTTCGAGCATAACGTTCTTTAACTCGTCCCATGACAGACCATAAGCTGCATCATTTCCGCGCTTGTTCCTTTCGACCGTCCACCAGTCTAGAGCGCGGGACTGGAAGATGCCGGTAGCGTTCAAAATGCGGAGATTATCAGGACATCTGCTCTGTCGCAGGGTAACTTCAATCGAGTCAAACCATTGAGACAAATCCGTAGGGCCTTCTTCTCCGGTGAACTCTTTCGGACCACATGCCTTAAACTGTTTGAAGCTGAAAGCAGCTTTGGGAGTCTCAGTTCTGGATTCCTCAGACGATTTGCTCATGTTCTCGTACAGTTCGCTGACGACTTGGGGTACAACCTTTGCCATTTGCTTAGTAATCATGGCAGCAAGGCGTTTGTCTGCTTGCTTTCGGCGAGCATCACGGGTAGCGCGAGATCCAGATGACGACATTGTCTGCAACAGACATCGCCACAGGACTCAACATAATATAATCGAATCTCACCTCACAATCCTAATACCACTAAAGCTCAGGAACACAGTCATGTAACCATGTATACACATAACCACAGATTTGCATAAGCATAGAAGCACATATTCACGTAAGGCACAGAATCACACAGGCACATAAGCACATAGGCACATAAGCACATAGGCACATAAGCACATAGGAACATAAACACATAACTCACCTAAGCACATATTTTGCGCGTATTCACCTTCCTGTGATTATACGTGTTCCTTTTTCCTTCCAAGTTACGATTATCGAGTAGAGATTGCGAATAACACATGCGATTTGTTTGCGTTTTGAGATAGAAGTGCAGTGCGAGTTGTGCGTGTCGATCGAAGTGAAAGCAAAAATCGAATAATTCTCCAAAATTTAAACACATAAACAGGTAAATACACATAAAACACGTAAAAATCTGCGAATCATCAGAGTCAGCAGTTGCGGGCTCAGAATCGAAACACATAAAAATCGAGAAATAGATCGTCTGCGGCTATTAGACATTGACCATCCAAAGTGATTCGACTATTCTCAAGGACTTGTTGTACACATTTTGACCTTCAGGACTGTGCTTTTGCCTCGATTCTTGGGAGTTTGGCACGCATCCCTTTAGTTATATCGTGACTTCAAGTCGTTGGAGTCCGTCGAGACTTCGGTGAAAGTTTTGTAAAACCAAGTAAAGGTCGGAACAAGTCGTCAAGGTTAGGGTTTCACCCCTAGCTTAACAACTTCTTTCCTGTTTTGATAAAATAAAAGGGGATTATGCGTCAAAGTATGGATTTCAATCCTAGTTTAATGCAATTTTTCCCGAGTTTATGGATAAAAATGTGGGTTGAACAAGCACTTAAGTCGAGAGTTTGCGGTTTTCACACCTAATCTCGACTTAATCGCTCATTCCTAATTAAAAATTCGAGTGTTGTGATAGTGTAGCATTGGCGAGAATGGAGAGAAGCAGCAGTAAACTCATACACGATCCCTACTGGATATGCATGAGTCGGTCTGTTGGTTCCTAACTATAGACTAGGTATCTAAGACATCGATCCGGACTAGATCGAGTCTTGCCTAATTCCCTATAGTTATGGCTCTGATACCAATCTGTCACACCCCAACCGATGGCGGAAACATCGGGGCATGGCACTGAGCGAAACAGATTGTCCAGAAGTTTCCATAGCAACTATATTTACCAAATATTTTAAAGTAACACGTCACATACCATGTCATAAATGATAATACGGTTATTACAGAAAAGATCTAGTCAAATTGTTCTGTTCCGACAACTCAGATTTTTATTACAGGCAATTGTTTATTTATTGGTTTCTAGGACTCCGTCCCTAGCCTCAATTTCATCACCAGCACACAAAGCATGTAAACATCCTAAGCACATGTCACATACGTTAAAGTAAAAGTCAATACACATAGTGTAAAGGTGAGCATACAAATTTGATAATAGCATATATAGAGTTCGAAAGCGTTACGCATAACCAGCACGTACACAGTGTAAAATGAGGCATGTTAGTTATCGACATGAACCTATCGATACCAATGACTGCGGGTTGACTGCCCAAGGCAGTTCGCGATACACACTCACCACTGTGAGCCATGTAGGTAATTGTCCTTAACAACCCCCGAGTGAACGGGTGCTGAGTCCAAACTAATAGTACTATCGTTGCTAAGGCAGGTAGACAGCATTCCATGTGTGAACATAACAAACAAGCATTCATTAAGTCACGTATAACATGCGGTAATGGTTAGCGTTTAAAGTATTGCATAGTGTGTTCGATGTGATTTAGTATAAGTAACGTATGAAACACCCAAAAGTGCATAAAGCAAAAAGGGATCGAGTATACTCACAACGGTTGATGGATTGAAGGGAGCGCTAGAGAGTAGGTTTTGGCTGAACAGATTAATAGCATAACGATAAGCGACACGTAAAACGAAGCAAAGTACAAATGGTTCGGATAGTAGTTCGATCGGATGGTAGTCCGGTCGGACAGCCGGTCGTGCGAGTGGTAGTCAGTTCGGACGGTCGTCCGGTCGGATGACTGTTTGAGCGGATTGTTTCTTCCTTTGAGAAGGATGTGTTTGTGTATGATTGCTTGACCTCTGAAGTTTTCGTTGTAGTATTTTGAAAACATTGAAGTATCTCTACCTTTCAGGTCAGTCGATCGGACAGTTGTTCGATCAGACGGCAACCCGATTGGTTGGGTACTTTAGTGAGAACAAGTTCACAACAGGTTATCACTCGATCGGACGGTTGTTCGATCGGGTGGCATCCCTTGTGCATTGAACATGTTGAAAATTGTTTAAGTGTTGAATTTTCAAAACATCACATATTAGGACGGTCGGTCGATCTAGTGGTAGCTCGCTCGGACGGCAATCTGTTCGGTGTTCCAAAACTCTTGAGAGTTGATTTGAAAATTAAGGTGGGACCAAGGTGCAAGTCGTTCGGATTGGCCAGTCGTTCGGATTGGCTGTTCGATCGGACAGCAGTCCGATCGGACGGCATTCCGTCCTGGTCGACCTGTACGTCTTACAATTGGTTGTCTTGATTGTTTGTCATTTTATCCAGATGTGTTGATATCATGCTAACCAACAGAACCCCATCCTAAGCTCTAATGACCCGATTGAACAGGAACCACCCAAGTTTAGTCAGTCCACCGGTTTAGGACGATTGGTCTTGGTTAACCCGAAATCGATAATCACGTGGATAGAATACGGATCTTGTACCAACACAACCACAAGAATGAGTAGTAAGTCGGCACAAGCTCCGATTCTTTCGGTTTTGAGTGCATTGAGTGTAAAAGAGTTGAAAGAAAGTTGGAAAACCATCTTTCAATCCTTTTTATTGTGAATATGTTTAGATCTATGAAAGATCCTTGTTAGTTTATGTGGAAATCGGTTAGATCTAAGTTGTTCTTGGTGGATTGAGGCCAAAACATGAAGTTCTTCAAGAACACATGATGACGTCATCCTAGAACACCTTGAATCTTGATGATTTCACGGTTAAAAGTTAAGCTTCAAAAGATAGAAAGGTGTAGGAGTGCGTGTAGATTAAGGAAGTACAAGATTTAGGACGAGATCTTACCGGAATCGCGAGAAATCTGAAGAAAAGTGAGGAAAACGAGTTGGTCGGACGTCAGTTGCCAAAAGTAGTAAGTTTGAAAGTGACAAGGGGTATTTATAGGGTTACCCAAAGTGGAAAGGAGTGGAGAGAGGCTGGTCGATCGGTTAGGCAGTCCGATCGGACAGCTGTCCGATCAAGCGGCTGCTTGGTCGATCGGCTGGCCGATCGACTGGTCGATCAGTCACCTTGTTCGAGTGTTCGGTGCGATGAGTTTAGCTGTTTCGATTGTGATTGCGAGCGTTTCGATGCGATAGCGTTTCCTAGTCAAATTACTTTCAATCCCAACTACTATATCAACATACAAGCATCCTTATTTCGTATTCGTTTAGCGTTTGCGATTCGATTGCGATTGAGTTCGATTGCGTTTCGATTGATCACCACACATAACATAAATAAGCATGCACAGGTAACACATAAGGCACACACACACGTATAACAATAACCAAAATGCGTAATTCGAGTTGCGAGTGCGATTGCGATAGCGATAAAGCGATTAACCATGTGATAAACAGCGATTACTTTGTGATTATTAATAGATACTCCACATAATACAACTAAAGCGATAATAAGATAGGCTAATTACAAGTCAAAGAAGTCAAAACAGGAATTGAGCAAGGAGAGGCAGAACGCAATTAGCAATCTTTTCTTCCTTTGACTTCAATCTTGACTTTGACTTTGACTTCCGAAACATGGGGTGTTACAGCCTCCCCTAGTTGAGTGAATTTCGTCCCGAAATTAGGCCGAAGCCGTAAAAAACAACTGCGGGTACTTCGCCTTCATGTCGCTTTCGAGTTCCCAAGTGAACTCTGCGCCTCGTTTGCCTTCCCATCGGACTTTCACAATAGGAATGCGCGAGCGTCTGAGTTGCTTGGTTTGGTGATCCATGATTTCGACAGGCTTCTCCACGAAGTGTAGTGTTTCATTTACTTGGAGGTCATCGAGAGGTACAATCAAATCATTCTCAGCCAGCGATAATAAGATAGGCTAATTACAACTCAAAGATGTCAAAACAGGAATTGAGCAAGGAGAGACCGATCGCAATTAGCAATCTTTTCTTCCTTTGACTTCATTCTTGACTTTGACTTTGACTTCCGAAACACGGGGTGTTACACAAATCATATTGGCATAAATGATGCACCAAGCACAGTTAGCACAGTTAGCGGATAACTCAGAAAAATGCTGACGAAGTTCAGTACATAGACAGACAGTGTTTTGAGACCCAGTATGGGCCAGAGACTAAGTACTACACTAGTATAGTGTGTAGGAAAGTGAGGATCACAAAACTGCTTCACTAGGTGATAGTTAAAGTGCCGGAATGTGCCTAAAACCCACTTAAAGTGCTGAATTCAGCATATTTCAGCAAAATTCAGCTTTTTAACAACTTTGTATCATGTAAAAATATGACTAAATGGTCCTGAATGCTTTCCTAAGTGTCGGGAATTAAAAGTGTCACAAAAAGGTACATAAAGATCACTAAACGGAATAGTTTGACACTTTAACGAACCGGTATCTAACCAAACAACCGGACACTATCCGAAACATCAAAATTATACTAGAAGCATTGTTTTAATGTATCTGAGCTAGTTATGATCCCCGAACACCCTAAAACACTATATAACATATCATATGCATGAACACTAAACATTACACTTAGAATCTAACTAATTAACTTAACTTACCATTAAACACCAACCAAGACCCCCCCCCCCCCCCCCCATGGTGGACGGTCACAAGGGTGGCCCCACCCTTGATCTTTCTTGATCTTCCCTTGATCTCCTAAGATTTGTTGAAAGATTTGTTATGTACTTAAAGAACATATTATCCATTGGTTAATCCTCTAAACTTGGTTATAAGAATAGCATGCTAGATCATCATCCTCATTCTCACACCTACACTTCACACACACAACTCTCTCCCTCTCCTCCCTTACTCACGACCGTGAGCCACCCACAACATCACCACCATCTTCATCCAATTATCATCCAATCTCAAGTGTACACAAGATGCTAGAAGGTGTCTAAGGAAGTTTGGAGCTTGTGGATCTTGAAGGACCTCTCCCATTTGCTATTATCCACCACATTTGTCATCTTCATCTTCTTGTGTTCATCCCTAGCCCTTGTGCTAGTAGTAAGCTCCTTGTAACTTGAATTTACTTCATAGTTTGTTGGATAAAAGATGATGAACATTGTTAATCTTGAAGAACACTAAAGAACATGATCATGAAACTTTAACATAAGCTTAATAACATAAGAATACATGTTGAATAGTGTTGATTTGCTTCTTGATTATTGATGATTTATGTTAGTGATGTTAGACATCATATGAAACCTACTAGATTGTGATTTAACACATGATCTAGTAAGTTAAGGTAGTGATCTTGTGAAAGACCAAGATCATTATACCTTATGTTTCTCATGAACTTGAAGAATGAAAATGATTTTATGAATGATGAAGCATGTAACATGATTACTAGACATAAACTTGGATGATTTCAAAAATAGTTTTCCAAAGAAACCAAGTTAAATATCAAGATTTACATAGATTTGGTTCTTACTTAAACATACACTATTTTTGGTGATAAAACAAGTGTAGAAACACTTGAGAAACAAGAAGATGTCATAAAGAAACGTTTTTGTAAAACATGTTTACAAGTTGTAAACACCTAAATCTTTAAAGAATGAAGTTTATAAAGAAGTAAATACGTTTTGGAGGGTAACTAAACCTACTAAACACACTACCAAGTTACTACAAGTTTTTATGAAAGTTCAAGTTCATGATTGTTATGTAAATAGCATTGTTTTGGCACTTGGTAAGTGTAAGTTGTTTAGGGTTGATTGTTGATTGTTTGTGATGATTTTGAAAAGAAAATGATATGCTTTGATAGCATGGACACCTCCATTTTTAAGGGAAACTATGGCAAATTTTTCTAAAAATATAAACACTTAGAAAAATATTTTCAAACAAATATTTACAAGTGTATTTTGAGCATGAGTTTTTCAATATAAACTTTGCCATAAATTTTGTTACAAAAATACAAATATTGGAGGTTAGTTTTTATAAATAAAAATGGGTAAATATATATTTAGAATATATATACATTAAAGACATGATGTGTGTGAATATTTGTACACTTGGTGTAATAATTATATTATTTTAGGTTAAAGTAATATAACTTAACAAAAATACCAAGAAATTACAATCCAAAGTATACCAAAAGTCTCAAGGAATAAATATATAAGTTACACACAAAATATTGTGAAACCGAACTAGAAATATAACTTACCAAAATATTCCGGAAAATGTGCTTATAAATATATTTTTGGTAAATGATATTTTGGATACAAAGAAGTAAAAATATGATTTTTCTAAATATTACCAAGTTATATCATATTTTTGACAAGGAGAAAGTATATTATTTTCAAGAAGTAAAAATATATTTTCTTGAAATTACTAGGAAGTATAATATTTTTGGGAAAAATATATATTTTCTTGAAATACATTATCTTTGGACAAAATAAGATTTTATATATTTTTTTAAGTTAGACTTGAAAGTATATTATTTTGGAACTACAAATACAAGAATACGAAGATACATGTATGAGATACCCCCATCCTTGGGAAGGAAATACTTGAGAAGTATTATTACAAAAATACTGTTTAAACAATTATTCCAAAATATTAAATATAATTCAAGTTTAAAATGATTATTAGTTTAACAAGTAATTATAACTTGGAATAATATTGAAGACATAAAAGAAACGTAACTCAGAAACGTTAATACTAAGACAAGGCACGACCCGTTCGTCTAATAGACGTTAGTACATTGTAGGTAGTCGTGTTTGCTGAAGGGATTTGAGTTACGAGTACCGAAGACGCAAGACTGTGAGTTCATGTCCCCCTTTTCTTTAAACTGTTTTGTTTATTAACTTCGGGGGTGAAATTGATGTGTGTAAAATGCAACATATAAATTACATCAAATGAGGCATAAAACTAACCCTTTTTTAGTACTAATATTGGAAAAAGAGTGTTTTTGTCTTCCTTTTGTATTTTCAGGATTAAATGAGCTCAAAAACGCAAAAGAAGCAAAAAGACAGCTAAATCCAACATAAATACAAGAAAAGGAACATTAGTGGACTGACCGAACCCTCAACGGCACCTTCCAAAGTAAAATAGAGAAAACAGAAGGCTGAACACGCCCCGTGCTCAGCCAGCATGGGGCCGTGCCCAAGAAGCAGCAGAAAAGACAAACTTATAGAAGCTTCTATTGCCCATCACGGGGCCGTGCTCAACGGACACGGGGCCGTGTCGAAAGTACAGCAGGCGCATTTATTGTAATTGCGAATTACAATTAATGAGGAGAGAGAGTGTCAGACGGGCACGGGGCCGTGTCCAGCGGACACGGGGGCGTGCCCAGCCCTCTGTTCAGCCTATAAATAGGAGTGCTTGGATTCATTTCATCTCATCCCTTGGCACACCACCTCTCTCACACTTCATCCACCACCCACCACCATCACAACACCATCATCCACCACCATCATCCATTGTCCATCGTAGAGTGTGTGAGTCGTCTCGGGATCCAAGATTGATCGTAAGAGTTCTTGACAATCAAGGCCATGTTTGCCTAAGTCTCTTACATCACTTGGTGAAGACAAAGTGTCTAGTATAATACTTTTTATTTCTAATCTTTTGCACTTTTTATTTGGTTTTGTATTAATGACTTTAATAACTAGTTACTTATGTTGAAGGTGATCTTTCCTTATCGTTTGTCCGTGGTGTCTTGGCATTATTTTACTGTCTATATAAAATAAAAGATTTTCACCATTCATATCTCCACGGTCTATATGGAGGTATGTTGGCTACCTGGTAGGGGGTTAAGGGAACGGTTTGGTAAAGGTCTTGCCATTGTTCAGCGTTTAGAGGTCCTGCAATGGACCTGGGTCAAATTTAGTAGGACCTCCTTCAATACTTCACGGTATTGGATGGCGGGGGTCCAAACTCTTTGATCCCCTCATAAGTTAACTACTATTAATACTATAACCCGGCTATTTAGGACTGTATCCCTGCTGACTCAGACTACTTAGTCGAGGGTAACGTCACCGCCAAAAGCGGGGCCTACCACAATATTGCATTAATAACTTAATTCATTATCTTCCAATAATCCACCCCTTTAGGATTGTATCCCTGTTGACTCAAACTACTGGGGTGAGGGTAACGTCACCTTCAAAAGAGGGGCCTACTACAATAACTAAGATAATCTCTTAATTATGTGCAAAAGTGCGGGAATAATCAAAGGTTATACTAGATACGAGTCGGAACCAAGTGATTCATCTTGTCTATCTGTTTTTATTTTTATTTTTATTTTCAGCATTTTAGTTAGTTTTATTTTTCTTAGTTTAAAACATTTTTCTAAATTTTTGTTTTGGTTAGACGTTGAGGATAAACCGGTATTAAAAGCTCTTGTGTCCTTGGACGACCTCGGTATCTTACCAACGCTATACTATGCTCAACGATGGGTGCACTTGCCCATATGTGTGTTTAGTGTTAGTAAAATATCGTGTTTTATAAATTTAAAACTTGGCAAAAATAAGTGTTAAAAAGGGCTTAAAATATACACCTAATATATATAACACTTCGCACGCATCAGAAATACATGTTACAAAAGGATTACATACAAATACAATTGGTATGGTTAGCCTAGGAAAGTACCATAGATCATGTGAATGGGTAGGCGCATACTTGAGACCATTAATCCTCGTATAAGGACCGAGGGGCATGAGTGATAGATCTATTTAGGTGTAGCGAGCCCACACCCATGGGGACCAGGGTGGCCCATAGGGTGACTATGTCTTCCAGCCGGAAGCCCGGTACAAATTTGTTAGGTTTGAGCCTTCCTACGCCGTCACACATATCAGTGGCCTTGCAAACCATTGGTGATCTTTTCCTTGTTTGCTTTCATACCGGGATTTACAAACATACATACACTGTTTACAAAGGTTTTATACATACATATACACAAACACATGAACTCGCTCAACTTTTGTTGATGTTTTTAAACTACATGTATTTCAGGAAATTAAGTGGATCTGGCGGGTGTTTGCATGTTCAAGCTGCGTTATGAATAAAAGATGTCATCCGAGGTCGTAGGGTTTAGGAGATGTATCTTGTTCCTGGACGAGATACATGTTTCTAAACTCAGTTCTATTTAAGGTCTTTTGTCGAGTCTTCGTGAACTCATTTAAACATGTTGTGGTTGTAACTTAAATTTGGTGTCTACGTTTCAGACAAGTATGTTGTGGTATTTTCAAACTAAATTTTATGGATGAACCTCTTATGGTTTTATCATATAGCGTTGTTATGATTGAATGCTATGGTATTAAGAAAGTCACACCAATAATCACGCTTTCGCAAAAGTCAAGGTGTGACATTGGCTTAGCAGAATTTTTGAAGGGGCGAACCGTGAAGGCCGATACAAATTAAACTTTGATGGGGAGGTTATCTTTTGCCATTTTTATGATTATATTATTACTATTATTATTATTATTGTTTTTGTTTTTGTTGTTGTTGTTGTTGTTACTGTTGTTGTTGCTGTTGTTGCTGTTGTTGTTGTTGTTGTTGTTGTTGTTGTTGTTGTATCAGTACTAAATATAATTTTGACCGCTGGTATAGGATATAGAATTGAGTAAGAGAACGACGGATACGCAAACATATATATTCTAACAATGGGATCAAGTTTCTTGCAAATGCTGCTGGTGTCAGTTCACTAAGAGCAACAGAACTTTAATCATTTGGAGCATTAATGCTCCACCTGCAAACAAGGTGCTTGTTCTATTAAAAAGTTTGGACTTTATTTATTAAAAATCATAATTTGATATTTACAAGTGCTTCATGTTTGATGGATCAGACTCGGATGTCTAGCTCTTTGGTATATTTAGTACTAACTCAGCTAACTGTAGTGTGGAGAATAACTCATGGTCTTCAAACCTTCTTGTGAGAAAAAATATAAAAATCAAATCCAATAACTTTGGTGACCTTACCATAATAATTTTTGTCTAAATGTTGATTATTTGGCATCTTCATTTTAAAGCCATTGCTTAAAATCTTTATTTTGTTAATAATTTAGCTATAATGTTTTTGTCGTATGTTCGTTGTATGTTTTTTTTCTGCCCTTAGCTTCTTGCGGGGATTAAATTTGGTGGTCATTAAAAAGAAGTCGAGTCATGGAACTGAGCAGTGAAGGGAAAGCTGGATTAATTTTGTAGATTTGGCTTTTGGTCAAGGGTTATTCGTTTTTTGTTTTTTCTGTTTCCCTGAATTGTTTTGCTCATCTAATTTTTGCTCTGCCTAGCTGCTCTGCTTAGCATGCTGGAATAACTCTTTTTCTTTTAAGATAACTATTTTTTTACATTTAGTTTGGTTTGGGTATTGTTAACATTGGTATTGACCTGATGTAAATATCTTCAACTGTATTGCAGGGTTCCCAGGTTAGGTTTTCCTATCCACGAATCTTGGTTTTAAAAAATCATGAGGCGGACTGAGTCTTCTGAGTCGAGGCGCAAAACTCAAAAGCGAACCGACCGTAGCGTGTATATGTGTCTTTCAGTTTTTTTAGCTCAAAAGGAAATCTCGAGGCGCGAAGCGCTAAAGCGAACTGACCATAGCGTGTGTGTCTTTCAAATAGATAAAAATATATTCCATGGATAGTTTATGTTTTTTAATTAGATAAAAATACGTTTTCAATTTTACGCATATGATTCAGATCATAAAAGTTCATTAAGGAATGATTCAGATCATAAAAGTTCATTAAGGAATGATTCAGATTATAAAGGTTCATTAAGAAATGATATATTTATAGTATGGTTTGTATGTTTACTTTATTTTTTATTTTCAGCCACTTACGGATTTCAAGGAATGATGGTGAGTACATTCAATGACAAGGTGCTATAAAGAACCAACAGGTTGCCAGGAGATGCTTCATTAGAGAAGTCAATGCACTATTTGGATTGGGTAGAAGTTTTAATTCCTGCAGACTATGTTAACCCAAGATTTGTCGAAGTCACTAGCAAAAAGGTTGAGTTGATGTTTCGCTTTCATCATACATTTGTCAAGTTTTTAGCAATTAGGTTGGGAGCATGAATCTGTCGTTGGAATAGATTCACGGGGGGGGGGGCATTTGGGTCATTGGCAACGAGTTGAAAAGGTCGAGTTTTTGTTCTGGGTCATTTAGAGGGGTTCTTGGGGTTGTATTTTGTATCTAAGGTCGATTTATTTATTTTGTTTTTGGTGTTTTTCCAGGTTATGTTCTCTTTTGGTTTTATCGAAATAGATGGTCAAACACTTGGAGACTTTTTGGACTGTGTATGAAGTTTAGACCACTTTGAATATTTAGTTCCTTATTATAGCTCATTTGTCATGATTGTTAACCGGTGAGTGAATTATTAGCTTTGACTTTTGTGGTAATTTCTAATTAGAGTTATCATGGAAATCTAATTAATGTAAGATGTTTTAACATTTCTTTCTTTTAGGAAATGATAGCTTTTTTAATGCCAGTTAAAACAAATAACTTGATTTTAAAGTTCAATAACTTTATAGGGAAATAAAAACGTTGATTGAATATCATGATGGAGCACATTAAGCGTTCACTTTTTAAGTCTTATAATCAAGTATATCAAATATAAAATATTTTTTACCATAGACACAAACCTAACAACATATTATTTGGTGAATTTTACTTGAATAGTTATTAACCTGACCCAACAGCACAGATTCTAAAAATATGTCACTTGTAAGGACCTGCACGAAATTGTCACAAAACACCCCGTAAGTAGAAAACCGGACCCCTAAAACCCTAATCCTTATGAAAAACCAAGAAATCAATTTTTTATTAGTCTGTCGCGGGCCGCGTAAGACTAAAGGGAAGTCTACGCGGGGCGCGACAGCCTTGAAGTTCTCCGGATAACGATCAGGGCCACGTGTTAGACACGTGGCAGACCTACGCCGTGACACGGCAGCCCTAGCCGTAGCTAGGGTGACCCTCGCGGGCCGCGAAGGACTTCTTTCGAGTTTACGCGGGCCGCGTAGAAACCAATTTTCAGCTATAAATTTGACGTTGCATGGCCTTTCTTCTGTGTTCGAATTTCACTTTCAAAACGTCAAAGTTCTGCTTATATACGAGTGTTTAAGGGTCGAAACGCTACTACAATTACGGGGTAATAACTCGATCACTGCTACGATACAATGTCCGATCGATTGAAACCGATCCGATGGATGTTTAAGTGCTGCCCGAACTCGGGCTATACTTTGTCATTCGTCATGAGGGTTTTGATTTCGTGAGCTTATCGTAAATGTTGTATTAAGTTACTAACCTAGTTTCGTTGGCATTATTTAATTAGGTTATAAGGCTTAATCAGTAGGCAAAATTTGTCAAGTAAACTTGCAATGTGAGTCATTCTCTTTTTACCAAATTGTTTACAAAACCCTAAATGTTTTCCAGTTATACTTTGCAGTGATTAAGTCTTTGCTAATCTTTAATTACTGGCAGTAAGTGGGGGTTTTGTGCACATTACTACTAATGATTTATCACTTTAGGTGGGTGAGCCTAATTTAGTGATATGTCCACGGTCATAGATCCGGTCGGGTGACAACTGAACCAGCTAATTATAAGATAGGGGCAAATGTGAAAACTCTTAATGCTGTAAGTTATAACAATGTGTCGTTTTGTATAAATTGAATGAATCGCCAGTATTTCCCCGCTGATAAAATCTTTTTAAACATGTTTCAGGTGATTTACTGTGAACCAGGAAAAGTGTCGTGTAGCACTACAGCTTGAAGAAAGTGGCTCAGTAAATAAATAAACATGTTTTTGTAACCAAGGGATTTCCCAGTGGAATTCCTTTATTGTAAAAATACGGGGTTTGTCCCGAAATTTGGAAATAAAATAAATGGGTGTTTTCAGTTTAATTGATCCTGTTAAAATTTCCGCTGCCAAATTAAATACAAATACCACGGGTTTTCTGTCCCCCGGCATCCGAACCGGGAAACTGGGTCGGGGGCCGTGACAGAAAAAGGTGGTATCAGAGCCACTGATTTAAGCCAATTAAGTATATATTTACAAATACTTAATTTTTTAGATTGCCATTTCATGATTCTGTGAAAATTTAATTTACAAATAAATAAAATTTTAACTCACAATTTTGTGTGTTTCTTCATGTGTGCTAACAGCATGAATGAACTGTTGGAGGCACTCCGAAACTTTACAATCCATACCACCGATATGGATACAACAGGAAACCAATCCGGCTATTAAGCGGATACTGAGGAGCCATTAGTATTCCAGGCCCAGCCCCAGGAGAAACCAAAGCCTAAAAAGAGGAGAAGAATCCTGGACTGGAAACGCGGATGAAGGAAGAAGCCAGCTGCCCAGAAGGTGAAAAAGACGGAGGATCCAAAAGACAAAGGAAAGGGAAAGGGAAAGGAGATAGGGGAAAGCTCTGGTCAGGCCCAGGAAATGGAGATGCCACATTGGGAGGAACTTGATCGAAAACTTGCAAATTGTGATCTCATCGGACCTGCCGACGAAACCCTTTTCAATTTCCCAGCCCAATCACAACTTCCAATTAATTTGGAACCTGCTATCCCGGACCCTATTGTCAACCCCCAACCTTTTACAGGGCAGTTAGAAGAGTGATGGACGAGCGACTGGCATTTTCAAAATTTCATGAATAACCCCAATGTTTACTTTCCCCAGTTTGATCCTGAACCTGCACCATTTCCACCTATGAGCGCAGAGAACGTTGCCGAATTATGCCGCTATGGCGAGGAACTGGTGGATGCGGGAAACCGGATTCGAGAAGTGGGGGAAAACATCATATGGAAGTACGACGAGAGGGAGCGTCGTTTCTGTAAAGCCAGTTAACTGAAGTTGAAAAGTTTTTGTATAATAATAATATGTGAATATATATATATATATATATATAATCATAATATAATGTATAATAATAAAATAACATATCTGTAAAATATATGGTTTGTATTGACGCATAATATATATAAAAATCTAAATGTCGCAAGGATGACGATTTTGGTTATATTTGTGTGTTGACTTGATTATGTTGTGATTGCCTTGTTGTGTTTAATTGTTATCCAATGTGCGACAATAATTTATATATATATATTTTGTTAATTACTCGGATGGAAAACGCAATAAACGCACCGGCCAACGAAGTTAACTAATCTGAACAAAATAGTGACGACCATTTTCTCAATAGGCAAGATATAGAAAATATCGTTGCTCAGGGAATAGCCAACGCTATCCCTGCAATCGTCGCTGCTGTTAAGAACCCTGTTGAACCTTCTCAAGCCAACCATAGCAAACGTACTCGCGATGATAATTTCAGTAACAGTGTGAATGGAGGCGGCAATAATGACAATAATGTGGTTCAAGCCCCAATACTCAAGAAAATGAAAGTTGCAACACCTGGTTGCACTTATAAAGAATTTCTTGCCTGTAAACCAGTCGAATTTGCAGGCAATGAAGGGGCGACTGTCGCACTACTTTGGTTAGAAAAGACCAAAGCAGTAATTAAAATAAGCAAGTGTGAAAAGGAGGACAAGGTAATGTATGCATCCCACCTTTTCAAAGAAGAGGCGTTAGAATGGTGGAACACGGTGCTGCAAGCCAAGGGAAGTGACGTGGCTTATGCCATGAGTTGGGAGGAATTTAAGGGATTGGTGGAAAGAATATTTTATCCCAACTATGAAAAGTAACAAATGACAAATAAGTTCCTAAACCACCGAATGGTGGATGTTGATTGTCGAGGGTATACTTCGAAATTTTTCGAGTATGCTAGAATTGTACCAACTCTGGCTTCGCCAGAACCGGTGCTTATTTCTCGCTATATCTGGGGACTAATTAGCGAAATTCGTGATATAGTCAAAGTTGCGAGACCTCGCACGATTGATGATGCGGTCGAATTAGCCAACACCCTGACTGACGGATTGGTGCGCACGAGAGAAAAAAACAGGAAAAAGGAGTTGGCTCAAAGGATTACCCAAGGATTTCGTGTGGGTAATAATAATAGTAATTTCAAGAGAAAGGTAACCGGGCAGTCTTCCATACCGCCATTTTGCGGGAATTGCAAAAAGAAACATTTTGGAAAATGCAAGGAAATTGCAATTTCTGCAAGAGACCAGGCCACCGAGAGGAGGAATGTAGGAAGAAAACCGTAATCTGCTACAACTACGGCGAAACGGGACACTTCAAGCCCAATTGTCCGAAATTGGTCAAGCCAGCTGATAACAAGGCCAAACCTGCAGAAGGAACTACTAAGAAGAATGCAAGAGCCTTCCAGCTGACAACACAAGAAGTAGATCTGATTCCTGATGTGATAGCTGGTACGTTTCTGGTACATGACATTTATGCGAAAGTATTATTTGACTCTGGTGCAAACCAAAGTTTTATAAATACTTCATTCTGCCAAGCTCTTAAGCAACCTTTAACCAAACTTAAGCAGATTTATACGGTAGAAACGACAGATGGAAATTCTGTTAGTATAGATAAGGTTTTGCAAGAAGGAAGAATAGAACTCTCAGGCCATAAATTTTCTGCAAACCTGCTACCTATGAATTTAGCTGGATTCGATGTCGTGCTAGGAATGGATTGGTTAGTAGCCAACCATGCTCGAATCCTCTGTGATAAGAATTCCATAGAAATTCATACACCCGCATGAGAAATAGTTGTGGTTACAGGAGATAAACCACGTAAACCAATGAAGTTCACTTCAGTAATGAAAGTTGCTAGTTATGAACGAAAACAAGGAATTCTGTATATGATTTCGGTAATCATTAACACTAAAAGTAAGGAACTTAAGGAAATCCCAGTAGTGTCAGAATACCCGGATGTATTTCCAGAAGAGCTACCTGGATTACCACCAGATAGTGAAGTAGAGTTTAGAATTCATCTAATTCCTGGAACTACACCAATAGCTAAGGCACCCTATCGGTTAGCACCCACAGAAATGTTAGAACTAAAGAAGCAATAAGATGAATTACTAGGCAAAGGATTCATACAACCTAGTTCATCCCCTTGGGGAGCACCTGTGCTGTTTGTAAAGAAGAAGGATGGTTTGATGCGAATGTGTATCGATTATAGGGAATTGAATAAGGTTACAATTAAGAATCGATACCCATTACCTAGGATTGATGATCTTTTTGATCAACTTCAGGGAGCTAGATATTTCTCCAAGATACATTTGCGCTCAGGATATCATCAGTTGAAGGTACAGGAAGAAGACATACCTAAAACTGCTTTCAGGACTAGATATGGTCACTACGAGTTTACAGTCATGCCCTTTGGGTTAACGAATGCCCCTGCAGCATTCATGGATATGATGAACAGAATCTGTAAGCCGTATTTGGATAAATTCATAATTGTCTTCATCGGCGATATACTTATTTATTCCAAAAGCCAGGACGAGCATTGTAAGCACATGCATGCACTCTTAACCCTGTTAAGAAAGGAAAAGCTTTACGCCAAATTTTCGAAGTGTGAATTTTGGCTACAAGAAGTGCAATTTTTAGGACACATGGTGAATCGCGAAGGTATTCACGTAGATCCCTCCAAGATAGAAGCCATCATCAATTGGAAGGTCCCACAATCAGCTACTGAAGTTAGAAGTTTCCTAGGGTTAGCCGGATATTATTGGCGCTTCATACGAGATTTCTCTAAGATAGCTGTTCCATTAACTAAGCTAACCTGTAAAACTGTTAAGTTTGAATGGGGACCTAAGCAAGAAGAGGCCTTTAGGATCTTAAAGCAAAGATTAACAAATGCCCCAATTCTGGCCTTACCAGATGGAACTGAAGATTTTGAGGTCTTCTGCGACGCTTCTAAGCTGGGATTAGGATGCGTGCTAATGCAACGCAAAAAGGTAATTGCGTATGCATCAAGGCAGTTGAAGAAGCCCGAGGAAAATTATACGACTCGTGACTTAGAATTAGGAGCAATAATTTTCGCCCTTAAAATTTGGAGACATTATCTGTATAGAAGTAAGTTTACTGTCTACACAGATCATAAAAGTTTAAGGTACATATTTGGGCAAAAAGAATTAAACATGAGGCAAAGAAGATGGATGGAAATTCTAAATGACTATGACTGTGATATTCAATATCACGAAGGAAAGGCGAATGTAGTAGCAGATGCCTTGAGTCGTAAGTATCATGAAAAACAAATGCGAGTTCATGCTCTTAGATTAAATCTCCAATTAGATTTAATGGAACAACTGAAGAACGTTCAAGAAACGCCAATCAAGGATGATGCTGAAGGAATGAAAGGACGCATAAAGGAATTAAAGCAAGGGACTGATGGAATTTGGAGATTCCATAAGAAAAGGATTTGGGTACCTAGGCAAGGAGATTTAAGAAATAAGATTCTAGAAGAAGCCCATAAATCTAGGTATACGATGCATCCTGGTAATAACAAGATGTATCAAGATCTAAGGAACACTTTCTGGTGGATAGGAATGAAAAAGGACATAGCTAGATATGTTTCTAAATGTCTAACTTGTTCGCAAGTTAAGGCAGAACACCAGTAATCTTCAGGTTTACTTCAACAGTTAGAAATGCCCGTATGGAAATGGGAACTAATAACAATGGACTTTGTTACTAAGTTGCCTAAGACCAGGAAAGGTAACGATGCAATTTGGGTCATTGTAGACCGATTAACCAAATCAGCCCATTTCCTACCAATGAAGGAAACCTTTGGCATGGAAAGATTGGCTAGGTTATACGTAGACTAGGTAGTATCCCTACATGGACTCCCACTCTCCATTGTGTCAGATAGGGACAGTCGTTTTACTTCGCATTTCTGGACAAGTTTCCAAGAAGCTATGGGGACACGCTTGAATCTAAGTACTGCCTACCATCCTTAAACAGATGGACAAAGTGAAAGAACGATCCAAACCCTTGAAGACATGCTCAGAGCATGTGTGATCGACTTCGGTGGAAATTGGGATGACCATATACCATTAATTGAATTCTCCTATAATAATAGTTACCATACAAGTATCAGGGCTGCCCCGTTCGAAGCACTGTATGGACGAAAGTGCCGAACCTTAGTTTGCTGGGCAGAAATAGGAGAAAGTCAATTATCAGGACCCGAGATTATACAGGAAACCACCGACAAGATAACCCAAATCAAGGAAAGACTGAAAACGGCTCGAGATCGCTAGAAAAGTTATGCAGATAATCGACGTAAGCCGTTAGAATTCCAAGTTGGAGACAAGGTACTCTTGAAAGTTTCTCCTTGGAAAGGGGTAGTTCGGTTCGGTAAGAAGGGAAAGCTAAGTCCAAGGTACATAGGACCATTCACAGTTACCCAACAAATTGGACCAGTTGCTTATAAACTACAACTACCAGAAGAATTAGCAGGGGTACATGATGTGTTTCATGTATCTAATCTCAAGAAGTGTTTATCTGACGAATCACTGGTAGTACCTCTTCAAGGCATAGAAGTAAATGAAAAGTTGAAATTTGTTGAGAAACCTCTCCAAATTGAAGACAAAAAAGTCAAGTTCCTCAAACACAAGAGATTGGTACTGGTCAAAGTAAAGTGAGATTCAAAAAGAGGACCGGGGTACACTTGGGAGCTCGAATCAGAAATGAAGCGAAAATATTCTCATTTGTTTCAATAAAACTCGAGGACGAGATTTTAAATAAGGTGGGGAGGATGTAAGGACCTGCATGAAATTGTCCCAAAACACTCCGTAAGTAGAAACCCGGACACCTAAAACCCTAATCCTTATGAAAAACCAAGAAATCATTTTTATATTAGTCTGTCGCGGGTCGCGTAAGACTAAAGGGAAGTCTACGCGGGGCGCGACAGCCTTGAAGTTCTCCGGATAACGATCAGGGCCACGTGTTAGACACGTGGCAGACCTACGCCATGACACGACAGCCCTAGTCGTAGCTAGGGTGACCCTCGCGGGCCGCGAAGGACTTCCTTCGAGTTTACGCGGGCCGCGTAGAAACCAATTTTCAGCTATAAATTGGACGTTACATGGCCTTTCTTCTGTGTTCGAATTTCACTTTCAAAACGTCAAAGTTCTGCTTATATACGAGTGTTTAAGGGTCGAAACGCTGCTACGATTACGGGGTAATAACTCGATCACTGCTATGATACAATGTCCGATCGATTGAAACCGATCCGATGGATGTTTAAGTGCTGCCCGAACTCGGGCTATACTTTGTCATTCATCGTGAGGGTTTTGATTTCGTGAGCTTATCATAAATGTTGTATTAAGTTACTAACCTAGTTTCATTGGCATTATTTAATTAGGTTACAAGGCTTAATCAGTAGACAAAATCTGTCCAGTAAACTTGCAATGTGAGTCATTCTCTTTTTACCAAATTGTTTACAAAACCCTAAATGTTTTCCAGTTATACTTTGCAGTGATTAAGTCTTTGCTAATCTTTAATTACTGGCAGTAAGTGGGGGTTTTGTGCACATTACTACTAATGATTTATCACTTTAGGTGGGCGAGCCTAATTTAGTGATATGTCCACAGTCATAGATCCGGTCGAGTGACAACTGAACCAGCTAATTATAAGATAGGGGCAAATGAGAAAACTCTTAATGCTGTAACTTATAACAATGTGTCGTTTTGTATAAATTGAATGACTCGCCAGTATTTCCCCGCTGATAAAGTCTTTTTAAACATGTTTCAGGTGATTTACTGTGAACCAGGAAAAGTATCGCGTAGCACTACAGCTTGAAGAAAGTGGCTCAGTAAATAAATAAACATGTTTTTGTAACCAAGGGATTTCCCAGTGGAATTCCTTTATTGTAAAAGTACGGGGTTTGTCCCGAAATTTAGAAATAAAATAAATGGGTGTTTTCAGTTTAATTGATCCTGTTAACATTTCCGCTGCCAAATTAAATACAAATACCACGGGTTTTCTGTCCCCCGGTATCCGAACCAGGAAACTGGGTCGGGGGCCGTGACATCACTTATAAGAGATACGAAGCTTCTATATTGAGATCGTTTTCCTCTATGCTGCTTCTAATCAAATTCAACACTTGCATAAACTTTAGTGAAGAAAAAGTAAGTTAACTTTAATAGATATGGATTTATAAGATATCAAACAAGTCTTATAAATACATCAACTGTTTATGCTGCATCGCGGATTTGGTTTTAGTTATGGCTCAAAATCGAAACGCCCTGTACATAGCCCTAAACTCACCAACCTAAATGATATGTTTCCGCCGCATCGCGCCGGTAAACGACTAGGTTGCAGGTAAAGGTTCTGATTAGACAGTGTTTGAAACCACTAACCCAAAAGTGGTTTCAAAACACTGTTTTTAACCCAACAATGGTTTCAAAACACTGTTTTAACCCAACAGTGGTTTCAAGCACTGTTTTAACCCAAAAGTGGTTTCAAAACACTATTTTAACCCAAAACAGTCGATTGGTATAATTTTTCTTTTGTTTAATAGGGTAGCATCTCAAAGGAAACAGGAACAACTCAGAATCTTATACAAAAAGATCGTCATCTGCTGAAATACTTAATTTTATAAATAATCCTACGATCAGTGAAGTGTTCTTGCTGTAAATTACATGGAAGGCTTCTTTCTACATGTACATGAACTATTAGACACAAAATAGCGTATTTATTCTGTCAAATGTTTGCATTTGATTATAATTATGAGTTAAAACCTTTTCATGATCGGTTGTTTTCATGATCATAACTCTAACAAAACCTTTTCATTGATTCAGGTTTTAAGCTATTCATCACGATTGAATTGTTATCTAAATAAGGAAACAATAGACGTCGTTGAAATCATGGCTGCTTCCATCGCCTCTCCTCTTGGTATCGATCACCACCTTCACTACAGTTAGTATATGTGCATGAAAAGGAATACAAACATTTTATGAAACTGGATGCGTTTTATGGAATTAGGTATACTTTTCAATTACATAACAATCGTTAGTACTGCAACTATGTAGGACTTTTTTTCAAATTTATGAATGTTAACTCGGCAGTTCATGTTGCATCTCGGTATGGTCAGACATCCTTCTTGAATTAGATTAAAATTTGGTGCGCTCTCATTAAAATGCAGAAAATGATCTTTACTTAAGTGGTCCTTGTGGAGAAAAAACAAAAAAAAGGAATTATTTGTAATTTGTAAAGAGAGTAAAAAATCACAGTTGTCAATCTTGGTTAAATTTTCTTTTTTCGCAGATGATCAAATTTTATATTTTTTTGCATTTTATGTTGATTCTAAACAAATTGCCAAAATTGCAAATGGGCCGGACACTGCAATAATACTCTGAAAACCTATAAACAAGTGTTTCTATATTTATCAAAAGATTTTATATTATTGTAGGTATTTGAGGTTTTTTAATGATTAAAAGCTTTCATCTTTATGTTATGGTCGGTTGGTAAACAGGTGAGGGTGAAGCCCATTTATGCTTTGTGGTCTCAAAACTATGGGTCATTGGGTTGTCATGTGTATTAGCAATCTAATGGCTTACTACTTTATTATGTTTAGTTTCATCTCAAGCATAATAAAAAATTAGCTAAAAAAGAACTTGGTCAAGCGGGTTAAAAATCATCCATAATTATTTTAATACATGCATTCTCTTAAATCTAAAACCTAAAAGTGGTTACAAGCAAAGACCACTTGACCTGTTTGACAAGTGCTTAAATGGCATGTACAAGCCAAGTCCACTTAACCTGTTTTGACAAGTGCCAAAATGGGCCGTACAAGCCAACATTTGAATAAGTAACAATTTTTATGAGTTAAAAAATAGACACAATAATCCTTTTCTTGATTTTAACTATCAGTGAAAAAATTAGAATTTGTGACGATTCACTATATTTGAATTAAAGGATTGCTCTTCGGTTATGAGTGAATTTGATGAAACGAAAAAAAATAACAAAAGATCAAACACTAGATAATTTTACATGGTTTCATCAAGTATAATGCGAAATTAAATAATTTCACATCATATTTTACATATAAACGTAGACAAAAACTTTTATGATTATACTTATAATACTAACACATACTGTTTTTAACATTGTTTTATAAAGATGTGTAACTAAACGCAAACAATTTAAATGATATATTATAATATGTTTTTTAGTATTTGATTTCGATCGTTATTAAACCTACCCGTGTGTTCTTACTCCTAGTTATAATTAAAAGGTGATGTGCATTGGGGCCCATGCTACTCCACCATCTCCTCTCTATACCATTTTTTTTTAAGGAGACTTTCTGTACAAGACCGATTGGTCTCCGAGGACATGTCTAAGACATTCCCCGTCAACCCCGCATCTCCGGACGCGATGTTCGATCGGGCCCCGGCCGGCGCGTGAGCTGACTTCCGCCCGGAAACCATGCTGCCCCCACACATGTAGCTGGAGTAACAGTTGGGTAAAATCGGGTTGCCCTCAAGACCGCCCCATGCCTCTGTAGGAAATGATCTATCATTGGGACGTTCCCCCTTTCGCCACAAGCGGGAGTCGAACCGGTGACCTCTAGGAGGACAACCGGCCCTCCAACCACTGGGCTATGAGGGAGGGATTCTCTATACCATTTACCAACTAGCGTTTTTCAATGACGCGCGTTGCGCGAAAGGCATTGGTGTTTTCGACCGACATCATCCTGCAACTCTTCTTTTAACTGTTTCACTTCTTGCAAAGACTGAACGTAGACCCTAACTCTTGTTTCACCACTTAATCACTGTAAAAATTAAAGGATTCATGTTTGGGGCATGGGTTGACACGTGGACTCCGAGCCTCCCCGCTGGTGAGTGACGTGTTGGGTCGGTTAAGGAAAAAAGCCTAAAGCGTTGGGTAGATTACGAACAGGGCGAACTTGTCAAACGGCTTCCGCTCCTTGCCCCGGAACTTGATGTTGGCCACCGCCACCCGGTTTCGTGACTTATTTCACCACCCGGGACGCTATCGTAGTAGGCTTTAAAATGGTCGAGCTTCGGTCGTAGCTCGCGCCATTTGTGTTGGCACGCGTTTAAATTGTGCCGGTCGTTCCCCACGTTGTGCCGATAGCTAACGAAAGCTTCCGGCCAGTAACGGGTCTCACCGGGTTGGCAGCCCTTCATCGCGTTGTGCCGGTATCAAGTGTGGGTAGCGGGTTCGGGTAGGTGGATTGAAGGGTTGGGGTAGCGATGTGGACATGTGGTGGGGTTGGGGGGTTTTATAGTAGTGACTTAGCCAAACGGTTATTTTTTAAAATTTAAACCTAGCCGCTGCCTAGCCAACCAAGCCAACGAGAGCCGGCCACGGAGGACCTAGCGCCAAACGGTTATTTTTTAAAATTTAAACCTAGCCGCTATGGCCTAGTCAACCCAGCCAATGAGAGCCGGCCACGGAGGACCGCTAGGCATGCCCAACGCCCGGGCTGAAACTCCCGCCCAAGGGGCCACGCCGAAGTGGACAAGCGGTGGGGTTGGGGGGTTTTATAGTGACTTAGCCAAACGGTTATTTTTTAAAATTTAAACCTAGCTGCTATGGCCTAGCCAACCAAGCCAATGAGAGCCGGCCACGGAGGACCTAAAGCCAAACGGTTATTTTTTAAAATTTAAGCCTAGCCGCTATGGCCTAGCCAACCCAGCCAATGAGAGCCGGCCACGGAGGACCGCTAGGCATGCTCAACGCCCGGGCTGAAACTCCCGCCCAAGGGGTCACGCCGAAACCCAAACCCACCCGGGGTGGTGACTTGGGCATTTGTACCCAAACCACGACCCAACCCTCGCCCCATACCTCATAGTCTAATAAATGAATATAAGGTATTGCTCCATATAAAAAAATCACATAATAAATAAAGAATTAAAAAATCAAAACTGAATGATACTGAATAAATAAAGAATTAAAAAATCAAAACTGAATGATACTGTTCATTCAGTTTTGATTTTATCATATAGCAATAATTAAAATCTTAATTTACTTATGTGAAAAAGTTTAAAATCTGCTAAAGAAATAAAAAGAGTAAAAATCGAATATATTGATTACGAGTAATATTGTTGGCGTCATGGGCGGACCTAGCCTTTGGCCAGGTGGGCGGCCGCACCCTGTGGAAAAAAAAATTAGCGTATATTTTAGGCAAAAAACCCGACCGCAGCCCTTGAAAATATGGTTGAACACCTCATCCGCACCCCCAATAAAAAATTTCTGGGTCCGCCAGGCATTTGTTTATTTTTTATTGTTTTACTTAGGTTATTCTACTCCCGTACGAATAAAAGTGGTCGGTACATTTTGCGAGTTTGACATACCGTAACGCGCATGCATGGTATAATGCTTTAACGTCTATTTTTTGTTTGGTTTAACGGTCTCACCGCAACGCGCAGGTCCTAGATAATCGTGAAGATTATGTGTTTATTTACTTTTTTATATCTACCTAATTAATCATACCAACTCATCCTTTCAAGTTTTTAGGCGAATACATAAAACTAACGAGTCAAGTTAAACCAGTGTATAAGTGAGTAAAAATTAGGATGCGACAAAAGTGTCCAATTGACCGTTTGAGCTAATAAACAAGGCCTGGTCTATTCGCACACGGCCTTTGTCTTTTTGCACACTCAAAGCGCCCCGCTATAGCCAAAGCGGGGCGCTTTGAGTGTGCAAAAAGACAAAAAGTGTTGGCTGGAATTTGTGTTGTTTTTTTTTTTTTTTGAAATAGGTGGGATGTGGGTTAGTTTGGTAGTGTTTTTTGGAGGAAAAAATTGTATTTGAGTTTTATAATACGTTGTTTTATAATTACGTTTTTTTACGTCATTATTTTTATAGAACGTATATAATATAAGTGCGTCTTTATTAACTGTTAACCTAGTTTATTTTGTTAAATTAAACGAACACGTTAAATAAATTGTACAGAAAGCCATAAGAATTAAACGTAAACAATCCAAAACCAACGTGATGTAAATATATATCAGTTTGTACATACAAAACAAAAAGGTACAACTGACTACATAATACATAACAAAACACTATACAAACAAACTAAGGTACATACAAAACTAAGGTACCGAATATACTTGATGTTCAAAGTTGTGCTCGCCACCGTAACCGAAATTCGAATAACCTTGTAAGCTCTGTTGACAACCGTAACTGTCGTTTGCACCACACTCCTGCTGTACAAAGCTGTACTCGCCACCGTAACCGAAATTCGAATAACCTTGTTGTGCGTAAGGGTCCTCCACAGGGGTATTCAAATCCAGCGTCACCGTGTTATCACGATAACGAATGCCAGATACAACCTCTGCCTCCCTCAAATTGGACGAGACCGGTTTCTCATACGAGTCAGAAATAGCGGTCCCCTCGTAAGAATCAGGAACAACTGTCTCGTCAGAATATTGACCGAAAATATAGTTGTTTAACCACGACATCGTTTTTTGTAAACAACAAAACACTCGAATACCCACGTATGTTTGTAAACAACGTATTGAGTGCGACCTTGTCTCGAACGATGCTTTTCTGAAGAAGAAGAAGAACGTATGCTTGGCCAACCTCAATCAGTAGCTTGCTTTTAAAAGTGAAAATTTGGGTCGAAGCGCCGCGCTATGGCCAAAGCGCGGCGCTTAGGGTTAACGACAAAACATCATAATCAGCTTTATGTCTGTCAAACAGTAGGGAATGTCTCAAACGTCAATCGAAACACCTTTTGTCGACCATAGCGCCATAGCGCGGCGCTTTGGGATGTGAAAATAATTTTGGCCGTGTGTGATTAGCATGACCCATAAACAAATACACCACTTATATATTTTGCATACCAGACGTCAACTTTAACTTGAATAAATATCTATAAAGTCAAAAAGTGTGGCAAGTTGTAAAAGGGTTGGCAACTTGGCAAACAAGCCATAAATGGTTGTAGACAGATTGTAATAAATGAGTTAAACCATATTATATATTTTCTAAACTTTTATTCTAATTTTAAAGGGGTTGATGGGCAATGCCTTAGCAAATGACCTGCTTAATTAGACAAGTAGACATATCAACTTGAACGATATGTTTATTAAATGAGTTTGACATGATAAGCCCAAAACTTGATTATCATTCAAATGTCACTTTCCCAAAACAACAAGTGGTAGCATCATCGATATCGGTTTTTCACCGATAGTGATGGTTGGCGGTGGTTGCAACTTTGGTGATGGTTATGAACTTACGATGATGAGAATTCATTCTTTTTAAGTTTACCATATTGAATTATGGGATAAGTTATGCTAAAAGGAGATTTTGTCTAAAAATCTATAAAAAAAAAAAACCATAACATAGCCTATTAAATAATATAAATAACGTGTCAACGTTATTTTCTCAAGGACATATGGCATCTCCCGATATCTTCCTACACTTTTTAAGCAAAAAAATAAAATAAAATAAAAAAGTTGAACCCAAACCTTCAATGATACAATGTGAATATGAAAAGGGAAAATTACCAAAGACCAAATGACTTGCGAAAATAGCCGGCTCATGCCCCCTTGGAACATGGCATCATGTGTGGGATGAGTCTTTCAAGCATGGGATGAGTCTTTCAAGCGAAACCCAATAAAAGATGGACACATGGCCACGGGAAGCGTCCTTGGAGCAAGGCATCATGCACGGGATGCTTCTGGAGAATTTCTGAAGCGTCCGACGAGTTTTCCGGCGATGAAATTTGAAGTCGGGCCGACGGAAAGATTATGCAGGTTTCTTGGTGAATAGGATGGGGTCGTTGAGGTCATCAAGGAAGAGGTATTTGAAGAAATCATCAAGGGTGAAAGAGTAGAGAGTAAAGTTAGGTCAGAATCGGCGAAGAACTAGCTCCATTAACCGCTTAGAGTCGTTGATTGTGGTATGTTCTTGTAGCTGAAACTCGATTAAAAACCGTCGGAAGTGATCCGACGACCTCTGGTAGTCACCGTCGGTGCAGGAACTGAAGGTATCGGTGACGTCCGACGGTGGCTTACGTTCGGTGATCTTGAACTTCCAGTTGAAGACGATCATCTTGTAGTAATGATAATTCTCTTCCATTGTTCTAGTTCTTCGCTTTCTTGTCTAACAGTGTCTTCAGATTTCATCGCCAGAAACCTGCAACTCAGGGGAAAACTCGTCGGACGCTTCAGAAATTCTCCGGACGCATCCCGTGCATTATGCCTCGCTTGAAAGACTCATATCCCTTGAAAACTCATGCCCCGTCCCAATGGGGGCATGAGCCGGCTATTTTTGCAAGTCATTTTAGTCTTTGGCCATTTTGGTAATTTTCCCATATGAAAATACGTATCATTTAATGTTTTTTTTTTTTTACATAAAAACAACACTATTTTGTCAAGACAGACAGAAAAGGAGCGAACGATCCAAAAACCTCGAACACTTGTTGGATCTCATTCGGGTGAAAATGGGGAAGAAATTAGATAGGGTACAGTTGCTGTTGATGTTAATATTATTGGTTCAAAATGGCGATTGCATATGGTTGAATTTACCCAAATCCGGAAGGAAATGCGTCACGGAAGAAATCCACAACAACGTCGTCGTTTTGGCTGATTACGTCGTCATCTCCGATGTTCATATTCACCCCACCCCCTCCATCACCACCAAGGTTATTATTATTATTTTTTACCTGTCTTTTTGTAGTCGGTGCATGTGCATGCATTAATTCATTCATAAAGAAGAATTGAAGGTATATGCATGTGTGCAATTGCTGCTGTTATTAGGGTTCAGGGGACAAACGCTTGAAAATTTTCACATGACCTAAAAATTCTATATAAGTAAATTTTTTTTATAAAACCTGGGGTTGAAAACGTATATATCTAAACATAACACTAGTGAGCGAAAAGTTCGGGCCGTCCCCGGCCCCTTGAAAGCTACGCCCTTGCAAACGACGTTTATGAATATAAAAATAATCCATCCCCAAATATCTATGAATGATATCTAAAAGGTTAACAAGAGCTAGCTAGGGTTTATTACAATTGGGTGAAGGAATAAGGATGTGATTTAGCAACTATTAAATGATATGTGATAAATGGTATGATGTTATATTTGTGTAAATTTAAAGACTAATTATCAGTCTAATTATTAGTATTAAAAACCATGTCATACAATTTGGTTGAAGGTCGTATATATCCACTCGAACGCGTGAGTCTCTGGTCACTCCTATATATCTTTTTAGAGTGTTTCAACGATTAATTAATGGTGTATACCACAAGTGTTTGCCCTTCTCGCGGCGGGAGTTTGGGCCACTGAGTCCATGATGACAAGGCGAAACAAGTGACATAAGTAGAACAGAATAGCTAGTCCTCACAAGTCACAAGGACGGCGCACGGTTGTGACATATAGTTGATTGAGAATACACATACATTTGCAAAAATCATATTGATATGATCTTAGATTTGATACAACTCAAGATTGAACTTCAATGGTTGAGTTGAATTAAGAACCTAATTGAGAAGGGTTCTTAAGAATTAGTTAACAGTTTCGGTGGCCAAACTAACCCAACTAACTCCCTTAACCCTTTGACTTACACTAATACAGTCAACTATCTCCGAAATATACTCTCTTCTATAGAGAGCATCTGAACTTTCTGAATTATAATGCTAATACTGTCAACTAGTTCACGGGTCACAATAGATGAAATGTCAAACTACAAGAAAGTGATGATGTTTAGAAGACCTGTTAAACAAAAATTTAGATGATCAAGATCCTCTAGTTCCACCTATGACCATAATGGGTTGAGCCAACTATATGATGATAACTTATTTTTTCAGTCAAACATGCTAAAGAGGTTCAATGCCATTTATTAGATTCATAACAGTATTGTACTGGCTGTGGAGGGACTTTAATTTGTAAGAAGATAGTTGAGGGGCTTTTGTGAGAAAAAAACAATGTTGGTTTTGATATTTACCCTTATGTAAATGATGAGTTTTGTTACATTCTTAGGTCACATCACCTTACGGAAACATCCTTCACCATAAGGAAAACGCGACTCATGGACAATTTGCATTCACTACAAATGAGGCCGGGCAGTATCTGGTATGTTTCTGGGCAGATGACCCTAATCAAGGTGGAGCTTTAAGTGTTAATATTGACTGGAGAACTGGAATAGCAGCAAAAGACTGGGAGTCGGTTGCTAGAAAAGAAAAAATTGAGGTCAGAAATCTATATCTTCTTAATTTCTGCATTACCAGTTACTACGACCCGAATCTTTAAAAATTGAATGTCCTAAAGCTAGAACTTTGGGTCTTTATCTTAGTAAAAGTTCTGGCACAGTGACAAGTTGATTGTAAATTATGGGCCCATAACTCGAGGTCACGGCTGATACCGCAAAACTTGTGGAAATCCAATGAGATATTCTATATTATTGACCTGTATAAATACTTACAAGGTTACACAAAAACCATGATGGGTTGAGCCAACTATATAGTTGGATCAAACCCATACACATACCCATAGTCCACAGAAACCGTAAAGCGATGATAGTATGGTTTGTCATATTATTGGTTTGATTGGGTTAAGGTTATCTCTTATGTGTCAGATTGGTTAAGCTAAACAAATTATAAAAAACGTAACAGGTCAGCTGGGCCGAGCTGGGTTTAAACTCTAAAGTCATTAGTATTGCAGTGCATTCAAATGAATTAAACCTCTTAAAATCACTTTGTTAAAAGAGATAAGACTGGTATTGTAATGATATAATTTTGTCAATCTTATTGTAATGATAAGACTGGTCGACACGACCCTTTTGACTTTCTTATTTCTTAACACCTTGATGTTAATCTCTAATTGCTTCATAGGGAGTTGAGCTCGAGTTGAGAAAGCTTGAAGCAGCAGTGGAGGCCATTCATGATAATCTTCTCTACCTCAAGAGCAGGTGCTTTTTTGCAACACTAATATTTGTGTTTTCTTCTTCCCATATATATAATTGTTTGTTTGTCTTAATGATTTGTGGTTTGGTTATGCAGAGAGGCAGAAATAAGAGAAGTGAGTGAGACTACAAATTCTAGAGTGGCCTTGTACAGTATATTGTCATTAGGCATTTGCATTGCTGCTTCTATTGCACAACTATGGTACTTGACTCGCTTCTTCCAAAAGAAGAAACTAATCTAGAATCAGGATTAGCTTGTGTTTAATTTTTCTGACAATTATGATAAATTTAAAATTTCTTTACACCACCAGATTCCCTCTTTTACTTCTTTCAAGACACGGGAGATAGTAACATTGTGTTTTAGTCATCAGCCCGTTATTGCACGCCTTAAAACGTACATTGTAGATTCATAACCTTTGTTCCCTCTTGTAACATACATTGTAGATTCATAATCTTTGTTTTGTTAGCCGATAATGTATTAATAAATCGTTGAAACCACCCAAACCAAAGCAAGTCAGCTACGGTTTACTCTGCAATGGTTTTGGCGGTTTGTCAATCTAACGATTCGCTGGCGGTTTAGATTCATAACCTTTATTTCCCCTTGTAACATACATTGTAGATTCATTATCTTTGTTTTGTTGGCCAATAATGTATCAATAAATCATGAAACTACCCAAACCGAAGCAAGTCACAGCTATGGTTTACTTTACAATGGTTTTGGCGGTTTGTCAATCTAACGATTCAACTGGCAGGTTTGGAACTTGAAACCAGTCGTGTACACCGAACTTGTTGTTTAACCTTTATTGTTTTTTTTTTTTTCTCATTTATGGCGTGTATGCAGACATATATGTAACATATTCATAAACCATGTTTATCATTTTAAAGTTTTTAATACAGACTAACGGTTTTATTTCATTTCTTGGTTTAAAAAAGCGCGAGGCGCTCCGAAGCGTTTTGGTTCAAAAAGCTTTAAGCGAAGTTTTAAGCGCGAAGCAAGAGCTTCACGTATACGAAGCGCTCAAAATTAAAAAAATATATGTACACATCAATATGACATATTCTACTTGCTAATCAATAATAAACACAAAAACATGATTAAAAAACACACTTAACACATAAAAAACATATGTTAAAGTCGATTATTGGAGAAAGTATGAAGAATCGATGGAGAAGAGGGAGGGAGTGGCTGAAGATGTCTACTAACGTTCTTTTTTTTAGGGTAAAGAAGTAGCGGGCCTCAATCAAACCCTATTAGAGACTATTGGGCCTAAATTAAAAACCTAAATCTGACCTGATTGGGCTGAAGCGTCGCTTCAAACCAATGGCGCTCCGGGCTTAAAGCGCGCTTCAAAACGCTTCACGTGATTTGTCGCCTCAGAGCAAAAAAAGCGACAACCCTAGCGCTTCATCGCCTCACGCTTTAAGCTCGCTTTTTTAAACCAAGTTTCATTTATTTGTAAACAAAAACCATACACAATATCATCTAACTGCAAAAATAGACAGGACATAATCATATTGACATAAAAGTTTTATCTTTTGTTCAGTAGCAATGCAACATCTTTAACATGAACTATACAATAAGATCAAAGTAGGTATTTCGTACATGAGTAAAACTCCAACATGATCTGTAACGATGAACTGTACTATTGTTTAAGTGGATAAATACGTAAAGAAGATGGTTTGCACCTGCAAATAATGTGCTAATATGAACGGTTGTGATTAATTAATGAGATGCTCGTTTTGTGCCTGGAAGAGAGAATATAGGTGCTTTATCTACAAGTACTTTTCTTCCAAGACGAGTTGTTGATTTCACCTCCCATGCGGGACCAATAAGCCACGATGTAGCAATTCCGCCCATTAACCCTCCAAGCTGAAACAGTGGTAATATTTGTAGTTAGAGTAAATGCCATTTTCGTCCCTGAGGTTTGGCCACTTTTGCGACTTTCGTCCAAAGGTTTGTTTTTCCGCATCTGGATCCAAAAGATTTGAAATCTTGCCTTTTTCATCCGACTCGTTAACTCTATCTATTTTTCTCCATTGAATGAAGGGCATTTCCGTCTTTTTAGACATATATTATTAGAATAAAAAACACTATAAGAAATAAAGATCCACCTCTGTTGATTTTCTCCCTGCCCAAACCCTTTAATTATCACAAAAATGCTAAAAAGACGAAAATACCCTTGACTTAACGTTAAAAAAAGGATGGAGTTAACGTATCGGATGAAAATGGCAAGATTTCAAGCCTTTTGGATCCAGATGCGGGAAAAGAAACCTTTGGACGAAAGTCGCAAAAGTAGCCAAACCTCAGGGATGAAAATGGCATTTTACTCTTGTAGTTATGAATGGGTCATGCAAACTATAATGGAAACCAGTTGAACGAGTCGAAAGTCGCCCAAGATATATTTATGCATAAAACTCCTTAACCGTTTTAATAAAAAATATCAGATTATAATCGAAACAATTGAATATGTATGCGTGACACTAAACAATTGTTTCGTGTCAACAATCCCTTCAAAAATTAAAAAAGAATTAAAAAATTCACCACTTACAAAAAGAAGTTACCCATTTTAACTTGTTACCTGACCCACCCATTTTGCCACTTATAATAACTAGTGTTTTTAAATGACGCGCGTTGCGCGAAAGGCATTGGTGTTTTCGACCGTGGGGTATGGTGGGGCGGGGGTTTGGGGCATGGGTTGACACGTGGACTTCGAGCCCCCCGCTGGTAAGTGACGTGTTGGGTTGGTATGGCGGGGCGTGGCTAGCCCGCGTGGGTTGGCCAGTTTTATAAAAATTTAAAAAAAAACCTAAAATTAAAAAATACACACATAATTAAAAAAAAGCCTAAAATTATTATTAAAAGTTCCTAAAAATTACAAAATTCTACAAAAAAAAAGATTACAAAATTAAAAAAAAAGCCTAAAGCGTTAGGTAGATTTCGAACAGGGCGAGCTTGTCAAACGGCTTCCGCTCCTTGCCCCGGAACTAGATGTTGGCCACCGCCACCCGGTCTTCGTGACTTATATCACCGCCCAGGACGCTATCGTAGTAGGCTTTAAAACGGTCGAGCTTCGGTCGTAGCTCGCGCCACTTGTGTTGGCACGCGTTTAAATTGTGCCGGTCGTTCCCCACGTTGTGCCGGTAGCTAGCGAAAGCTTCCGGCCAATAACGGGTCTCACTGGGTTGGCGGCCCTTCATCGCGTTGTGCCGGTATCAAGTGTGGGTAGCGGGTTCGGGTAGGTGGAGTGAAGGTTTTGAGTAGCGATGTGGACATGCGGTGGGGTTGGGGGGTTTTATAGTGACTTGGGTGAACCGTTTGGCTTGGCCAAACGGTTATTTTTTAAAATTTAAACCTAGCAGCTATGGCCTAGCCAACCCAGCCAATGAGAGCCGGCCACGGAGGACCGCTAGGCATGCCTAACGCCCGGACTGAAACTCCCGCCCAAGAGGCCACACCGAAACCCAAGCCCACCCAGGGTGGTGACTTGGGCATTTGTACCCAACCCACGCCCCAACCCTCGCCCCATACCCCAAAGTCTAATAAATGAATATAAGGTATTGTTCAATATAATAAAAATCACATAATAAAGAATTATGTAATCACTGTTCATTCACTTTTAATAGCCAAACGGTTATTTTTTAAAATTTAAACCTAGCAGCTATGGCCTAGCCAACCCAGCCAATGAGAGCCGGCCACGGAGGACCGCTAGGCATGCCTAACGCCCGGACTGAAACTCCCGCCCAAGAGGCCACACCGAAACCCAAGCCCACCCAGGGTGGTGACTTAGGCATTTGTACCCAACCCACGCCCCAACCCTCGCCCCATACCCCATAGTCTAATAAATGAATATAAGGTATTGTTCTGTAATCACTGTTCATTCACTTTTAATTTTATCATATATAGATGGAAAACAACAAGAATGTCAAACTAAAGTGATCAAAGACTCACATGTCCCCAGTTGTCGATACCTTGTGACAACAGCCCGATAGCCTGCGCGAGGATGAATCACATAAGTTGAAGCGTATAGATTAAGAAAATAAATCTATAAGATCACATCATATCAAATAATATGATCTTCAACTGCAGAAAGCAAAGGTTTGTACCATATTTAAGGCGATCACACGAGCAACATGATTCAAGTCTCCTACACCACCTTTAACCATCTTATTGTGTCTCAACACAAAAATGGCAAAAGATCCAACCTGATACATATATAACCTTGTAATATAAATAAATCTGAGAAAAAAATAAAATAAAGATATTGGCTTCATATGTATATTTATGAAGGTAATATAGAAATTAAAACACATGTTAATTCAATGGTCAAAACCTTACCAGTCCAAAAATTGCCCCAGAAGCGCCAACTGCTGGTGCTTTACTGAACCAATAACTCATTGCAGAACCTACAGTTGTAAAATACCACACATACATATATGAAAATTGCAATTAAAATAATATACACAATTAGAAATATTACTTGTGACGGCAGAGGTCATATATATTGCGAGGTATCTTCTGGGCCCACTTAGATGCTCCATGGTGGGGCCAATGGAGTTTAGAGAATAACAGTTAATCTGAAAAGGGTTAGAATTAATTTAGTTTGCTTAGATTTATATATTATTGAAAATAAAATACTTGATGCAGAAAAACTCAAACCTGACCATAAGGTGTCCGACATTTGCGTGTAGAAAGGCAGATGTGACCAGCCTCCACAGTTCTCCTTTGTCAATCAGACTATTAATCTAACCACAATTATCTATAAGTTATAAAAGTGTCATGACATATAGAATTAAATATTCTTTAATAGATCTAACCTTTGCTCCCCACATTAACACCTGCCCTCGTGATGCTATTTGTGCAATGTACACCCTGAAATGAAAAATTACCAATATTTTTCCACCACTAGTGTAAACATATAATAAGTGACAAGTATATACTTACAACACATTAGTGGCAAGTAATATATTCGTCAATCTCCTGTTATTAACCGGGCCTCTCGTGGGAGCCCTTAAGTATGCATTTCCTTGGTCTCCATAGTTGGTTTTGTTTTCTTCTCCGCTAAACAACAATAAGCATCTAGAGAAAGTGGTGGCCCACGCATCATGAGGCCATTGCCCAAGCTTAAAGCATTCAAACTGGTGTGATCCTTCATAAGGCACTCCATTTAACTGATAAACATGGCCAAGATGAGGAATCTATTTGACAAGAAACATCTTATTCATAAATTTTCATGAACCGGAGAAAACAATTCTGGTGATGCTTTCACCCTGATTGCCAAACATGGAATTAATCATGGTGCTAATATTTTTGGGTTCACTTATTTCATGTAATGGGTCAAAACGGGCCTTGGTTATAACAAGCCAGACTGTGTCAGGTTTAAATCAAGGTGTTATTTGTGATTATAAGAGCAATAATATTATTATAATACTCTAAATCTTTGAATAAAACAATTTTGGAGCTCATGTGCTTTTAAAATAAGCTTTGGCTTACTTTCAATCTGTTTGACCAGTTCCCATTTAGCTAATTTCTTTCTTGTTTGACACGTTTGAGATAGAACTCAACCCAAACCAGTCCTTAAGGGTTGAAATTGACACCTCTAGCTTCCAGTTAACAAGTATTGTAAGAAAATTCAAGCTAAGGACTTGGTTTTGAAAAGCAAGAAGCGCCAAGGCGACAGGGTATAAAACGGAGGCGCAAAAGCGCTTCTTCTCATATGCAAGGCGCAAATTAGCATATAAAGTTTTTATATACCTCCTATAGGTTTCTACTTTCTAGCATCATTTACCCAAAATTAGACACAAATAAGCTTTATATATGTTTTAGTATATAAATAACCTACATGTACAACCTGAAAAGCATGGTGTACAACACCCTGCTGCACAAAAATATGCCATGTACATGAGGCGCACGCCTCAAGGTCAATTTTTGCCAAAAAAAAAATATGCCTCATGTGAGCTTTTAGTAAAACTTGCGTCTTATGTAGGCTGAAGCGAAGACCCCTGCGCCTGAGGTCGCCTTGCTAAGTTTAACTCTTAAACCAAAGCTAAGAATAACTCTTATAAATTCAGTTGAACATAAAATCCCCAATTCTTCATAATAATGTGCCTTAAGAATCACATCACCAACAAACCAAAATTGATATTACTCCACACCTACGTAGCACGGATACGGGTACGGGGAACGGCAAAACTAAAAAACACAAGATACGGGTACGGCAAAATAATAATATTAAAAATAAAAATATATTAAACAAAGTCCCAAAAATAAAAAATATATTAAACAAAGTCCAAAAATATATTAAACTCCAAAAACACTACATCAACCATAGGTAATTAATTATCAGTAATCAAAATGTTTTCAAATTCTGGTTCATCTAGCGAAAGATCGGCAACCTCCAAAAACCCAACATCTTCGATGAATGATGAATACTTGAATAGAGATGATGATCAGACTTGTTGTACGTGAATGTTTAGAATAGCATATATATTTATAAAAGGCCGACGTAGCATATAATTATAAAAGGCTGACTTACGTATTTGGAAGTTAAAAGGGTTAAAACCCTAAATATTTTAGGAAATGCCCACGATACTCTGTTTTAGAAGTACCCAATATCGGGTACGGTTTTGTAGAAGTCCCCAATATCCGGGTACGTTTGGGAAACGTCCCCGAGCCGTCCCCTACGCGTTTCCGTCCCCGAGCCGTCCCTGGGACGGGTACTCGATGCAATATCCCCGTGCTTCATAGCTCCACACTACCCACTTTTTTTTAGATTGCCTTTTTAAAATTACCAAGCATCAACATTGTAATCCAAAACCTCTTCCAAACATCAACCTACTAGATAGCATAGATCAATGTACATACAATACACATTCAATTCAATTCTAATATAAGCAAACACAAAGAAATGAACTTTGACTTCAAAAGTCAAACAATTTACTTCAAAACACATCATGATGTGTCACAAATTCATCAAGTCGAAACCCTAAAAATCAAATCAAGTGCTAACATCGCATTGGAACCCTTAGAAACGCATAAATTAATCTAAGATTCATGAACCTAAGTCAATTAGCTCTCTAATATATCAAATAAGAAGATGATAATACCGTTTGAGGTGACTGTATAATCGAGCGCAGGTGGTGGCGATGGGTGAGGAAACTGTGGCGGAGGAAATGACCGAGGCGGAGAGCGGCGGCGTTGGTGATCAGATGGAACGGTCTGGGAACGGTTCCATGACCGGAAACCGAGAACTCCGGTGGTTGAGGTGCGAATGAACCAACCATCGCTGTGAAAAAAAGGTTTTGTTATCTGATTACAGGCTTGATCCGGTGAAATTGGAGTGCAAAGTGTAAACGACGTGAAGAAATGTTGCAAAGATAAAATTGGTTTCTTCCAAACAAATATTATTCTTATCTCAATATTAAAAATAAATAAATAAATTCTAAATAAATATTTGAGTGAATTTTAAATTTTGTGCTATATCTTTATACTGAATTTCAGACGGTGTCCTTTATCTTTCAAATTGGCGAGTTTTGTACTTAATGTTTTAAAATTTTGCACGTTATGTCCTTTAGCCCTAGCCCATTTAGATTTTTCTGTTAAATTTTGTCATGTGACTTGCACATGAGGATATTATTGTCATTTCACTTTTAAGGGACTAGTTGTGTAAATAAATTAAATACTTAACCATCAAAAACATTAAAAATAAAAATTAATAATTAATCATTTAAAAAAGGCTCGCCATTATTATTTAGATCAGATATAAAACCTTTCCTTGCCTTGTCAAACCCTACCCCCTTTATTCTTCTTTGAATTTCATAGCCGACGACCAAGGAGCATCGACACTTGCCACCATCGCTTCCGACCACTAAGGTGTTGTTGCCCTCCACCTCTGTTTCGACTTCATTAATTGAGAAGATGCTTCTGTTCATCTGTTGTACAACAATTTGGGGATATATGCGCGTGTGAAATTGGATACGATTGGAGTGTTATTACCTCTAAAAGACCATCGAGAGAAGATAGAGGAACATCGATGAGATACGGATGCTCAATGTGGCCATTTTGTGTGAGGAAATTTTCTTGGTGCAATAACAATAACCGCTGCCGGAGACATTTTCGGTATGATGAAGTTTGGGCTTGTATCAGGAGCATTGAGCATGATCGGATCTCTGTTTTGTCTTCGTGAAATGGTGGGATCTCTGTTTTTGGTGGCAATAAAACCCATTAATTTAATTGATTTGGAACAACATAAATGATGAAACACAGGTTAACACCAAGGTTAATCTGTGGGGTTATTTCTTCTGTGGGTTCAATCTCCTTTCTTACTCGTAGGAATGACCTGAGTCCTGCAAAACAGCAACACCGTTAGTCTCGTTAAGAGGGGAATATGGGGGTTTCCCTCTTAACGAGGCTCCGGCGTGAGAATAAGTACTGTTCTGAGGGAGAATAAACAGTGTGTGTTGAGTGTGTGAGCATAGAGAGCAAGATGATTCAACCTGGATGATGAAGGGTCCTATTTATAGCCGGAGGGTGAAGGAGGGAGGAGCAGCAGTGCCAGCTGTGGTTGCGCGCCAGCTGTCCGACCAAGGGGAATATCCTTTTGGTCTCCTCTGCTGTGGTCAGTGTAGTGGTACACGTGGCGCACTTACATTTGCTATTCTGGAGGCGTGTCGTACTGGTATTGTCGGACTGCTCCTTGATTCGTCGCAGGCCTACCTGGCGCTTGATGACTGGTGACACGTGTCGTCCTTTTTGTCGGATGGAGCATCTTTGGTGCCACCTTGATGTTTTCCAGAAGCTTCTAGAAGCTTCTGGATGATCTTGTTGATGTCAGCGCCACATAGGATGGAAAAGTGGTGTGGTCCTTGCCATGTGGGCAAGGATTTGGGACCATACCTCTTCAAGTCCCCCCAGTCCAGTGTGCCTTCTAGTTGAGTTGATCGTCTAGGAGGGATTCTGGACTTATGAAGGTAGTGGTTTGTATGACGTGTGTTTGTAATGGGAAACTTGAAAAATTGAATCAAATGGACGCATGGCGCATGGGTTTTGGCAATTTGTGAGAGTTGAGCCAAATGGACGCATGGCGCATGGGTTTTGGCACCTTGTGAAAGTTGAGCCAAATGGACGCATGGCGCATGGGTTTTGGCACCTTGTGAAAGTTGAGCCAAATCGACGCATGGCGCATGGGTTTTGGCACCTTGTGAAAGTTGAGCCAAATGGACGCATGGCGCATGGGTTTTGGCACCTTGTGAAAAGTGAGCCAAATGGACGCATGGCGCATGGGTTTTGGCACCTTGTGAAAGCTGAGCCAAATGGACGCATGGCGCATGGGTTTTGGCACCTTGTGAAAGCTGGGCCAAATGGACGCATGGCGCATGGGTTTTGACACCTTGTGAAAGTTGAGCCAAATGGACGCATGGCGCATGGCTTTTGGCACCTTGTGAAAGTTGAGCCAAATGGACGCATGGCGCATGGGTTTTGGCACTTTGTGAAAGTTGAGCCACATGGGCGCATGGGTTTTGGCACTTTGTGAAAGTTGAGCCAAATGGACGCATGGCGCATGGTGCGGGCATTTGTTGTTTTCTTCTGGAAGAAGTTTTGTTGTCTTGGGAGGGAGCGACTGATGTGACTGTCTGGTGTCCCCTGTCTTATCGGAGGTGAACAGGCGCCTTTTCAGCTATGTCAGTTACTTTATGTCTAGGTGTCAGGCGTCTGTTTCCCACGCTCCCGAAAAAATAGGTGACGTCTTCTCTCTCTTATGACGTGTTTCTCACCCATTGGCTGCCTATCTGGATTCTGACGGCCCACTACCCATCGCATTAAATGCGATGGGTATAAATACCAAGGCGGTTTCTCTTTCTTCCCCATTTTTTCAAAATTTGAAGTTTGGTTCTCTCTCGTTTCTTCATCTTTTCTCTTCCATTTCTTTGAGAGTTTCCGGCGAACTTCTGATTACCTTCATTATGTCTGGGGTGAACCCTTCTCAGAAGAAGAAGAGAAATAAAGGGAAAACTCCCCCGGGTCCCGACCAGGCGATCATAGGGTGGAAGGAAGAGGAGTTCCAAAATCTGGTGAGAGATATGGGTTTTTTGCCTGAATGGGGAGCCCAGTATCCGACTGCCGGTTCAACTGCTATGGATGCACCCCCGGGCTATATGACTTTGTATGCTGCGTTTTTTTGAGAGGGTAACTTCCGGCTTCCAATCACCAGGTTTACTGCCGACGTCTTGAGGAACTACGGGCTCCATATTTCTCAGATCAATGCTATCGGGCTTCCCCGTATTACTCATTTTGAGTTTGTTTGCATGGCTAACCGTGTGGAGCCAACGTTTGCGATGTTCAACGTCTTTTATACCGTTACGTATACCAGTGGTTTTTATTCCTTTAATTCTCGGACCGGTGTTGCTCCAGTTTGTTCTGCTCCTTTGAAGAGTTTGCATGACTGGAAGCAAAGGTTTTTCTATATTCGCCGTGGTGTTATCCCGGTAGAGATGCATTACCGGTCAGCGAGTGAGGGGATCCCCAAGGTTGATGTGGTTGCAGATTTTTCTGAACAAGCGTGGTATAAGAAGTTGACACATAAAGCCACTCCTATTCTTCAGCTTGAGGAGATGGCGTTGGTGGGTGCTGGGATGAGTATGTTGTGGATCCCGAAGCATTCTTTGGGGGTCCCAGCTTATGGTTATAATGGCAAACGTATGTGGTGTTCCATAACTTTTTGTTTCTTTCTCTCTTAATTTTTTTTTTTTATATTATTTCTCATCTCCTTGTTTTCTGCAGTAGGTTACAGCTTGTTAAATGTGTTGGATACGAAGGCCGGTGGTGCCATGGTTGAGGCGATTCAGGGGGCTGGGAAACAACCTTGGTTGGATCAGATTCGCCCCCGTTTCTTGCATCCAACTAACGAGAGTTTTACCGCTCATGCCAACACTGTTTTAGGTGAAGATAGTGAGGATGATGAGGATGCTATTAATCTTACTCGGGAAGAAGTTGTTGTTCTTTCGAGTGATGGCTCTGATAGATCTTGTAAAGGCCTAACTTCTCGTTCCCCGCGTGCAGGTCCAGCACAAGGGGTTGCGCGTGAGCCTGTTAATGAACCCATTGACGATGACGTGGAGATTCCGGTTGAGGCTGCTGAGCAGTTGGAAACGAGGAGAAAAGGGAAAGCTGACAAACCAGAAGGGAAAGGGAAAAAGGCTGAGGAACACGCCACTGAAACTCCTCGTAAGCGACCTTCCACTCTTCATGTCCTATATTACGTTGTAGTTTCTGATACGTTGTCCGGTTTAGGGACTGGAGAGAAACATCATGGATCTGATCCGGACGACCGCGCTACCTTGACGGAATTGATGAAGAAAAAAGCTGTTGAGGACCATAAGCGGAAACTTGACGAGCAGGCTGCTGCTCTTCTTGCGTCGAAAAAAGCTAAACTCCATAAGGAAACTCCTCCTGCACCCTCTGAATCTGAGATTGATATGGGTGTATTTAGTGGTGATCGTGGTAATCTGTTGGAGGAAATATATGCTGCCTCTGCTCCAACAGGTGAAGCATTTGTGATTTTGGGCTTTGTCATCTGGGTTTTTGCTTGTTTTTTATGTTTGTGTTTATCTTGTCTCAGGTGTCAAGTCTGGTAGACCACCGCGCGTGGTTGATGTTTCAAAGATTACCCCTCCTACCTCTCCGCCATCCAGGAACATTGACTTGTCTCCTCCTCGTGATGATGCTGGGAAGAGGAAAGAAGATGATGTGACCACTGAGCATGTAGGTGAGGGTGGTGGTGATGCTGCTGGTGGCGATGGTGGAGGTGGTGATGGTAGAGGTAAGGGTGTTGACATCACAGTGGAGTCTAGTCAAACCGCTCCACGTCAAACCATTTACACCAAACGCCCTCCGGGTGACGGCGATGGTGCTACTTCGGGTGTTGTCCGCAGCCCTCAGTTTGAGAATGTTCGTGCTGATTCTTTTGATATACAGAATCCTGCTTGTGATGATCTGCCTCATGCCCCTCGCTGGAATCTAACCCAGGGTTCCAGGATGAATGATCTGGGTAACTATCATGATTTCTTCTCGCTCTCTCTCCCCCCTGCTGAGAGAATGTTTCAAAAGAAACGCAATCGGTTTGAGTTGTTGGATGATCATGTGTGTGCTGCTGTTAACCATTTCGCCACTTCTCAAGAGATTGTGCGTGAATGGAGGTTGATGGGAGAGGAGACAGCTGAATTTGAAGATGAGAAGAAAGCGTTTGCTGAGGAGAAAGAAAAATTTAATGCTGAGAAGAAGGGTTTGCTATGGAGGCTTGCGGATGCTGAACGGAAATTCGAGCAAGAGAAATAGGTCAACGTTCAAAAGCAAAAGGACTGGGAGTCCGCCTGTGAACGTACTAATGTCGAGATGCAATCTCAACGTGACACTATTGTGCGTTTGTCTGGTGAAAAGTCCGAGATTGCTGAGGAAGCTCAACAGGCGCGTGCTGCGTTTGAAAAGAAGGAAAAGGAGTATGTTGAGCGTATTGCTAAGCTGGAAAACCTTGCTAAGCAGAAGGTGTCTGAATGTGAAGCTGCTGATCGTCTTCTTGAGGAGAAGGTTGCTGAGTGCAAGGCCTCTGAACTTCTGCTTGAAGAAGTTTCTGCCGATTGCAAGTGGCTGCTTTCGCGCGCAGTGCCTTCGGTAACTTCCTTTGTTTATTTTGTTTTCTAGTTTGTTGTACTTTTTTCTTACTTTGTTATATTTTGCAGATTGCGGATCGTGTTGTTAACTCTCACGAACTTGCTACTTACATGTTTGAGTTGGGTCAGGCGGGATACAATAGTGGTCGGAAGTTCGGTTATGCTGAGGGAAAAGCTGCAACTGCTAGTAACGAAAAAGATTACCATTTGGAGCTTTACAAAGAGAACTGTGATGGTAAATATGCTGCCAAGCGCAAGGAGTTCGCGTCTCTGGAGTTTGCCGTTGTTAAGGCTGCTCACAAGCTATCCCGGAAACCAAATGGAGTCGCCTTACTGAAGCAGGCTCTTGGTGATGATGGTAACGTGGCTGGAGGTGCTGGGACCAGTCATCCTAAGTGAAGGATTCCGGCCTGCGTGCTGCGTATGGCCTTAGACGGTCCTGTAATCATTTGACAATTTCGTGAACAATTTTAATTTTTGCTTACTTGTTGTGCATATTTGACTATGCTTGACGTTTCTTATGTTAGTATTCGCCTTTGTTTTATGCGAATTTTGTGATCGTCATAATATGTGCATGTATAGTTACTTTGATTCAGGTATCACGAATGAATGATGGCGCTGACAGGTTGTGCTCTGTTAGTTACAACGTTTTATTCTGTCGTTCATGTGCGCAGGTTGGTTCGTGAATACGAAGTGATCGAATTTACAGGTTATTGTGTGGACCCAGCTGTGCTCAGCCTTGGGGGTGCGTACAATGTTTGTTTATCCTGTGTTCGATGCTTTCGTGTTTATGTGGGCACGAAGTATTTATTTGGCGTTTTTTAGGCTTTAGTTGTGTTTTTTGACCCGGCTGTGCACTTGTTCGTGACAGGCCTTGGAGGTCTACAACGTTTCCTAATGGTCGAGCCATTGATGTTTTCGTGTATGCCCAAAGTAGTGTATGCAGTTGTGACAAGAAATTTGCATGCAAAGAAATAGCCAAACACTTCTTGTATTAATGCTAATTGTGCTGGCGCGCGGCCGTTACTAGTACATAGAAAGTTCAGCCTTTTACATGTAGCATTTTCTTAACTGTTGGGCGTTCCAGGTCCTTGGAACTTCCTTGCCGTCTAGGGTGCGTAACTTGTATGCCCCTTTTCCGAGTACCGCATCTACTACATAAGGCCCCTCCCACTTGGGAGCTAGCTTTCCTGGTTTTTCGGCGTTAGACGCCTCATTGTCCCTCAGAACGTAATCTCCTGGGTTGAAGGTGCAGATGCGGACTTTGGAGTTGTAATACTTCTCCAGTTTTGTCTTGTACTTTGCTTCATTTATTGCCGCCATCACTCTCCTTTCTTCTAGGAGGTCAAGGTCTAATCTTAGTTCTTCTTCGTTGTTGATCATGTTTATGGAGAGCATTCTTGGCGACGGCAGCCCGATCTCTGCTGGTATCACACCCTCGGACCCATAGACTAAACTGAACGGTGTTTCCCCGTTACTTGTCTTGGGCATCGTCCTATGGGCCCATAAGATGCTGGGCAATTCATCGACCCAGCCTCTTCTTTTCTCTCCCAATCTTGCTTTGATGCCATCTACGATGCTTTTGTTGACGGCTTCCACTTGACCATTCCCCTGCGGGTGCGCCACCGAGGAGAAAGTGTGCTCAATGTGTAACTCTTTAAACCACTGTTGGAGATCATCTGCGGCAAAGTTCGTTCCGTTGTTGGTGATGATCCGGAGTGGTAGTCCGAAACGGCATACGATTTGTTCCCATATGAACCTTTTGATGACAGTGGATGTGGTTGACGCGAGTGCCTTTGCCTCTACCCATTTTGTAAAATAGTCGACTGCGACTATTATGAATTTTATAGCACCTGGGGCTTCGGGGAAAGGGCCTACCATATCTATTCCCCACTGTTGAAAAGGCCACGCCGTTGTGACTGGTACCAATTCATTCTTGGGGCGCATCGTTTTAGGGGCGTGTCTTTGGCATCCACTGCATTTCCTCAACTCTTTTACTGCGTCTAAATGCATTCCGGGCCAGTAGTACCCTGCATTCATCACCTTTGCCACCACCATTCTAGGCCCGGCATGTATACCACAAATTCCTTCATGCACTTCTCTGATTAGATAGTTTGCGTCTTCGGGGTCGACGCATCGCAACAGTGGCCCAAGGTATGACTTTCGGTACAAAATTCCATCGACCATCTGATAGTGCTCTGCCTTGTACTGGATTTTTCTCGCTTCAGCTTTGTTCTCTGGGAGTACCCCAGATTGAAGGTACGCTATTATCGGAGTCATCCATGACGTTGTTCCTACTTGAATAACGCTTACTTCTCTTAATGGCACTGATGGGTTGCTCAAAACTTCTATGCGCACATCCTTTGCGAGGTGTTGAAAACTTGTAGATGCGAGTTTACTCAGCGCGTCTGCTGGTTTATTCTCGCTTCTATTAATGTGGTGCATCTTGTAGGAGTAGAAGGTTTGTAGTAACGTCTTTGCTTGACTCAGGTAGAGCGCCATTACTTCTCCTTTGGCTTCGTATTGCTCGTTGATTTGTCCGGCCACTAACATGGAGTCCACGTGTGCTTCGATGTGTCTAACTCCCATTTTGATTGCCAATCTTAAGCCAGCGAGGAAAGCTTCATATTCGGCTTCATTGTTCGTGCTCTTGAAATCCAAACGTATGGCGTAGGTGAATTCATGTTTGTCAGGGCTCACCAGCCGAAGCCCTGCGCCTGCGCCGTCTTCGTTAGACGCGCCGTCTGTGTATAACAACCACGGTTCTTCTACTTGCTGTTTTTCGGCTTTTTCCATTGCTTTACATTCCCGATCCTTGTCGTCAGGCACTTCTGTCATGAAGTCTGCTAACACTTGGCCCTTGATTGCTGGTCTTGGCCTGAAAACTACATTATGGCCACCGAGTTCTATCGCCCACTTTGCTAGTCTTCCTGAAATCTCTGGCCTTGCTAGAATGTTGCCAATATTGTAGTTTGTTAACACGTGAATGACGTGGTTGGCAAAGTACCTGCGCAGTCGTCTTGATGCATGGATCAATGCGAGTACTAGTTTCTCCATGATGGCATACCGGGTTTCTGGGTCGGTCAAGGTTCGTGACACATAGTAAACTGGTGTTTGGATACCTTGTCGATCAACAAGTAACACTGCTCCTACTGCTCTGTCAGAGGCTGATAAGTAAAGCACCAAAGGCTCTCCCTTGACTAGTGCGGTTAAGGTTGGCAACCTGATGAGGCAATCTTTCATCTCGCGGAATGCGCTCTCGGCTTCCGGAGTCCACTGAAATTGGCTTTTCTTCATGCAATTGCGGAGTGTTTTGATAAACGGGAAAGATTTGGCTGCGTGATTGGCCAGGAAACGGTTAAGTGCTGCCAACCGCCCTGCCAATTTTTGCATCTCCTTGATCGTCGACGGTGAAGGCATGCGTTCGATTGCTTTTATCTTATCCGGATTCACTTTGAAGCCATCTTTTGTGACGATGAAACCCAGGAATTTTCCCTCTTCCATGCCGAAAGAGAATTTCGCTGGGTTCAGCTTGATACTTACTCCGCGCAAGGTGTCGAACGTTTTTTGGATGTTCATCAGCATTGTATTCTCTTCTTTGCTCATAATGACTAGGTCATCCATATACACTTCGATGTACTTGCCGATAGCATCATGGAATGTTTCATTCATCAGCCTCTGATAGGTCGCGCCCGCATTCTTTAATCCGAAAGGCATCTTGGTGTAGCAGTATAGCCCTGTCGGTGTTCGGAATGCGGTTTTGTCTTCATCTTGCACAACCATCTGTACCTGGTGGTACCCCTTGTAACAGTCAAGGAAACATTTCCATCGGAATGTTGCCAACGAGTCAATCTTTTCATCAATGTCTGGTAGGGCGTAACAGTCGCGCGGACATGCCTTGTTTAGATCCTTGTAACCTACACACATTCTCCAACTACCATTTTGCTTCTGTACCATTACTGGGCTCGCCACCCACGTTTGGTATCTGACTTCTCTAATGATTACCGCATTTAACAGCTCCATCACCTGCTCTTTCATGGCATCGTGTTTTATGTCTCCTAAGTGGCGTTTGGCGTGCACCACCAGTTTTGCTTCCTCTGAGACGTTTAATCGATGTTCAGCTATGTGCCGTGGAACACCCACCATGTCTGCTGGTGTCCAGGCGAACACATCCATGTTTTGGAACAACAGCTTTTTCAGCGCCGCGCGCGTTAGGTCTGACATTGCAGGTCCTAAGGTAACTGTCTGTTCTGGGTATGCGCTGTTTAACACCCATTTTTCTGCTTCCGCCCGTGGTGCTGGTTTACTTGCCTTTGCAGGTCTGAGTTCATCTGTTGCTAAGACTTCTTTGCTTGCGTATATTATGGCTACTCCTGTTTCGGTTGGGAATCCCACAGCTGAATGTGGGCCGGAGCAGATCATACTGAAGTCTCCTTGGGACTCTCTTCCCAGCAGGATGTCGTGTCTTGAATGTGCGGGTAGCACCATGAAGGTAACATCTTCTGTTCTTGAATTCCTTCCATCCGAGAGTAACACCGGGAACGATATCTGTCTGAGGGGAAAGACGACTTCGTTGCAGAAACCAGTGAGTGGGTAATCAACTGGCTCTAAGCGCGCCTTATCCTCTTGATCGAATTGATTGAAACATTGTTCGTATATGATGTCTGCGGTGCTCCCTGGATCAATGAAAATGTAATCGGTTTGGTAGTGTCCGATCACGCCTGAGATGACTATGGGTCTTCTTTCTCTTGGGCCTCCTCTTACAATGGGAAAAACAACCTGCCTTTCGCGCCACGAGTCGTCTTGTGTGCGCTTGTTGTAGTTTTTCTTTGGCCTTCGCTGACCTCCTTGAACCATGTGGGTTTCTAATTTCCGGAGTTTTTTGTTGTCAGGTCCTTCTTCTTTTATTTGTATTTGGCGGTAATCGCGCTTTCCGCCCTTTACCAAATGAGTGAGTTTTCCATCTCTTAAGGCCCTTTCTATTTCTTGCTTTAAACTGAAGCAGTCGTCAGTTAAGTGGCCCGTGTCTTTGTGAAACTCGCAGAAAAGATTAGGATCTTGGCCCCTCTTGTTTCGCATTTGTAGGGGTGGTTTGAACTGGTGATTTTCAGTGGCCAAGACCTCGGAAGGGGTCTTTGTTAGTGGTGTCCACTGTTTCTCCCTGTTTTCTCTCTTTACCTCTTTCCGGTGGGCTATCTGATTGATTGTGTGGCGCGCATCCTCCCTTACTGGGCTTCTCTCTCTGTGACCGGACGTTTTCCATGGTTGTCCTCTGCCCTTTTTGTTGTGCCGGTCATTGTGGTTATACCCGCGCTGACGGTGGTCATCACCGGTCAACTGTCTGTCAGACTGCGCAATGGTTTTGGCTGCTTCAATGAAGGTTTCCCAATCTTTGGGTCCTCCGTCTCTTCCCTTTACACGTTTGATTTGATCGTCGCATTTGACTGCCCTCATGAAGTGTGCGCGCATCATCTTTTCGCTTACATCTCCTATTTCCAGACATTCTTTGTTGTACCTGGTGATGAAGTCTTCCACACTCTCATGGTCTCTGCGCCATATGTTTAAACAATCAGCTGGATCTCTGGTATGTCTACGTTGCTTAGAGAAGTGTGCAAGGAACTTCTCTCGGAAATCGACCCATGACTTGATTTTTCCTGCTGGTAGGCTGTCAAACCAAATGCGCGCTGCGCCGACGAAGGTTTGAGCGAAGAGATGGCACCATGTCGGTAAGTTCCATCCGCCTGTTGTTCCAGCACCATTAAAAACTTGGAGGTGATCATCCGGGTCTGTCAAGCCGTTGTATTTGCCCACGTTGTGTGGCAGCTTCGTTTTGTCGATAGCAGCTGTGGCAATCTCTTTGATGAATTTTGAATTTTCAGCCATGTCGTCTGGATGATAGCTCAAGGTGTAATCATGCTCTGCTTTTGGGTTATACCCTGCGCGTTTGTGAGGTTTGTACGCTTCATGCTCCGGTGGCAACCTGCTGAACACTGTGCTTTCTTTGTATGTCTCGTCTTCTTCCTCTTCATTGTTATCGAGCTCGTCGTTTATGTTGCGCGGGCCTAAACGACTTTGTATTGGCTTCCTTGGTGGGTGAGAATACTGCACGTAGTTGCTTTCTGTTTCGCCGTAAGTATCGCGCGTGTGTTGCGCGCTTGGTTTTCTGATGTTTGGCACAGGTCCCTTTTCTGGACGCAAGTTCCATGCATTGGTCTGCTGAGTTGTGTGTATGCTCAGAGGCCTTTGCGGTGGAGTAACAAATGCAGACTGGTTGGCTTGTGCTTGGAGCAAAGCTTGTTGCGCGCTGAGTTGTGTATAAACAAGGTTTATAGACGCCATTTGTTCGGCATACCAGGAAGCCATAGTTTTTCCTTCTGGTAGCCCTAAGAGTGCAGAAAAATTCAGCTGTGCTTGTTCCGATGGAGCTGAGGGGCCAGCTCCATGGCTTGGTGTCTGCACTGGTGGGGTGTTTGTTGGACTACCCCAAGTGGAGGTTGGAAAGAGGCTCCGTTTGTGGTTTGGGTGATGACTCTTGGTGGAGGTTGGAAAGTGGCACCAGTTGTGGTTTGGCTAACAACCCTGGATGCACTACCAAAGATACTAGGAAAATCGTTGTTTATCGGCCCTTCTTGGATAATCTCGTTCCTTTGACCCCTTTGGACGCGTGCATTGTCCGAAACGAGTTCAAAAGAAGAAACGTCTCCATCCACCGGGTGAGAAGGGTTTTGTTCAGCAATTTTGACGAGTGTTTTTCAAAAAGAAAAGAGATGAGAGTGGTTTTTTGCTAAAAGCGGATGGCGCCAATGATGAAACACGGGTTAACACCAAGGTTAATCTGTGGGGTTATTTCTTCTGTGGGTTCAATCTCCTTTCTTACTCGTAGGAATGACCTGAGTCCTGCAAAACAGCAACACCGTTAGTCTCGTTAAGAGGGGAATATGGGGGTTTCCCTCTTAACGAGGCTCCGGCGTGAGAATAAGTACTGTTCTGAGGGGGAATAAACAGTGTGTGTTGAGTGTGTGAGCATAGAGAGCAAGATGATTCAACCTATATGATGAAAGGTCCTATTTATAGCCGGAGGGTGAAGGAGGGAGGAGCAGCAGTGCCAGCTGTGGTTGCGCGCCAGCTGTCCGACCAAGGGGAATATCCTTTTGGTCTCCTCTGCTGTGGTCAGTGTAGTGGTACACGTGGCGCGCTTACATTTGCCTATTCTGGAGACGTCGTACTGGTATTGTCGGACTGCTCCTTGATTCGTCGCAGGCATACCTGGCGCTGGATGACTGGTGACACGTGTCGTCTTTTTTGTCGGATGGAGCATCTTTGGTGCCACCTTGATGTTTTCCAGAAGCTTCTAGAAGCTTCTGGATGATCTTGTTGATGTCAGCGCCACATAGGATGGAAAAGTGGTGTGGTCCTTGCCATGTGGGCAAGAATTTGGGACCATACCTCTTCAATAAAGAACATGATTACATGAGATTTAAACTTAAAAAAAGATAGATTGATCATTGATACCTCTGTTTTATTCAAAGTGCATTTTTGATGATATTTCTTGCACAGGTCATTATTTTGAGCCGCGGGAGTAAAATATATTCTCATTGCACTAAAAATATTCAAGAGCTTGGCAATACCTGCAATTTTTTAATTGAGTTAATACTATAACTCATTTCCACATTTTTCAGTTAAGTCAATCTATTGATGGTGAGGGCGATGGTAAGGGTAGGGGTATTTTATTGTTTTATTATTTGAAGAAGAGAGAGTTTCATAGAGCACAAGGTGGGTTGTTTTGGTGTTTTACGATGGCGTTAATTCGTTAATCATCGAAAAAGAGCAGTTGATTGTAGATCATCAGAGAAGTGGGGTGGGGGAACAAAGGTGTTGAAATGATTGTTGGTGGTGGTGGGTCCCACAAAGATGGTTGAGGCTGATTGGGTGAGAGGTTTAGGTGGGACCCATTTAAATTTAAATTTCTTATTTTTTAAATGGTTAAGTATTTAATTTATTTACACAACTAGTCCCTTAAAAGTGAAATGACAATAATACCCTCATGTGCAAGTCACATGACCAGATTTAACAGAAAAATCTAACTGGGTAAGGGCTAAAGGACATAACGTGCAAGATTTTAAAACATTAAGTACAGGACTCGTCAATTTGAAAGATAAAGGACACCGCCTGAAATTCACTGTAAGATAAAGGACAAAATTTGAAATTCACTCTAAATATTTATATATTTCAAATTTTCAAGGGGTGCGCAGGCGGGATTTGCCACGTAAAATACACTAAAGTGTCTTTTTCAAGCGATGCGCCAGCCCACCCACCCCTTACTAGGTCCGCCCCTACCCATGAGCTAGTCTTTTGGTCTTGTTTAGTCATGATAAAAACTATTACATTACACATAAAGAAAAGCTCGCATAGAAAACTAATTGTGTAAATAATAAAATTTATACATGAAAACGGTTCGATCCTCGTCAAATGAAATGACATTTCATTACGGTCTTTACTATCAAACATGTAAAACTTGAACAATCAACTCTAAAACGAACGTTCAACTTTCAATGAGAGCATCCATCATGATACGTGCACAACTACCCCACATAACCATGCACCACTACTTGTTTATTTTCCATTGTTTCCAACTATTTATTTTATGCACGTAGCAATTAGATTAGGTCATGCACTAGTTAGTTGTTTTTTTATACCCATTTGTTAGAGTTAGTGGCTTAGTGGTACTTTTTACTTTGCAGTTATTTTCTTTCATTGTGTAGCCTTTTATAAAGGCCATTTAGGTTATAAATGAATCAAGAGAAAACTGATGCAAAATTAGAGTCTTGTTCTTTATCTATTTCTTGGAGTTTAACCCACTCTACGGGTATATCTATCGGGAGATTAGCCATCTCGAATCGGCTTCTATCAATTGGTGCTTTCATTCTCGATCATCATGCCTCCTCGTACAAGCTTCGAAGAAGGCGTCACGACCTTAGTCAACATGGTCGACCGACTAGTGACCCAACAAGAAGCTATTGCCGCCCAACAAGCCTCACATTCCATGCCAATGCTTGACACCATGTGGAGTTTTCTCGCGGTACAGCAACAACAACTCGTGTTTTTTTGCACCCGACTCGGCCTAGAACCTCCACCTCCACTCCCCGCTCGACCACCGCCGCCACCGCCAAAACTCATACCCACACGGACCACATTCTCTACACCAAAAACAATATCGGTACCAAAATCGCCACCAAAACCTACGCCGTCACCGGAACCGTATGTACAACCACCTGCCCCTATGTAACAATCTCATCAAAAAGTCATATTTATTATTTTATTTTGTCCAAAAGGAGACCCTAATTAAGACCCCCAAGTAATCCTGCATAAACCCTAAAATTTTCAGAACAACCGGAATCAGGATCAGGGCCCCTAAAACTCAAGGGGGGGGGGGTAAACCCTAGTTAGTATTATCTCGACAGTTTTACGTGTAAAAAGAATTTTAACGAACAACCAACTCAGCAAGCCTACCAAGACACGGGGCTACCCTATGGTAGGGTGGCACCCCTCGCGCCACGCGACAGCCCCTCGCGCCTCGCGAGGGGGCTGTTTTTCAGATATAAATAGAGGGGTGTGGGACTTGATTTCTGGCTTCGGTTCGACGTAAAAACTCAATACGTACGTTGAGATATTGTCTAAATACTACAGAAACACACACAATCTCGAATTTCCGCCGCGATAACAGGGTAATAACTCGATCGCTAGTACGATTCAATGTCCGATCGATTGAAACTATCCAATGGATGTTTAAGTGCTGCCCAAATTAGGGTTTATGCTTTGTCATTCGTCGTGAATTCGATGGATGTTTAAGTATCGCGCTTTGTCATTCGTTGTGAAGGTTTTCATCTCGTGAGTTATCGTAAATGTTGTATTAGTTACTGACCTAGTTTCGTGTGCATTGTTATTTTGAATTAGGTTAACAGGCTAATCAGTAGGCTAAACTCTGCCAGTATCAATCTGCAATGTGAGTCATTCTCTTTTTATCAAATTTGATTTCAAAATCATGTTTGCTTTCAAAGTTATAATTACAGGGATTAAGTCTTTGTAGTCTCCAAATTACAGCCGGTATGTGGGGGTTTTGTATACAATACTTGATAACCATCACCATTGGACAACGGGTTAGCCAAGGGGTGATATGACCATAGTCACAGACACCATTGGACAACGAGATAGCCAATAGGTGCTCGAGTGATAAATACCGTGGGTAGATGGTTGATATATAGAAACATTGTAATCGCTCTTAATACTGTAAATTATAACAAAGCGTCGTTTTTAGTAAAAAGAATGATTCACCAGTATTTCCCCGCTGACAAAACCTTTTTCAAACATGTTTCAGGTGATCTGTTGTGATCCAGGAAAAGTGCCGCGAAGTACTACAAGCTTAAGGAAGTGGCTCAATATAAATAAAGAAAATGTTTTGTAAAATAAAGATTTTCCAGTGAAATCACCTTATTGTAAACTACGGGGGTTTTATCCCGAATTATGAAATAAAATAATCGGGCATTTTCCGTTTTAAAAAGATCCTGCTAAAATCTTCCGCTGTCAACTCAATTAAATAAATACCATGGGATTTTCTGTCCCGCGGCTCCTGAACCGGGTCAAACCGGCCGGGGGCCGTGACAGGAAAAGGTGGTATCAGAGCCACTGATTTAAGCCATTTAAGTATTTAGAAAATACTTAATTTTACTGATTGCCTTTTTTGTGATTACGTGTTTTATTCTTTAATATTTGTTTACAGTATGGGTAAGCAAAGACTTTCGGATATCTATCATAAATTAGATACTTCACCGAAAGAAAAAGAAACTTCACCCTCAAAATGTCCAACAATTACTGAGGAAGGAATATTTGTTCGAAAGGCACAATTTGAGGAACCACTTTCTCCTAATAAAAGAAGTTCGATTATTAGGAAAAGTCAGGAGAAAATAAAGAAATCACAACCAAAAGAAGTGAGGGTTAATCAAGAAACCCAGGAACTAGGCAGTAACCCACCATGGGAAGACAAGTTAGATGAAAAATGGGCAGATCTCTATATGCTGGCCACTGTGGCAGTAAATGCAAAATTTTAAATACCCTAACTCAGTTCTAGCACCCATATCACCTACAAGCCAGAAACTTTACCCAGTAAATAAATAAGTTTATAATAAATCCTAGTATATTTTAATTTTCAGTTATCCTTTTGTATTAAATTAGTCACACGGTATGCAAAAATATTTGAATAATTATCTGTGAAATTTTATTATAAAATTTTAACTTAGCATTTTGTGTGCATTTTTGCATATATGCTAAACAGCATGAATGAGTTATCTGAAGCCCTTCAGAATCTCAATCTCTATCCTGTGAAAGTGGAAGTTTCCAAAGACTTTACTAGTTACTTACCTGATGTAGAGGAACCTATGGAATTTCAAGCTCCACCTCCGGAGAAACCAAAACCTAAGAAAAGGAGAAGATTTGTAGGCTGGAGGCGTGTACGCAGGAGGAAACCAGCAACTAGGAAAGTTCCCAAAATAGAAAATCCCATTGATAAAGGAAAAGGGATCGAGATTGAGGAGAATGCTAGGCAAGTAGAAATGGAAATTGGGGAAAGTTCTAGGCAAGTCGAGGAGTTGCCATTACAGGAAGAATTAGATCGCCTACTGGCAAGTTGTGATATCATTAGACCTATCAACAACAACCTCTACCCTTATTCTGCTGAAACCCAACTTCCAATAAACTTAGAACCGGCTATTCCAGATCCTCTGATCCACACCCAACCTCTAGGAGAAATGGACGAGTGGTGGACCAATGATTGGCAGTTTCAAAACCTCCTTAATAATCCTTATACCTTTTTCCCTCAGTTCGACCCAGAACCTATACCAAACCCACCAAGGAGCAATGAAAACTTAGCTTAACTCCGCCATTTTGGTGAGGAACTGATGAATGCAGGGAATAGAATTCGGGAGGTAGGAGAACAGATCTCCTGGAAATACGACGAGAGGGAACGTCATTTCTGAAATATCAGCAGTAGGGATGGTGTGAGGACATAGCTGTGATTATATAATAATAATAATAATAATAATAATAGTAATAAAAATATAATCTTGTAAAATAAAAATAAAACTTTGTAAAATAATAGTGTGTACGGATGCATAATATGATATATAAAAAGGGAAATCGAGGAATCGATAATTTTGGATATATATGTGTGTTGTGAAATTTGTATGATTGTTTTGTGTATAATTGCTATTTACTCTATACTAATAAATTATATATATTAATTATCAGATGGAAAACGCTAATAATGAACCAGTTAACGAGATTAACCAATCTGAGCAACACCATGAGGATCAATTTATGACTAAGCAAGATATAGAAAATATCGTTGCTCAAGGAATAGCCAATGCTATTCCAGTAATCCTTGTTGCTGCCCAGAAACCTGCTGAACCTCAACAAATCATTCCTAGTAAACGTACTCAAGAAGATAACTTCAGTAATAGTGTAAATGAAGACAGTAATCATACTAATCATGATAATGATCCACGGCAAGCCCCACTCCCTAAGAAAATGAAAGCTGCAACGCCTGGTTGCACTTACAAAGAATTCCTTGCCTGAAAACCTGCTGAGTTCGCAGGGAATGAAGGGGCAACTGCAGCACTGCGTTGGTTGAAGAAAACCGAAGCAGTACTCATGATAAGCAAATGTGTTGAAGAAGACAAGGTTATGTATGCGTCGCATCTTTTTAAAGAAGGGGCGCTAGAATGGTGGAATACGGTACTTCAAGCCAAAGGAAGAAATATGGCCTATGCCATGAGTTGGGAGGAATTTAAGCAGCTAATAGAAAGAAAATTTTGTCCTGAATACGAAAAAGAACAAATGGCAAATAAATTCCTGAACCATCGGATGGTGGGTGTAGATTGTCGAGGATATACTTCGACATTCTTCGAATATGCTAGAGTGGTACCAACACTGGCTTCGCCAGAACCGGTACTTATTTCTCGCTACATTTGGGGATTGATTGGTGAAATCCGTAATATCGTTAAAGCTGCGAGACCTCGCACTATTGACGATGCGGTAGAATTAGCTAACACCCTAACTGACGAGCTGGTACGCACAAGAGATGAAAACGAAAAGAAGGAATTAGCTCAGAAAATTACCCAAGGATTTCGTGTGGGTAATAATAGCAACTTCAAGAAGAAAGGAACCGGGCAAAATCCTCAACTCCGCCGTTCTGCAGAAATTGCAGAAAGAAACATTTTGGAAAATGCAATGTAACCTGCAACTTTTGCAAAGTTGTAGGACATCGTGAAGAAGATTGCAGAAAGAAAACAAGGGTCTGCTATAACTGTGGAGAAGCTGGGCATTTCAAACCAGAATGCCCTAAGTTGGTCAAACCAGCAGACAATAAAGCCAAACCGACCGACGGAGCTACCAAGAAGAATGTTCGAGCATTCCAATTAACTACTCAGGAGGCAGAACTCATTCCAGATGTGATAGCTGGTACGTTCCTAGTTCACAACGTTTACGCAAAAGTATTATTGGACTCTGGTGCAAACCAAAGTTTTATAAATACTTCATTCTGCTAAGCTCTTAACTTACCCTTAACCAACCTTAGGCAGATTTTTACAGTCGAAACGGCAGATGGGAATTCTATTAACATGGATAAGGTTTTGCAAAAAGAAAATATAGAACTTTCAGGTCATAAATTTCATGCAAACCTATTACCAATGAATTTAGCTGGGTTCGATGTTGTGTTAGGAATGGATTGGTTAGTAGCCAACCATGCTCGAATCCTTTGTGATAAGAACTCTATAGAGATTCGGGTACCCACCGGAGAAGTGATCGGGATTACAGGAGATAAGCTCCGTAAACCCATGAAGTTCATTTCAGTAATGAAAGTTGCTAGTTATGAACGAAAGCAAGGAATAGTATATATGATTTCAGTAATCATTAGTACTAAGGATAAAGAACTTAAGGAGATTCCTGTAATCTCATAATACCCAGATGTATTCCCAGAAGAGTTACCAGGATTACCACCAGATAGGGAAGTAGAATTTAGAATTCATTTAATTCCTGGAACTACACCGATAGCCAAGGCACCTTATCGGTTAGCACCCACAGAAATGCTAGAACTAAAAGAACAATTAGATGAATTGTTAAGTAAAGGATTCATACAACCTAGTTCATCCCCTTGGGGAGCACCAGTGTTGTTTGTAAAGAAAAAGGATGGTTCGATGCAAATGTGTATTGATTATAGGGAACTGAATAAGGTTACAATTAAGAATCGATACCCATTACCTAGGATTGATGATTTTTTTAATCAACTTCAAGGGGCTAGATACTTTTCTAAGACCGACTTACGCTCCGGATATCATCAATTGAAGGTACAAGAAGAAGACATACCTAAAACTGCTTTCAGAACTAGGTATGGTCATTACGAGTTTACAGTCATGCCCTTTGGACTAACGAATGCACCTGCAGCATTCATGGACATGATGAATAGAATCTGTAAACCGTATTTGGATAAATTTGTAATTGTCTTCATTGACGATATACTCATTTATTCCAAAAGTCAGGATGAACACTGTCAGCACTTACATGCACTCTTAACTTTGTTAAGAAAAGAAAAGCTTTACGCCAAATTCTCGAAGTGTGAATTTTGGTTACAGGAAGTGCAATTTTTAGGATACATGGTGAACCACAAAGGTATTCACGTAGATCCCTCTAAAATAGAAGCAATTACTAAATGGAAGGTCCCACAGTCAGCCATGGAAATTAGAAGCTTTTTAGGATTAGCTGGATACTATAGACGCTTTATTAAGGATTTTTCTAAAATAGCGGTGCCATTAACTAAGCTAACCTGTAAAGCGGTTAAGTTTGAATGGGGACCTAAGCAAGAAGAAGCCTTTAGGATTTTAAAGCAAAAGTTAACAAATGCTCCAGTTCTAGCCTTACCAAAAGGAACAGAAGATTTTGAAGTATACCGTGATGCTTCAAAACTAGGATTTGGATGTGTGCTAATGCAACGCAAGAAGGTAATTGCGTATGCCTCAAGGCAATTGAAAAAGCACGAAGAAAACTATACGACTCATGACTTAGAGTTAGGAGCCATAATTTTTGCCCTTCAAAATTGGAGACATTATCTGTATGGAAGTAAGTTTACTGTCTATACGGATCATAAAAGTTTAAGGTACATATTTGGGCAAAAAGAGTTAAACATGAGACAAAGGAGATGGATGGAAATATTAAGCGACTACGACTGTGATATTCAATATCACGATGGAAAGGCAAACGTAGTTGCAGATGCCTTAAGTCGTAAGTATCATGAGAAACAACGACGGGTTCGTGCTCTTAGATTAAATCTACAGTTAGATTTAATGGAACAACTAAAGAATGTTCAAGAAACAGCAATCAAGAACGATGCTGAAGGAATGAAAGGACAAGTAAAAGAATTAGAGCAAGGAAATGATGGAATCTAGAGATCCACAAGAAAAGGATATGGGTACCTAAACAGGGAGAATTAAGAGATAAGACTTTAGAAGAAGTTTATAAATCTAGGTATACTGTGCATCCCGGTAACAATAAGATGTACCAAGATTTAAGGAATAATTTCTGGTGGATAGGTATGAAAAAGGACATAGCTAGATATGTTTCTAACTGCCTTACTTGTTCACAAGTTAAGGCTTAACACCAGAAACCTTCGGGTCTACTTCAACAACTAGAAATGCCTGTATGGAAATGGGAACTCATAACAATGGACTTTGTTACTAAGTTACCCAAAACCAGAAAAGGTAATGACGCGATTTGGGTAATTGTGGATCGATTAACCAAATCAGCTCATTTTCTACCCATGAAGGAAACCTTTAGCATGGAAAGATTAGCCAAATTGTATGTAGACGAAGTAGTATCCTTACATGGAGTTCCACTCTCCATTGTATAGGATAGGGATAGTCGTTTCACTTCCCATTTTTGACAAGTTTCCAGAAAGCAATGGGAACACGACTAAATTTAAGTACGGCATATCATCTTCAAACAGACAGACAAAGTGAAAGGACGATACAAACCCTGGAAGACATGCTCCGAGCATGTGTGATAGATTTTGGTGGAAACTGGGACGATCACCTACCTTTGATCGAATTCTCCTATAATAATAGTTATCATGCAAGCATTGAAGTTGCCCCATTCGAAGCCCTATATGGATGAAAGTGCAGAACTCCAGTTTGCTGGGCAGAAATAGGAGAAAGTCAATTATCAGGTCCTGAAATCGTGCAAGAGACCACCGACAAGATTACTCAAATCAAGGAAAGACTAAAGACTGCTCGAGATCGTCAAAAGAGTTATGCCGATAATCGACGCAAGCCACTGGAATTTCAAGTCAAAGATAAGGTACTTTTGAAAGTTTCTCCTTGGAAAGGAGTAGTTCGGTTCGGTAAGAAAGGAAAGCTAAGTCCACGATACGTAGGACCATTTCCAGTAATCCAACGTATAGGACCAGTTGCCTATCGCTTACAACTACCAGAAGAACTAGCTGGAGTACATGATGTATTTCATGTATCCAATCTCAAGAAATGTCTATCAGACGAATCCTTGGTGGTACCTCTTCAAGACATAGAGGTAAATGATAAGTTAAAATTCATAGAAAAACCACTTCAAATAGAAGACCGAAAGATCAAGTTTCTAAAGCACAAACGACTAGTGTTGGTCAAAGTCAAATGGGATTCAAGGAGAGGACCTGAATATACTTGGGAGCTAGAATCAGAAATGAAACGGAAATATCCTCAATTATTCCAGTAAATCTCGAGGACGAGATTTTTATTAAGGTGGGGAGGATGTAACAATCTCATCAAAAAGTCCTATTTATTATTTTATTTTGTCCAAAAGGAGACCCTAATTAAGACCCCCCAAGTAATCCTGCATAAACCCTAAAATTTTCAGAACAATCGGAATCAGGATCAGGGTCCCTAAAACTCAAGGGGGTAAACCCTAGTTAGTATTATCTAGACAGTTTTACGTGTAAAAAGAATTTTAACGAACAACCAACTCAGCAAGCCTACCAAGACACGGGGCTACCCTATGGTAGGGTGGCACCCCTCGCGCCACGCGACAGCCCCTCGCGCCACGCGAGGGGACTGTTTTTCAGATATAAATAGAGGGGTGTGGGACTTGATTTCTGGCTTCGGTTCGACGTAAAAACTCAATACGTACGTTGAGATATTGTCTAAATACTACAGAAACACACACAATCTCGAATTTCCGCCGCGATAACAGGGTAATAACTCGATCGCTACTACGATTCAATGTCCGATCGATTGAAACTATCCAATGGATGTTTAAGTGCTGCCCAAATTAGGGTTTATACTTTGTCATTCGTCGTGAATTCGATGGATGTTTAAGTATCGCGCTTTGTCATTCGTTGTGAAGGTTTTCATCTCGTGAGTTATCATAAATGTTGTATTAGTTACTGACCTAGTTTCGTGTGCATTGTTATATTGAATTAGGTTAACAGGCTAATCAGTAGGCTAAACTCTGCCAGTATAAATCTGCAATGTGAGTCATTCTCTTTTTATCAAATTTGATTTCAAAATCATGTTTGCTTTCAAAGTTATAATTACATGGATTAAGTCTTTGCAGTCTCCAAATTACAGCCGGTATGTGGGGTTTTGTATACAATACTTGATAACCGTCACCATTGGACAACGGGTTAGCCAAGGGGTGATATAACCATAGTCACAGACACCATTGGACAACGAGATAGCCAATAGGTGGTCGAGTGATAAATACCGTGGGTAGATGGTTGATATATAGAAACATTGTAATCGCTCTTAATACTGTAAATTATAACAAAGCGTCGTTTTTAGTAAAAAGAATGATTCACCAGTATTTCCCCGCTGACAAAACCTTTTTCAAACATGTTTCAGGTGATCTGTTGTGATCCAGGAAAAGTGCCGCGAAGCACTACCAGCTTAAGGAAGTGGCTCAATATAAATAAAGAAACATGTTTTGTAAAATAAAGATTTTCCAGTGAAATCACCTTATTGTAAACTACCGGGGTTTTATCCCGAATTATGAAATAAAATAATCGGGCATTTTCCGTTTTAAAAAGATCCTGCTAAAATCTTCCGCTGTCAACTCAATTAAATAAATACCACGGGATTTTCTGTCCCGCGGCTCCTGAACCAGGTCAAACCGGGCCGGGGGCCGTGACACCCTACCCCTACACTTCCACAAAAAACCGCTACTAAAACCCATTCCACCGCCAAAAAGGTCACCCCCAAGTGTTCCGTTCCAGATACCAATTGCCTCACGAGCCACCCAAACTTACCCTTGCTGGCTAGCTGATGACTTGATCTCCCCTTACAATGACCACCCCATGGTACTTCCCATGTTGAACCACCACGAAAACCAACACCATCATCAAAGTTATCAGCAACATTGGTTGAAAAACTTTTATGACTTGGATATTCTGAATACAAAATACTAATTGGTTACTTCCATGCGTATGTTAGACCACCGGAATGGCGACCGCCATGGGAACCACCTTGGCAGCCGGTTGTGACTACACCAAACTCTTTTGGGAGAGTCGAATGGCGACCCACGTGGGAGTTCATACCGTCCTTGAGGACAAGGAAGTTTTCGAGCGGTGGGCATTGATACGTGCACAACTACCCCACATAACCATGCTCCACTACTTGTTTATTTTCCATTGTTTCCAACTATTTATTTTATGCACGTAGCAATTAGATTAGGTCATTCGACTCATTCCATTGCGGTAGAATAGGTTCTTTTGGGCGCGGTTTTTGGGGTAGTTTTGTGGTGACGATGGGTGCGTTTTTTGGTCGCCATTCGACTCTCCCAAAAGAGTTTGGTGTAGTCACAACCGGCTGCCAAGGTGGTTCCCATGGCGGTCGCCATTCCGGTGGTCATGCACTAGTTAGTTGTTTTTTTATACCCATTTGTTAGAGTTAGTGGGTTAGTGGTACTTTTTACTTTGCAGTTATTTTCTTTCATTGTGTAGCCTTTTATAAAGGCCATTTATGTTATGAATGAATCAAGAGAAAATTAATTTTATTGTTTTCATTTCCCACAATGCATGCATGAAATTAGGACCACTCATTGCATTTCTCCACTACTTGCATTAATTTAGGAACACTTCATAGCACTAATACTTCCTTATAAATTGTAATCCATTTTGCATTGAATATTAAGAAGATTATTGAAAAAGTATTGTTTCGTTTCTCTTATCTAGTTCTTGGAGCCTAACTCACTCAACGAGTCTCTTGGGAGATTAGCTATCTCGAATTAGCTTCTATCACATCATCACTCCATTGTCCAACTCTCGTGTTTAACTTAGAGTTTTCAGCTTACTTTTGAATGTCATCCCCCTAGGTAAATAATTTTCATTCATTTTCTTATAATTCTATAACTAATGTTTTTTTTAAACGAATTTACTTTGAAAGTAATCAAAAGAGTTGTGTTTAACTATTAAAAGTCATAAATAAAACAACTATGATTGAATTAAAAAGAGAAAATTACCATTTTAGTCCTTAATGTTTAACAAAATTGTCACTTTAGTCTAAATAGCTTTTTTCTTGTCATTTTAGTCCAAATAGTTTTGTTTGCTGCCATTTTAGTCCGAATAGTTTTGTTCTCTGTCATTTTAGTCCTAGACGTTTGTCATTTTTTTGTCATTTTCATCCAACCCACTAACTACATTTAAAAAATTTAGTTAATTTAGGTGAATTTTGATCAAACCACATTTTCTTTCTTTTTTTGCAGGTACGATGGTATGGGGGTGGTGTGGTGCCGGTTTACAGTGAAGATGATGACAGTGGTTTTTGGTTTTACGATGATGGGGGTGGTGTTGGTTGATGACGTGGGTGACGTAAACGTGGCCAGTGGTGGTAGAAATGGTGAATGGTGATGGTGGTGGGGTAGGGTGGGTGGTGACGGTGCAGGCGGGTGGTGACGATGATAGAAGGTTGTGGTGGGTTGGGTGGTGGGAGGTGGTGGTCGATGAAAATGGCAAAAAATGACAAATGTCAGGGACTAAAATGGCAGAGAACAAAAATATTTAGACTAAAATGACAAAAAAAAAATATTTAGACTAAAATGTCAACTTTGATCAAAGCCTCGTGAACTAAAATGGGACAATTTACTCAATTAAAAATAAATTTTATAACCAAGATATTAATTTAGGGTGGGGTATGGTTTGCGGGGAGTTAAGCGGGGAGGGGGAGTCACCGAGCGGTGACCATACCCTGATGTTGAAGTGTTTCGGTGAGTGGGTGAGAGATGATAAAAAACGGTGTGTAATCATCGAAGTGATTGAAGAGTGATGGAGGAGAGAGAGGAGAGAACAACCAATCAAAAGTGAAAATCACTCAAACACCCTAGAGTGATTAACCATACCTAGCGTTTGAGTGCAAAATGGGGAGTGGAACGGGGAGTTGACATGGCATAATATTATTGGTAGAGAATCACTCAATCACCCTAGAGTTTTTTTTTTTTGAACGGCAAATTTGGATCACTGACGGACCACTGGAGTATCATCGTGCCACCAGCGGAACCACCCGATCATATCCATCTCCACTAGGCATAATGCCTATACACCAATTCAGGAGAAAACCCAATAAATATGGAAAAACCCCCCATTGTAGGAATCGAACCCAAAACCTATTGATCCCAAAGTCTTATCCCACCCTAGAGTGATTAACCATATCCCCACCCTTATTAGTGATTTTCCCACTTAAAGCAAGTACGGTGAATTGGCCTATGAAACAAGGGAAAATTACGGCAGTAGCCGCTTGACCAGGCGTTTTACCAAAATAGCCATTTGACCAGGCATAAAAAAGCCCGGTCACGCTCCCCCATCCAAGTGAACTCTCATTTTTATGCACCTTCAATCCAGCCACAACCAAGCGGACACGTGTCCCTCTTACCTGAACCGGCTTTATGCCGCTACACGTCAGCCGAGCCGCTTCGCGCCCCTGCCCCACAAGCTAGCCAAGCCGCTACAAGTACAAGCCATGACCTTTCAAGCCCAAGCCGAGCCGTTTTAAAAACTCTTTTTAAATTTCAGTAGTATTTTTTAAAAAAATATCAAAAAAATATGTCAAATTGGTTTTTGAAGTATAGGTGGGACAAATTTTTTCAATGTTGTATTTTTTAAGAAAATGACGTTTTTCTTAGCTTTAAAAAACCGAATCCCATACAGAAGGAGTTCTCTACTCTGTCTTCTCTCCTTTTCTATGGAACCTCTCGGTTTTATGCCAATTTTTTCATCGGGTGGGTTACCTCTCGGTTTTATGACGTTTTGCAAAATCCAGATGTTATATATATAGTTACGAAATTATACATAAAAACACATGTAAAGGCTTGGGCATGTGTTGAAAGCTCATAAATTCAAATGAAACGGCTTGGGGGTAGGTGGCATGCTGAAGCGGCTTAGATCCAGGGTGTAGCGGCTTGGGATGGGGCGAAGCGGCTCGGCTTGGCCATGAAGCGGCTCGGCTTGGCAGTACCACAAAGCAGCATAAATCAGAGATTGGGCGAAGCGGCTCGGCTTGTACTTGTAGCGGCTCGGCTGACGTGTAGCGGCATAAAGCCGGTTCAGGTAAGAGGGACACGTGTCCGCTTGGTTGTAGCTGGATTGAAGGTGCATAAAAATGAGAGTTCACTTGGATGGGGGAGTGTGACCGGGCTTTTTTATGCCTGGTCAAATGGCTATTTTGGTAAAACACCTGGTCAAGCGGCTACTGCCGTAATTTTCCCATGAAACAAACCTAATCCTTTCCTGGTATGGTAAGCAGGTATATAACTTAACCAGCAACACCGACACCACCTTATCGGCTTATCCCCTCACCTTTCACTCACCAATTCCCACCCCTGCGGCGGCGCGTGCATGGCCACCTCCTGCTCCACCCTCCACTACTATCTAGTCAACCACCCAACAATCACCAACTTCGAGTGGAAACCAAACCAAACATGGGGCGCCTCCCCTCTCTTCCTCTCCACAACCCTCTTCACCTACCTCCTCCTCACCTTCACCCTCCGGCGCGTGCCCCTCACCCCCATCTCCCCCACGGTCCTCCGCCTCATCTCCGCCGCCCACAACCTTTTTCTACTCATCCTCTCCCTCATCATGGCCGTCGGATGCTCCCTCTCCACCCTCTCCCAAATGCCTAACCACCGTTGGCTCTTCTGCTTCCCACCCAATCACACCCCGCCACGTGGCCCTATCTTCTTCTGGGCCCACATCTTTTACTTCTCCAAACTTGTTGAATTCATAGACACTTTTCTCATCATAATTTCCGGAAGTAATCGACGGCTGTCGTTCCTCCACGTGTACCATCATTCAATAGTGGTTGTCATGTGTTATGTGTGGCTTGCAACATCCCAGTCACTGTTCCCTGTGGCGCTTGTTACCAATGCCAGTGTTCATGTGCTAATGTACGCTTATTACTTGTTGTGTGCTATCGGGTACCGGCCGTGGTGGAAGGTTATGGTTACAAACTGTCAGATTGTTCAGTTTGTGTTTAGCTTCTTGGTGTCGGGTTTGATGTTGTTTTACCATTTTAGCGGGTCGGGTTGTTCTGGGTTTTATGGTTGGTGTTTTAATGCGGTTTTTAATGCCTCTCTTTTGGCTCTTTTTGTTAACTTTCATTTTAAGAATTATACTAGAAAGGACAAGGCGAAAGGGTTGTGATTTTATTTTATGGAATAAGAGTTGTAAAAGATATTGTACGCCGGCTAATGTGAAGGCACCCGGATGAGGAGGAAACTATTAATAAATTTTTCATGATTGGTTATGGAGTTTTTATATTTTTATGCTTTTGATGTTCGAAGCTCTGTTATGATTTGAGGATGTATTTGATGGTATGGTGTATTGGTATGTATTGATGAGGTGTTTGTGAGTCTACTAACACTGTGTTCCAGAGTTTACTAAGGGAAGGAAATGAAAAGAAACAAAAAGAAGGTAAAAATATTTTGTGTTCCAGAGTTTCATTTAAGGAAGGAAAATAAAGGAAAAAACATGTCGTGTTTTCGAGTTTCATTTAAGGAAGGAAATGAAAGGAAAATTAGGCTAAATTCTTTATTTTTTATTTATTTCCGATTTGAGAGGAAATGGTGAGAAAGACATCTTTTTTTTTCCTTTCTCGTACTTTCCTTTCTCACTTTTACTTTCTTTTATTTTCCCTCGTTAAGTTAACTCAGGAATAGAGCGTAATAGCAGCCCCAATAGGGCATTTTTACCCATTTTAAAGGCTGATGTGGCTGTTTTTAGCTATTGGGGACTCATACTTGGCTTCCATTTTTTAGATCCATTTTTTGTAGACAAACTAAAAAATGAATAAAATGTGGGGGATGGTGTCAGCTGGTGGGTCTGGTGGGAGGGTTGGGTATAATATTAAAAAAAACCAAATTCTTTTTATTTAAAATTGGTGATGATGTGACGTTATATTTAGGTGTTTTTAAGATTTTGTTATTAGACCATGTGTAGTGGTATATATGAATAATGCCCCCACTCATGGGCATTGTGCGACACGTGTCATCCCAGTCAGCAAAGGGGAATTATAGGCGTTTTTCACAAATGGGCGTAGTGGGATAATGACCAATAATGCCCCATCAATTGACTACCCAATTATTTAAAAAATAAAAATAAACTAAATAATATTATTTGGAATATTCTTACTGGCCAAACAAGAATTGAGAAAGATGCAATGGCGTGTTTTAAAAAACGCCGGTGCCATTTTTTTCTCGAATCACGCTAAATAACGCCGGGGTGTAGTGGTTGTCGGGCGTGTTCCGACCTTTTTTTTGAATTTTTTTTACAAACAACGCCCCATTACGGGCGATCTTAGGTGGATTTTGAGTGTTTTTTAAGAATGGATGTTTTTTATGATTTGACGCTAACTAAACACGTTTTTCGATGTTTTTATGTTATTGTGGATGCTCTAAAAAGTTTAACTGCTCATATCTAGACAGAGCATTGGTGCATTGTAAAGATGTAATAAAGTGTATTTTTTTACATGATTTACAACACTTGTGTATTAAAAATATTTAGATAGTGTTTGGTATACAGGAATAAGAAGTGGAATGGAATAGATCATTACAGGGAAAAAATATTTAGATAGTGTTTGGTATACAGGAATAAGAAGTGGAATGGAATAGATCATTACAGGGAATTAAGAAAGGGGTGTTTGGTTGGTAAATAGAATCACTCATTCCATAAAACATTTCATTCTCTCAAAATAATTTTTTCCACCCCATGTTTTTTTTCATTCCATCCACTCGTGCCCCATTTATCACCAAAACCACAACCCGCCATCTTCGCCGCTGCCACCACCACCACTGACGCCATTGTCGCCTCCACCCGCAACCCGTCACCGCCTCTGTCGCCACCCCGACAGCCACCACCGCCTACCAAACAATACACAATAATAATTCATTTTATTTTCATACGGTAACCAAACATAACAGTGAATGGTAATAATTCATTGCATTCCCTCGTCTATTTCATTACCCCATACCAAACAGACTTAGGTACTTGAATATGTGTTGTAAAGTGAATAATATATGCCATTGAATAATCATAATTATTTTTAAATAAATAACCGATTAACTGTTATTAAACAATAGAAGTTAGGGTTTGACTACAAAACAAGTAAAACTAATAAATAAAATGAGGAAAGGCATATTATCTTCAAATTTTGTTAATCAAAAGATCCAAAACGAATCAAATAATGCAGATCCAAACACCCCCAAAGATGGTTGCCAGAATTCTTGCTAGAAGTAGATTCATTTATTATACTGAAAGATTTAGGGAATGGTGGGGGAGTTTTTAAGAATTTTGATTGCATCTTTTTAATATCCAATTGATAATTTCTGGACTTACAATTGATATCAGAGCCTAAGAAGTCTTTCGAAGACTCGGTTTGTTGGATATTACATCGAAGAACAAGAAAAAGTGTTTGCAGATTCGAAGAACGTCAAGCAGATTCGAAGAACACGAAGAATAGCTTGAAGATTGAAAAAAGTTTAAAAATTCTCTGTTTTTGATCTGTTTTGGGACGAATTGAGTGGTATTTGCATGTTTTTCGGGATTATTCGTGGAAAGAATCAACAGAAATTGAATTTCGAATCAATTCCTTAGTTTTCGGGATTTAGTTTGATTGATTTTTCTACAAAAATAGTTGTGTACGGGTTAAAGATTGTTAGTGTGCGACATGGAGTGTAAAGATTGGTAGTGTGCGACCTGGAGTGTACAGATTGTTAGTGTGCGACCCAGGCCCAACAGTCAGTGTGCTGCCCAGCTGTAATAACCGAAAATAATAATAATAATAATAATACTAACTTTTTTTCTATTTAAATAAAACTTTTTTACTTCCCGATTTTGGAAAGGCTTCCAAGCAGCTTGGGGAACGCGATTGAAGTTTAGTACCGCTTTCCACCCGCAGACAGATGGACAATCAGAGCGCACGATCCATACTTTGGAAGACATGCTCCGTGCTTGTGCACTTGAATGGACTGGAAATTGGGAGGAATATTTGTGTCTTGTTGAGTTTGCCTACAACAACAGTTGGCAAGCAAGTATTGGTATGACACCTTTTGAACTCTTATACGGTCGGAAATGTCGAGCACCTATATGCTGGGAAGAAGTTGGAGAAAAGATCATTGAAGGACCCGAGTTGGTCCAGCTTACTAATGAGAAAGTCACCATTGCACGCGAGAAACTGAAAGAAGCACATAGTCGACAAAAGAGCTACGCAGATCAACATCGACGGGCACTCGAATTCAATGTTGGTGACCATGTATTTCTAAAAGTATCACCGTGTCGTGGTATCCGTAGATTTGGTATTAAGGGAAATCTTAGCCCTCGTTTTATCGGTCTGTTCGAAATTCTAGAGAGAGTTGGAAAGGTTTCGTATCGTCTAGCATTACCGCCTCAACTCTCGCATGTTCATAATGTCTTTCATGTATCCTTGCTGAGAGGATACAATTATCACCTGCTAGACGTCATTAGTTATCCGTTGCATACCATTCATGAGGATCTTTCTTATGAGGAAGAACCTGAAGCTATTTTAGACCGTCAGGAAAGGGTTATGCGTAGGAAAGTGATTCCTTTCATTAAGGTTCTGTGGAAGAACCATACTGAACGAGAAGCAACGTGGGAAATCAAGGAATCAATGCGTTCTGCATATCCTAGTCTTTTCGAGTCATAGAATCTTTAGTCCAGGTAACTGTGAACCTTGCTTTGTTTGTGTGGTGAAATTTCAGTTCTTTCTGTGTTTACTTATATTCTGATTTATATGAGTATCTCTGTGATTAACTATATGTGGTAGATATTAGTATCGATAGTTACTCCGTTATCCGTTGATTTTTCTTATGGTTTTGTACGTATGGTGGAAGGACCATTAGGGCATGGTTGTAAGGTAATTGACAATTATGGTCATGAACATAATTGTGAATTACAGGTACAAATGTGTAATAACCGAAAATAATAATAATAATACTAACTTTTTTTCTATTTAAATAAAACTAGAAAATAACAACAATAATTGAAATACATACTCTAGCTTGCAAATGGGAAACTTGCAATTGTAAAGGACAGGTAAAGTTGTCAGGCAATTGGATTGAAATGAATGGTTGTGAATTTATTTAAATAAAATATTATAAGCATGAATTATTTCATGCAACTTGACCTTTAGAAATGTGTGCAAAGTTTCATCAATGAGAACATTTCATTTCCCTCTATAAATAGAGAGTTTGATCCTCTTGCAAAACATCCTCAACATCCTTCAAACACTACACATTTTCCCATCAACTCTAACTAAGAAAAGAAAACCCGGTTCCGGTAACCGAAACCAAACACCATACCGACATCACTTTTCATTCACCACCATGCATACTAAACCACTTAACTATCTCTACTAAACCACTTGAAGCTTTAACCACGAAAACCGTACCACCCGAAACCATTTCCGGTGAAGAAATACTAGTTCCGGTGATACATGCGTACTTTCCGACGACGTCTTTCGTAACCGAAACGTGATTTTGACCAAGGTAACCATAAACTAAATCCTTATTTTTGATACTTTAAGGTTAATCTATAATGAAAATGGAATTTAGAAATTATTATGTAAATGTTAGTTTTCTATAAAAGATGATGAAAAAGAAGATAAACCAGTGAACTGAGTAAATAAATAAATAATGAAGCTGTTTGTTCACAAGGGCTCCTGTAGCCCAGTTGGTTCAACAGTTGGTCTACAACCCAGATGTCTCAAGTTTGAATCCTGCTGGAGACATATATTTTTACCAGATTCTGATATAATGCACCAGATCTGATGCAATATCAGATTTTCGGATGAGATCTGATGCAATATCAGAATTTCTGATGAAACATCAGAATTTTATAAAAGCATCAGAATTTCTGATAAATGCACCAGAATTCTTATATAAAACATCAGAAGTCGTAAATCAAGCATAAATAACTAAGTGGTCCACTGGTTAAGGCTCTAACTTATACCCTAGAGGTCTTGAGTTCGAATCTTGGAAGAGACATTCTTTTTAATACACCAGAATTATATTTAAACGCATCAGAATTCTAGTTAAACCCACCAGATTTTAGAATATTCATTAGAAAGTGGTGTAGTCTAGGTGGATAAGTCTTGGGACTTAGAAACTAGAGGTCTTGGTTTCAAACCTTGCTAGTGACATTATATTTTGTTATCAGATTATATGTTTTATGAATCATATTTTAATTAATGACATCAGATTACTTGTTTAAATAACCAGATTTTATAAGATTAATATTAATGATAAAGTGGCTTACTGGTTAAAACCTTTTCTTACAACCTTTAAGTCACAAATTCAAATCTTGCAACTAACATTGATTTTAATTAACTTCTATTTTATTTAAGCATATATTAAATTATTTTACAACAAAAAACAACATTATTTCCATTAATAAATAAAATGAATACATGTACGTATTCTTTAATCTAAGCAAAACTAATTCATGATTACTTAAGACAAACTTGAGGTTTTAAACTAGACATGAATTAAACAAACAAATTACATATATACTTTTTATGTACGGGCACAACCTTATAAAATATATGGACACGATGTAGGTTTATACGAACACGCTTTGAAAAGCTTATATATTTTTAAGACAACAATCAAGAAACAAGGTACGGATCCTCCCTTTGTTATATGGTTCGTTTGCTATAAACCCTTATTTATAATATATGTATGTATATATATATATATATATATATAGGGTCGGGATTTAGAGAAAACAATAGAAAGTGTGAGAACGGTGAGAACGCTTATTAATCGTCCGATCAAAACAATCTATGGACTAGATTGGCGCGGTGGCATTTTCGTAAATAACATCAATTTTATTACGTGGACGCGCTTCAATAAGGGTAAAAGCGTCTTTTGACCACTCCAAACAAAACGCCATCTCATGAAAATAAAACGCCAAAACAAAAATCATACAGCATTCTGCTAAAAAAACGTCATTAGATATAAAACGCCAAACTTAATTATAGTAAAATCCCGCCTAAAAAAACCGTCAAAAAAATCCTATATATACAACAACTCAGACCTTCAATTAAAAAACACAAACAAAAACCCCAAACGCCATATTTAATATATACCATTCGACTGATAAACGCCAGAAACCCCAAAAATCAAATATATTGCTGTCAATAAAGTGTAGCTGTATGGTGTGGACAACATTGTCAGTTATCTTTCTTAACTGAGGATTAACAATGTTATCCAACACCATACAGCAACACTTTATTGATTTTAGCATGATCAAATTTACAATTTTAAGATGGTTTATTTTGGGGCATTCTTTTTCTCGGTAAAACGCCAAAAAGATAACCTTTTTGGTTGAAAGGGTGTAAACTCAATAACATTTTGCTGCATGAGATGGTAAAAAATTATAGAAAAAGAGGCTGATTTCATACGAAAGCCGAAACAGCCAGTGAAGATTTGAAGATCAATATTCTTTTGTTTAATTTTCTTTTTCAGTTGATTGTTATTTAATTAACAACGTCATATCTAATAAAAACGCCAAAAAGGCAAATGTCTTGCACCTTTGGCGTTTATCAAAACATCATAAAATTACTTTGGACAAGTATTATAAAAAAACTTTTTTTTATGTATTCTTTTTTTATTTTCCTTTTGAGTTGATTGTTGTATAATAAAAACGCCATATCAAATAAAAACGCCAAAACAACCAAAATGCTTGTTTAAACGATATCATCCCGTTAAACGCCCCCCAAAACTCCAAAACTATAATAAAATTAGTTTGAAAAAGCATTATAAAAAACCTAAAAAAATAAAAAATAAAAAACAAACTTTAAAATGTAACTAGAAACAGTAACTTCAAATCAGAAAAACTGAAGATAGGGAAAATTTATTATATTAGAATCTAAAACGCCAAACTTGAAAGATGGGACGTGTTACAGACTTCAGAGATAAAGTCAGTCAAAAACAATAATTACAAACAGTAACTGAAAAGACAAATACTTTATTATAATAACGCACCGCCTAACTTAGGCGCCAAAAAGAGATCCTATAACATGATACATCTCAGCAACTTCCATTTGATCAAACCAAAAAAATAAAAAATAAATAAACAAACGCCAATACTACTAAATACCACTCACTGTAAAACGCCAAAAAAAATCAAAGATGGCTAATATGCTTTTTTGGATATTCAGTATTGTTATTCGTCAAGTTTCACTGAATGAATTGTTAGCGGAGCCGAGTAACTTAAAAATTTTTTGCTGCATGAGATGGACAAAAATTCAAGAAAAAAATACTAATGCCAGTCATATGGCATTTTGTATTTTTTTGTTCTTGAAGAAGGCTTGGATGAGGATAAGAGATCAATGACACTGAAGAGTAGGATGATGATAAAGATGAAGATCAACATGAAGAAAAAGCGCCACCCACACGTCATAGATCTATGACCCCAAACATCCACAAAAAAACAACTTCAACAGACGAGCAGGCAAAAAAATCAAACCGATGGGTTTGTTAAGTTTTACATAAAACGCCATATTTTGATGTCAGTTCTTGTACTATTAAAGAACAAATAGACTGATGACAGTGAATATTGTGAAGAGAGATCCGTTTAGGATTTTTAATTTAGTTTCTTTGCTTGTATTTTGTTTCTAATGGGGCTGAAATATAATCCAACAATTGTAAAACGCCAAAAAGTTTATAAGAAATAATAGAATAATGGGCCAACTTGTTTAAAACGCCTTGAAAAACGTCATTCAAATAGATTTCCTGACCCCTGGGTTACAATGGCATACGATTTGAATAAACGCCATAAATGTTAAAATGTTAATAAGATGAAACCATTAAACGCCATTAAATATTGAATTTGGTTAACGCCAAAAATCTTAAAAACCAACAATATTGGGAAAAGCGGAACTGGAAAAGCAAAAGATGAAAGGACAAAAAAGCCCCTCCACCCTTTTCTAAGCAGCGTGACACGTGTTAGGCCAGGAAGCGTTCTCACCGTTCTCACACTTTTGAGCGTTTTCTCCTGATCCCGTTTCTATATATATATATATATATATATATATATATATATTGAAAACTCCAACGTCTTTGAGCCTCGATTCAATTGATTGTCCGTTAATTTCTTACTCCGATTAAAATTATTATTCAACTTGACAACATGCGATAAGTTTATGATTATATTGTGCCCATTATCGCTTGTTTCGATACTTATATATCTGTTAATGTTAGTGTTATATTTATTTCTGATTATCTGAGATCTGCTACCCTAAGCTCTCCGGCTCCTCACATAGCGACTAGGTGGCGTATGGATATTTCCTAGGTATGTTTCTGGAGATGGATGTCGGGTAGGCCAATACGCTCCGTCTCATGTGACAGACTTTGTGGCTGTCACCTCTGTTTTGATTTTGGGTACATCCGTATGATATGATTCAATTCAGTTATATTTTATGTTTTGCTGTGTTGTGCTTCTTGTCAGTGATATCATTTCAGTCGTTTATTTGTTTGCTATTTGAGCCTATTATTCCGTACTGGGCGTTTGGCTTATTCTGTATATTTCATTTCACTACAGGTTCACAGGTTACTTTGGGCGGGTGAAGAGTGAAGAATAAACCCTAGGATTCTAACCGAAGATTTTTATCACTTTTATAAAATAAATATGTATTTTGGGCCTTAGGGCTATGAACCATATTTTGAAATGTAAGCCTAACTTTAATTAATGGAATTATGACTTCTGTTCTGATCCACTATTATAGTGACACGTCAACCCATCCGGGTTGGGGTGGTACACCAGCAGTTAGTGTGCGATCCAGTAGCAAGTGTGCGACTCAGACTCTACGTGTGTGGCCCAACAATTAGTGTGCGGTCCAATTATCAGTGTGCGGCCCAAGAAATAGAGTGTGCGGTCCAATATACCAGTGTGCAGTCCAATATACTAGTATGCGCAGAGGTGGAATTTTAACCAGCTGACGTGTTCGGTTTTAAACATTTTTAAGTGCAGAATTTGATCTGCAAACAATCTTGGCAAACCGACTGCACGGTTGATCTTTTATGACCATACCATTTACACATGAAGTCAAGTCATGATCGTAGAGCTCATAGCAACTACACACCTGAAATGATGTTGACCTTCATGGCAATACTTAAGACACTAGAAATAAAATACAGTATTGACCTTTGTGACAATACATGTATTAGAGACTATTAGGGTTCGCGGGTAAATTGGTATTTTGAGATATGTGACATTTTGGGACTTTGGGAATTAAAAAATATATGATATTTTGAACCATGTGACATTCTGAAGCAATTGTTATTTTCGAGACTTTTGGCTTTCTGGAACTTTTTGGTATTTTGAAACTCTTGTTATTTGTGAAAGACGTACTTTGAAACACATAAACCTGTGAACTCACCAACTTTATAGTTGACGTTTTTAAACATGTTTTTCTCGGGCTTTATCTTTAGCAACGACACGGTTGAAATAGGTGGAACATTAGGATTGGGAATCATTGAAGACACTTAGTTTGAAAGGCGTTCATTCTTTAAAGGTCTTAGTTTATTTTTCTATTGCACTGTATTGATACAAGTCGTTTCACACCGCCCCAGTTTTGTAGGTGTGACATTAACTTACCAACTCCTTATAGTTCATACTCCATAATGACACATGTACAAAGCTAGGGGATAAATATGTTTTCTTAATTTGTCATTAATTAAACGCTAACAATGGATGGATTAACATTGTTTGAAACCCTACAATTATAATGTGTAGTAAATGTAAAGCATTTAAAGGTTATACAAATTTATAAAGGTTCAAGTGGATGTTAACTAATCCCCTCTACGTCCTTTCCCAGATTCTCCAATCATGAGTTGATACACTATGAATTTATCTTTAACTCGGGAAATCATCGGTACAAAGCATTTCACTAATCAAGGTGTCACACCCCAACCGATGGCGGAAACATCGGGGTGCGGCACTAAGCGATTCAGATTGTTCAGAAGTTTCCACAACACACTAAAAATGTCAATATAGATTAATCAAGATTCATATTAAATTGTCTAAAACATCAACCACGCATCAAAAGTATAAAGTACATAACATTAAACATTGTTCAATTTCTCAAATTAACTAGGTGAGTTTCTAAGTGTCATCCTAGCTTGTTTCTTGGCTCCAGCATCCTATCAGCCTGCAACATGTATTAAAATAATGTCAATACAATAATGTATTGGCGAGTATACAAGTTTGAGTATATAATATCATAATAGTTTAAAAGACTCATATCCGTCATGTAAACATATAAAAGTTTCAGCCATGCTAGTTTACGCAGTCTGTGTGATAGCCCAAGAATCCCAATGCGTTTAAAAGCTCTTCCCCGAGATTAATGGGAAGATAAATGTCTCCTCCTAAAAATACCCCCGAGAATAATGGGGAGGTGCATTACTCCTATAGCGCTACTATTGTTAAGGCGGAACTACACACAAAGATTAAACGTTCACATAGCATAAAGTATCAAGAATCCAAAAAGTATAAAGTTTCACATTCACATGGATAGAGTATGTTTCCAAACAAGTTTCAAGTATCAAGTTTATAGAATACATGTTGCATCCCAAAAGTGTTTAAAACAAAAAGGGATCGAGTATACTCACAGTGGGTGCTAAGTATTGACACCTACTATTGGATTGAAGGGAGCGCTGAGATTAGCATGATTATAGTAAAACAATATAAGCGTTGAACAGAAAGACGAATTGTGCAAAGTGTCGGACAGGTTTCCTGATCAGATGGCCATCCGGACGGATAGTCATCCGGTCGGATGACCTGTGGGATTAGACGGACCACCATCCGATTGGATGGTCATCCGGACGGATGACCAATCAATCGAATGGTCATTCGATCAAAAGGTGTGTTTCCAAAATGTTCAAACTTTTGAAGTTTTCATTGTAGTATAAATCCAAGTCGTTCGATCGGATGGTCATCCGATCGGATGACCGTTCGGTTGAATGACTGTTCGGGTGTAAGTTTCAAAGTTCAAAGTTCTGATTCAAAATAGTTTAAGTGTTGAAGGTTAACGGGAACAGGTCGTTCGGTCGAATGACCGTTCGATCGGATGACCGTCCGATCGGATGGTCATTCTACTGTGTGATCCTTTTTCCCTTGTGACCATCGTAAAGTTTCTAAGTTTGAATTTAGCGGAGACGACGTGGTACGTATCAAGACAACGGAAAGGTCACCAAGGCTCAGCCTGTCTGATCGGATGGGAATCACCCCGTTCGATCGGACGACTGTTCCTGGCAACGTTTCATGCTGACCCGTAACTTGGTCATCTCTTCGGTGGAAATCCGTTATTGAGCCGACTCCAGACTAAGGAACAAGTCCTTGGCCTGTTTTGGTTCCAGACACCACCGTTTTAAGTAAAAGTTTAAGTTTGAAGAAAGTATGAAATTAACCGAAAACATTTAGATTTTGTAAAGCTTCGTGGTAAAACACGTAGAAATCTCTTAGATCTGAGCTAAAACTTGACGGAAACAACATCACACAGCCGATTGTACCAACCGCCATGATGACGTCATCCTCAAGAGCTTGAATCTTAGTGATTTCACGGTGAAGAATGTGATTTTGATGAAGAATCATGTGAGGAAATGTGTATAGATGAAAGTTGTACAAGAATCAAGTGGAAAACTTATAAGAATCGCCCGAAAATGGAAGAAAAGTGCCTTAGAATGAGAGTCCGTGCGTTCGGTCGGAGGAGACTGTCACATCAGTGAATAATGATATGACAGCTCGTATTTATAGTGTCAGAGGTGGGAAGGCGGTGCAAGGTGCTGGATCGGATGGCCCTCCGATCGGATGGTCATCCGATCGGATGTCCATTCGGATAGCCGAGACCCGTTTGCTAGATTTTCCGACTTTGGTTCATTTCGCGAGTTAGATTAAGAGTTGCGTTGTGTATTATTGTGTAATATTATTTCATGACAAGATGAACACAAAGTTTCCAAGTTTACATAAGTGTCAAGTCTCTAGTTTTAACAAAGTCCCAAAGTTTCTCGTTTCATAAGTATCAAGAGTCTCGTTCAATAGTTTCAAGTATCTAGTATTAAGTATCAAGTCTCTAGTTTCAAAATTCAAGTATCAAGTCTCTAGTTTCACCAAGAATCAAGATTCAAAAGTATCGAGCATCAAGAGTCAAGCTTCAAAGTATCAAAGAGTCTAGATTCAAGGTTTCATAAGATTCAAGTATCAAAAGAGTCTAGTTTCATATAGTTTCACATAGTGTAAAGTTTCACAAAGTATAGGGACTAAACTTGTAAAAAGGCGAAAGTTTAAGGACGCAGGGCGTTACAGTCTCCCCTCCTTTAGGAGATTTCGTCCCCGAAATCTAAGAGGAAGACTGCTCGAAGAGCTGCGGATACTTGGTCTTCATCTCACTCTCGAGTTCCCAAGTGAATTCGGAGCCACGCTTTCCTTCCCATCGAACCTTGACTATGGAAATTTTGCTGCGCCTCAATCGCTTGACGCCTCGATCCATGATTTTGACCTGTTTCTCCACAAAGTGTAAAGCTTCATTTATTTGTAAATCTTCGAGGGGAACTTGAAGTTCCTCATCGGCTAAACATTTTCTGAGATTAGATACGTGGAATACCGGATGCACATTGTTAAGTTCCTGTGGCAGGTCGAGTCGGTACGCCAACTTGCCAATCCTTTCGAGTATCGTGAAAGGACCCACATAGCGAGGGGCGAGCTTTCCCTTCTTACCAAAGCGAACTACTCCCTTCCAGGGATATACCTTGAGAAGAACCTGATCTCCAACATTAAATTCCAGAGGCTTACGCCTTTTATCAGCATAGCTCTTTTGTCTGCTCCTAGCCTTGATCAAGTTATCACGGATCTGAAGAATCTTATCCGTTGTCTCTTGAATGATTTCAGGTCCAGTAAGTTGCTTGTCACCAACCTCATGCCAGCTGAGAGGAGATCGACACTTGCGACAATACAAAGCTTCGAAAGGATCCATCTGAATACTGGAATGATAGTTGTTGTTGTACGAGAACTCAATCAATGGTAAATGTACATCCCAGTTACCACCAAAGTCGATGACACAGGAACAGAGTATATCCTCTAGGGTCTGGATAGTACGTTCGGTCTGTCCATCCGTTTGAGGATGAAAAGCCGTACTAAGATTCAAATGAGAACCCATAGCGGATTGAAACGTTTGCCAAAGACGGGAAGTAAAGCGACCATCACGGTCAGAGATTATGTCAAGAGGTATGCCATGACGGCATATAATCTCATCGGTATAGATTCGAGCAAGTTTCTCTACTTTATAATCTTCGCGAATAGGAAGAAAGTGGGCTGATTTAGTCAGACGGTCAATGATTACCCAAATACTATCATGACCAGAGGGTGTACGGGGTAATTTAGTGATAAAGTTCATAGCGATACTAACCCATTTTCAAACAGGGATTTCGGGTTGTTCAAGAAGACCTGAAGGACGTTGGTGTTCGGCCTTTACCTTCGTGCAAGTAAGGTATTTCGAGACTTAAGTAGCAATGTCCTTCTTCATACCAGGCCACCAATAAGTCATACGCAAGTCATGGTACATCTTATCAGCACCTGGATGAATAGAGTATTGGGATTTGTGAGCCTCATTCATAATGAGCACACGAAGATTATCGTGATCTGGCACCCAGATGCGATTTAGAGAGTATTGAAGTCCATCAAACTTAGTTTCGAGTTGATCCACAGTAGCACCTCGTACTTCAATAAATAGACTACCTTCATTAGCTGACGAATATTGAGCTTCACGGATACAAGTATGAAGATCACTAGGGAAGTGAAAGCAACGGATAGTATTAACATGAGCCTTATGTAACACCCCGTGTTTCGAAAGTCAAAGTCAAAGTCAAGATTGAAGTCAAAGGAAGAAAAGATTGCTAATTGCGATCTGTCACTCCTTGCTCAACTACTGTTTTGACTTCTTTGACTTGTAATCGAATCTTTTATTTTATTTGCTTTAGTTGTATTATGTGGAGTATCTATTAATAATCGAGGTTTAATCGATGTTTATCGCATGTTTTATCGCTTATCGCATCGCAATCGCAACCCAAATTTTGCGTTCTGGATATTGTTTTACGTGTGTGTGCTACTTATGTGTTGCTTGTGCATGTTTATGTTGTGGTGATTAATCGAAACGCAATCGCAACTCTATCGCAATCGAATCACAAACGCTAAACCAGTTAATTATGATGATTGTATGTTAGATATAGTATTTGTGTGTTTATTATTAATTTATCGCATCGCTCACTCGAAACGCATCGCAACACAACGCTCAACACGCGAATCAAAATGATAAAACTCAACACGCCGGACACCTGGATCGAATGGCCAACCGATCGAATGGCCATCCGATCGATGACCAATCCGACCCTCCGCACTTTCCTCTTTTGGAAACCCTATAAATACTCTCCTGTCACATCATTTGTGACGTGACAGCTCCTCCACTCGACCAGCTCGCTCAAGCACTCATTTCCCTCGATTTCTCGTGATTCTTGTAAGTTTTGAACCTAAATCTTGTACTTCTATGATCTACACGCACTCCTTCATCTTTATCACCTTTGAATCTTAACTTTTAACAGTGAAATCAACGGATTTGAGGTGTTCTAGGATGATGTCATCATGGAGTTCTTATGAACTTCAAGTGTTGGCCTCATTCCACCAAGAACAACTCAGATCTGAAGGATTTCCATGTGAAACAACAATGTTTTCGCATAGATCTACACATATTCATGGTTAAAAGGATTGAAAGATGGTTTTCTAACTTTCTTTCAACTCTTTTACACTCAATGCACTCAAAACCGATAGAATCGGAGCTCGTTCTGATCTTCTCCTCTTTCTTAGTGACGTGTTGGTTCAAGATCTGATTTCCATCTAAGAGACAACCGATTTCGGGTTAAACATGATCAACCGTCACGAACCAGTAAACTGATCGGATTTGGGTGATTCCTGTTCGATCGGATCACTTAGGTCATGATGGGGTTCTGTTGTTTAGCACGTTGTCATAACGTCTCGAATAAACCGCAAAACTTAACGAATCTTCAAGTTACCAACACGATCAGGTCGTGGGACGGATTGTCGTCCGATTAGATTGCCATCCGATTGAACTGCAATCCGATCGGATTGCACTTGAAGGTTCAACACTTAAACTTTTCATTCAACTTTTCAAGGATGTGAACGTCGAGAACGGATTACTTTTCATTCAACTTTTCAAGATCTGAACGTCGAGAACGGATTGCCATCCGATCAAATGACCATCCGACCATGTGACGTTTGGAACTTCAACACTTAAACAATTTTCAACATGTTCAATGCATAGTCAGTAACCAACGGATTGCCACCCGATCGGATTGCTATCCGATCGAGTGACAAAACTGTTGTGAACTTGTTCTCACTAAGTGTCCTACTAATCGGATTGCCATCCGATCAAACCGCCGTTCGATCGAGCAACCTGAAGGGTAGAGATACTTCTCTATTTTCAAAATGCTACAACGAAAACTTCAAAGCCATCATACACAAACACATTCTTACCAAACAGATGTCAATCCAATCGAATGGCCATCCGATCGGATGACCATCCGAACGGATTGACATCCGATCGAATGGTTAACCGATCGGATTTCCATCCGACACTTGGTCACTTTGCACCGTTTTACGCGCTGCTCATCATTTATGCTATCGTTAACTATTCAGGCTAATCTCTCTCAGCGCTCCCTTCAATCCAAGAGAGTGTTTACTTGTTAAACACAATCTGTGAGTATACTCGAACCCTTTTTGCTTTACGCACTTTTGGGTGTTACATACGTTACTTATTTAAAACATAATCGACACACAACGCAAACACTATTTATACGCTGACCGTTATTGCATGTTACGTGTTATTCGACGAATGCTTGTATGTTATGTTAACACAGTGATTGTTGCCTGACACCTTAGCAATGATAGTACTATAGTTTGGACTCAGCACCTGTCGTGGGTAGGGGTTGTTAAGGGCCTTACTTCACATGTCCCAGTGGGGATATGTGTTGCGCATTCTACAACTCGCAGTCACGTCTGTGCATATTTCTCTGTTGATAACCTACTTGCCTTCACTTTATATATGTTACATGCTGGTTATGCGTAAACAATTTCGAACTCTATTATACTATTAAACTTGTATGCTCACCTTTACGCTATGTGTATTGACCTTTATTTTAACGTATGTGGCAGGTGCTTAATATGCTAGGAATTGTTGTGCTTTGGTGAATCAAGCTAGGGGTCTAGTTATGTCACGCTTAAATCTGAGTCGTCGAAACAGTATTTGTTTTTGAGACAATTATTTGTAATAACTGTTTTTATTTGGATATGTTGTGGTATGGGACATGACGTTTAATTATCTGGTAATGAATAGTTGTTATGGATACTCATGGACAATCTGTTTCGCTCAGTGCCATGCCCCGATGTTTCCGTCATCGGTTGGGGTGTGACACCTTACGACTAAGAGCATCAGCCACGACATTCGCCTTGCCAGGATGATAGCGAATTTCGCAGTCGTAGTCGTTAAGCAATTCCACCCAACGTCTCTGTCGCATGTTCAGTTCCTTTTGGTTAAAGATATGTTGTAGGCTCTTATGGTCAGTGAAAACCACACACTTAGTTTCATATAGGTAGTGTCGCCAAATCTTTAACGCAAACACAACTGCACCAAGCTCCAGATCTTGAGTAGTATAGTTTTTCTCATGTATTTTGAGTTGGCGGGAGGCATAAGCGATGACCTTGTCCCGCTGCATGAGCACACAGCCCAATCCGCGGTTCGAGGCATCACAGTATACCACGAAATCATCATTCCCGTCAGGGAGAGTAAGAACAAGAGCATTACAGAGCAGATTCTTCAGAGTTTGAAAGGAATCCTCTTGCTCGGGACCCCAAGCAAAAGGTTTCTCTTTTTGAGTCAAGGAAGTAAAAGGAACGACGATCTTAGAAAAGTCTGAGATGAATCAGCGGTAATAACCCGCCAATCCTAGAAAGGAACGAATTTCAGATGCAGATTTAGGCGTACTCCAATTTTTCACAGCTTCGATTTTAGAAGGGTCAACATGAATACCTTGCTTACTAACAACGTGCCCTAGAAATTGTACGTCATCAATCCAAAACTCACACTTAGAGAATTTAGCGTATAAGCGTTCACCACGTAAAAGTTCTAGCATTAAGCGTAAATGACGTTCATGATCCGCTTTAGTTTTTGAATAAATAAGTATATCATCAATAAAGACTATCACAAAACGATCCAAATAAGGTTTACAAACACGATTCATAAGATCCATGAAAACAGCGGGTGCGTTGGTCAAGCCGAAAGGCATAACCACGAACTCATAGTGTCCATAACGAGTGTGAAACGCAGTTTTGCGGATATCATCTTCAAGAACACGGAGCTAATGATAACCAGATCGAATGCCGATTTTCGAGAAACAGGACGCGCCTTGTAGTTGGTCGAATAGATCATCAATACGAGGGAGAGGATAACGATTCTTAATGGTGAGTTTATTAAGCTTGCGGTAGTCGATACACATTCGAAATGAACCATCTTTCTTCTTGACGAATAGCACGGGAGCACCCCACGGAGAGGTACTTGGACGAATGAATCCTTTGTCGAGTAGCTCTTGAAGTTGACTGGATAGCTCTTGCATCTCGGAAGGTGCAAGTCGGTAAGGAGCCTTGGCGACAGGAGTCGCACTAGGTATGAGATCAATACGAAAATCAACAGATCTAGGAGGAGGAAGACCAGGAAGGTCTTCAGGAAAGACGTCAGGAAATCACGCACTACGGGAACATCGCTTATGTTCTTTCCCTTGCCTTTTTGTTCCACCACGTGGGCCAAGAAGGCAAAGTACTGTTTACGTAAGCACCCATTCGCTTGAGTGCATGACATCAACTTCAGTCCTCTAGAAGGTCGGTCTCCATAGACGTGCAAAATATCATCGGACGGAAGAGGAAGGCGAACAAACTTCTCGTGACAAGCAATCTCGGCATGATTCTTACGCAACCAATCCATGCCGATTATGACATCAAAACTACCCAATTGCATGGGTATAAGATCAATAGTAAAGACGTGGTCGTTAAGAGTCAAGGAACAACCACTAAGGATAGAATCAACTAGAATAGACTTACCATCGGCAATCTCAACCGAAAACGACTTAGGTAGCTTAGAGCGTGCACAGTTTAACAAGGATTCAAATTCTACGGACACAAAGCTTCTGTCGGCACCATTATCAAATAGTATCGAAGTGTAAACATTATTGACGAGAAACGTACCATTAACGACGTCATTGTCGTTACGAGCCTGGTTTGCATTGATGTTGAACGCTCGTCCACGAGCGGCTGGCTGTTGCTCCTGGTTTAGCTGAGGACACTGGTTATGGAGATTAGTAGTGTCTCCACACTTGAAGCATGCACGAACAGCGTTGACTGGCTTAGGATTCTGCTGAGGAGCTGGGGGAGCTGGTAGAGTTGCCTGAGCTGGCGCTTGCTGAGGTTGGTTGGCTTGACGACAATAGGGAGTTGTATGGCCATAGCGGTTACAATTGGTACACAAACGACAAGCAGAGGTAACATGATGATGGAAGTTGCAAGTGGTACACTTAAGATGAGGCCCAGTGTACTGCTTTTTGTTCTTAGGAGCAGGAGGGTTTGGAACAACAGCAGCATGTGCAGTCTTAACAGCAGGGTTTGCAGCAGGGACAATCGCATTGCACCCTGAACCCTGAGACTTCTCTTTTTGTTCCTTCTGCCACTTGGCTGCTGAGTGATTTGGTTAGCTGGCTTTGCGGGAGCAGAGTTTCCAAACTGCTTATCACGAACACGGTTGTTGTTCAAACTAGCTGCAAGACGGTAGACTTCCTCAATAGTGTCGAGCTGAGCTGCTTCAATCGAATCACGCATGGCAGGAGGTAATCCATTGATGTACTTGGTTATCATGTGCTTCGGAGTAGAAACCAAGTGAGGTACGATTGTGCTGAGTTGCTTAAAATGGGTGGTATAAGCCAGATTGTCATCACCAATCTGCTTGAGATGCCAGAACTCTTCTTCAAGCTTTAGCTGTTCATGGGGAGGGCAGAATTCGAGCATCATCAATTCTCGCACCTCAGGCCATGGAAGAGCATAAGCTTCTTCGTTAGAGCGGATGTTTCTCTCGTTCGACCACCACTCCAGAGCTCTGCCTTGAAACATTCCTGTTGCACTTCTAGTCTTTAAATGTTCTGGGCATTCGCTGTTAATAAAGGTAACCTCGATGCTGTCGAACCACTCTAGCATTGCGGTCACCCCATCACTGCCCATGAAAGGCTTAGGGTGGCAAGAGATGAAGTGTTTGTAGCTGAACTTCGTAGGCTTTAGTTTCTCTCCTTTAGATTCCACAAAGGAAGGAAGAGTGTTTGATCCTTGGATCTCAGAGATGATCTTTGGCACGATGCGAGCGATCTGATCGGCCATGAAGGACATCATCTTCTTCTGAGAGTTTTCCCTGGATCTCTTGAGAGAGTCTGATAGTTTGCGGGAAGACATCTAAAGGAAAGGATCGTATAAGTCTAGATCACAAAGTCTCACGTTATATAGTTTCACACACGATAGTATAAAGACTCAAGTTTCACATAGTTTCAAAACGTTCAACGAGTTTCTCATAGTTCAAAAGATTCAACATCCGCAAGCCACGACTTTCGCATGTCACATTGTACGAAAGTTCGGTGACATGTCAGAAACACTTATATATAGGAAGTACCAGCGGCGTATCCACCATGTTTCGGGCATATCACGTCCGCCTTGTATTCGGTGTCATGTTACGTGTCGCGTTTAGCCAACCATAACAATACACTCCACCATTATCACATACACATAGATCAATCAAATAGTTTCTCATAGCTTATCGTTCAACATCCTCAGCACAGTCCACAAAACAACTAATTCCACATGGCACGTGTTACGAAAGTTTGGCAACATGATAAAAACACTTATATATAGGAAGTACCAGCGGCGTATCCACCATGTTTCGATCATGCCACGTCCGTCTCGTCGTCGGTGTCATGTTTCGCCACCCATAACATTAGACTCCATCATTTTCACATAGATGCATCAAATAGTTTCAACATTTCCACCACGAGTCTGCAAACCACGAATTTCACATAGCACGTGGTACGAAAGTTCGGTAACATGTCAGAAACACTTATATATAGGAAGTACCAGCAGCGTATTCGCCATGTTTCGGACATGTCACATCCGTCTCGTCTTCGGTGCTAGGCTACACATCGTATTTTGCCACTCATAACAACACATACGCATTAGAGTACACATAGATTACACGAGTAGTTTCACATAGCTCAACGTTTCAACATTCTCATCACCGGCCTGCAAAACACTAGATTTCGCATAGCACGTGGTACGAAAGTTGGTAACATGTCGGAAACACTTATATATAGGAAGTACCAGTGGCGTATCCACCATGCTTCATCTATGCTACTTCTGTCTCATCTTTCGGTGCCATGTTACGTATAGTGTTTTGCTACCACAATAGTACGTCCCACATAGATTAAGTAGTTTCACATAGTATCACGTTCAATCATGTTTCACATAGTTTCATCAAGATTCCCACATAGATTATCACAATGAATAAAGCTTTGTAAATTTAGTTTGATCCTGAATGATTATGATTATTGTTTTAGATTGCGGACATACGTGCGATTTGTGTAAAAGTCTCGAAACGAACAAGAATCAAGTTTAAAACCACATATAAAATCGAGATAACATAAAAAGATAGGCTCATAAAACATAGGATTGTTCCGGGTAGAGGAACGTTGACTAACCAGAGTGAATCGAACCCCTCTCGAATTGAGGCAACGTGTCTTGACTTACTTAGACAAATACGTCATCGATGTTAGGCTTACGATATTTGTCCTTTTGATCATTTCACGTTCCTAATTGATTGGGAATTTCGAGACTTTTGGCGAGACAGAAAATCCAAGAGTGGGACTAGCTATCAAGGTGTGAGTTTCACCTCTAACTTGACAACTTCGTACCCTAATAGCGTCGGCACTTATCAAGTGATAAGACCTACTAGAATATAGTATGGAAATTTCCCGTCAAGGTTCGGATGTCACTCCTGACTTGAGGGTAAATCTCGTGCAAAACACAAACACTGCATAGCAGCGTTTTCAAAGTATCCAAGTGTATATTGTGTCAGCCTTAGGAAAGGCAAGTAAGTTTAACAAGGAATGTGTTGCTAGGAAGCATATACGGTAGAATGCATAAGTCTTAAACAACATATAAGAGTCAGGATTCCTAGAACTATAGACTAGGGCAAGTATTCCTACTTTTCCTAATTCCCTATAGTTATGGCTCTAATACCAATCTGTCACACCCCAACCGTTGGCGGAAACATCGGGGTGCGGCACTAAGCGATTCAGATTGTTCAGAAGTTTCCACAACACACTAAAAGTGTCAATATAGATTAATCAAGATTCATATTAAATTGTCTAAAACATCAACCACGCATCAAAAGTATCAAGTACATAACATTAAACATTGTTCAATTTCTCGAATTAACTAGGTGAGTTTCTAAGCGTCATCCTAGCTTGTTTCTTGGATCCAGCATCCTATCAGCCTGCAACATGTATTAAAATAATGTCAATACAATAATGTATTGGCGAGTATACAAGTTTGAGTATATAGTATCATAATAGTTTAAAAGACTCATATCCGTCATGTAAACATATAAAAGTTTCAGCCATGCTAGTTTACGCAGTCCGAGTGATAGCCCAAGAATCCCAATGCGTTTAAAAGCTCTTCCCCGAGAATAATGGGAAGATAAATGTCTCCTCCTAACAATACCCTCGAGAATAATGGGGAGGTGCATTACTCCTATAGCGCTACTATTGTTAAGGCGGAACTACACACAAGGATTAAACCTTCACATAGCATAAAGTATCAAGAATCCAAAAAGTATCAAGTTTCACGTTCACAGGGGATAGAGTATGTTTAACTCGGGAAATCATCGGTACAAAGCATTTCACTAATCAAGGTGTCACACCCCAACCGATGGCAGAAACATCGGGGTGCGGCACTAAGCGATTCAGATTGTTCAGAAGTTTCCACAACACACTAAAAGTGTCAATATAGATTAATCAAGATTCATATTAAATTGTCTAAAACATCAACCACGCATCAAAAGTATAAAGTACATAACATTAAACATTGTTCAATTTCTCAAATTAACTAGGTGAGTTTCTAAGCGTCATCCTAGCTTGTTTCTTGGATCCAGCATCCTATCAGCCTGCAACATGTATTAAAATAATGTCAATACAATAATGTATTGGCGAGTATACAAGTTTGAGTATATAATATCATAATAGTTTAAAAGACTCATATCCGTCATGTAAACATATAAAAGTTTCAGCCATGCTAGTTTACGCAGTCTGTGTGATAGCCCAAGAATCCCAATGCGTTTAAAAGCTCTTCCCTGAGATTAATGGGAAGATAAATGTCTCCTCCTAACAATACCCCCGAGAATAATGGGGAGGTGCATTACTCCTATAGCGCTACTATTGTTAAGGCGGAACTACACACAAAGATTAAACGTTCACATAGCATAAAGTATCAAGAATCCAAAAAGTATAAAGTTTCACGTTCACATGGATAGAGTATGTTTCCAAACAAGTTTCAAGTATCAAGTTCATAGAATACATGTTGCATACTTGCATCACAAAAGTGTTTAAAACAAAAAGGGATCGAATATACTCACAGTGGGTGCTAAGTATCGATACCTACTATTGGATTGAAGGGAGCGCTGAGATTAGCCTGATTATAGTAAAACAGTATAAGCGTTGAACAGAAAGATAAATTGTGCAAAGTGTCGGACAGGTTTCCTAATCGGATGGCCATCCAGACGGATGGTCATTTGGTCGGATGACCTGTGGGATTGGATGGACCACCATCCGATCGGATGGTCATCCGAACGGATGACCATTGGATCGAATGGTCATTCGATCAAAATGTGTGTTTCCAAAATGTTCAAACTTTTGAAGTTTTCGTTGTAGTATAAATCCAAGTCGTTCGATCGAACGGTCATTCGATCGGATGACTGTTCGGTTGAATGACTATTCGGGTGTAAGTTTCAAAGTTCAAAGTTCCGATTCAAAATAGTTTAAGTGTTGAAGGTTATGGGGAACAGGTCGTTCGGTCGGATGACCGTCCGATCGAATGGTCATTCGATTGTGTGATCCTTTTTTCCCTTGTGACCATCGTAAAGTTCCTAAGTTTGAATTTAGCGGAGACGACGTGGTACGTATCAAGACAACGGAAAGGTCACCAAGGCTCAACCTGTCTGATCAGATGGGAATCACCCCGTTCGATCGGACGACTGTTCCTGAAAACGTTTCATGCCTGACCTGTAACTTGGTCATCTCTCCGGTGGAAATACGTTATTGAGCCGACTCCAGACTAAGGAACAAGTCCTAGCCCTGTTTTGGTTTCAGACACCGCCGTTTTGAGTAAAAGTTTAGGAAAGTTTGAAGAAAGTATGAAATTAACCGAAAACATTTAGATCTTGTAAAGATTCATGGTAAAACACGTAGAAATCTCTTATATATGGGCTAAAACTTGACGGAAATAACATCACACAGCTGATTGTACCAACCGCCATGAAGACGTCATCCTCAAGAGCTCGAATCTTAGTGATTTCACGGTGAAGAGTGTGATTTTGATGAAAAATCATGTGAGGAAATGTGTATAGATGAAAGTTGTACAAGAATCAAGTGGAAAACTTACAAGAATCGCCCGAAAATGGAAGAAAAGTGCCTTAGAATGAGAGTGTGTGCGTCCGGTCGGAGGAGACTGTCACATCAGTGAAGAATGATGTGACAGCTCGTATTTATAGTGTCAGAGGTGGGAAGGCGGTGCAAGGTGTTGGATCGGATGGCTGTTTGGTCGAATGGCCCTTCGATCGGATGGTCATCCGATTGGATGTCCATTCGGATAGCCGAGACCCGTTTCCTGGATTTTCCGACTTTGGTTCGTTTTGCGAGTTAGATTAAGAGTTGCGTTGTGTATTATTGTGTAATATTATTTCATGACAAGATGAACACAAAGTTTCAAAGTTTACATAAGTGTCCAGTCTCTAGTTTTAACAAAGTCCCAAAGTTTCTCGTTTCATAAGTATCAAGAGTCTCGTTCAATAGTTTCAAGAATCAAGTATCTAGTATCAAGTATCAAGTCTCTAGTTTCAAAATTCAAGTATCAAGTCTCTAGTTTCACCAAGAATCAAGATTCAAAAGTATCAAGCATCAAGAGTCAAGCTTCAAAGTATCAAAGAGTCTAGATTCAAGGTTTCATAAGATTCAAGTATCAAAAGAGTCTAGTTTCATATAGTTTCACATAGTGTAAAGTTTCACATAGTATAGGGACTAAACATGTAAAAAGGCGAAGTTTAGGGACGTAGGGCGTTACACAAGGTAGTAGCCACTTTACAATGTTTCACTAATCCAAGGTAGTGACCACCTTCTTTGTTTTACTAATATAAAGGTTGTGATCACCTTCTACGTTTCACTAATCTCAAGAGGTAGTGATCACCTCTATCCTAACCTACTGATTATAGTGGTTTCCTTTTACAAACTTCTAACTTTTTTCTCTTGGTATTTGATATTCGATATCTCCTTAATTAGATGTATGAATATCTGGGGAACTAGGGAGATAATAATTCAATGTGTATACTAAAATGTTATGAGCAAAATGGGTAAGTGAATAAAGCTGGGGATGGCTTGTATCTATATGCAACATAAAGGACAATGAAAAGCTCACTGGTCATATGACGGCCAAATGTGTATCGCCTAATTTTTTATTTTCGTTACTTTTAAACTATTGAACGTTGTGTAGCGTCCATAACATGCCTCCAACACCTTTTCGACACCCATGTATATGATTTACAGGTTTCAAAGCATTCAATTGACCTTAAAGGACAGTGAAAAGCTCACTGGTCGTATAACGGCCAACTGTGGATCGCCTAATTTTTTCTTTTTCTTAAGAAGTGAGATACGAGGAAATGATGATGGGAAGTTTACCTTTATTGTCTAAGAATGTGTATTCTAAGCCTTTTGGAAGTTCCTTGAGTTCTAAAGAAGGTGGGTCTTTAATAGATAGCTTAGTCTTTGGTTCGTCATCGCAGTCGATGGCCGAAACGATTTGGTTGGTAGCGGCTTCTTCTTCAACGAATTGGTCATTTTGTTCCTCTGTATCAGGTGGCTCAACTTCATCCTCCAACAAGGAGTCGTCATTGTCGATTGGATATTTCATTGATTTATTTATATTAAAATTTCGTTTGTCGGGCCCAAGTTTAGTGGGAAGATCTTGATGTTTTTGGTTAAGCAAAGCTTGATGGGTTTTAATGAAAGGTTGTCCCAACACAAGTGGATCATCATATAGGATGACGAATTCGGTTGGTACAATCGTTTGGTTTCTTTGAATGAGAACGTCTTCAACCACTCCCGTGGCATGTTTAATTTTCGATTAGCCAAGAGGATAGGAAGTTTGATTGGAAGAAAATCACCAATACCTAACCTTTCGAATATGTAGCTAAGCATTATGTTAACACAAATATCTTTATGTATTGAGATGTAAATATCCATTTCTTCCAGATCTATGGGGTCAAAATGTTGAAGGTCATTTAATTCAAAGGATAAGTTGTCAGAAACTTGGTTTTCCCCAGTTGCTGCAAAAGCATAATTGGATGAGTAAGAATCAGAGTTGAATGCTCCACTAGATGTTATGTTAATGAAATGATCATAACTCTGATCCTTACTACCACCAGAGGTTTCTTCCTGACCAAAAAGTGTTGTGCTACCAAAAGCATAGTCATCAGCCACTTTTCCTGACTCTTGTAGCTTCTTTTTCTGGTTTAGCTCTCTCTCATAAGTGAGGAGCCTACAATGAAGCTGAGTCAAACTCATCTCCTTGAAACCAACAGAGTTTCTGGTTACAAAGGCTATAGTGTCCCATTTTTTCTGGTAGTGATATAAGGAATCTACTATTCAAGGTTGAATTAGCATACTCAACGTTTACTAGTTTTAACTCACTAATCAGACAACTAAACCTCTCGAACTGTTGGGTTAATGACTCCCCTTTCACATGATAAAACGTTTCATATTGTTGGTTCAAAACATCTCTATTGTTTTCAATAACCTCCTCTATACCACTAATTGCTCTTTCAGTGCATCCCATAACTCCTTAGCATTGTTACAATGTAACAGGCCAACATAGATGTCATTAGGTAGCGTCGTAGCAACGATGCTAAATGTTTTGGCATCTAACTCAATTTTCTGAAAATCCTGCTCGGAGTAATTTTCAGGTTTCTTAGGTACTTGGACATTGGGATCTTCAGCAATCGACACCATCGAAACATGTGGTCCGAAGATAACCGATTTCCAGCAACCGGTGTTTTGTTGTGCAAGTACATGACCCATCCGACATTTCCAAATATTATACTCCGATCTGACAAGCATCGGTGGTTTGTACAGGGTACCAGTGTTATGCGGATCTTGTGTGTTTTGAGACATTTTGGTTGCTTCACAAAGTTTTTGTTTAAACTACTTTGAACGTGAATAAACTTTTTACTCTGTTTTTCAATTCCTACGAACAAACGATATCTGTGGAATGAGCTGATCTTTTATATCAAATCGATTGTTAAATCGAATTTGACTGACTAAGCTCCGGTACCAATTGTTAGGATCCGAGTTTGATTTGTTGTGAATGTTTAAGATGAACGATGTATGAAGATAGATAAATATGGAAATAATGCAGCGGAAGAATAAACTTTAAATCACAACAAAGGAAGATTTGCTTTCATCATGATACTGTAATAGAAAGATTGTAAAATACAATAGTTTACGTATGCATGAATTACAAACTCCCCATCAGCCTAAGATCACTCTGATTTGCTCGTATAAAATGTCAAGAAGAAGTAATAATAGAACATTACATGCACTGTTCTATTTATAGTACAATCAAACATCTGAGGAATCTAGGCTGAGGTCACCTAGACAGTGACATCTAACAACTTCTAACAACCTCTAACATCTGCTAGGACTAAAATACCGTTACATTGGAAACTCTGATATACAACATCTGTTGATTCATCATCTATTGAGCTTTATCCTCTGTTGAGCCTCAGCAGACCTTGCTTCATCAGACTTTGTCTTCTTCAGCAGAGGGTGATCAGGCCTTTGCTATCAGGAGACTTTGTCTTCATCAGTGGTTCACTTTGGTAGACCTTTGAATCAGCAGACTCTGTCTTCAACGAACTTTAGCTTTAGCAGACTTTAGCTTTAGCAGTTGTTAATGCCTTTGCCATTGCCATTGGGAGGAATATGTTCTTCTACGCACTGTTATTATTGATCAGATGATGCAGAACATTTTGGCTTTCAATCATCTGTTCTTTTGGCGGGGTCCACATGATCCAACAATTCATATTTTCATATATTTATAACTTTTATACCTCCAGTTCACGTATTTCATATTTATACCCCCATTTTATGTATTTATACCTCAATTTCATATACCTGTACATCCATTTCATGTATTTATACCTAAATTTCATGTATTTCTAATAAAAAAAATTTAGCTCAAGTTTAGTTTTGGCTATTAACTGAAATTAAAACTAAATGAATCAAACGAAAAACCATCAATCTAACTGAATAATAAAAAAGACTAATCGATATCTTTGATTTCGATTGAGGATGATAATCTAACCAACCGAACAATCACCGTGGCAATGTCTATGTTTCCCGCCGCATCATGCGTGCACCTATTGGTTAGTAACTAAAACCGGTTATCAGTGAGCAATAACTAAATCGTTAACCTAAACCAAACCGAAAACAGACGGAACGAACCGAAATCAACCAAAAACTGAATTAACTGAAAACTAAAAACCGAATTAACTAAAAACTAAAAACCGAATTAACCGAAACTCGGTTATCAGCTTTTGTGTACTCTCGTTAGCTGAACCGGATCGAATCATTCATATTTTCATATAAATCTAGCTTTTATACCTCCAGTTCATATATTTCATATTTTGTATATCCATTTCATGTATTTACACCTCAATTTCATATATTGAGATGGTGGTGGATTGGTAAGGGAGAGACTTGGTGTTCTAAGGAACCCAAGGCGAATTAACCGAAACTCGGTTATCAGTTTTTGTGTATTCTATTTTAACCAAAATTAGCTGAACTGGACCGAATCATTCATATTTTCATAAAAATGTAGCTTTTATACCTCCAGTTCATATATTTCATATTTTGTATCTCCTTTTCATGTATTTACACCTCAATTTCATATATTGAGGTGGTGGTGGAGTGGTAAGAGAAAGACTTGGTGTTCTAAGGGACCCAAGTTCGATTCCTGGCCTCCCCATTATTTTCTGCGGCACCTGGTGATGATGAGTGTCACACCCCCAAAATCCACTTGCGGAGTACTACCGCTTGGAGGCGTGACTGACCAGGATCCAGCCACCAATTATACTGAGCCTTGTTTAGTAGTAAAAGTATTCACCAACCACAGTAGTTAGTAAACATCATGTTTTAAAGTTCTAAAAGTTTGAGTTCAAATGGTAGTTTAAACAAACAGCGGAAGCATAAACCAAACAGTTTCAAAACAAAGTTCATTGTTCAAGATTATTTGAAACCCAACACATGGGTTAAGACGACCACTACATATCCCCAAGCTGCAAGCTCCTGATTCACTGGTTACCTGCAAAGCATGCAGTAGGGTGTCAACAGAAATGTTGGCGAGTTCACGAGATGTCCAGTTTTAGCTTTTCAAAAGAAAATGTAGGTTGTTTAGGTAAAGCATTTATAATCACGTCATGGGGAGCTACCCCATATGAAAGCTACTAAACTTGAATTACCGAAACTGTTGACGAGAAGATTTGGTGCCCCAGGTCAATGTCTATCGTCATTGACCGAGATGCAAGGTCTATAGTTCACGCCCGATCTCCCCCGGTCACGGTGTGAGGTTGTCAAACCTAATAGCGCTATCAACTAATAACCCGTTCGCCCCCGGCGATTAATCGGTACTATAAGCAGGGACTTAATGTGATAGAGATTCGTTTAGTGTTGCTAGTTGTGATTTATAAATAATACCCAAACGTATTTCCCCCGGATGTAGTAGTACAAGAGTACCGTTTGCATATTCCCCCGGAAATTACTAATTTGAAAACATTATTTTGTTGGTTCGTGTCCCTCCCTGGGACGCATGCTTTTAGTGTGTGAACTCACCTTGGGTTGCTCGGTAGGTTATTTACTTGGTCAATCACGTTGGTCACCACGTCCTAGCATGGTCACCAATACAGGTCAAGTTGGGGTACAAGTATTCACGTATAATCTACACATAACTAACACATAGCATACACAACACATGATCATTCAGCAAGTTATCGGGCCTATTCTGATACGAAGCAGTTAAACAGTGAACATCAACAACTATTGTACAAATCATAAGTGTTATTGGGCCTATCAGATCACATTAACAGTTAACAGCATCACAGAAACCAAATAGAACGGTATGCACAGCCCACACGTCCTTGGCCCAATAACGGAGACAAGCAGCCCAGTCGAGACCAGGAGGTCTCGACTCGAGAACACACAGTTGCGAGTTGCAACCGCCGTAGTCTCGAGTTATCATGTTTTGGTTGCGAGTCGCAACCGGAGGTTTCGGCTTGTCATGGTCTAGTCTCGAGTCGCAACCGGGCGGTCTCGAGTCGCAACCGGGCGGTCTCGAAGAATCACGTTTTGGTCTCGAGTGTGCTGCTTGCGAGTCGCAATCTCAGGAGTCTCAAGCCCGTCTCGGTTCATCATGCTTTGGTCTCGAGTCGCAACCAAGGGTTCCGACTCGCAACCATGATTACGTGCACAGAAATCTTCTAGAACCTGGTGAATGTACTAACCAATACAATTCTGTTTTCATGAAATTTTGTACTAACCAACCATATTGCACTAACATGTTTTATTGTCTAATTGTAATTCAAAATAGATCAAACAAAGCATATTTCAAATATTTTCATGGCATTCATGTTGTTCATCAAGCACCTTCATTACACATTCATCATATACTCATCTTTTGTTTGCATATACCCAACCCTAAATCTAGTCATATAATCATCATCAACATACACTCGATATTTGTGATTTTGTATACCATCATTCAAGCCAAATCATTCACCTAAACACCTTTACAACATAAACATACAATCATCGGTTCAATAACAATACGTATCATGCTACTAAGTCAACAAGGACCATGTACACATTTATTCTACACATTAACCACCCTATACTAACAATCATTCATAAATATCTTAGCACTTCTTTATCATGCAAGAGTTCACATATTTTAATCATCTTTATAATCATTCCAAGCACATAACCCTATTATACACATAAACACATAGTGAATGTCTAGGTACTAACCGGTTGTAGAAGGGCACCGATTTAAAGGAAGAAAGTGAGGAAAAGAAGCGTCCGAGTGGTGATGATGAGCTTGACCGATCTTCCTTGTTGTTGTTGATTGAATCCGAGAGAGAGAGGTGAGGAGGTGAGCTTGATTGTTAGGGTTTTGTTAAGAGGGTGAGGGAGTGTGTGCGGGAGTGAGTGAATGAGGAAATGTTGCAAATGGTGAAAAGTGGCAAAGTTGACCCCTCTTATGGGTTTTATATCCGGACCGGCTTGGTGCACCCTAGTGGGTTTCCGAGCGGCATGGCCCAACCGGCCCAATCGTTCACTCGAGACCGAGTGGTCTCGAGTTGGTTCATGGTTTCGGTTCACAAGTATCCTTACACACACACATATATATATTACATACACGTTATCGACATATAGCACAGAGGAATAATAACTTCCATTTAATAATAATATACATATACGCTAAGTGATTAAAAGGTGTTTGCTCGGGAAAACCTAGAGTGTCACATTATCCCCAAGTTTTAAGAACTTTCGTCCCGAAAGTTAAAGCAGCCACTGACAAGCTAGTAAAAGTGAGAGCATTTCAACGGGGTGTCACATCATCCCCCCGTTAGTTTGGAATTTCGTCCCGAAATTCAGTTGTAGCTTCAGTGCTGGGGGTTTCATTTGGGAACAGCTGGGGATACTTGCGCTTCATCTGGTCTTCCCGCTCCCAGGTAAACTCTGGGCCACGGCGTGAGTTCCAACGAACTCGCACGAGGGGTATCTGGCTACGTTTGAGGGTTTTGATCTCACGATCCGTGATCTCAACCGGTTCCTCAGTAAAGTGTAGCTGTTCGTCAATAGTAAGCTCCTTGTAAGGAATGACGAGTGTTTCATCTGACAGACACTTCTTCAGATTAGACACATGGAAGACGTTGTGCACAGCACTCAGTTCTTCAGGCAGATTCAACCTGTAAGCGGCCGTACCGATCTTTTCGGTAACTTCAAAGGGTCCGACATATCTTGGATTAAGCTTGCCCCGTTTTCCAAAACGAACCACACCCTTCCAGGGTGAGACCTTAAGTAGAGCCCGTTCACCGACCTGGAACTCTTGCGGTTTCCTATCTTTGTCAGCGTAGTACTTTTGACGGTCACGAGCTGCCGCCATGCGTTGCCTAATCTGGGCAATCTTTTCTGTGGTGTCGACTACATGTTCCGGGCCTGTGATCTGGCTGTCACCAACCTCCGCCCAGCAGAGAGGCGATCGACATTTACGACCGTACAATGCCTCAAAGGGTGCTGCCTGAATGCTGGTGTGGTAGCTGTTGTTGTAGGAGAATTCCACCAACGGTAGGTGCTTCTCCCAATTCTTGCCAAAATCGATCACGCATGCCCTAAGCATGTCTTCGAGGGTTTGGATGGTGCGTTCAGACTGCCCATCCGTTTGCGGATGATAAGCGGTGCTCATGTCTAAACGCGAGCCAAAAGATTTGTGCATAGCTTGCCACAATTCAGAAGTAAAACGTGCATCTCGATCAGAAATAATAGAGGTAGGCACTCCGTGCTTCGAAACCACTTCTTTTAAGTATACCTCTGCTAGGGTAGAGAACTTGTCTGTTTCTTTGATAGCCAAAAAGTGTGCAGACTTAGTTAAGCGATCCACTATTACCCAAATGGTGTCATTTCCGCGTTGAGACCTAGGCAGGCCAGTAACAAAATCCATGGAAATCTGTTCCCATTTCCATTGCGGGATCTCTGGCTGTTGGAGTAGGCCTGATGGTTTCTGATACTCAGCCTTGACTCTTGCACAAGTTAAACATTTTCTGACATAGGTTGCTATGTGGGCTTTCATGCCAGGCCACCAATAGGTAGCCCTCAAGTCGTGGTACATCTTATCTGAACCTGGATGCACTGAGTAACGGGACTTATGAGCTTCATCCATCACAAGGTCACGTAAATTTCCATAAAGCGGAACCCATATGCGTCCGGCTACGTAGTAAGCACCGTCTTCTTTTTGTTCCAATCGTTGTCTCGATCCTCGCAGGGACTCAGCCCTGATGTTCTTGGCTTTCAATGCTTCAACCTGAGCATTCCGAATTTGATTAGGGAGGTTCGAGTGGATAGTGAGCTGTAATGCACGAACACGCTTTGGTTTGGTCTCCTTTCTGCTGAGGGCATCGGCTACCACATTAGCCTTGCCTGGGTGATATTTGATTGCACACTCGTAGTCATTTAGGAGTTCGACCCATCGGCGTTGCCGCATATTCAACTCCTTTTGTCCCATTATGTGCTGGAGACTCTTGTGATCAGTGTAAATCGTGCACTTGGTGCCGTACAAGTAGTGTCTCCAAAGCTTGAGCGCGAAGACCACAGCTCCAAATTCTAAGTCATGCATCGTATAGTTTCGTTCGTGGACCTTGAGTTGTCGCGAAGCGTAAGCAATAACCTTCTCGCGTTGCATCAACACGCAACCAAGTCCTTGAATAGAAGCGTCGCAGTAAACGACGAAGTCGTCGGTACCTTCGGGTAAGGAGAGGATAGGAGCACTACAAAGGTTCTTCTTTAGTTCCTGGAAGGCAGATTCCTGAGCATCACTCCATTTGTAAGCAACACCCTTCTGAGTGAGTGTCGTAAGTGGTTGAGCGATCTTAGAGAATCCCTCGATAAATCTTCGATAGTATCCCGCCAATCCCAAGAATTGGCGAACTTCGGTCGGAGTCTTAGGCACAGGCCAATTCTTAATGGACTCAATCTTAGCAGGGTCAACATGAATCCCTTCCTGATTGACGATGTGTCCAAGGAAATGGACTTCTCTAAGCCAGAAATCACATTTCGAGAATTTGGCGTACAGTTGCTCATTGCGAAGAAGTTCGAGAATAAGACGTAGGTGTTGTTCATGCTCCTCTTGGCTCTTCGAGTAGATTAGGATGTCGTCGATGAATACGATTACGAACTTATCGAGGTAGGGTTTGCATACTCGGTTCATGAGATCCATGAAGATTGTAGGTGCGTTGGTCATTCCGAAAGGCATAACAAGGAATTCGTAGTGACCATAGCGGGTTCTGAAAGCAGTCTTAGAGATGTCCTCATCGCGGACTCTCAGCTGGTGATAACCCGATCGCAGATCGATCTTGGAATAATAGCTCGACCCTTGCAGCTGGTCGAACAGGTCGTCGATACGGGGAAGCGGATAACGATTCTTGATGGTAACCTTGTTAAGTTCGCGGTAGTCAATGCACATTCGGTATGAGCCATCTTTCTTTTTGACGAAGAGCACTGGGGCTCCCCAGGGTGATGAACTAGGACGGATAAAACCTTTGTCCAAAAGTTCTTGTAGTTGAGTAGAAAGCTCCTTGAGCTCCGCGGGGGCTAATCGATAAGGTGCACGAGCTATAGGCGCTGCTCCGGGAGCTAGCTCGATTTGAAATTCGACCTGACGGTGAGGAGGGAGTCCAGGTAGTTCTTCCGGGAATACCTCAGGATAGTCGCGTACAACTGGAAAATCTTCAATCCTGTTTTCCATTTTCTGTGTGTCAGTAATGAGTGCTAAGATAGCGGTGTGCCCTTTTCGTAGACACTTCTGGGCCTTTAAGAATGAAATGATGCCTGTGACTTCTCCGCTCTTGTCGCCTTGAACTATAAGGGGTTTGCCAGGGGGACGGGGAATACGAATAGCTTTCTCCTGGCAGAGGATTTCAGCTCGATGTTTGGATAACCAATCCATACCAATAATGACGTCGAAGCTTCCAAGAACGATGGGGAAAAGATCGATACAGAAGGTCTGACCAGACAACTCTAATTTGCAGTTACGAATTATGTGTGAGGCCTCGAGGTTTCTACCATTAGCTATTTCAACGGTGTGCTTAGAGCTTAGCGGCGTAAGAGTGAGCTTAAGTTTCTTACTAATACGTAGGGATACATAACTAGCATCTGCTCCGGAATCAAATAACATGGAAACATAACGATCATTAAGTAGGAACTTACCCGCCACAACATTGGGGTCGTTCCTTGCTTCTCCGGCTCCAATCACAAAAACCCTTCCTCTTGCACCGTTCCCAGCATTGTTGGCGTTGTTGTTGTTATTTCCCGCACCCTGATTGGGGTTGTTCTGGTTTAACTGAGGACAATTCTTCTTAATGTGCCCCTCAGCTCCGCACTGGAAACAACCCTTGATGTTCCCATGATGTTGCTGCTGCTGTGGTTGATTTTGCCTTGCGGGATGAGGGCTCCTACAATCTTTGGCCTCATGTCCCATCTTGTTGCACCGCTGGCACTTGTTCTTCGCACAGGGCCTATTGTGATGCCGATTGCACTTGTTACATTTGGGGAGATGGCCCTGATAGCCACCCTGCTGCTGAGGGCCCTTGTTATTTTCAGTCTTCCTTTGCTGAGCCGGGGCCTGAGTAGAGTTAGCATCCTTACCCTGGTTTCCATCCCACTTTCGTTTGTTGTCATTAGAGGCTCCAGTAGTAGCACTGATTCTCTGGGGCAACTTGCCTTCTTCCACCGCCTGATTGGTGAGTTTGTGAGCAAGACGAACCACGGGCTGTATGGTGTTGAGGTTGGCTGAGGTCACATGGCTCCGAATTTCTGGGACCAAACCCTTGATGTACAATTCGATCCTTCGATACATAGGTTGGGACATGTTTGGGCAAAGTGCAGCATAGTCATTGGACTGCTTGGTGTAGGTCTCAATCTCTGACCCAACCATCTTGAGCGCATAGTACTCGTTCTCGAGTTTGTGGATGTCATCCCTGTGACAGTACTCCTCTTTGATCATGTCTTTGAAATCTTCCCATGCGGTAGCATTAGCAGTTTCCAGACCAAGCATCTGAATCTGCGCTTTCCACCATGAAAGCGCATTTCCTTCGAGCGTACCAGTCGCGAACTTGACCCAGTTAGCAGGGGGACACTCACAGACAGCAAAGACAGCTTCGGCCTTTTCAATCCAGTGTAGAAGGCCTATGGCACCCTCAGTGCCGTTGAAAGGCAGAGGTTTGCCGTCCATGAAAGTTTTGAAAGTACAAACACGTGGTTGCGCAGGCGCAGGCTGACCTGTTGTGAGAAATGGAGCGAATAGGTTTAGAGGTGAAAAGACGATGTGGGGGTAGGATCTAAACATCCTATAGCAACGAGTTTACCTCCAGGGTGAGCTGCGAAAGCTGCAGCCACCGTGTTGAGCAAGTTAGCGAATTGAGCCTGAGTCATGTTAACGCTTCCTCTTCCGCGTCCACTCATTGTCTTCATAGCCAGAAAACACAGTATGAGTGCAATGTTGTAACGTAGCGAGAATGAGGTAGAAGAGAAATGGGTATCTATCTAATTAGGCACACTAGTATGTATAGTAGATCAGTCAATATAAGGTAAACAAGCAAGTAAACACAAGTCCGAGCTACGGGGTCTAGTATGCCGAGTCTTGCCCTTGGAGTGTAGTGTCGTCACGAGTCACGGGTTATAGTCTGGTTTTTCTCAAAAAGACTCTTCTTTTTAAAACCAAGTTCACTATAACCAATGGCTCTGATACCAATCTGTCACACCCCCAAAATCCACTTGCGGAGTACTACCGCTTGGAGGCGTGACTGACCAGGATCCAGCCACCAATTATACTGAGCCTTGTTTAGTAGTAAAAGTATTCACCAACCACAGTAGTTAGTAAACATCATGTTTTAAAGTTCTAAAAGTTTGAGTTCAAATGGTAGTTTAAACAAACAGCGGAAGCATAAACCAAACAGTTTCAAAACAAAGTTCATTGTTCAAGATTATTTGAAACCCAACACATGGGTTAAGACGACCACTACATATCCCCAAGCTGCAAGCTCCTGATTCACTGGTTACCTGCAAAGCATGCAGTAGGGTGTCAACAGAAATGTTGGCGAGTTCACGAGATGTCCAGTTTTAGCTTTTCAAAAGAAAATGTAGGTTGTTTAGGTAAAGCATTTATAATCACGTCATGGGGAGCTACCCCATATGAAAGCTACTAAACTTGAATTACCGAAACTGTTGACGAGAAGATTTGGTGCCCCAGGTCAATGTCTATCGTCATTGACCGAGATGCAAGGTCTATAGTTCACGCCCGATCTCCCCCGGTCACGGTGTGAGGTTGTCAAACCTAATAGCGCTATCAACTAATAACCCGTTCGCCCCCGGCGATTAATCGGTACTATAAGCAGGGACTTAATGTGATAGAGATTCGTTTAGTGTTGCTAGTTGTGATTTATAAATAATACCCAAACGTATTTCCCCCGGATGTAGTAGTACAAGAGTACCGTTTGCATATTCCCCCGGAAATTACTAATTTGAAAACATTATTTTGTTGGTTCGTGTCCCTCCCTGGGACGCATGCTTTTAGTGTGTGAACTCACCTTGGGTTGCTCGGTAGGTTATTTACTTGGTCAATCACGTTGGTCACCACGTCCTAGCATGGTCACCAATACAGGTCAAGTTGGGGTACAAGTATTCACGTATAATCTACACATAACTAACACATAGCATACACAACACATGATCATTCAGCAAGTTATCGGGCCTATTCTGATACGAAGCAGTTAAACAGTGAACATCAACAACTATTGTACAAATCATAAGTGTTATTGGGCCTATCAGATCACATTAACAGTTAACAGCATCACAGAAACCAAATAGAACGGTATGCACAGCCCACACGTCCTTGGCCCAATAACGGAGACAAGCAGCCCAGTCGAGACCAGGAGGTCTCGACTCGAGAACACACAGTTGCGAGTCGCAACCGCCGTAGTCTCGAGTTATCATGTTTTGGTTGCGAGTCGCAACCGGAGGTTTCGGCTTGTCATGGTCTAGTCTCGAGTCGCAACCGGGCGGTCTCGAAGAATCACGTTTTGGTCTCGAGTGTGCTGCTTGCGAGTCGCAATCTCAGGAGTCTCAAGCCCGTCTCGGTTCATCATGCTTTGGTCTCGAGTCGCAACCAAGGGTTCCGACTCGCAACCATGATTACGTGCACAGAAATCTTCTAGAACCTGGTGAATGTACTAACCAATACAATTCTGTTTTCATGAAATTTTGTACTAACCAACCATATTGCACTAACATGTTTTATTGTCTAATTGTAATTCAAAATAGATCAAACAAAGCATATTTCAAATATTTTCATGGCATTCATGTTGTTTATCAAGCACCTTCATTACACATTCATCATATACTCATCTTTTGTTTGCATATACCCAACCCTAAATCTAGTCATATAATCATCATCAACATACACTCGATATTTGTGATTTTGTATACCATCATTCAAGCCAAATCATTCACCTAAACACCTTTACAACATAAACATACAATCATCGGTTCAATAACAATACGTATCATGCTACTAAGTCAACAAGGACCATGTACACATTTATTCTACACATTAACCACCCTATACTAACAATCATTCATAAATATCTTAGCACTTCTTTATCATGCAAGAGTTCACATATTTTAATCATCTTTATAATCATTCCAAGCACATAACCCTATTATACACATAAACACATAGTGAATGTCTAGGTACTAACCGGTTGTAGAAGGGCACCGATTTAAAGGAAGAAAGTGAGGAAAAGAAGCGTCCGAGTGGTGATGATGAGCTTGACCGATCTTCCTTGTTGTTGTTGATTGAATCCGAGAGAGAGAGGTGAGGAGGTGAGCTTGATTGTTAGGGTTTTGTTGAGAGGGTGAGGGAGTGTGTGTGGGAGTGAGTGAATGAGGAAATGTTGCAAATGGTGAAAAGTGGCAAAGTTGACCCCTCTTATGGGTTTTATATCCGACCGGCTTGGTGCACCCTAGTGGGTTTCCGAGCGGCATGGCCCAACCGGCCCAATCGTTCACTCGAGACCGAGTGGTCTCGAGTTGGTTCATGGTTTCGGTTCACAAGTATCCTTACACACACACATATATATATTACATACACGTTATCGACATATAGCACAGAGGAATAATAACTTCCATTTAATAATAATATACATATACGCTAAGTGATTAAAAGGTGTTTGCTCGGGAAAACCTAGAGTGTCACAATGAGAGACTAGGCGAAAAGGTGGAGATCCCTAGTTCGATCCTTGAACTGGGCGGGTTTTACCTCACCGCCCTATCGTGCCTTCAGGCGAGTGTTCACGGGCTTCGGCCCTAGGTGCGAGTTTTCCCCGGTTTAGAGGCGAGTGTATCTCAATATAGTGAATTTCGCCAATAGACCATTTGAAGGATTCGTTGTCCGTTTAAACAAAAAACAACCCCTAGTTTTACACACGGTGTTACGGGTTCGGGTCAACCTTGTGAAGAAGCAGGTCTAGCGCGTTACAAGCCTTCAATCTCAAATAAATCACCGTCGACTGTTGCTTATTCATTATTGCTGCTGCTGTTATACCTTCGTTTTCACTCCTCCCCCACCCACACACACACCAACAAACCCGCACAACTCCCACCATAATCCCCCCCGATCCCATCTTTCTCTCACAGCAATCTTCAACCAAACCTCCATGAATCCCGCACGCATTTCAAACCGCCGGTTATCTCTACTCTCACTGTTACTTTTACTTGCAATTTACTCCACCGACGCATCCATCCACGTGTACGATCGAGATCCGTTCCGAGAAGTCGGAAATGCCTACCTTGTCTCCGGCGGTAGTGAAGGTCTCGCCGCATCTCGCACCGCTACTCCGCTGCCTCGTCATTCAACTGTCGTCACCGCCAATGACGGTCGTTCGTTTATCCGGTAATAGTTTATGTATTTCTGGTTACTGGTTCAGATCTGGTGTCACATTGGCTCTATTTTGTTTTGATTGGTTAATATATGTGTTTTTAGTTTGATTTTTGTGTGTATTATACTGAAATTTGAATTTATTTAGGTTAATATTAACTAGTTTGATGAAGTTTAGAGTGATGTGATTGTTTAAGAATGAGAAATCTGAATTGTACATGTTTTTGCAAGCTTGATTTCTAGAATGTTTTGAGGATGATAGTGTTAAAAACATTGAAACTTATTCTCATTTCATGGGGTCACAAGTAGCAAGGTTTAAAAGAACTGAATCGAGCCCCGAGGCGTTTTCCCGTCCCTTCATGAGGCATGGAATTAAAAATAAATAAAAAAAATTATATATCTTATAAAAAATAAATTACTAAACATCAAACAAAGAACTTTCTTACCGCCTCGCCTCGAGGGGCACACCTCGGCCCTTTACGTACAAACATAATCCCATGAGGCACCGCCTCATACACGTTTCCTTACCGCCTCGCCTCTAGGCACACGCCTTGACCGTTTTTTTTAAGCCATGACAAGTAGAATACAGTAACATGAAATGAATGTATAACAAGTTTATAATATGAAAAATGCCGATACAAATTACTGTGGACTGTTGGTAGTGTAGATGGAATAGTAGTGAAATGAGCTAATAATTTTATTTGTAGTCCATGATTGCAGCTTTCATAGATCCTTTAAATGGAAGTATCTGTTTTATAGATCAGTGCAAATGAAATATTGTCGGAGGTTGAACATAAGGTGTACGGTTGCTTACTTGCTTATGATTTGAATTTTAGTTGATGGATGGGTTAGATCTAAATAAGGAGGGGTTTCAAAACACCCATATAGAAAGTAGGGGTGTTCTTTTGGGTTTTTAATCGGTTTTTTGGATGGGAAAAACTTACCACCCGATAACCAAACCATTTAAAGCTCGGGTTCGGGTTAGTGGGGTTCAGGTTAATTCGGTAAATCGGATCTAGTCATTCATATAATCAGTAGGTAATCAAGTTCCTGGCAACAAAGATTAGGATCAAGCACACTATGTAATCAATGCCTTTTACATTAATTAGTTTCACAAACATAGTTTGGTACTGTTCCACGCATCAACAAAAGATCCATGTAGAACCAATTAGAAATCAACAAATATCCAAAACGTACTGATATATTCTTTGCCAGATTACCAACATAAAACTTTGACTTTAAAAGTCAAAACAATGTACTGTGCCAGATTATCAACATAAATCTTTGACTTTAAAAGTCAAGACAATGTACAAAGATCCATGTTAAATTAGTGAAGGGTATATTAGATATTAGATAGCATCTTTATAAATTCTACAAAGAGCTTTTACTTTAAAAGTCAAAACAAGCCTGCTTGTATTCGATTCTGTGGGAAGAAGAGAACACTCTGTAATTAGTTTACGAATTTGTGAGTGAAGAAAAGAACTCTCTCTAATTGGGGTAGATATTAGATAGCATCTTTAGTACTAATAGATTAAAATCAGTAAGCTTGAGTTTAACTTTGGCAAAGGCATATGGTGCTTTATGATCTGTTGTGTTAATTTGCTATCAAGAGTTAAGACATTTATATGTGTTATGACCCTTTCAAAAATTTGATTTTATGGAAATGCAAACATGTATAGGTTTCAGAACATCACATTTCGGAGGACTGAAGCATCTGCAGCCAAGTATTCAAAAAACGAACGTCGTACTGGATTAGTACAAGTTGTCATTTTTGAGGCTGCTGATCGTGATAACATTGGTGGGTCCCCTTATGGTGGGCAGAGATCTATTTGTTGCACCCCTGATCTAGCTAAAGTGGAAGGTTGTAAACAAGGGGAAGTTATTAGAATACCTTCCGCAAAGGATCCTAACTGGCCCGTCACTGTCAACGTCTATTTTCGTGGAAAATCGTTAACTGCACAGTTAAAAACTACAGAGGCTTACATCACGAAAACGGGAATGTACAATTTATTTTTCATATCATGTGATCCGAACCTCAAAGGGATGACATTGACTGGTCAAACCTCGTGGAAGAACCCTGACGGCTACTTACCTGGAAGAATGGCCCCACTAAAGAAATTTTACGTAATCATGGTGATTGCGTACGCGCTGCTTTGTATCGCTTGGTTTTCGCAATACGTGAAGTTTTGGGACGACGTTTTGCAACTTCAACATTGCATAAGTTTTGTGGTTGCTATCGGGTTGTTTGAAATGATACTTTGGTATTTTGACTATTCATATTTTAACAACACCGGAATAAGGCCCGTTGCGATTACAACTTGGGTTGTGACTGTGGGTGCCGTAAGGAGAACCGTTTCACGGTTACTTATATTGTGTGTTTCTATGGGCTATGGTGTTGTGCGTCCTACACTTGGTGGACTTACGACAAAAGTTATGCTTATTGGAGTAACTTACTTTTTATCAACTGAGTTGCTGAATGTTACCGAGAATGTAGGGACCATAAGTGATATAGCTGGAAGAGCAAGGGTTATTCTTGTACTTCCAAATGCATTGCTGGATGCATTTTTGATCATGTGGATTTTCACTTCTCTTTCAAAGACGCTTACACAGCTACAGGTCATGCTTTATTAGTTTATCTATTATATTATTATAACTATGTTGGGTCTTTCTTATTTTGTATATTAATACTAAGCTTTGATCTGTACAGGCAAAGAAGAGTTCTGTTAAGTTGGATACATACAGGAAGTTCTCAAATGCATTACTGATCACAGTTGTTCTTTCAGTTGTTTGGATCGGATATGAGGTATGCATTTCACATATACGTTAATTCTTAGACATCTGCTAATACTCCATTGTTCAAAAGTTGTTCTCCAAAATGACTCGGATTAGAATACTTTGAAACACCGTGATAAGATGAAAACTATTGCGTCATCATCATCTTGATAAGTGATTTGTTAATGCAGGTGTATTTCAAAGCAACGGATCCTTTCAATGAGAGGTGGCAAAGTGGGTGGATTATCACCTCATTTTGGGACATTCTTGCATTTGCATTGCTCTGTGTCATCTGCTATCTGTGGACACCATCACAGAGTTCTCAAAGGTAAATTAGAATTATTTATTTGATGTCAATAAATGTAGCGGGTTATCTGACTCAGGTCAACTCGGGTTGTATTGTCGAACAGTAACATATAGAGTAAAAGGTTGCTAAACGGGTCAAAAGTCATTAACATGTGTTCAAATGCTTTGAATATGTATGATTACTTTAAATAGAAAAGTTCTTTCAGTGATATTTAATATAATAATTACTAAAAATTCAAAAAAATGGACAAGCTTGATCTCCCCATTTTACTCACGTGTAAAAGTTACTTATTTTGACTTGGTCTGTTTGGGTACATGTTGACGCCATGAAACAGATACGCATATTCAGAAGAGAAAGGTGAAGATTCTGATGAAGAAACCGAAGCACTTAACAGTGGATCCCCCAAAGGTGACATCAGCTTAGTCAAGCAGGAACGACGAGAGAAAAACGGTCAAAACACGGATGAGTTTGACCTAGATGACGATGATGCAGAAGGCAAGAGAGAATAGTCCCCTGAATTGTATTCATTTGTTGTAAACAAAAGCACAGCCATTGCCAGCTTCTGTACAGATTTTATCCCAAAAAAAACAAGGAAGCAACCTGCTTTGGACACAGGGAGAAAAGAATGCAATAGTTTTGATGTTGAAGTTGAATTTATTGAAACAAAGAGCGACTGTATGTTATGTTTTTGATCATTATGTATTTTGTCAGTTGTTGTTTGCTAATATGATTGATTATTTGGTGAAGTATCAACCAGTTATCTTGTCTCGTATCCTTATGACGACAGTTATAGCATGGATGTATCGTTTTCGACAAAGGTTGTTTCCATATACTCTCCTAAACATTAGCCACCACCGTAGGTTGTTTCCACATTCTGACAGAAACAATATGCTCTCCTAAACTTTCGCCATTGGAAGGAAACCCTAGGCAGTGGCACATGCCACTTGTCACCAAATTTACTGTCCTAGCCGTTTGAAACCCTAGCGACCGCCATAGTTTGCTTCTCATAATGTCCACTGTTCTAGTTTACTCACATCAGTCACTGGAAACACTAGCAGCTGCCAGATACCCGCTTCTTGACATCACCAGTTCACAAACCGCAAAACCACCACTGGGTTCATGTTCAACTCATAAAACTGCGTCGAGAAGATCACACAAACCGCAGCCCAGCATAACTCGCTAAAAATTCAACTTGTCATAATCCACTGTAAATGGTTAAAAAAACAGAACTAAATACCATGGAGTTACTTGTGCCCTGTATTGGGTTACATCTTTCTTTCCGGTCAAATACACGAGTCTTCTCGGTCCTTGGTTGGTTAGATGCATTAGACTAATCGTTACTAGAATGTGTTTATATGAAATATACGATTCAATGTATAGATTCAAGTGTAGCCGTATGTTTAGAATGTGTGTATATGAAATATACGATTCAATATATAGATCCAAGTGTAGCCATATCTTATGATATAAAACCAATACACAAAACAAAGGCATAGGTTAAACTTAGCATAACAGTTAAGCATAATACTCATAGACATTAATATCCCAAAATAATGTTTAAAAAATCTAAGTTTCAAATGACTAAGTTTTTAGTAAGATACAAGCTTCAAATGCTTAACATTCCCAGTTTAAATGTTAGGGTAATAAACTAAACTTAAAAAAAAATTATAATATGTAAAAACCCTTTAATGACTGTTGAGCAACATGGTATGAAGATCGAACAAACAAACACAATAAATAGCGACAAAATCATGTCACAAAATCTTATTAAACCAACCCGAAAGTGTTTACCCCCAAGTACCCAAAGATCATACAATTGTAAGATCTATAACAATAAAACAATACAGAGATCTCTAGATGATCATCCAATGATGATCATCAACACAATCAACAGATAATCTCTCTGAAATACAAACGAGAGATGATAACAACTTCAACAGACTAACAAACCCTAACGAACAATACAGAGAAAAGTGTAAGTGAAAGTGAATGAGAGAATGAACAAATTCACAGTCAATCCTCCTTTTATATGAAGCCCCTCAAATGTTACATCCAGGTCCAAAACTTTCGCACATGATGATGGCAATCCCAAAGATGTTCCACATTACACCCTCACACAATACAACCTGCTCAAAATAAACCCAGCAGATATATACAACACAACACACCATAATAACCTTTGAGCCGATAACACTCAAGCCCAAAAGCCCACAACACTTCCATAATGCAGAAGCCCACGTATTAACATAATGAGCCCAAAACCAATTACATATTTTAACATCCCCCTTCATTCTTATGGCTTAAATAAATCAACCAATCCCAGTTTTTTACCGAAATGATCATGAAGATTAACACTTAGACCTTTTGTAAATACATCAGCTAGTTGACTTTCGGTGTTAACCTTTTCTGTACTTATAAAACCAGTAGAGACCTTTTCTCTCAGAAAATACAAATCAATTTCAAAGTGTTTAGCTCTTTTGTGAAAAACAAGGTTAGCTGTTATGGAAATTGCAGCACTACTATCACAGAAAAGTTTTATAGGCAACTTACAATTTATTTTTAACTCTTTTAAAACATTTACTATCTAAACAAGTTCACATACTGCTGAACACATTGCCATGTATTCAGCTTCCCCAATTGACCTAGAAACACTACTCTGTTTCTTACTTTTCCATGACACTAAATTTTCACCCAAAAAAACACAGAAACTAGTAACTGATTTCCTGGTCATTCAACACTTTGTCCAATCTGAATCAGCATAACAAGACAAATCTGTACTAACACTCTTCCTGAACATAAGACCTCTACTAGGACTTGACTTCAAATACCTCAACAATCTTAAAGCAACTTTAAGATGTGCCTCTAAAGGACTATGCATAAATTGGCTTAAATATTGAACAACATAACTAATATCAGGACGTGTAAAGGACGAGTATATTTACTTTCCTATCAATTTTTTTATAACTAGTAATATCAGCCAATTTCTCATTACAGACTTTAGTTTTAGAATTAACAAGATGACTTAATTCTATGGGGTATTTACAGGTTTACAGCCCAGATAACCAAACTCATTTAGCAATTCCAAACAATACTTTCTCTGACTTAAACACAGACCAATTTTATTATACAACAACTCTAAACCCATAAAATATTTAAGTGTGCCCAAATATTTAATTTGAAATGTATCACTAAGCATAGCTTTTACTTTAGCAATTTCAGTGTTATCATTTCTAGTTATCACTATGTCATCCACATAAACCAACAAAATAACAAACACAGACTCTTTAGAAAATGTAAACAGTGAATGATCACACACACTTTGCACAAAACCTACATTTAGCAACACATTAATAAGTTTTTCATTCCACTTCATAGGAGCTTGTTTTAATCCATATAGAGATTTAACAAGTTTACACACTTTATTTTCATTTTTAGAATAATATCCCTCTGGAAGTGACATATGTACATCTTCAGAAATAGACCAATACAAAGATGCATTGTTAATATCAAGCTGAAACAAAGACCAACAATTTTGAACAACAATACTCAACACACATCTAACAGTCACCATTTTAACAACTGGATAAAAGGTTTCTCCAAAATATATTCCTTCACGTTGATTATAGCCATTAGCAACTAAACAAGCTTTATATCTCTCAACCTCACCATTTGCTTTTTATTTTATTTTATATATCCACTTACACCCTATAGGTTTTCTATCTTTAGGTAAATCAACTGTCACACCCCAACCAATGGCGGAATCATCGGAGTGGGACTTGTTCAAGATTGCAAGAGACTTCATAACACTAATTGTGACAATATTTAATTCAACCATTTTCATTTCATAGATAAATTGTCAAAGCATTACAAGAAAATTCAAATAACAACATTGTTCAACATAACATAACAAAATTTATACAACACTTTAAACCTAAACGTCTAAATGAGCATCTAGGCATCTTTGCTAATCCATTTTCGTAGCATCATCAATCCTCAACCTGTAACATGTTTAAAATACAATTCAATGCAAAAGCAAAGGCGAGTATACAAGTTTAGGAATAAGTATAAGTATAAAAGTTTAAAAAACGAATCCACATGGCAACTTAGTTTATACAAGATCAACCTAACATGTCATGCAATATTTCTAGCCAATCCTCTGTTTACGCAAGAAAGTTTAGTTAATTCGACATGACCACAAGTTTAAGGGGGGCGGTGCGTTACTCCTATAGCGCTATACATGTCAAATGGAGGCTCGTGAAAGCTAATGACTAAAACATATCACATAAGTATGGTCCACGTAAGCATCAAGTATCATAACATAGCATTCATGTATAAGGATTGTTTTTGTGCATTGCATAAAGAATAAGTTTAAATGTGTTTTAATAAGGTAACATGTTACACCCCAAAAAGTGGTAAACATAAAAAAGGGGGTTGCGAGTATACTCAAAAAATTTGCATATGCTTTCCGATTATCCAATGTGATGAAGTTGATGAGGTTAGAAGGTTGAATATGTTCGTTTAGGGATTTGGGAAATTAAAACACAAGAATATATGTATTCGAAAGTAATCATCTTTTAACACCAAGTACTTGTCCTTGACACTATGAAACCTGAAGGTTTAATGTTTTCATGAGTAATATACTCATTAGAATCGTAACAAGTCTTATGCCTTAGATGATGTTATTCTAATATCTTGACGAATGAACACAAGTCCACCATCAAGAGTTCGAATAGTATATATGTATAAGTATTATATGTATTATTTAGTCCATTAGTCAAGCATGAGGTAGAAGATTATTCTTCATTTAGGCACCTCTAATATCATGGAAGTCATGTAGGAGGTAGGAAGAACAAGCTTCCATTTAGGTACCTCTTATGGTTCACCACTACACTTGATGTAAAAACATACAAGGAGGGTCATGAACTAATATTAATACAAGAATAATAAACAACTACACTATGAGAAATCATCAAGTAATGTGGGAATTCTATGTTGGACAACCCAAGTCAATCCATAATCACACCTACATTAAGTCTTAGACTTAAACATTACTTGTGGGTTAAACCCTTGAACAAAACAGAAAGTTTGTGAGGATTAATCCTCTGATTTTGAATGTCTCAACCTTGTTTTTAAGCCTAACTAACCATAGAAATGGTTATAAGCATAAGGACATAGGTTTGAGATGAGTTAGACTCAAGTTTGAACAAGTTTAGTAAAGATTTAATCAAAACAGAAACGAACAGTGAACTTTGGAGCCTTTTTGCCGGAGTTCCAGGGACTTATTTCCTGTGAAAACCCCATGGAATCGAAGCTAAGGTCAATCCAAGCACATAGGAAAAAGAATGGAGTAAATCGGACAAGAAATGAGTGAGTTATGCTCACTTTAGTGAAGAGGTGGCAATTTGTCCGAACTTCAGAACTCAGCTGCGTTTTTGAGTGATTTGGGAGTGATTAGAGTGTTTAGAAAAATGAAAATGGCTTGGAGATGGCTTGGTATTTATAGGGAATGATTAGGGTTGGGTTGGTTGACATTTAATAGAATTAGTTGGTGGTTAAAAACAAATAATAAATAAAAAAAGAAAAAGAAAACAACCCATTCATAACCTTGCGGCCGCTGCTGTGTACAGCCTACAAATAACTCCTTTTTTTTCTTGTTTTGTTTAATAAGGCATTGTATGTATTGTGTCTTGTTATAATAAAATCATCTCTTAACTAAATACTAACTCAAAGTAATATTAGGGAGGAGTTAAATATTAACACAAAACAACAAATTTAGCCATTCAAAGCTGTGTCGGAAAGGAGGCTGTGAACAGCTTTGTTTTTATCTTTTATTATTATTATTTTTTTACCAACATCTATATAATCTATAAAAGGAGACTAAGTGCTGACCTAATTTTGCTGATGTGTCATGTTCTTAGATATGCCACATTGGATTCGCTGACATCATAATTCCGATTTTAATATATATATATATAATTATAATACCATTTAAATTTGAAATTTGAATTTGAAATTCAAAATAGAGAAAGAGGGTTCAATAAATGCTTAGCAGGGAACCATTTCAAATTTCAAACCCTTTCCATTCCATTCTCTCTCTCTTTCTCTTAGATCTGCGCCTCTCTCCTTCTCTCAGATCTGGATATGCAAAAGGTAAGTTACTCAACCTCAATTTCATCTACATCATTTTCAATTTCATTTAATTACTTCTTACATTCGACTAATATAATTTCAATCAACTGAACTGAAGGCCCTTAAGAAAGGAGTAAAGCTAGCAACGAAGAAGAAAACGGTACGATCTCCGAACATTTGTTAGGATTTTTATTCATGTTTAGTTTTAATTTACGATTTAGCAACTGTTGTGGTTCAGGAGAAAGTTGTGAACCCATTGTTTGAGAAGAGGCCAAAGCAGTTTGGAATCGGTGGAGCGTTGCCGCCGAAGAAGGATGTGCATAGGTTTGTTAGATGGCCACAAGTTTCATGATTCAGAGGAAGAGGAGGATTTTGAAACAGAGGTTGAAGGTTCCACCGCCTTTGAATCAGTTTACTAAGACGCTTGATAAGAATCTAGGTATGTGCTGAAATTGCTTTTCAATTTTATAGTTGAATCAAGTTATAAAACGGGTTTTTGTGGATTGATTGTTATAGGTATTGTATGTATCTTTACATAGACATGAAGGTGGAACATTTTATCCTGGTACTGGCGCAGTCCGAACTAATGTCAGATCAGTAACATGATGATTCCGATACTGAGTTCAATGATATCGATATAACTGGTTCTTATGGTTGGGTTAGTATGTTTAATTTAATCATTTTTATGCAAATTTGACTAATAATTATATTGATTTGTTACAGGTATTGTATCTATCTTTACATAGACATGAAGGTGGAAAATTTACAGGTATTGTATCTATCGTTACAGGCAAATTTGACTAATCATATTAAAGGCTACCACTTTTGGTTTTCTATGCAAGTATTTGATTTGGCTTTAGGATTTTAATATATTTATTTGCTGTAAAAAATACAATCATATTGTAGCCTGCTAATTTTAGTAGTTGTTAATCTGGTTTTAGGTTTTAAATTTTGATGAAGATTAAAGTGACATTACAAAATATTGTTTGCTTTATATGTGTAATGCACATTAATTATTTATTCATTTGGTATTTGATGAATTCAAGTATATGTACTAAGAAATGGTGGTTTGGAATTGCATATTGAGGATAGTAATCTTATTTAAGTCAAATGGTTGAAGAACAAAATAAAACATACTAAAGACAAGCAGTTAGTTAGCTGCTTATTTAGTTGAATTGTTATACACATTTAATGATAAGATTACAAATAAAATATTAAATGTTGTATTATATAAAGATTTATAAATTGTTTATAGCTAGATTTGTGAATTATGATAGCAATCTAACTTTTGCCTTATTTAATGGAATATTTAATTTCATTTATAAAAAATATATATACTTATGGAGTTGATGTCAGCAGTGGTATATGTGTTTCGTCATGCTCGACTTTGACTCGGTTTCATCTTGCATATGGTTATGCAGCCTAAAAATGACAGCTTAAGGCCCATATGCAAGACCGTGAAGTTGTGAACTGCAAGGTATTCCATTTAGTATTCTTTTTCTCTTATGTTTTAACTATTTTTTTAGTTATTTGACTATATAATCTTTTAACTGTTAACTTTCATTAACTAAAATATCACAGTTAGCAATTTAGTTAGATAATAAAAGCCGCTGGACGTAGGGGTGTTCTTCGGGGTTTTTATCAGGTTTCGGGTTTTTTGCTAGGAAAAAATGACTCGATAACTGAACCATTTAACTATCGGTTTGGTCAAGTTCGGGTACTTCAGGTTGGTTCATTTGGGTTGGGTGTAATTGGTTTTCGGGTTAAGTTGTAAATTAAAAAAAATCACAAATGATTTCATCCAAAAAATTTTCTCCCAGACCAGAAAAAGAATTCATATGTATTAAGGCAGGGATCTATAAAAAAATAGTTGTAGAATATAGGGGTGTTCACGGTCTGATTTGGATGTTTTTTACGTCAGGCCGTGAGCCGAGCCGAACCGTTATTAACGGTTTAAGATTATTCAAAACTGAAACCAAACCGTTCAAATTTAAAACCGAACCGTTACTAACGGTTTGGTTCCGGTTTGATTTTGCGGTTTGGGCTTTTGTCGGGCCTTCTTTATAAAATGTATAAACTATAAAATAAAAAGGTTTTAAAACTACATAAAGAAGTTAATTACATACAAGTTGCCAAAGTTTGAATGCAGTAGCACTAGCAGCACAACTTGATTGCTGGATGTCCAATAGAAAAAAAAGCCTAGATTATGTAAAGAAATAATATTTTCATTAGCCCAGTACTAACACAAGATGTAAGTCCAAATTGTTTAAGAAAAAAGATAGTCCATTATGCAATTTGAATGAAGCCGAATAAACGGAGATTGTCACCATGTCAGTATACAGATGTGTGTATATGATATTAAAAAATGAAATATGTTTCAAACTTACGGTCTGATTCGGATTTATACAGTTGGTTTAACCAAAACATTCGCTACGATTTGAAAATATTGAAACCGACTGACCAAAAATTAAAAGAAAAAATCGACCATCAAACTAAACCGATGACTGGTTTGGCCGCATAAATCTATTCCTACTGTTTCATTGACTGAATGTTCATACTACTTTGTGATTTATTCAGTTTTGAGTATTATAGTCCTTGTGTTCGTCTAATATATAGTTATGAACTGAATGTGCATACTACTTTGTGATTTATTCAGTTTTGAGTATTATCGTCCTTGTGTTTGTCTAATATATAGTTATTTTCACAGACAAAAAATAACCATTTTCAAGAATGAGCAATATTTGTTGACTGGCCAATGTAAATGAAAAAGTGACTAAGTGTTCATTGGCTTTTAAGTTTAACTGTACGCATAATGACAAAGATACCCTGCAACGACCGAATATAGTGAACCAAAATCATTATTATGAGTTTGAAATCGCTTTTGGTAGCTCAGACGAACGTACAAGTGACGGTGTTGGTTCAGAAGCATGGTCGGAGACCTGCGGTGCGTTATTGGTCTCTAGGGTTGGCGAATCGACTTTCCGGCGAAGCCGGCTAAGGTTCAGGCCGAGATTACAACTACACAGGTAAGCCCAACACGAAATATTTCATTTTTGGATGCTTCGATTTCGTTTAGATCGTTGGTATCGACACTTTTTCACTTAAATCTATTGTTGACCCAGTGTCTTTTTAGATTCCGACCAGACCTAGGGGATCTGTTGTTCAGTCGATTGTTAATGTTGATTTTCAGGAAAAGTGCTCACCGTGGTGGCTCGATGGATCCTCTTTTGAGAAGTTTCTGGTGTTAAAACTTAACGCTTTCACAGTTTCACTTTTCTCATACTTGCATTAATAATATACATCATCTTAACCTATTGTTGTTGACCTCATTTTGTAGGAATACTCACATAGTAAGGATGGACTAAAGTCTAATATCATCCGTGTGATTGAAAATTTTGAAATGGTGGCTTTTCGGTCAAAGTTTGACACCTGGTCTCAATCTGCTAAGGTGGCAGTCTCGGAGGATGGTAGAGGTAAGGTGGCTGGTTAGTGATTACATGCTCTACACTTTTGCTCTGCAAGATGCTAAAATGAAACCTAAATTTGAAGCATTTTACACCAGTGTTACACTTTATATTACTTGACAAGTGATTTTTACGTGTGTTTATTTTTTTAGCGCTTTTAAAGCGACAAAGGCTCAACGTGAGGGGCTTACTAAAAGCTGCTCCCGTTAATAAGGAGGAACCTCAACCATATATATTGATTGCACTGGAAATTTACAGGTAATCTTTTTAATATATAATATACATCATGCATGTGCAGGTATTCTTACACGGTTTTGTGTTAATTTTTCACAGGTTTGGCGTGTAAATGTCCAAGAGAAGATACTTCTTCCAGTTTCTGATCAGTCAAAGTTCAAGAGGAATGCCTTGGTGAATATCAAGAGGAATGCCTTATAGGGATATGGTTTGGAAAGTTGAGGTATTTCTTTTCAAATCAAATTTTGTGCTTTTCGCCTATATTGTCACACCCCTTTCTGCGGCGGAAGCACGAGGTGTGATCATGAAAGGTTCTCATTGCATACGAAAGGTGAACATGCTACATGCTCGTAAAAATACTTCAAATACCATAATTTGAAAACATAAGTTTAGCGTTTACATCGCTAAGTCGCATAAAACATTGTCTTAAAAGTTTACAACTTTATTTAAAGATAAACATAAGCGACATCCAAGAGCATAAGCAAGACCGCGCGCACATCCATCCTAGTTACCTGAAATACATGTGAGTTTTGGAAAAACGTCAACATAATGTTGGTGTGAATTCATGCAGTTTTGTATTTCACGTTTGTATACTTTGTATGAAAACATGGTTTGTGTATAAATCGAGTTTTCATATATAAATCCAGTTTCATGTGTACACCACGTACTCATGTATAATTCAAATTCTTCTTGAGTACCCCACGTACTCAAGTATAATTCCCATTTTCTTGAGTACCCCACGTACTTCAAGTATAATTCAAGCTTTTCTTGAGTACCCCACGTACTCAAGTATTCATCAAGTTTTAGTATGGTATGAATTTTATGTAAATAAAGTATTCCTGTAAGTATCAGGATTGTTAATGGGTTGCAAAGCCATTAACATGTGACACGACATAGGAAGTCACCAAACCTTAGGCATTTAATTGGTATATTCTGAGACACAAAAGCACTACTCGATTCTCGCCCTCACCGAGTGTGTGGCTGCCCGGCACCCGCTAGATCTAACCTTTTGTTCTGCGGTCTAGGTATATTGTTGATTAATGGTGCTTCTGTACCCTATTCGTGACACGATTTATCGCATCATTTCTCATAACGCCTCATACTTGGTTCTCGTTCTCACCAAGTGCGCTTCTCATATTCTTGTATTTCATCACACTTGGTTCTCGTTCTCACCAAGTGTACTTCTTGTATTCTTATATTTCGTCACACTTGGTTCTCGTTCTCACCAAGTGCGCTTCTTGTATTTATATCATACCATTTATAAATATTGTACATTTGTACATGTATTTCACCCCCGAAGTTATAAAAACTGAAAACAGTTAAAGAAAAGGGGGAGCATGAACTCACAACTTTGCGTTCCTTGCGTCGTAAACTTCACCGGATTTGCTTAATTAACGTCGTAACCTATACGCGTTTTCTTAATGTTAGTCACTAGACTTGTATCGCACAAGTACAGTCACTCTCTTTGGTGTATATATTCTTGTGTTAAAAATATTTTATATTTTTAACTAAGTATCTTACTTATATTATTTTCTCTAAAATTAATATAAGTATCTCGTGTTTTGCACTTTGCACCCGAATTATGTATCTTGTATGTCGTATGTGTATTTTCGTGTTTATACTTCTCATGAGTATTTCCAAGACATATTATTTTTATTCTAAAAATAATATATACCTAGCTCACAAAATAATCACATAATCACACAAGCGATTTATTAGAAAATATATATTCTAAATATATATTTAACAAGTTTTACTTATGAAAATCCACCCTGAATACATGGTCATTTGATAACAAAAATCATGGCGAAGTTTGTTTGGAAAACCAGTCGAACATATATTTATAACACTTGTCACCAAAAATATTCTAAGTGTTATTTTCTGGAAAATTTTCGCCAGAGTTTCCTCTGTAACTGGAGGTGGCCACGCTTACTAGCGTATCGTTTTCTTTTAAAAAAAATCAACCAATCAATTTCCAATCATCATCAAACTAGTCCAACATAAACATATATCGCAATCACATGAACTTGTAAGTTGTGTAAAAATGTGTAGTAACTCTTCAACACATTTAGTAGGTTTTTCCATCTCTAAAAATAAAGTCTGTTTCTTGGGAATCTTATTTTTAAAGAACATGAAGTTTTACAACTTCTAGTCGGTTTTTACGAAAATTATTTCTTTGTTAAAACTTTCGTTACACAAGTGTCTACGCACTTTTTGGTTCTCAAAAACACCTTTAGTTTAGGAAAGATCCGGTTTTAAAACATGGTTTTGTCTTACATTTGGTTCTTCGAAAATACCACTTGTAGATCTTTAGATCTACTAGTTTAGAACCCCATTTCATAAGAAAAATTGTTTTTACACAAGTTCATGTTTTATGTTTGAAAGGGTTCGTCATCTAAAAATTTTATGACTTAACATAAGGCTAGTTCATGTTCCATGAACACGATCTAGCGTGGTTTGATGACGATCCATTCCAACACTAGCAATCAACAACAATAAATAATCATAACAGAACTAGTTTCAAAAGTTTTACACTAACATTCATTCATTAACCACCATGTTTATTATCTTTAGTAGACTTTTAGTTTTGGTCTCTAGTGTTCATGATTTTTACCCGTTAAATTTCTTATTAATCACTTTAGATATGAACAATAGGGTGTTTAGAGTCACTTACTACTAGCTCGAGGCTAGGGAAGAAACTAGACGAAAAATAGGTGGTTAATAGCGTTGTGGAGAGGTCCTTGCGATTCCGTAAGCACCGGGTCTCCTCGTATAAGCTCTAACACACTTGGTAATTATGTAGAATTGCAAGATTGAAAATTTGAAGTGGTGGTGGGTGTGTGGGAACTTGCGGCCGAGAGTATCACGGGAGGGAGAGATGAGAAAATTTTTGGTAGTGGGTTGTTGTAAATGTAATGTGATTATGGTGGACCAATGTCCTTATTTATAAAACATACAATCTATTAATCCTTAGGATAAAGTGTATAGTAGATATTAGACAACAAGAATATAATATCCAAATTGTAAGAGGGTGTCCCCTCTTGGGGTACATCCGATCGGTTGTGGGGGGTGAGCATTTGGTTGAATTCCAACTAATAAGTTAAGTATTTAGTTGGTTAGTTTAGAGATTTAATTTAGTTACTAGAGTGTTATGTATAATAATGGGTGTTAGGGTATTCGGGGACCCTAACTAGCTCAGAAAAATAAAAACAATGTCATTGACAATATATTTTTTTTGTGCTCCGGGTAAAGTCCGGTTGTTCGGTTAGACACTGGTTCGTTAGAGTGCTAAATTACACCTTTTAGTGTCTAATAAGTACCTTTCTTGTACCCTTTCAATTCCCAACACTCCGGGAAATATTCTGGATAATAAAACGACATTTCTGCATAATATTCATATGTTTAAATGCTGATTTATTGCTGAATTATATAAATTATGCACTTAAAGTGCGTTTCGGGTGCTTTTTAGTGCTTATTTTTGCTTTCGTATTGCATATATATTAAACCCTTATATGTACTCTTGGGTTTTAATGCATTCTTGTTGTCGGACCTACACCTAGGCTCCAATTTTATTGTCTGACTGCTTTCTGCAGTTCCGTTGACACATAGTGTCTTACCGGTGAGTTTACTTAGTATTTTTGATGCAATGCTCTCGTTTATGCATAAAGCAATATTTTGTAGTACACAACGTGCATTAATTCACTTGTTTAATCATGTGTTCATACATTGCTGACAATTAAGCACATAATTGCAGTCATTAAATAATAATTAAAGTGTACGGAAATTACCGGTTTGGTGCCAGTTGTCACAGTCTCCCCCCGTTAAAAGAATTTCGTCCCGAAATTCAGGCTGAACTAACTCTCGTTGGAGTCTTCTTGAATAGGTGGGGATACTTTTCCTTGAACTGGTCTTCACGTTCCCATGTGTACTCGGGTCCGTGCTTAGAGCTCCAACGTACTTTGACAAGTTTTATGCTGCCCCTCCTGGTCTTGTTGACTTTCTAGTCGGTAACCTCAACGGGTTGTTCTGTAAATCGGAGGGCGTCATCAATATGCACTTCATCCATCGGGATGATCACGTTTTCTTGTGTTGGACTCTTCTTCAGGTTGGATACATGAAACGTATCATGTACTCCATTAAGTTCTTCCGGTAACTCCAACTTGTATGCCATGGTACCAATTCTTTTTAATATTCTGAATGGTCCGATGTATCGTGGATTCAGCTTCCCACGCTTTCCAAATCTGACTATGCCCTTCCAAGGTGAGACTTTTAACAACACTTTGTCTCCCACCTCGAATTCTATTGATTTTCTTTTCGGATCAGCGTAGCTCTTTTGTCGATCTCGAGCCGCCTTAATGCGCTCTCGGATCTGCGCAATCTTGTCGGTTGTCTCTTGTACAAGTTCAGGACCAACCATACGTTTATCTCCGGCATCTGCCCAACATAAGGGCGATCAGCATTTGCGGCCATACAGAGCTTCGAACGGCGTGGCTTTTATGCTCGTATGATAACTGTTATTGTAGGAAAACTCAACTAGAGGTAGGTGAGTATCCCAGCTGCCGCCTAGATCTATGACGCATGCGCGAAGCATATCTTCTAACGTTTGTATAGTCCGTTCGCTCTGGCCGTCTGTTTGCAGATGGAATGCCGTGCTCAGATCTAACTGAGATCTAAAGGATTCCTGAAATGATTTCCAGATTCTTGAGACAAAGCGTCCATCTCTGTCTGAAATGATTGAGATTGGCACTCCATGTCGTGCCACAATTTCTCTTAAGTATATCTCAGCAAGCTTTCCAGTGCTGTCTTTTTCTCGGATCGGTAGGAAGTGCGCAGACTTTGTTAACCGATCAACTATTACCCATATCATATCGTGCCCTCTCGGGGTCCTGGGTAATTTCGTTATGAAGTCCATCGAGATTTGTTCCCACTTCCACACGGGGATCTCTGGTTGTTGTAATAGGCTGGACGGTTTCTGATATTCTGCCTTAACCTTAGCACAGGTTAGGCATTTTCCAACATAAACAGCAACATCGCTTTTGAGTCTCGGCCACCAATTGTATTCTTTCAAGTCTGGATACATTTTGTCCGATCCTGGATGGATCAAATATCTCGATTTGTGGGCTTCATTAAGGATGACTTCTCGTATGCCACCATAGAGTGGAACCCAAATACGCTTCTTGAAGTATAAGGCTCACTCTTCGTTTGGCACCATGTATTTCAGCATACCCCGTAGGTATTCAGCTTTACGGTTCTCTTGTTTAAGAGCTTCTTGTTGTGCATCACGAATGTGTGCAGTGAGGTTCGTTCGAATCGTCATTTCCAATGCTCGAACCCTTAGGGTCTTAACCCTTTCTTTTCGGCTCAACGCGTCCTCTACAACGTTTGCCTTTCCAGGATGGTACTTAATCTCACAGTCATAATCATTCAGCAGCTCGACCCAACGTCGCTGGCGCATATTCAATTCCTTCTGATCAAATATGTGTTGTAAGCTTTTGTGATCTGTGAAAATTGTACATCGAGTACCATATAAATAATGTCGCCAGATCTTTAGGGCGAATACCACTGCGCCCAGCTCCAGGTCGTGAGTGGTATAGTTTCTTTCATGTACCTTCAGTTTTCTTGAAGTGTAAGCGATAACTTTTTGGCGTTGCATGAGCACGCAACCCAAGCCTTTTCGTGAGGTGTCGCAGTATACCACGAAGTCTTCAGTGCCTTCGGGTAATGATAGTATCGGTGCATCGCAGAGCTTGTTCTTAAGTAGCTGAAAGGCTTCTTCCTGTTTGTGACCCCAGTCGTATTTCTTGTCTTTCTGTGTAAGGGTCGTTAGCGGTTGAGCTATCTTTGAGAAATTCTCAATGAATCGCCGATAATAGCCCGCTAAGCCCAAAAATTGTCGAACTTCAGTTGGGGTCTTGGGAGCTTCCCAATTCTTTATTGCTTCGATCTTGGATGGGTCTACATGTATGCCCTTCTCATTCACTACGTGACCAAGAAATTGTACTTCGCGAATCCAGAATTCGCATTTCGAGAACTTTGCATAAAGCTTCTCTCTCTTCAGTAGTTCCAAGATGGTTCTGAGATGTTGTTCGTGCTCTTCTTTCGTTCGCGAGTAAATTAGGATATCATCAATAAATACAATCACGAATTTATCGAGATATGGTTTGCATACGCGGTTCATTAGATCCATAAAGACCGCTGGTGCATTCCTCAGCCCGAATGGCATCACCAGAAATTCGTAGTGGCCATAGCGTGTTCTGAATGCAGTCTTGGGTACGCTTTCCTCTTGTATCCTTAATTGATGGTATCCAGATCGAAGATCGATCTTGGAATAGTAGCTTGATCCTTGCAGTTGATCAAATAAGTCATCAATCCTCGGTAGCGGGTACCGATTCTTGATAGTGAGCTTGTTCAGTTCCCTGTAATCAATACACATCCGCAGAGTTCCATCCTTTTTCTTCACGAACAATACTGGAGCTCCCCAAGGTGAGAAGCTTGGCCTTATAAATCCTTTATCCAACAACTCCTGGAGTTGTGTAGATAATTCCTGCATTTCTGATGGTGCAAGCCGATAGGGAGCCTTGGCTACAGGAGCGGCTCCTGGAACCAAGTCTATACGGAATTCGACTTGTCGTTGCGGAGGTAGTCCTGGCAGATCTTCGGGAAAGACATCGGGGAATTCCTTCACAACAGGAATGTCTTCGAGTTTTGACTCCACAGCCTTCTTGTCTATAACGTGTGCTAGGAAAGCGACACATCCTTTCCTTAAGCATTTCTGTGCCTTAATGCAACTGATGATTCGAAGAGGTGCGTCTCGTTTTTCTCCATGCACGATGAGAGTTTCACCATTCGCTAAAGGGATGCGAATGATTTTCTCATGACAAATAACTTCAGCTTTGTTCTTGGACAACCAGTCCATCCCGACTACTACATCGAAGCTACCCAATTGAATAGGTAAGAGGTCGATGCTAAATCTTCGTTCACCAAGTTCTAGTGTGCAGCCTCTAACAACTTCGCCCGATTCAACGAGTTTACCATTGGCTAGTTCTATGGAATAAGGAATTTCTAATCTACTAGATTCTATTCCAAGCATGCGTTTAAATTCCACAGACATGAAGCTATAATCGGCGCCAGTGTCAAATAATATGGATGCAAAGTGATTGTTAATGAGAAACGTACCGGTGACCACGTTAGGGTCCTCGCGTGCGTTCTTTGCTCCAATCACAAATGCTCTAGCCTGAGCATTGTTTCCCTCTGGGCAGTCCTTCATGAAATGATCATTGCTTCCACACTTGAAGCATCCTTGGTTCCGCCCTTTCCCGTTACCATTCTTGTTACCAGCACCATTTCCATTCCGGTTCTTTCCTTTTCCCCAACAGTCTTCTGTTTGATGACCCAATTTACCACATTTGTCGCACCTTGGAATGCGACAAGCTCCATCATGATGATACTTACATTTTTGGCATCTAGGCATGGAGCCTTGGTATGCTTTGGTTGCATGGGTTTTCGCCTCCTGAGACGGGTTAGCGTCACGCTTCTTGTTGTTGAAACCCTTGTTGTTACGAGTTGCTTGGTTCAGGTTTGCATGTTTTCTTTTCTTGTCGCCGGACGACTCAGCATGCGTCTCGGTCTACTCTGTTGGGTTCAACGATAACTTCTTCATACGAACACAATCTTCAGTCAGGCTGACAGCCAGAGTTACAGCCTCGGTGATTGTTTGTGGTTTGGCCGACGTCACCATGCCACGAAACTCTAGGGCCAGTCCCCAAATGTAGCGTTCAACGCGCTTGAATTCGGGAGTCACCATGTAGGGAAGCACTCTAGACAGATCGTGAAACCTTCGAGTATAGCCATTGATGTCAGCACCTTCCATGGTCAAGTGCCAGAACTCCGTTTCCAGCCTTTGGAGTTCAGCGCGAGAGCAATACTTCTCTCTCATTATTTCCTTCAGTTCCTCCCAAGTTAGGCCATAAGCGGCATCGTCACCCAAGGTTTGGGCTTGCAGGTTCCACCAATTCAGAGCTTCATCGACAAACAACCCAGTGGCAAAAGTGACTTGCTGGTCCGCGGTACACTTGCTCATACGGATGGTAGCTTCAGTCTTCTCCGTCCAGCACACAAATGCTACTGCACCTCCTGTGCCGTCATAGTTCATCGGCTTGTAGTCGAGGAACTGCTTGAAAGTGCAGCCTGGAATTGATTCAACCAATTCACATGTAAGCAATCGAAGAAATAATGAAACAAAGACCGTTCATAAATTTCTCCATGCTTAGCAAATTGTCTTAAGGTTACCTTGAGCTGCGTTGCCTCCAGATGAATCTCCATGCCCGTTACGTCTAGCATTGCTTGGTCCTCCACTGTCTTGAGTTCTGTTTGCCTCGTACTGGGCGATAGCAGCGGAGATCCTTTCTACCAGTAGAGCGTTCAGCTCTTCAGCAGTTCTTGGCAGTGGGGGAGGAGGAGGTTGATCATCATTGCGAGCATTCACAGCTTTCCTAGGTGCCATGTTCTGACAGAACATAACACAACAGGGTTAATCATTTGTTTGATATCGTCATACTAGACAGTAGTAGTATATATATTCACAGGTATATACCACATAAGTGACATCAAATATACCACATAAGTGACATCAAACAATTATTGCTCTAGCAGAGTACTTAGTAGGCTTGCACTGAGGGAATCTATACGTGACAAGACTTGCTGTGATTTCTGTGCACTGGATTCCATAATTATGTATGCATCCATAATTACGTAACTCCTTGCACAGTCAGCACAGTTCGTCTCATCCTCGTATTTCTTCCATCAGATGGGCCATCGCTTTCAGATAAAGTCACGTATACTTGTGACATTCTACTTCTAGTATATGCTAATTATCACACATAATTGCAATTAAGTCTCAATCACAGAGGAGTGCTACTCTCGTGCACCCTAAGTCTCGTAGTGTCTTTTCTAGACTCATGTGAACAGTTTCAGGTAGTGGATGTCGCGGGACGTTTTATGCAATGAAAACATTTTGAAAATTGTTTTCGTGAAAGGATCCTAGAGATTGTAGACTAGACTCGAGAAGGAATCCTGGTTCACTACAATCGCAGCTCTGATACCAATCTGCCACACCCCTTTCTGCGGCGGAAGCACGAGGTGTGATCATGAAAGGTTCTCATTGCATACGAAAGGTGAACATGCTACATGCTCGTAAAAATACTTCAAATACCATAATTTGAAAACATAAGTTTAGCGTTTACATCGCTAAGTCGCATAAAACATTGTCTTAAAAGTTTACAACTTTATTTAAAGATAAACATAAGCGACATCCAAGAGCATAAGCAAGACCACGCGCACATCCATCCTAGTTACCTGAAATACATGTGAGTTTTGGAAAAACGTCAACATAATGTTGGTGTGAATTCATGCAGTTTTGTATTTCACGTTTGTATACTTTGTATGAAAACATGGTTTGTGTATAAATCGAGTTTTCATATATAAATCCAGTTTCATGTGTACACCACGTACTCATGTATAATTCAAATTCTTCTTGAGTACCCCACGTACTCAAGTATAATTCCCATTTTCTTGAGTACCCCACGTACTTCAAATATAATTCAAGCTTTTCTTGAGTACCCCACGTACTCAAGTATTCATCAAGTTTTAGTATGGTATGAATTTTATGTAAATAAAGTATTCCTGTAAGTATCAGGATTGTTAATGGGTTGCAAAGCCATTAACATGTGACACGACATAGGAAGTCACCAAACCTTAGGCATTTAATTGGTATATTCTGAGACACAAAAGCACTACTCGATTCTCGCCCTCACCGAGTGTGTGGCTGCCCGGCACCCGTTAGATCTAACCTTTTGTTCTGCGGTCTAGGTATATTGTTGATTAATGGTGCTTCTGTACCCTATTCGTGACACGATTTCTCGCATCATTTCTCATAACGCCTCATACTTGGTTCTCGTTCTCACCAAGTGCGCTTCTCATATTCTTGTATTTCGTCACACTTGGTTCTCGTTCTCACCAAGTGTACTTCTTGTATTCTTATATTTCGTCACACTTAGTTCTCGTTCTCACCAAGTGCGCTTCTTGTATTTATATCATACCATTTATAAATATTGTACATTTGTACATGTATTTCACCCCCGAAGTTATAAAAACTGAAAACAGTTAAAGAAAAGGGGGAGCATGAACTCACAACTTTGCGTTCCTTGCGTCGTAAACTTCACCGGATTTGCTTAATTAACGTCGTAACCTATACGCGTTTTCTTAATGTTAGTCACTAGACTTGTATCGCACAAGTACAGTCACTCTCTTTGGTGTATATATTCTTGTGTTAAAAATATTTTATATTTTTAACTAAGTATCTTACTTATATTATTTTCTCTAAAATTAATATAAGTATCTCGTGTTTTGCACTTTGCACCCGAATTATGTATCTTGTATGTCGTATGTGTATTTTCGTGTTTATACTTCTCATGAGTATTTCCAAGACATATTATTTTTATTCTAAAAATAATATATACCTAGCTCACAAAATAATCACATAATCACACAAGCGATTTATTAGAAAATATATATTCTAAATATATATTTAACAAGTTTTACTTATGAAAATCCACCCCTGAATACATGGTCATTTGATAACAAAAATCATGGCGAAGTTTGTTTGGAAAACCAGTCGAACATATATTTATAACACTTGTCACCAAAAATATTCTAAGTGTTATTTTCTGGAAAATTTTCGCCAGAGTTTCCTCTGTAACTGGAGGTGGCCACGCTTACTAGCGTATCGTTTTCTTTTAAAAAAAATCAACCAATCAATTTCCAATCATCATCAAACTAGTCCAACATAAACATATATCGCAATCACATGAACTTGTAAGTTGTGTAAAAATGTGTAGTAACTCTTCAACACATTTAGTAGGTTTTTCCATCTCTAAAAATAAAGTCTGTTTCTTGGGAATCTTATTTTTAAAGAACATGAAGTTTTACAACTTCTAGTCGGTTTTTACGAAAATTATTTCTTTGTTAAAACTTTCGTTACACAAGTGTCTACGCACTTTTTGGTTCTCAAAAACACCTTTAGTTTAGGAAAGATCCGGTTTTAAAACATGGTTTTGTCTTACATTTGGTTCTTCGAAAATACCACTTGTAGATCTTTAGATCTACTAGTTTAGAACCCCATTTCATAAGAAAAATTGTTTTTACACAAGTTCATGTTTTATGTTTGAAAGGGTTCGTCATCTAAAAATTTTATGACTTAACATAAGGCTAGTTCATGTTCCATGAACACGATCTAGCGTGGTTTGATGACGATCCATTCCAACACTAGCAATCAACAACAATAAATAATCATAACAGAACTAGTTTCAAAAGTTTTACACTAACATTCATTCATTAACCACCATGTTTATTATCTTTAGTAGACTTTTAGTTTTGGTCTCTAGTGTTCATGATTTTTACCCGTTAAATTTCTTATTAATCACTTTAGATATGAACAATAGGGTGTTTAGAGTCACTTACTACTAGCTCGAGGCTAGGGAAGAAACTAGACGAAAAATAGGTGGTTAATAGCGTTGTGGAGAGGTCCTTGCGATTCCGTAAGCACCGGGTCTCCTCGTATAAGCTCTAACACACTTGGTAATTATGTAGAATTGCAAGATTGAAAATTTGAAGTGGTGGTGGGTGTGTGGGAACTTGCGGCCGAGAGTATCACGGGAGGGAGAGATGAGAAAATTTTTGGTAGTGGGTTGTTGTAAATGTAATGTGATTATGGTGGACCAATGTCCTTATTTATAAAACATACAATCTATTAATCCTTAGGATAAAGTGTATAGTAGATATTAGACAACAAGAATATAATATCCAAATTGTAAGAGGGTGTCCCCTCTTGGGGTACATCCGATCGGTTGTGGGGGGTGAGCATTTGGTTGAATTCCAACTAATAAGTTAAGTATTTAGTTGGTTAGTTTAGAGATTTAATTTAGTTACTAGAGTGTTATGTATAATAACGGGTGTTAGGGTATTCGGGGACCCTAACTAGCTCAGAAAAATAAAAACAATGTCATTGACAATATATTTTTTTTGTGCTCCGGGTAAAGTCCGGTTGTTCGGTTAGACACTGGTTCGTTAGAGTGCTAAATTACACCTTTTAGTGTCTAATAAGTACCTTTCTTGTACCCTTTCAATTCCCAACACTCCGGGAAATATTCTGGATAATAAAACGACATTTCTGCATAATATTCATATGTTTAAATGCTGATTTATTGCTGAATTATATAAATTATGCACTTAAAGTGCGTTTCGGGTGCTTTTTAGTGCTTATTTTTGCTTTCGTATTGCATATATATTAAACCCTTATATGTACTCTTGGGTTTTAATGCATTCTTGTTGTCGGACCTACACCTAGGCTCCAATTTTATTGTCTGACTGCTTTCTGCAGTTCCGTTGACACATAGTGTCTTACCGGTGAGTTTACTTAGTATTTTTGACGCAACGCTCTCGTTTATGCATAAAGCAATATTTTGTAGTATACAACGTGCATGAATTCACTTGTTTAATCATGTGTTCATACATTGCTGACAATTAAGCACATAATTGCAGTCATTAAATAATAATTAAAGTGTACGGAAATTACCGGTTTGGTGCCAGTTGTCACATATATAACAAAACTCATGCTCAAGCTTGTGGTAAATCATAACGACGTTTTAAGCTTGGGTATGCTGAAATGTTTGCAATGCAAACATAAATGTAAATCTCTGCACTTGAAACCAGAATCTTATGATTATTATTACTATTATTGTTAGCGTAGCTGTTGGTAAAGACTTTTGACATAATAATAAGTCAAATAAGATTTCTGGTGCCAATCGATTTTGATCGTATAATATGTATTATATTAAAAAAAACATGACTTTGACTAATATTCATTTATAATTTTAATTACATCTGATGTGTCTCTCTTGCAGAGAAGTGACCATCATCTTTGACATACAAATCTCTGATGCATTTTCACATGTGGATATTAGCGTTCCACAAGCCAAAGCCAGGTTCTTAAATTTTTGTTCATGATGTTTTCTGTGTAGAAGCATTCTTATCACCTGTTTTTAGTAGGTCATCTTAAAATAATGTCATTAAGTTTAGAGGTGCCATCTTTTATGATTTATCTTAATACAAGTCTATTCGAGTAGTTTTATAGCCCGCAAGTCAAAGAGGTTGGATTTAAATATGAAGTAGATCATACAGGTTGAAATTTGTCCTAAGCAAATTTTAAATGCTTACACCCTTTTAAATTATTTCATCAAAAAAGTAGATTATTGTTATATGATATAAATTTTGAGTGCATTTTGATACCACCTTTAAATTTGAAAATATTTACAAAAAAAGAGTTGGCGGGTCAACAAATACCAACTCAAGAAGTTTGACTTTGACCCATCTTATTTTACTACATTTATACCTTTTGGTTGAATGCGAATAGCTATTTTATATATTTAGTTTAATATCTTATTCCACGTCCTTTTGATGTCAATATTTGTTGCAGGCTTAATTGCCATATTGAGCATATTCTTGAATGCATTAAATCGCTGCCTTCTGCCAAGTTAAATGAGCCTGGGACTTCCGTTGCTCCACAACTTGAGTCCTTAGTCCAAAGAATATATGCTGAACCAGATCAATAGCGTATTCGATAGCTTATTTCAGTACACATGCACAAAGACCGAGTGAACATATAAGAGAACCACCATTACTATGCAAATGATTTTAGGTAAGAATGTTCTTAAACATATATTATTTTTTTACCATAAAAGTAACAAAACACGTGAGTTGGGTCAAAATCCATTGAGGTTAAAATGTGACATAATTTGTTGCAGGTTGTAACACCTAATTTAGCTTACGTATTATTATATATATAATTAGTATTATTATATATAACCATAATCTTATGATTACATATAACCACATGTTCATAACTTCAACAACTTTTTTCGGACCAGGTTTCTGAGATGGTGGATTCAGTTTCTCAAAAGGATTATCCGGAAGCTCGATTTTAGCCCGAATGGGGTGTGTACGATTGTTCAAGTTATCGATTTTAAGAACTCGCATGGACCGTTTAAGTGGGAGCTTCGTCAAGCTACCAATCAAGCATGGATTCATGTGAAAAATGTTTCTGGTCGAATTTTGTTAAATGATTTCGATCATATCTTGGTTTTTTCATGTGATAATTTCATTAGAAGTTAAAGATACAATTTTTTATTGATTTATTGAATCTTTTAATCAAATTATAGAAGTTTTGATGTCAGATTCTTGTGAAATTTGGCAGAGTTGCATACTTCCGCCATCAAAAGTCTGGAGTGGTCTACATACTGTCTTTATCATTGTTTTATGGAGTGGTCTACATAATGCGAGTGTGAATTCATTAAATAATTTAACATCATATTTTACATATAGATGTAGACAAAAACTTTTATCAGTATACTTGTAATACTAACACATAATCTCATTAACATTGTTTTATAAAGATATGTAACTAAATGCAAAGAATTTAAATGATATATTATAATCTGTTTTATAGTATTTGTTTTCGATCGTTATTAAACATACCCGTGTGTTCACACGGGTGTTACAACTAGTATGTTATATTACATAATGATGTTCAACATATGACACAAGTCATATTATATTAAAATTAGTGAACACACACTAATAGTGGGCCACAATAGCTTCTTCTTCTTCTTCTTTTTTTGTCCTAAAACTCTACCTTCGTATAACTTTATATATATATTATTATATTACTACAATATTTATTATTTGTCACACCCCAACCGATGGCGGAATCATCGGGGCGTGGCACTGAGCGAAACAGATTGTCCTGAAGTTTCCATAACAACTATCATCACCATTTAATTAAAGCATTACGTCCCATACCGTAACATAAATAGCCAAACAAGTTATTACAGACAACATCAAAACAAATATTCTGTTCCGACAACTCAGATTTAAATAAGTAGCAATTGTTTATCTGCTTCTAGAGACCCCTAATAAGTTATCTACAGACAACTATTTGTTGGGCTCTAAAGCTTTATTCTAGCTTCCATTCCCTACCACATATGCATCCTAAGCACCTGTCACATACGTTAAAATAAAGTCAATACATATAATGTAAAGGTGAGCATACAAGTTTGATAATAGCATATAGAGTTCGAATTCGTTTACGCATAACCAGCACGTACACATAGTGAAATGAAGCACGTTAGTTATCGACATAGATCCATCGATACCAATGACTGCGGGTTGACTGCCCGAGGCAGTTTGCAATACATGATTACCACCGTAATCCATGCAAGTAAAAGATCCTTAACAACCCCCGTGTGAACGGGTGCTGAGTCCAAACTATAGTACTATCGTTGCTAAGGCAGGTAGACAGCATTCCATGTGTAAACATAACAACAAGCATTCATAAGCCACGTATAACATGCATAAACGGTTTAGCGTTAAAATAGCTTGAGTAGTGTGATTGTTGTAGTTTGAATATTCGTAACGTATGTAACACCCAAAAGTGCTAAGGCAAAAAGGGTTCGAGTATACTCACAGCGATTATGGATTGAAGGGAGCGCTTTACAGCGAGTACGATTAGCCTGAATAGATTCGATAACGTAATGATAAGTGGCGCGTAAAACAGTACAAAGTGAGGGTGGGTAGGATGGCTGATCGTACGGATCAGCTATCCGTGAGAGGGAGTCATCCGTGCGCATGACCTATCCGTGCGGATGGTGATGCGTGCGGATGGTGATCCATCCGGATAAGCTATCCGTGCGTGCGACTGTCCGTGCGGGTGGTAACCCGTGCGGATTAGTTGTGCGTGCGGATGACTTATCCGTACGGACAAGTTGTTAGTGTGGATAACTTTCAAGTGGATTGTTTCTTCCTAAGTGTGAGATGTGTTTGTGTATGATGGCTTGTGCTTTGGAGTTTTCGTTGTAGCATTTAGAAAACACATAAGTGTTTCTACCTTTCAAGCCGGTCGCGCGGACGATAGTCCGTGCGTACGGTAGTCCGTGCGGACAGTGGTGATCCGTGCGGACAGTCTGTGCGCGCGGGCAGGGGCCATCCGTCCGGATAGTCTGTCCGTGCGTACGACTTGGGCGTGCGGATGAACATTGTTTGAATTTATTTTAAGGCCTTAGTATCTCATGATCCGAAGAGTAATCCATTCAGAGGTCGTCCGTCCGGATTGCTCATTCGTCGATACTCAAACCTTGTTTGGAAAATGGGTCCCAAGGGTAGCTCGTCCGGGTGGCAATCCGTCCGGATGACCTGTGCGTGCGGATGGTAATCCGTGCGCACAACTTTTCCGTGCGGACAGCTTATCCATGCGGACAGTCTCTGGTCTGATTGTTCCGTTCGTCTACTCTTGGTTTCTGTTGTCGTTTATCGAGACGTTCTGATTACGTGGCAACCACTTGGAATTGTATTCTCACCCGCGTGACTAGACCGGTCAGGAACCACCCTAACTCGGCCTGTCGGCGACTCAGAACGGTCATTCCGGTTGACCCCGAAATCAGTTGTCTGTGGGTAGGATTCCAGATCTGGAACTAGTGCATCACTATTAACGAGTAGAATACTAGAACCGATCTGATTCGTACCGGTTTTAAGGGAAAAAGATGGAGAGAACTTAGGTTTATTTCTTTCAACTCTTTTATCCTTAGAAAAGTCTAGATCTAGGTGAAGTTATTGTGAAATCTTGTAGAAATCGTTTAGATCTGAGTTATTCTTGGTGGAATGAGGTCAAGCTTGAAGTTCATAAGAACTTCATGTTGACGTCACTCGAGAATACCTCAAATCCGGATGATTTCATGGTTAAAAGTGAAGATTTGAAAGATGGGAATGTGTAGAATTGTGTAGTGATCAAAGATGTACAAGAATTAGTGCAAGATCTTACCTGGATTGAGAGAAATCTGAGAAAAAGTGAAGAATGCGTGCGGTTCGGACGTCACTTGCCAAAAGTGGAAAAAAGTGGAGAGCGACCCGGGTATTTATAGGATGCCAAAAAGGGAAAGAGTGAGCCGTGCGCATGGCACGTACCCGGATAGGCTATCCGCGCGGATAGGCCATCCGTGCGGATTGGCAATCCGTGCGGATTGGCAATCCGTGCGGATTGGCCATCCGTGCGGATGTCGCCTGCTTTGGTGCGTTCTGTGCGATGTTGCTTCGGTTTCGATTCGATTTGCGAGCGATTCGATAGGGTTTCCTAGTCAAATTACTTTTAGTCCCAACTACTTCTTATATGGTTCGTCTCAGAATTTCGGGTTCGGGTTCGGGTTCGTTTACGTTCGAGTTCGATTGAGTTCGCTTGATTGTCACAACATAACATAAAATAAGATAAACATGCACAGGTAACACGTAAGGCACACACACACGTACAAACAACAAGTAGAATACACAGTTCGAGTTACGGTTCGATGTCGATTTGGTTAGCATAGCTTGATTAACTTTATCGCATTGTTACTTCCTATCATTCACAGTCGTAGGTCGATTGGAATTCGGTAAACACGATCCGATTATTGTAATGAACAACACTTACTCCACATAATATAAATAAAATAAAAACATTTCTACGAGTCAAGTTGCGCGAAATCGGTCGTTGACTTTGACCTTGACTTTGACTTTCACTCGTGAAAACACGGGGTGTTACAGCCTCCCTTTGTTTAGGGAATTTCGTCCCGAAATTAAGCTGGAAGCCGTAACTAACCGTGGATCACATGCGAGATTCCTTCGTTCGAACCATGGAAAATTGTCAAATTAATCGGGATTTTACGGTTAAAATTGCTGATTTTTGGATATGATGTGCGAAAAATATCTGATCTAAAAGCCTATAAGGTTTCAGATTTCCATGCGAAGCCGTTTGGAAGAAATTTGAATATTATAGGTCCGGATTTATCTCCGATTCAATTGCGTAACAACACGTTCGACGTGCGGAATCCGTGAACGTGTGTGACTAAACGTAATCGTAACGGAGTCAAAACCGATTCTACAAGTGGTATCTGAGCAGGAGATCGATTGCTCAGATTTGAGCAATTTCTTCATCTTTCTTATCTGTCACGTTTTTCTCTGAAAATCGCTAAATTAAACGTATACAATAACCGTGATTCTATTGATTATGATGACGTATACAAAGCCGAGAATCACGTCTTGCCTTTTTCTCTCTCTACTTTCTCTCTCTAACCCTAAGGGTTCTATTTATAGGCACAAGGTTATAAGGAGACTCTCCTTATTTACAAGTATACCACCTTGCCGTTCTTAACTGGACATTACTCATTCGTTAAACAACTGTGGATACTTTGCCTTCATGTCGCTTTCGAGTTCCCACGTGAACTCCGCGCCTCGTTTGCCTTCCCATCGGACTTTCACAATAGGAATGCGCGAGCGCCTGAGTTCTTTGGTTTGGCGATCCATGATTTCGACAGGCTTTTCCACGAAGTGTAATGTTTCGTTCACTTGTAGATCATCTAGAGGAACATGTAAGTCGTGGTCGGCGATGCACTTTCGGAGGTTTGACACGTGGAAAGTCGGATGGACATTGCTAAGTTCCTCCGGTAATTCGAGTCTGTAGGCGACTTTCCCGATCCTTTCCAGAATCTTAAAAGGTCCCACATATCGAGGCGCGAGTTTCCTCTTCTTGCCTAATCGGACCACACCCTTCCAAGGTGATACCTTTAGGAGTACGTAGTCACCAACGCCATATTCATGGGGCTTGCGCTTTTTATCGGCGTAAACTTTCTGTCGATCCCGAGCTTTCGCTAGGTTGTCCCGAATTTGGAAAATTTTGTCTGTCGTTTCTTGTAGCAGCTCCGGACCGGTTAGTTGCGAGTGACCGATCTCGTGCCACACAATAGGCGATCGACATCTTCTTCCGTATAAGGCCTCGAAAGGTGCCATCTGGATGCTAGCCTGGTAGTTGTTGTTGTACGAGAATTCGACTAACGGAAGGTGTCTATCCCAATTTCCACCGAAGTCTAGAACACACGAACGGAGCATGTCTTCAAGCGTACGAATCGTTCTTTCAGTCTGACCGTCGGTTTGTGGGTGGAACGCAGTACTTAGATTAAGCGTTGTACCGAGTTCCGTTTGAAACGTTTCCCACAATCGTGAAGTAAACCGAGCATCACGATCAGAGATGATGTCACGAGGCGTCCCATGTCGACAAATGATCTCGTCGGTGTAGATTCGGGCTAAACGTTCTACCTTGTAGTCCTCTCGTATTGGCAGAAAGTGAGCTGATTTAGTCAAACGGTCAATAACAACCCAAATGCTGTCATGACCTGATGACGTGGTTGGAAGCTTGGTTACGAAATCCATAGCTATACTCTCCCACTTCCACATGGGAATTGGTGGTTGTTCGAGCAAGCCAGAGGGTCTTTGATGTTCAGCCTTGATTCTAGCACAGGTTAGGCATTTTCCGACGTAGAGTGCGATATCCCGTTTCATACCCGGCCACCAGTACCTATATCGAGGGTCATGATACATTTTGTCAGCACCGGGATGAATAGAGTATCGGGATTTGTGGGCTTCATCCATGATAATCTGTCACAGGTTGGTTCGCTTGGGAATCCAAATTCGGTCTAAGAAGTGGAATATCCCATTTGATTTGCTCACAAGCTGGGCTCCATCGTGGTAGATTCTTTCTTTCTTCAAGGTGCGTTCGTTGAAACATGCGTGCTGGGCGTCACGAATGAGAGCTTCGAGGTTGTGCTGGGCTTGAACATTACGAGTGCTAAGCAGATAGCTCCGTCTGCTGAGTGCGTCGGCAACAACATTTGCCTTGCCTGGGTGATAACGAATCTCACAGTCGTAATCGTTGAGAAGTTCTACCCATCGGCGTTGACGCATATTTAGTTCCTTCTGATTAAAGATGTGTTGTAGGCTCTTATGATCGGTGAAGATCGTACACCTTGTACCATACAGGTAGTGTCGCCAAATCTTTAAAGCAAAAACAACTGCGCCTAGCTCGAGATCGTGGGTTGTATAGTTCTTCTCGTGGATTTTAAGCTGACGAGATGCGTAAGCTATGACCTTGTCTCGTTGCATTAGGACACAACCGAGACCAAGGTTAGAAGCATCACAGTAGACAATGAAATTATCGTTTCCGTCAGGTAGTGTGAGAACAGTAGCATTGCAAAGCATGTGTTTGAGGGTTCGAAAGGCAGACTCTTGTTTGGTTCCCCAGACAAAAGGCTGGTCCTTATGAGTGAGAGAGGTAAGGGGTACAGCAATCTTCGAGAATCCTTCGATAAATCGTCGATAATAGCCCGCTAGCCCGAGAAAGGAGCGGACTTCAGTCGGGTTCTTAGGCGTAACCCAGCTCTTAACAGCTTCAATCTTCGCAGGATCGACGTGAATACCCTGACTATTTACGATGTGTCCCAGAAACTGAACCTCCCCCAACCAAAATTTACACTTGGAGAATTTGGCGTAGAGTTGGTTCCCCTGGAGTAACTCGAGAACCAAACGTAGATGTTGCGCGTGTTCGGCTCTCGTTTTGGAATAGATCAAGACATCGTCGATGAACACGATGACAAAACGGTCGAGATATGGTTTACACACTCGATTCATCAGATCCATGAAAACTGCTGGTGCGTTGGTTAGGCCAAAAGGCATGACGACGAATTCGTAATGGCCGTAACGAGTGCGAAACGCGGTTTTGGGTATATCCTCCTCTTGTATACGCAGCTGATGATATCCTGAACGTAGATCGATCTTCGAGAAACACGTAGCGCCTTGTAGCTGATCAAACAAATCGTCGATTCGAGGCAGAGGATAGCGGTTCTTGATAGTCAACTTATTCAATTCCCGGTAGTCGATGCACATCCGGAACGACCCGTCCTTCTTTTTAACGAAAAGGACTGGTGCGCCCCAAGGAGAGGTGCTCGGGCGAATAAAGCCTTTTTCAAGCAATTCCTGGAGTTGGGTTGAGAGTTCGCGCATTTCGGACGGCGCGAGTCGATAAGGAGCTCTGGCGATAGGATTAGCTCCAGGAATGAGATCAATGCGAAAGTCAATATCACGCTTCGGAGGTAGTCCGGGAAGATCCTCTGGAAAAACACTAGGAAATTCTCGAACCACAGGAACGTCTTTTACTTCCTTCTTCTCTTTCTTTTCCATCTCCGCTGCTACGACATGAGCCAAGAAAGCCCTGTATTCCTTGCGGAGATACTTGCTAGCTTGTAGGCATGACATAAGCTTGAGGCCCTTCGAAGTAGTATCACCATAAACACACAACGAATCACCGTTTGCAAGCGAAAAACGAATCATCTTATCGAAGCACACAACTTCGGCATGGTTTTCGCGAAGAAAGTCCATGCCTACTATGACGTCGAAACTTCCGAGCTGCATCGGAATGAGGTCAATTGAGAAGATGTGATTGTTGAGCTCGAGAGTGCAATCACGAATAACAGAGTTTACAGCGACGGTTCTTCCGGTAGCGACTTCAACATCGAATGCTGAGGAGAGTCGAGAACGTTTACGACTAAGGAGTTTCTCAAATTCGAGTGACACAAAGCAATTATCGGCTCCAGTATCAAACAAACATGAAGCATAAATACCATTCACAAGGAACGTACCATTGACTACGTTGTTGTCGGCCTGGGCTTAACGCACATTGAGATTGAAAGTTCTGGCGCGTGCTGCCTGTTGTTGCTGTTGCTGCTGTTGCTGCTGCTGTGGCGGCGGCTGTTGCGGTTCTTGTTTCACTACCCTGTTCGGGCACATGTTGGCGAAATGATTCGGGTCGCCACACGTGAAGCATGCTCTGGCTTTGACTGCGGGTGCCGGAGGAGCTTGTTGACCCTGTGGGGCAGCGAGTAGAGCTTGATTGGCAGGAGCTTGACGAATACGGCAGTTGGCAGTAAAGTGGCCGTAGACGTTGCAATGAGCACAGAAGCGGCATTGAATAGCAGTCGGGTGATGATAGGTGCAAGTAGGGCAGAGCGGGTGTGGTCCAGTATATGCACGCTTTGCTGGCGGTGCATTGGCCACAGGCGCCGCTACTTGACGCTGTTGGGCAGGTACAGCTTGGATCGGAGCAGCAGTGATCGCACAGTTCTTGTTGGTGGAGCTGTTCTTTCTCTTGTTCTTTCTCTTGTTGCTTGACGAGGTGGTTTCAGCAGTTGGTGCAGTAGTAGTGGCTTGATGCAGATGCTTGGAGGTCTTATCTCACACTCCAGCCTTGACCCTTTTGTCATTGATTTCAGCGGCCAGCAGATAGGTTTCCTCGATCGTGGTAGTCTTAGCCGCTTGCACGAAATCAGCAACGCAGTCGGGCAAAGCTCGGATGTACTTCTTGATGGTCATATCAGGAGTCTTGACCTGGTCGGGACAGATAATGCTGAGCTGTTTGAAGCGAGCAGTAAGGCCAGCATTGTCTCCATCCTTCTGATGTATGTGCCAAAATTCATCTTCAAGCTTTTGACGCTCGCGAGGAGGGCAGAATTCCTCTAGCATGACTTCCTTGAGCTCATCCCACGACAAACCGTAAGCTGCATCATACCCTCTCTTGTTCCTCTCGGCCGTCCACCAGTCCAAGGCACGGGACTGAAAGACGCCGGTAGCGTTCAGAGTTCGAAGGTCATCAGGGCAACCACTTTTTCGCAGAGTAACCTCGATAGAGTCAAACCAGTGGAATAGAGCAGTAGGACCTCCTTCGCCTGTGAATTCTTTCGGCCCACATGACTTGAATTGTTTGAAACTGAAAGGTCTTGCGACAGCTCTAGGACCTTCAGTCCTCGATTCCTCAGATGATTTGCTGGCATTCTCATAGGCATCGCTCACTGCCTTTGCTACAGCTTTCGCGACGATGGAAGCAAGACGTCTGTCCTTCTTTTCCTGACGAGAGAGTGGATGACGGGATCCAGACGACATTGTCTGCAATAGACATCGCCATGGAACTCAACACATGTATTCGAATCTCACCTCACACGTCTACTACTACTAAAGCTCAGTAACACGTACCATGTAAACGCATATAGTCACAAAATCACAGATTCGCACAAAATCACATAAACACATAGAGCACATAATCACAATATTCCTAAACAGATAAGCACAATAGCAAAATACACATAACTTAATCACTAAAAGTACCTACGAGCATACAAAGCATTCTGACTGCCTCTATTGTCGATTCGCTAGCGATGAGTTGTGTGGGTTTTGTGTTTTAGCAGGAGCAATAGTGTTGAGTTGAAACCAATAGTACTTCAAACGTTAACAAATAACAGAAAATGCATAAAATTTCATAAAGATCGATAAATCGAAGGTAGATTGTCTGTGGCTAATAGACTTCGACTAACCAAAGTGGCTCGACTATTCGCAAGGATCTTGTGTGCACAATTACCTCCAGGACTATGCCTTTGCCTCGATTCTTGGGCGTTGGCGCAATTCCCATTGGTTATATTGTGTCTTTAGATCGTTGGAGTCCATCGAAACTTTGGTGAGAGTTTTGTATAAAAGCAGGACGAGTCGTCAAGGTTAGGGTTTCACCCCTATCTTGCAACTTCCGTCCTTGTTTTTTATAGAAATTGAGGAGATTATTCATCAAAATATGGATTTCACTCCTGATTTGGTATGATTCTCCTCGTTTGTAGCTAAAACGCAAGCTGATTAGGCAACTTTAGTCGAGAGTTTGCGGTTTTCACACCTATTCTCGGCCTTATTACCTGTTCACAACTTGAAAATTCGAGTGCAGTGATAGAAAAGAGTGAGTGTTAGTGGCGAGTTTACGCATACGCGTGAGTCGGTCTGTTGGTTCTTAACTATAGTCTAGGTCTCTAAGACTTCGACCCGGACTAGGTCGAGTCTTGCCTAATTCCCTATAGTTATGGCTCTGATACCAATCTGTCACACCCCAACCGATGGCGGAATCATCGGGGCGTGGCACTGAGCGAAACAGATTGTCCTGAAGTTTCCATAACAACTATCATCACCATTTAATTAAAGCATTACGTCCCATACCGTAACATAAATAGCCAAACAAGTTATTACAGACAACATCAAAACAAATATTCTGTTCTGACAACTCAGATTTAAATAAGTAGCAATTGTTTATCTGCTTCTAGAGACCCCTAATAAGTTATCTACAGACAACTATTTGTTGGGCTCTAAAGCTTTATTCTAGCTTCCATTCCCTACCACATATGCATCCTAAGCACCTGTCACATACGTTAAAATAAAGTCAATACATATAATGTAAAGTTGAGCATACAAGTTTGATAATAGCATATAGAGTTCGAATTCGTTTACGCATAACCAGCACGTACACATAGTGAAATGAAGCACGTTAGTTATCGACATAGATCCATCGATACCAATGACTGCGGGTTGACTGCCCGAGGCAGTTTGCAATACATGATTACCACCGTAATCCATGCAAGTAAAAGATCCTTAACAACCCCCGTGTGAACGGGTGCTGAGTCCAAACTATAGTACTATCGTTGCTAAGGCAGGTAGACAGCATTCCATGTGTAAACATAACAACAAGCATTCATAAGCCACGTATAACATGCATAAACGGTTTAGCGTTAAAATAGCTTGAGTAGTGTGATTGTTGTAGTTTGAATATTCGTAACGTATGTAACACCCAAAAGTGCTAAGGCAAAAAGGGTTCGAGTATACTCACAGCGATTATGGATTGAAGGGAGCGCTTTACAGCGAGTACGATTAGCCTGAATAGATTCGATAACGTAATGATAAGTGGCGCGTAAAACAGTACAAAGTGAGGGTGGGTAGGATGGCTGATCGTGCGGATCAGCTATCCGTGAGAGGGAGTCATCCGTGCGCATGACCTATCCGTGCGGATGGTGATGCGTGCGGATGGTGATCCATCCGGATAAGCTATCCGTGCGTGCGACTGTCCGTGCGGGTGGTAACCCGTGCGGATTAGTTGTGCGTGCGGATGACTTATCCGTACGGACAAGTTGTTAGTGTGGATAACTTTCAAGTGGATTGTTTCTTCCTAAGTGTGAGATGTGTTTGTGTATGATGGCTTGTGCTTTGGAGTTTTCGTTGTAGCATTTAGAAAACACATAAGTGTTTCTACCTTTCAAGCCGGTCGCGCGGACGATAGTCCGTGCGTACGGTAGTCCGTGCGGACAGTGGTGATCCGTGCGGACAATCTGTGCGCGCGGGCAGGGGCCATCCGTCCGGATAGTCTGTCCGTGCGTACGACTTGGCCGTGCGGATGAACATTGTTTGAATTTATTTTAAGGCCTTAGTATCTCATGATCCGAAGAGTAATCCATTCAGAGGTCGTCCGTCCGGATTGCTCATTCGCCGATACTCAAACCTTGTTTGGAAAATGGGTCCCAAGGGTAGCTCGTCCGGGTGGCAATCCGTCCGGATGACCTGTGCGTGCGGATGGTAATCCGTGCGCACAACTTTTCCGTGCGGACAGCTTGTCCGTGCGGACAGCTTGTCCGTGCGGACAGTCTCTGGTCTGATTGTTCCGTTCGTCTACTCTTGGTTTCTGTTGTCGTTTATCGAGACGTTCTGATTACGTGGCAACCACTTGGAATTGTATTCTCACCCGCGTGACTAGACCGGTCAGGAACCACCCTAACTCGGCCTGTCGGCGACTCAGAACGGTTATTCCGGTTGACCCCGAAATCAGTTGTCTGTGGGTAGGATTCCAGATCTGGAACTAGTGCATCACTATTAACGAGTAGAACACTAGAACCGATCTGATTCGTACCGGTTTTAAGGGAAAAAGATGGAGAGAACTTAGGTTTATTTCTTTCAACTCTTTTATCCTTAGAAAAGTCTAGATCTAGGTGAAGTTATTATGAAATCTTGTAGAAATCGTTTAGATCTGAGTTATTCTTGGTGGAATGAGGTCAAGCTTGAAGTTCATAAGAACTTCATGTTGACGTCACTCTAGAATACCTCAAATCCGGATGATTTCATGGTTAAAAGTGTAGATTTGAAAGATGGGAATGTGTAGAATTGTGTAGTGATCAAAGATGTACAAGAATTAGTGCAAGATCTTACCTGGATTGAGAGAAATCTGAGAAAAAGTGAAGAATGCGTGCGGTTCGGACGTCACTTGCCAAAAGTGGAAAAAAGTGGAGAGTGACCCGGGTATTTATAGGATGCCAAAAAGGGAAAGAGTGAGCCGTGCGCATGGCACGTACCCGGATAGGCTATCCGCGCGGATAGGCCATCCGTGCGGATTGGCAATCCGTGCGGATTGGCAATCCGTGCGGATTGGCCATCCGTGCGGATGCCGCCTGCTTTGGTGCGTTCTGTGCGATGTTGCTTCGGTTTCGATTCGACTTGCGAGCGATTCGATAGGGTTTCCTAGTCAAATTACTTTCAGTCCCAACTACTTCTTATATGGTTCGTCTCGAAATTTCGGGTTCGGGTTCGGGTTCGTTTACGTTCGAGTTCGATTGAGTTCGCTTGATTGTCACAACATAATATAAAATAAGATAAACATGCACAGGTAACACGTAAGGCACACACACACGTATAAACAACAAGTAGAATACACAGTTCGAGTTACGGTTCGATGTCGATTTGGTTAGCATAGCTTGATTAACTTTATCGCATTGTTTCTTCCTATCATTCACAGTCGTAGGTCGATTGGAATTCGGTAAACACGATTCGATTATTGTAATGAACGACACTTTCTCCACATAATATAAATAAAATAAAAACATTTCTACGAGTCAAGTTGCGCGAAATCGGTCGTTGACTTTGACCTTGACTTTGACTTTCACTCGTGAAAACACGGGGTGTTACATTATTATTATTATTATTATTATTATTATTATTATATTACCAAAATTTAACCACATATTTAATAGTTAACAAGCACGTATAAGTTATGAGTACCAGTAGGTCGGGTATCGGTTAAGCGTATGTATTCGAGATTGGTAACGTATAACCCAAGTATTGCGACACGTATAAGCATGTAAAAAATAGAATTTCATTACGATCAGTGGCGGAGCCACACATTGAACAACGGTGTCGTCCGACACCATTGAATTTTGTGTAGCAAATACAACGTATAATAGGAAAAATTCGAGCGACACCATTGTCTTTTTACAAACGACACCATTGTTTTGTTTTCTTTTAAAAGAATTACATAATAAGCAAATTTGTATTTCAAAAATGAAGCCCAGTTACTTGAATTAATTAGTATACTTTAAATCATTAAAGGTCCATGCTTAATTTTTATTTTTTCTAATCCAGTAAGCATTATAGCCCCATGTTTAATTGGTTTTGTTTCAATTGTTTAACTTAACAGGATGTTTGATGATCATTTGAATGATGCGTGCACTTGTTTGCTATAATGAAAAAGAGGTTTTTTTTTTTTTTGCCAAGTTGCCATTGAAAACATTATGAATCGTTTTCAAAACATGAAAATGCGTACAGAGCAGCTAGTAGATGCAATTTTTTTATATATTAAAAATGACTTTGTATTTTTATTATGTGTTTTTATTTAATAACATTGTATTTTTACTGTTATATTTGCTTTTATTATGTGATTTGACCCGACTAGATCCGAACCGATCCAAAAAGTTCGACTCCAGGTTATTATAAAACGGGATATCCTTAAAAAAAGAAACCATAAGAAAAAATTTCTGGCTCCGCCACTGATTACGATCGAAGTCTCGGGTTTACAACGGTTTGAAACGAAATACGAAATACAAAAGGAACAAGCTTCCAAAAATAGAAATACAAAGCACGTTTTCTAATTAAGGAAAGTACGAAAGGGTAGGGCGTTACATCAACAATTTCCCACGTTCTATTCTATGTAAAGCTTCCATTTCAAGATTCATAGCTTCAACCCACTTTGAATCTTTGGAAGTTTCACTGTAAGAACGTGGTTCATTTGACTTGTTTAAACTATTAGCAAAACATAAATTCTCAGCAAACAAATAAGCATAGCTCACAACTTTTTCTATACCATATTTCACATTGCTATTTAACAAATAATCATCAAACCGTTTTGGTAACACAGTATTCCTAGAAGATCTCCTAAGACCAGCAATGGTCACCTCAGATGGGTTGATCTCATCAGCTAACACTTCAGTGTCCTCTGCCCTGCCAGACTCCACTCTAACACTACTTTCTACACTAGAACCTATGTCGTGACTGGACTCAGTCGGTCTAGGAGTGGCAAATGTAGAGGGAACTAGTTGTTGATCATCACTGAAAGTGTCATGAGATACAACAGTACCCTCTTCATCATTGGGAGTGTGAGAAACTTCAGGTGTAAACATTTCATATGAGTCAAAAAGATTTATGTGATTCAAACTTTTATCAACAAACATTTGATCATTAATGAGTTTAGACTTGAAAGGATAAACATGTTTATAAAATTTTACATCTCTAGAGAAAAAGTTTTTTTTCTCATCCAAACTCCAAAGTTTATCCCCCTTTTTAACATTAGAATATCCAACTAAAACACACTTATGAGCATGATAAGCAAGTTTATCAGACTCATTCAATACAATACGGGGGCGTGCTGACCTGGACACGGCCCCGTGTCTAGAAGCTGTCTTAAGGAATTCGTCTATTTTCAAGGAACTTTCCCGGATCGGGCGGTTCCTTACTGGATGGAACAATCCCAAAGTGCCTAAGATACCTTAATTGCTCTAGATTGAGACGAGAACGCAAGAGGTTGTCGGTGAGGGTGATTCCTATGCTATATGTAGGTGGACAAGTCCAACCCTTTTCCAGGCTCTCGTTAAAGAAGGTGTATGTCGAATCGCTCAGGTCTATGTATGCATCAAACGAAGTTTATGGGGAGTCCTTCACGGCACAATCGACACAGGGACGACTATCGCTAAAGTCCTCACTAGAGTTAGGAGTATCGTCGGAAACAACGAAGTTGTTTGAATGCGTTTCCAACCCTTCTTCTTGGTTATCGTTTTGGAAAAGATTATTGAAATCAGTCCTAAGTTCTTTTAACCAATCAATAATTAGATCTTCTATTTGAAATAATTCATCGAGAAGCATTTCTCCTAGAATATCCGGTTGGGAGCATTCGATGGAGAGATATGGATTATTTTTACTTTCGCCCCTCTTAAGGATACTAGGAAATGATGGGTCTATACAGTGGGGTTTATAATTTAGAAAATAACATTCTAATTCTTTATGGTTACCACCACATAATTGACACCACATAGTACCATAAGAGTGCCGAAAGTAAAAAGTATCAGTATGACTCATGTTTGTGTCAGAAATTACCAACCGTCGGGATCTTACGGTTCTGTTTTCAGTAACTGAAACTTGGGCACGGGGGCGTGTTGAGTGGGCACGGCCCCGTGTTCAGCTTACTGTCTGACTTAAAACAAGATTGCCAGTTCCAATGATTGGGCACGGGGCGTGTTCAGCGGGCACGGCCCGTGCTGAGTTCTGCAGAAGCTGAAAAACTAAGAAAAATCCTAAAATAAGAAAAAACGATTAGGCCGTTGATTCCTAACTTTCTTAAAATCCTTGTGTCCCCGGCAACGGCGCCAAAAACTTGATGGGTGTCAAGTGTTATATATATTAGGTGTATATTTTAAGCCCCTTTAACACTTTTTTAGTCAAGTTTTAAATTTATAAAACACGATATTTACTAACACTAGACACTCATATGGGCAAGTGCACCCATCGTGAGCGTAGTATAGTGTTGGTAAGATACCGAGGTCGTCCAAGGACACAAGAGCTTTTAGTACCGGTTTATCCTCAACGTCTAATCAAATCAAAAAGTTTAGAAAAATATGTTTTAAACAAAGAAAAATAAAAACTAACTAAAAATGCTGAAAATAAAAATAAAAGAAAAACAGATAGACAAGATGAATCACTTGGTTCCGACTCGTATCTAGTGTAACCTTTGATTATTTTCGCACTTTTGCACTTTTTAAGAGATTATCTTAGTTATTGTAGTAGGCCCCTCTTTTGAAGGTGACGTTACCCTCACCCCAGTAGTTTGAGTCAGCAAGGATACAATCCTAAAAGGGTGGATTATTGGAAGATAATTAATTAAGTTATTAATGCAAATTATGGTAGGCCCTTCTTTTGGAGGTGACGTTACCCTCGACTAAGTAGTCTGAGTCAGCAGGGATACAGTCCTAAATAGCCGGGTTATAGTATTAATAGTAGTTAACTTATGAGGGGATCAAAGAGTTTGGACCCCCGCCATCCAATACCGTTAAGTATTGAAGGAGGTCCTACTAAATTTGACCCAGGTCCATTGCAGGACCTCTAAACGCTGAACAATGGCAAGACCTTTACCAAACCGTTCCCTTAACCCCCGACCAGGTAGCCAACATACCTCCATATAGACCGTGGAGATATGAATGGTGAAAATCTTTTATTTTATATAGACAGTAAAATAATTTCAAGACACCACGGACAAACGATACGGAAAGATCACCTTCAACATAAGAAACTAGTTATTAAAGTCATTAATACAAAACCAAGTAAAAAGTGCGAAAAGATTAAAAATAAAAAGTATTACACTAGACACTTTGTCTTCACCAAGTGATGTAAGAGACTTAGGCAACCATGGCCTTGATTGTCAAGAACTCTTACGATCAATCTTGGATCCCGAGACGACTCACACACTCTACGATGGACAATGGATGATGGTGGTGGATGATGGTGTTATGGTGGTGGTGGGTGGTGGGTGAAGTGTGAGAGAGGTGGTGTGCCAAGGGATGGTTTGAGCTTGAGCCAAGCACTCCTATTTATAGGCTGAACAGAAGCTCGGGCACGGCCCCGTGTCCACATCCTTCTCTTTCTTCATTTAATGCAGCTTTGTCTTATTAGTTGACCACGCCCCCGTGTCCGCTGAGCACGACCCCGTGTGCAGAAGAATCTTTGTACTATGAAGATTTGCCTAGATTGTGTGAATCTTATAGTTGACCACGGCCCCGTGGTGGGCAATAAAAGCTTCTACAACTTTGTCTTTTCTGCTGACACTTGGGCACGCCCCCGTGCTGGCTGAGCACGGGGCGTGTTCAGTCTTCTGTTATCTTGTTTTGCTTTGGAAGATGCTGTTGTGGGGTCGGGCATGTCACGTCTTGTTCCTTTTCTTGTATTTATGTTAGATTTTGATGTCTTTTTGCTTCTTTTGTTAATTTGAGCTCATTTAATCCTGAAAATACAAAAGGAAGACAAAAGCACACTTTTTCCAACATTAGTACTAAAAAAGGATTAGTTTTATGCCACAATTGATGAAATTTATATGTTGCATTTTGCACACATCACTTCCCCCACACTTGAATCTTTGCTTGTCCTCAAGCAAAACTCTTTAATAAGTGGCTATTACACTCCCAGATGGAATGGGTAGAGAAGAAGGTTTTTGGGCTTGTCATAGAGTGTCGGGATGTCCAAGATTCTTTATTTCGTTTTATTTTTATTTATTTACAATCCTATTCGTCAGGATTTATTTAAAACTTTTCATAAGATAAATTTTTTATTAGGGCATAAAATACCTCTTTAAAATTTTATTTATATACAAGTTCACATACCTCACGGGGATCACTCAACACTCGGCCGAAAATGTATTTGTGGATCACTCGAGAGCGGCATGGAACTTACTCCTACCATAGGCTTGCCAAGCAATCAATCCTCCTCCTTTTTAACTTATATACCTTTATAAATATTAAGAGGACTTTGTGGGTGAAGGGTTAGGCTTGGGTTAAAGGTAGGTGGTTGGGTTAGTGGTTAGTGGAAAAAGGGCGAAAAAACGTAACAAGCGTCGGTTTTCGTAAGGCTTTCTATTTTTCAACTTTTATTTTTATGAAGCTATTTTTCAAACAAAGTTATTTTTGATAAACTTGTTTGTTTACTTGCTTTTGCTTCATAATCAAATTTTTTTTTCGAAAGCCATATGAGAAACCAAGCTAGTTACTAAAACAAAGGGTTAAAAATGAAAAAGGTTTTGGTGGGAAAAAGGGTGTTTGGTTTGGGTTATGAAATGAAAAGGTTTAGGCTCAAAGGTGCTAACTAGGGGGGTTTTGGGTAGGTGGTAAAAAAAAGAAAAATAATGGTGTAGAAATAAAAAGGGTTAGTCCTAATGCCTCCATCATTTACTTACTCGGGTTCTAGTTGGTAAGGACCGGGAATGTATCGTCATGGCAAGTTCTAGAGTCGTAAGAACCAAGCGGCTATTCACACAAGAAACGAAAAATGAGCATTTAGTCTAATGATATGTAATTGTATGCTCAATAAAGGCTCAAAACTCACTTTTTTGGGAATGGGTTTTATGTGATCAAGTATATATAATCAAATTTTAACTAAGTTTGCCATGCCTTTTCATAATTTTCTTATGTTGGTTCTTTTTATCACGACGCTATCGGTTGTAAATTCGTAAAAATATAACCTTTTTAGAACTTGAAATTCCCGAGTTAAACCTAGACAAGTAAAAAAATGAAAAAAAATTTGGGGTGATTAGCGGTTCCAATAGAGTTTTGTGTAAGGCTTGTATTTTAGGACTTGCAAGATTCAAGGTTTTAGCATCCCCCTCACACTTAAATTACACATTGTCCTCAATGTGTCCCAAAAATAAGTTTTTAGATTGATTGAATGTGTAAAAGGTGTGATTTAAGCAAAAATTTTGTGTTACTGGGCGCTGAACACGGCCCCGTGTTGTCCGGGCATGGCCCCGTGTTCAAGTGCCAGTAACAAAATTAAATCAAGAGAAACAGAAGCCTGGACACGGGGGCGTGTTGGGTGAACACGTCCTGTGTCCAGTTACCTGAACTGGGTCTTTTTCTGCAGACTGTGCAGCACGGGGCCGTGTTGGGCGGACACGCCCCGTGCCGAGCTTACTATAAACGAAGAATTTTGTCGGACGGTCCTGTTTTCCTGCATGCGGTGCTGGTTCAAGTTTCCCTTGTATCCTCTGTCATCTCAAGTGTGTTTTATTCATTTCAACACCACCCAAACACCAAATTAACTAAAAACCATCATTCATTAGTCATAGAGAATTACATACTAGTCCTAAAAATGAAAAATAAAACAGAAAATAAAAGTTAAAAGTCCTAATATTAAATAGGTCAAGTGATCCGTAAAATCTTCCTAAGGAGCCCTACTTCTACAATAAGAACCAAAATTCCGGAAATAGATTTCCGGTCTAAAAGCCTTGTAGAACTCCAAGCCGAACGGTGACCCTTAGATGTTGCTAGAGCCATTCTTCTATCTCCCTCGGGAGAAGGGAGGCGGCTTCATGTTCCTCGACATCTTGTGGAGGAGGAGCGACACCAATCGGAACCCCTTGTAGTATGTCTCGAGGAGGCTCCTGATGTAGGGCGTACCATTCGGCCGGAATGATGACTTCCGGCACCACATTCCATGCCCTTTGGGTGATAATCGGTACCAAAGGAGGAGAGGCGAGAATGTTCAACCTTTGGTGCAAAAGGTTGACCTCCCGGAGACATCCTTCTAGTCCCACCGTCAAATGATTAATGCGGTCGACCAATGCCTCTTTCACACTTGTTACTTCATCAAGGGCTTCTCTTAAGGCGTAAACATAGTTTACAAGAGAATCCTCAACCGTTGATGATCTTCTCCCCTGCCGGTTGTTTATGGAATGCGACGAAGAGTTTCCGCTTGTTCTGCTTGCCATTCTGAGAAAACATACCAAAAAGAGTTCAATTTTATGGATCCAGTACTTCGGACACGGCCCCGTGTTCAGATATCTGCAGGATTTATGAACAAGGAATCTTGGGGTTTCAAATTGTTTTTATGATTTTTGAAGCATTTTTGAACTTAAACAACTTAAAACATTGTTATAGAACTTATTTCTAACAAGATTCCATGAACAAAAATCTAACAAACACCTCAATAAGGCTTGAAATTATGGAAGGTTCAAGCTTTAATGGAAGTATGAGGAAAATTGAAGAAGATGATAGTGGATAAAAGAGGAAAGGACAAGAATATAGTTGAGAAACTTCTTTTAGAAAATAACTAGGATGGTATGTGAGAATATTCCTCAAATCTCTGTCCCTGGAATTGTTCAAATGTGCAGGATTATTGGCTGCATTTATAGAAAACGACAGTACATTGCGCACGGCCCCGTGTCGGCTGGACATGGCCCCGTGTGCAGATGGAATCCTGACACTTTTTTGTCCGCATTCTGAAAAAATCAGAAGGGGATCTTTGGGAGGACACGGTGGCGTGCTGACCTGGACACGGCCCCGTGTCTAGAAGCTGTCTTAAGGAATTCGTCTATTTTCAAGGAACTTTCCCGGATCGGGCGGTTCCTTACTGGATGGAACAACCCCAAAGTGCCTAAGATACCTTAATTGCTCTAGATTGAGACGAGAGCGCAAGAGGTTGTCGGTGAGGGTGATTCCTATGCTATATGTAGGTGGACAAGTCCAACCCTTTTCCGGGCTCTCGTTAAAGAAGGTGTATGTCGAATCGCTCAGGTCTATGTATGCATCAAACGAAGTTGATGGGGAGTCCTTCACGGCACAATCGACACAGGGACGACTATCGCTCAAGTCCTCACTAGAGTTAGGAGTATCGTCGGAAACAACGAAGTTGTTTGAATGCGTTTCCAACCCTTCTTCTTGGTTATCGTTTTGGAAAAGATTATTGAAATCTTTCCTAAGTTCTTTTAACCAATTAATAATTAGATCTTCTAGTTGAAATAATTCATCGAGAAGCATTTCTCCTAGAATATCCGGTTGGGAGCATTCGATGGAGAGATATGGATTATTTTTACTTTCGCCCCTCTTAAGGATACTAGGAAATGATGGGTCTATACAGTGGGGTTTATAATTTAGAAAATAACATTCTAATTCTTTATGGTTACCACCACATAATTGACACCACATAGTACCATAAGAGTGCCGAAAGTAAAAAGTATCAGTATGACTCATGTTTGTGTCAGAAATTACCAACCGTCGGGATCTTACGGTTCTGTTTTCAGTAACTGAAACTTGGGCACGGGGGCGTGTTGAGTGGGCACGGCCCCGTGTTCAGCTTACTGTCTGACTTAAAACAAGATTGCCAGTTCCAATGATTGGGCACGGGGCGTGTTCAGCGGGCACGGCCCGTGCTGAGTTCTGCAGAAGCTGAAAAACTAAGAAAAATCCTAAAATAAGAAAAAACGATTAGGCCGTTGATTCCTAACTTTCTTAAAATCCTTGTGTCCCCGGCAACGGCGCCAAAAACTTGATGGGTGTCAAGTGTTATATATATTAGGTGTATATTTTAAGCCCCTTTAACACTTTTTTAGTCAAGTTTTAAATTTATAAAACACGATATTTACTAACACTAGACACTCATATGGGCAAGTGCACCCATCGTGAGCGTAGTATAGTGTTGGTAAGATACCGAGGTCGTCCAAGGACACAAGAGCTTTTAGTACCGGTTTATCCTCAACGTCTAATCAAATCAAAAAGTTTAGAAAAATATGTTTTAAACTAAGAAAAATAAAAACTAACTAAAAATGCTGAAAATAAAAATAAAAGAAAAACAGATAGACAAGATGAATCACTTGGTTCCGACTCGTATCTAGTGTAACCTTTGATTATTTTCGCACTTTTGCACTTTTTAAGAGATTATCTTAGTTATTGTAGTAGGCCCCTCTTTTGAAGGTGACGTTACCCTCACCCCAGTAGTTTGAGTCAGCAAGGATACAATCCTAAAAGGGTGGATTATTGGAAGATAATTAATTAAGTTATTAATGCAAATTATGGTAGGCCCCTCTTTTGGAGGTGACGTTACCCTCGACTAAGTAGTCTGAGTCAGCAGGGATACAGTCCTAAATAGCCGGGTTATAGTATTAATAGTAGTTAACTTATGAGGGGATCAAAGAGTTTGGACCCCCGCCATCCAATACCGTTAAGTATTGAAGGAGGTCTTACTAAATTTGACCCAGGTCCATTGCAGGACCTCTAAACGCTGAACAATTGCAAGACCTTTACCAAACCGTTCCCTTAACCCCCGACCAGGTAGCCAACATACCTCCATATAGACCGTGGAGATATGAATGGTGAAAATCTTTTATTTTATATAGACAGTAAAATAATTTCAAGACACCACAGACAAACGATAAGGAAAGATCACCTTCAACATAAGAAACTAGTTATTAAAGTCATTAATACAAAACCAAGTAAAAAGTGCGAAAAGATTAAAAATAAAAAGTATTACACTAGACACTTTGTCTTCACCAAGTGATGTAAGAGACTTAGGCAACCATGGCCTTAATTGTCAAGAACTCTTACGATCAATCTTGGATCCCGAGACGACTCACACACTCTACGATGGACAATGGATGATGGTGGTGGATGATGGTGTTATGGTGGTGGTGGGTGGTGGGTGAAGTGTGAGAGAGGTGGTGTGCCAAGGGATGGTTTGAGCTTGAGCCAAGCACTCCTATTTATAGGCTGAACAGAAGCTCGGGCACGACCCCGTGTCCACATCCTTCTCTTTCTTCATTTAATGCAGCTTTGTCTTATTAGTTGACCACGCCCCCGTGTCCGCTGAGCACGACCCCGTGTGCAGAAGAATCTTTGTACTATGAAGATTTGCCTAGATTGTGCGAATCTTATAGTTGACCACGACCCTGTGTCTGCTGAGCACGGCCCCGTGGTGGGCAATAGAAGCTTCTACAACTTTGTCTTTCCTGCTGACACTTAGGCACGCCCACGTGCTGGCTGAGCACGGGGCGTGTTCAGTCTTCTGTTATCTTGTTTTGCTTTGGAAGATGCTGTTGTGGGGTCGGGCATGTCACGTCTTGTTCCTTTTCTTGTATTTATGTTAGATTTTGATGTCTTTTTGCTTCTTTTGTTAATTTGAGCTCATTTAATCCTGAAAATACAAAAGGAAGACAAAAGCACACTTTTTCCAACATTAGTACTAAAAAAGGATTAGTTTTATGCCACAATTGATGAAATTTATATGTTGCATTTTGCACACATCACTATGCAACCTGTTTTGTCATTAATATAACTTTGTAATTAATGTAAGAACATGTCTAAACATGTTCAACTCGACAATTTTCAGTTTAAGCTCGGTTCGGAACCAAAAGTCGCAAAAGTGACTTTTGCTTTGACTTTCAGTTCTGACCCATCAGAGCATAGTTTAGAAATGTCTTAGAGCCCTATTAGGACCAAGTTTCATATAAGTATAACCCTCTGTGATTATACAACTTGGTTCATTAGTTATCCGATTCATATGCATATTTCCGTTAAATGCCTAATTGTTGACTATTATGCCCATATGACCTTAAAACGTGATTTTTGAAAAGGTAAAAGAGTAGAAACCTTAGTTACTGATTTATAAACTTGCACCTAAAATTTATTTGACATCAGTTTGAGGTCTAGATTAAGAGTTATGCTCATTAGCGTAATTAGAAAGCTTTTTAGGAATTAAGCGGCGTAATTAGCGTATAGCCTATCTAAACCCAAATTTTGATACCAAACTTTTTACCCACTGATATAAAATAATATTTTGGGATTTTTGGAGATTTTTATTTATTTTTAGGCTAAGCATAACATAGAGTTCTAAGCTTGATCCGGTAATTGTCGGTTTTGCCCTTTTAGGCTATAAAATAAGTTTTACCAATCCTTTTGATACCAAACCTTTTTATACTGATCCAATATGATAAATAGAATATTTTAAGCCTTCAGGAATAATAAAAATATCAGCTTTTCTTGTAAAACCCGAAAATCGCTTAAAATCGCATTTTTACGCATTCTAAGCGCATAGTATGTATTAAAACCATTTTAGATATATAAGACTTACCTACTAATGTTTAAAATAAATTTTTATACTTTAGCAGTAAGCAAAAGTTTTAAACTCAGATTTCCAGATTTGACCTTCAAACCTTAGGTGAAATTACCAAAATGCCCATTCGGTGCATAGTATGGTTAGAAATGATAAATTTCACATATAGGTTATACCCTACTTATATAACTTAGTAAATTAAGTATTTTTACTGATTACATCAGACCCGAAACTCATATTTATATTTAAACTCTTTTATAACCTTTAAAATAACCAAAATACCCCTACGGGGCGTAATTTGAGTTTAAATCCGTTTTGGGCATAGTAGAAGATATCTTACTAATGTCACAACATATTTAAGGCATATTAACTTAGGAAACTTGTATATGACTCATATGGTTACCCGTTACACACTTTTCGCGTTCGGATCGGCTTATGTAAACTAGTTTACATGATTTAGCCGAAACGGGTCAAACCACATCATTTTCATCTCAAAATCTAGAATGTGTTTAAGTTACCCATATTAAACAAGCATACAAGCTTGTCGTGTCAAAACAACATTCTAAACCGGTCTTCGCTTTATCATGCGTTTGAACCGTATTTTCCTTTTGAAAACTAACCGGTCTAAGTTTAGACTTAATTAAAGACCCGTTAGGATTCTAATAGGTTAATAAAAACCTTCGTTCCAGATTAGGAGCCCAGTAAAAGCTATCTGTACTTGCTGAATTGATATACGACTGTGATTGAATTTATATTTAGCTCAGGTAAATACTCTTAACTTATTTTCCCTATACGGGCTTGGGATACGGTATTATAATAATACCGCTTGGTCGGGTATGTAGTCATTTAAATCGGATTGTGATTAATGTATTTACATAACTCGTTTTATTCTGTATTATTTGGTGTATGGCCTTTGGGGGTTAAATGACCATGTCCCGGATATCCTTGGCATCATTCAAAGAAATGGCCACGACCTAAGCATAGGCGTACACCTGATAGTTGCATATGTAAAAACTGGTAGTCCACTTAAAGGAATCAACCTTGTGGGTGTTATACCTGTGGCGTGTCAATTAATCTAGACCGGCCCTACAAACCGGCCCTGACGGACGACAAATAAGTAAAACTGTATACAATATTATTTTTAAATAATTGTCCCAAGTTATAAAAGATATTTTGTGCCTTGTGCATTCAAATCAATTTTCTAAAACATTTTCAAAATGAGTCAGTTAATTGTATTTACCAGTGTAAACTGACGTATTTTTCAAAAAGGCTAAGTGCAGGTACTAGACGAAATAGGCTGGCTACTCCTGGCATCATTAATTAAGTCTCGCAAGCTCTAGATGCTGAAGTCTGATGAACAATAATCTTATTTATCTTTTGATCCGCCTGTGGATCTGTTTCAACTATTTTATGATACTTATTATTACAATTTATTCAGTTGAAATAAATCTATCTTTTGCTTCCGCTGTGCATTTAAATTTGTGTTGTTTGACTATGATGATATCAATTACGTCACGATACCCCCCACCGGGCCCACCGGTAATACGTGGAAATATCAGGGTGTGACATACCTCTATTATTAAAAAATCTACTCATTTGATTATTAACAAACTCAGCTCCAGTGTCACTACGAAACACTTTAATCTTTCTTTTAAATTGAGTTAATATTAGTTCATAAAAGACTTTTAAATTCTCAAAAACTTCCATTTTATTCTTTAAAAGATAACACCAACAGACCTAGAATAATCATCAACCACGGTTAAAAAATACATGTACCCTTCGTAACTAGCAACTCTATAAGGACCCCATGATTCTAAGTGAATCAGATCTCCAACACACTTAGACTTATGATCACTTCATGGAAAAGGTACCCTAACTTGTTTAGATTTATGAAAAATTTCACAAGGACCATGTTCAATAGATTTAATACCTAGACTACCTTTTAAAACAGTCAGAACTTGATCTGAAGGGTGACCTAACCTACTGTGCCACATATTAGACTTTAAAATACTATTAAAACACATATTCACAGAATTACCACTTCTACCAACAAAGTATAGACCATTATCCTGACTAGCAATCACCAGGATTTTCTTTGATCTCAAATCATGTAGCATGCAATTATTTTCATTAAACAACATTGTAATTCCATTATCTTTAGCAAGTTTATGAACAGAGAACAAATTAACACTATAGTCAGGTACATAAAACACATCTTTTAATATCACATCATTAATTAATTTTAACTATCCAATTTTTAACACTCTTAAACTAGTTCCATTAAGGTGACTAACAGTTAAACCACACTCAAACACATCCACACAACTAATCATATCCTTGTCAGACTTAACCATATGTTGATTAGCACCAGAATCAACAATCCAGTTATACTCATGTTCAAAACTCACACTACTAGAACAACAAACAAAATTATTAACACAATTAGACATATTGGACAACTCACCTCCCATATTAGACTTTAACTGCTCCCCCAGCCTTTTCAACAACTAAACTTAACAACTTAGTTATCTGCTCATAAGTAAATGGTAAAGCAGACACAACATAGCTAGAAGAAGCAGCTGACAAACCAGACTTATTATTATTATTATTACCATTACTATTATCATTACTACTACTCCTAGCAAATTGTCCTACAGTCCTCTTCTTAATACCTGGAGGGTACCCTATTATCTCAAAACAACGATCAACAGTATGTCCTAACATATTGTAGTGAGTGCACTTCAAATTTGGATTAGGACCTCTAAAGTTTCTTCTTATAGGATCAAAGTTTTATTTAGTTTTAGACACAAATGACACACTCTGCCCTTTAGACCCACCACTAGTAATCCTATGAGACTCTTCTCTATAAATAATAGAGAAAGCAACTTTGACAGATGGAAATGGCTATCTGGTTAATAAGTTTGATCTTACAGGTTGACACACATAATCAAGACCCATAAGAAACTGCATTAATTTGATTAAAGTTGAAAAATCATTATAGTCTTTAGTTGCCTGACAAGAACATGTAGACAGATGCACCGTAACATCAAACTCCTACCACATTGTTGTCAGTTTATTATAATATTCAGCAACACTACTCCCATTTTAAGAAATACAGTTTATCTTTTTATAAAGATCATACACTACAGAGCCATCCACCTTATCAAAAGACTCTTTCAAATCTGTCCAAACCTTAGAGGCAAACTTGCCCCAATAATAACTCTTCAGAAATAGAGTTTAACACCCAAATAATAACCACAGAGTTACACCTATCCCAATGACTAGCAAGTACATAATCATCTTGGGATTTCTCACATTTACTATCAGTGAAACCATATTTATTCTTAGCCTCTAAAGCAAGCCTCATAGCATTAGATCGGACATAGTAGTTTTCAGTACCTTTTAATTTGATATTCACTATAGTTAATGCACTAGAATCACTAGGGTGCAAGTATAAAGGATCACATATATCCAGTTTACTAATGAGAGTAGCAGAAGTACTAGTATCACCCATAATAACATAAACAAACAACACAACACCTATTCAACCAATACACAATAACAAAAAACCTAGGGCGAAGCTGTGTCAGGGACCAGATTCTAGGATCGTCACTCAATGGTGCCTGGACAAACCTTTACACATGAGCCAAAACACTAGACAATAACTAACAAACAAATACAATACAACAAGTAACAAATAAGACTCGATCAAGGCCGGTCCGACTAGCCCGGTAACAAGAACGCCTAGACACAATACAAGTGAAACTAAAAATAAAGAAAGGTAAGAAAGATCTCACAAAGAGCGTATAACTCCAAGCTAACCAGGTTGGTTAGTTTCCCCTGTAATCTTCTAGGATTACAGAGACTAACGTAGATCTGAGCAGAAGATCCTCAAGAAGAGAAACAACACCAAAGTTAGGGTTTTGTTTCCAACGATAACTAGCACACCTCTAAGACAACAGATCTAAGCAGATCTGTCACACAAAACACCACCAACCTTTTCCAAGATCAGAAACCCCAGATACACACAACAGACAAACAATCAGATAACAATATCATAGCGGAAACAATGGATCAATCATCAACAAGAGCCAAATAGATCTGATGCCATGTTAAGAAACATGATATGAAGATCGAACAAACAAACACAAGAAATAGCAACAAAATCAGGTGACATCTTATTAAACCAACCCAAAAGTGTTTACCCCCAAGAACCCAAAGATTTTACAATTGTACGATCTATAACAATACAACAATACAGAGATCTCTAGATGATCATCCAATGATGACCATCAACATAATCAACAGATCAGTCTCTCTGAAATACAAACTATAGATGATAACAACCTCAACAGACTAACAAACCTTAACAAACAATACAGAGAAAAGTGTAAGTGAAAGTGAAGGAGAAAATGAACAAATTTGCAATCAATCCTCCTTTTATATGAAGCCCCTCAAATGTTACATCCAGGTCTAAAACTTTCGCACACAATGATCGCAGTCCCCAAAATGTTCCACATTACACCCTCACACAATACAACCTGCTCAAAATAAACCCAACACATATATACAACACAACACACCATAATAACCTGTGAGCCCATAACACTCAAGCCCAAAAGCCCACAACACTTCCATAATGCAGACGCCTACATATTAATGCAATGATCCCAAAACCATAAGAAGGATATAACTGATAACATATTTTAACAATGACCGAATATAAACTAAACAAACGACCATGAACTAACGTAAATGAAGATATTACTGAACGTTCACAAACAAAATTGAACAAACCTCATCTTTGTCCGTATTCGTTCATTTAATAAATCGAACGAAACTCCTTGTTCATGTTCATTCATTTATTAAAAGAACACACATAAACGAACTTCCCCTAATGGTTCACGAATAGTTTGCTATACATTCGTTCGTTTACAGGTAAGCCAATGTAGTTCATATTGTTCACCCATGACTTAGTAGTATAATTGTATGATGCTTATCTACTATACATGTGATATAGGTTTAAATCCTTATTTATAGTTAAATGCCCGGATAATCCTTGTGGTTTGCCCTTTTTTCACCTTTAGTCCCTAACTTTCTAAAATTACAGCTATAGTCCTCGACTTTTCAATTGTCGTTCCCGGATAATCCTTGTGCCTAACATCAGTTAGTTTTCTCAGTTAATAAAGTGTGAAATGACTAATATACCCTTTCGGGCTTTCCTTAAAAAGGGCAAACCAGAGGGACTATCCGGGCTTTTAATAAATAAAAAAATAAGTCTTGCTGACCGCAGCGATCGATTGAGGTGACGGCTGTTGTGGCAAGATATAAGTCTTGCTGACAGTCGAAACTGGCATCGAATTCTCCCTCATCACCTGATTCTCCACAACACTTAACTTCCTCTTTTTGGATTCTTGTTTGCAAGATCCACTACTCAACAGATCAACACTCGGGTGGGTCGAAAACTGAACTTTTCCGGTTTCGGAGAAGGGTTTCGCAACGAAATCGAAGATTGTTTCTGTTGTTCATACAATTAAACCACCACAGAAGATCTTATAGTAGTTGAAACAAGAAGTATCACTAAAATGCATACAATTTATGGACTTAAACTAGTTAATTCAAGAAGAATTACAGTATACAGATACAAAATGGTCAAAATTATACCTAAAAATGACGAATCAATTGATTTACAAATCGAATCACAATGGCAGATCAGATAGTGAATAACTAATTACCTGAAATTGTTTCACCAGTGTTGGAGATCAAGAAGAGGAAGGGTTTTGAGGTGAAGAGTTGGTAACGGAGATGTAAATTTTTGACTGATTTTGAATGCACAAGAAATCCAGTTTCGAACAAGATTTGGGGTTTCTTTTGGCTGGATGTAAAATATGAAACTTGTTTCATTTTTTAATTTAGAGTTAAATGCCCGAATAGTCCTAGTGGTTTGCCCTTTTTAAGGAAATGGTATTTTAGTCATTTCACACCCTCTTAACCGAGAAAACTAACTGATGTTAGGCACAGAGACTATCCGGGAACGAAAATTAAAAAGTTGGGGACTATAACTATAATTTTAGAGCATCCCCAATAAGGTGTATTTGAGTGTTTTTAAGGAGAGAGAAAGGTGAGGTGGATGAGAGAGTGTGAGGTGGAGGAGAGAAGGTGTGGTGATGTATGTAGTGAAAAACATGTATTTAAGGAGAGAAAGGTGTTGTGAGAGGGAGGGAGGAGAGAGAGTGTTGTGTTTAGGTGATGGGAATGGGGCAAGAGAGAGAATGTTTGTGATTGGTGGGGCAATGCCACCTTGGCATCATAAAAACATAAAAAAAAACACCCTTATTGGGGATGCTCTTAGAAATTTAGGGATTAAAGGTGAAAAATGACAAACCACAAGGAGTGTCCGGCCATTTAACTCCTTATTTTTATTTTATATGCTATATTTTGGATGTTAAAAAATTGTTGTAGCAAAAATAAAAGAGAAATACTAGAGGTCCCAAAACCAAATTTGACCTCCATCTTTTCAACATTTCACTTAAACCACACCCTATTCCTTTCCCGCCCACTTTCACTCTCTTCTCCCACACGCCACCACACACCGCCGCTAATGGCGGATTCCGGCACCACCACCGCCGTAACAGAATCATCACTCCTCTCAAAGCTCGAATCCTCCACCGATCTCACAAACATCCACCACCTCTTCCTCTCATACCTCCACCCATTCTCCCCAGTCCTCAACAAAAAACCACCAAAAGCTGACGTCACCACTCTCCGATCACTCGCAAAGCAGTTCTTATCATTCCTCAACAAATCCTTATCACTCATCCCCAAACGCCTCAACGAAACCCCCAAAATCGACTCTCGTTACGCTTCACAACTGTTTGATACTTACAGGCTTTGTATTGATTGTTTGGAGGCTGTTTCATCGCAGCTGTCGTGTAAACCATGTACTATTCAGGTTCAGCGTGCTCGGTTTATGAATTGTTGTGGAAATTGGGGGAGATATGATGAGGTGGAAGCGGTAGGGGTGGCTGTGCTAGGGTTTGTAGGGAGTTTGTGTGGTAAGAGAAGTGGAAATGGAAGTGGAAGGATTGTTCCGGAAGTGAGGAAAGAGATTGAGGATAGGGAGATTGCGGTGTTGCTGCTCGAGGTGGTTGTCGCGCTTGTTAAGCGTGTTGCTAATGTTCAGAGTAAAGAGGAGCGGGAGTATCGTAGAGTGCTTTCGATGGTTAACGATATCCAGCCGTGGTTGAGGTATATTGTTACAGTTTGTATAAGACTGAATAATGAAATTAGTTTAATTGATGTTTAGGAAATGATATTTTGCTTAGAAGCTATGGTAGGAACCCTAGGAGACATTGGCAGTTAGGTACACATTCTTGTATATATGTGCTTTAACAGCGGAAGTTTTATTAAAATGGGTGAGTTTATGTGACAGGGTTATTGGTGTGGATGGATATGATAAGTTGCATAGGATGCTTGTGTCGTATATGAGCAAATGTGCTTATTTTATGGTTGGGGAGCTTGCAAGTTTTGATGTGAACTTGATTTGTAAATTTTGTGTTGAAACGTTTTCGGAGTATAAAAGACCGTCTCTGAGTGATCAGATAGAAAAGGTGAGTTGCTATACAAGAGTTTATTTTACTGATGAGTGATGCCTTAACAAAGCTTTATGAGATGAACATGAAGTTTCATATTCGTGTTTTTAATGCAGTTTGCTCACAAGATATGCAGTTTAGTATTTTCACAGCTGGATCATGAAGTTTTGGGCAGTGAAAAAGTACTAACTTTGGTGTTGGATACAATGGCTAATGAATGCGCGGTAATCCTCTAAGCTCGTTTCTCAGTTTTAATGCTTAAGTAAAGTTATACATTTTTAGTTTCTGTTATATACTTTGAAGTGTGACGATTTGTTATGCAAAAAATATGCTAAGGAGGTGATCAAGGTTGGAATTTTGTGAGAACATCACAGTACTCTAGAGTATGTTTGTTTTGAGCGGTGCAAAGTACGTAGCTAAGTGAAAAAAGAAGTTAAACAATATATAATCCAAATCTACAACAGAAACGAAGTATCTACTTGGGTCGCTATGGAAAATCGAATCACCAATAATATAATGGCCAAAAATAATTTTATCACAACCTTAAGAACAATTTAGTTTTTTTTAAATTGTTTGGAGGAACAGTGCACACAATACATGATGTTTAAGTTAAATAGAAAGTCAGGTTGAGTAGATAGAGGATATTTGTATGAGGAAGATACATCACATGGAGATTCGAGGGAACATAGTAAGAAGTCAAAACTGGTTGACCCAAACATTCTGATAAAATTTGGATAGAAAAATGAAATGAAGAATTGGATCATACACATATATACAAATGAATTATCAACTTCATTAGAAACACAATCCTATTTCTTGACAAACATTCACTCAATCGTGTCATGTGTACATTGTCATTGCCTCATTGGGGACTGGGGAGAGTTCTAAGTTTATTTGAACATTTATACGCAATAAAACTATAAATTTAACTAAATGTAATGTTTATGCATTGCATTAATCTCCTTTGTCAACAATAATTACAAAAAGCTTAACTATATGTTTGTCAGGTTGGCAAGGAAAAGGCTAACGTTGATTTTCTGGAACTTGTTGTTTATTTTGCCATGAAATGTCGCAATGCGACTGCATATCCTCGTGATGCAGTTGCATCTCACTTTAAGAAACTGGCAAATTACTTTTCTCAGGTATGCATATATGTTCTTGAGTGTATTTTTTTTAAATTTATGTTTTTCTAGTATTTGTTAAAGAGTCCAGTTTTAGTAACAAGCTAACAACCATTTTGCAGGTCAATTTATCAATGATTGATATTATCATGAGGCTTTATGCCATCACATTTTCTACTGGTGATTTGAATTACTATTCAAGAGGTGGTAACTCCAAAGACATTTCTGTCCCCAAACTTTTGCTTGATGTGGAGAATCAACTTCAAAGTTTAAGAACCTCTATCACCGCACATACGGGGACTTTCATGCGCTTTTATTTTAACTCTTTAAAGTTTTTGTGTGAACCTCTTTCTGAGTTGATACAGTCTGAGCGTAAAGGCATACTTTGTGGATTTGGTGACATGTCAAATCCTATCAAGCTATCTAACATTGAAGAGGTTTTCCAACAGTTTAGACTAGTGTTTGATGCTTATTGGTACGTCTATAAGATGTTGATGCATGTCGTTTGTTTTAATAACTTTTAAGTTAAACATAAACATCCCTTTGACATTATCTTCTCTTCGGTTTATGGATGCAGTAAATTTGAACACGAGAAACACGTTTATGAGGACAACAGCCGAGCTGTACTGGCTGTAGCTACTGCTTCTTTCACACTCTCGTTTACTACAAAGCAAAGTTTTGAGGTTTCATTTCAAATGTAATTATTACATGTTGTGCTGTTGGTCATCTTGTATACCGAGCTTATCTTATTTTTACTCATTGCAGGAAAGTACCGCTTATCTCAAGGAGTTAATTTCAGCCAAATGGGTTCAACCTAACGGATTGAAATATCTGTATGCATCTTTGCACAATGTCGGGATAGTTTTGTACAAAGCTAATAGATTAAAAGAGGTACGTTACATATGCATACTGTAACCTAAATCTTTAATTATATTTAAACACATATATATATTTTTTCTGACTGATGGTGCATTCTGTTTGTAGGCAACAAAGTCATTAGATTTATGCTGTCAAGCAGCATGGAAGTGTGTAATGAATTATTGTAAATTGTTTGTTTCAAGTAAAGATGAGTCTACAAGTGACCTCTCAGAGGATGCCATAGCTGTTTTTGTCACAGAAACTTGTGCAAAAAGTGCTTTTTTGTTGGATATACTTTACCAATGTGGTACCAGTAGTGAGGAGATAAGGATGATTTTAACTGATTTTTTTGAAAGTTGGTCTGCTGCTCAAAACTGGTTTGACAAGATTCCAATTCCAGTAGCTCTTGTTAAACAATGGGCGAAGGTAAGTAACAAAACACTGCCTTTATATATACATACACATACATACACTAGAGATGGCAACATGAGGTCAACTGGGTTGGTCAACGGGTCAAAATAGGTTGGATTGAGTTGACAAGTCACTTATATGTCAGAAGTTTTGTCAGCTTTTTAAAGTGATTTTTGTTTTGGATATAGTTACTAAAGTTAAATTATTTTAGTGATAATGTAACTTTATTAAATATAATGATTTAGGAGGTGCTAGTGTGTTACACAATAATATACACTTTAGATGAGTTTCAACTCATTGGACCTGTTTCATTTTAGTTATTTTTGATTTGACCCGTTTGACATGTTAGTCATAACACATAACATGAATTGCATCACCTTTGCTATCTGATATTCTTTGCTTGTAGATATTTTGTAAAGAAACTAAGGATCTGGAAGATGGGTGTAGGGTTCGAACCATATATTCTATGGCGTCATCTTCTTTGAAAATGTCAAAGGAAACTCTTGGTTTTCTATTAGAGCAGGTTCTCTCTCGCTCCCTCTTTCCTCTCATGTATATGTGGTGCCCACGCACACACATGTATCTCTTGGTTTAAAAAAGCGAGCTTGAGGCGTGAAGCGCCCGAGGCGTTAGGAAAAACGCCTTTTTTTGCCTTGAAGCGTTATTTGATGTGAAGCGTTTCAAGGTGACACTTCAGGCCCAATCAGGTCAGATTTGGGTTTTATTTGGGCCCAATATTTCAAATCAGCTCCAATAGGGTTTCATACGGGGCCTAACAACTTTTAATCAAGTCAGATTTGGGTTCTTTATCCTAAAAAACGAGCGTTGATGGAGAAGAATACGTACTTGCTTATGATGATTATTGATTAGGGACTATTATTTTATGTTTATGTTTTAAGTGTGTTTCGACTTCAATGTATGTTTTAACTATGTTTTTTACGTGGTTAAGTGTGTTTTATAATCATGTTTTTGTTTTTATTATTGAGTAACAAGTAGAATCTGTCATATTGATGTGTACAGATATTTATTTATATATATATTATTTTTTATTTTGAGCACCTCACAGACGTGAAGCTCTCGCCTCACCTAAAGCGTTTGGAACCAAAACGCTTCGGAGCGCCTCACGCTATTTTAAACCAAGGACTGAATCTCTTATATAGTTTTTTTTTTACAATCCCATTTTATGTTCTTATGCTATTATGGTTTCATAATATTTTCATGAGTCCTTTATTGTAGATTTAACTATTGAGGTACGTTTCTTTTGTTCAGGAGCTTGAAGCTTATAGGGAAATACAGTCTCTTAATCCTGAATTATGTAAAAAAATGCAAAAGATCATCTCTAACATTCTTTTAGAAGATATCTACAGTACAAAAGACAATTTGTTAAATAAATCTAGGATTCTCATTGCAAAAGCAAGGGAATTAAGAGCATGTGGAGTTGAAGGTCTAAATGAGTGCATTGACATTTTGTCTGAAACAATATCTACTATGGTAAGCTACTTTCATTCTAAATTCTACTTTCTTATCTTTTCATATTTTTTTAGTTTACCGATATAAAGTGACTTTGCAACTAATCCAGAGTGATATGTACAACAAGAACAAGGAAGCCTGTGGTCCGGTTTGTAATTTGTTAGCTGAGGCGTATTGCTTACGTGCAGTGTGTACCCAAGAGGCAGAACCAAACTCTAAGGTACTACCTAACAAAAGTAAATATTAATGTTTCAGGCGTTGTAGTTCATTCATACACATGTATATCATATTATCACATTAATGAGGTGGCAGTTTTGAACCGCTTACTTACGCCTGAGTCAGTATGGGTTATGTTTTATCTCAAATGGGCCAAATAAGCGTTCGTGGTCAACCCAGCCTGACTTGTATAAAAAAAATGTCGTGTTTAAAATATTATGGCCTTGGTTTTAAAAAGTGCACCTCAGGCGCTGAGGCGCAAGTGTTGGGGCTTTTTTGCTCAGCGCCTAGAGTAAATACTAGAAGTGCTCAAAAGGCACAAATTTTAGGGTTTTTTTGAGGCTTTTGGCCTGAGGCGAGCGCTTTATGTATCTGAGGCGTTTTTATGCTGAAAAATGTTGTGCTTTGGGTTTGTTGGTTTGTACATGTAGGTAAAATGGTATAAAAACCTTATTTTTAGCTATATTTTGGGTAAATGAAGCTAAAAACCTATGGGATATATAAAAATATGTATATAATCACCATGCACCTCAGGTACGAAATGGCCACCGCTTTTGCGCCTCTATTATAGACCTCCTCACTTTTGTGCGCCTATCGCTTTTTCAAACCAAGGGCCTGTTAGCCATGGTTGAGCCAACAGGTTTTTGCTCTTTGTATTTACTTTTTATGGTGCAAACAGGTTTTTGTTCAAGATATTGGCTACGCTTTAAAGCTATGGTTGGGCCAAGAGCATTCCCAATCTGTTAAACAAACTGATAAGGTGTATCATAATACCCTTATCTTGCTGTACCATGTTGGTGATTTGTTATCTCTTAAGGTTTGTTTTCTCGTTGTCCTTGTTACTTATTTTTTCTATTATGTGTGCCTCATTGTTTGTAATGTCTTTTGTTGTAGGGCTATATGGACATTCATTCCGACATATATGAGCTGATGATCAGATATTGCACCTGCAAGAATGTTTCTTTAAAGGAGTGTTTGGCCATGCTCTGGCAAAGTAAAAGCCTTAGTCACGCCCTTTGCACTTCACATGTAAACGATGCGTTTATTTCGACATTTTCAAGGCACTGCAAATCGTCAAAGTCTATGGAGTTCTGGAAAAGTTGTATGGAGAAATCAAAATCTCTAGAAGTTGGTTTTCAACAGTGCTTTTCGGTTATCTCTACTCTTTCTTCTCCAAGCTCTTGTAAACATGATCATGCAACCGGATATGCACATTTAACAACTGATGTTATCAAGAAGACTGCTTTTGATCTCGGTAACAATGTATGATTCTTATTATATGGTTTTTGTTTTTTTTTTAATTTCATAACTGATTAGTTTGCTAAATATGATTACAAAAACTATGCTATTACAGTAGTAATCTACTTCCTAAATAAGCAAACTATTGATGGGGTTTTATGCATTGATATACACTTCGAATTTCAATCAGTTTGTTTTATCGTTAAATCTTTTGGCTTTAACTATTTTTACCTGTTAAGGTGAAACACTTACCAAAATTGAATTATTTATAAGTAAATTGGTCAAACTTTTCACCTATGGTTTTTTGTGATTACATCTGGAATGTGATACTTTTGCTAATCTTTTATCCACATTCACTTCTTATTGTAGGTTCCTGTGACAAGCAAGTCACTGTTTCTTTCTTCAAACTTGTATTATGATTTGAGTGAAAAAATGATACCAAAGGGATCCATGATCGAGGTACATTTATCAAATGCTGGTGTCATATTTTAACTTATTTTAGTCTTAGTAGATTTTTTTGTGTGCAACTTAACCTTATTATTTTCTAACAAATTGCCCCTTCTTTGTAGGCTCTTTTATATGCCAAAGAAGCCCATCGATTGCGCACGAAACTTTTTCAAAAGAATTTCATATACACAATTGAGCAACACAACGATATCATTGGTGATAATGGGGAAATAATTCAGAAACGTGGATATGGACTCAAGACTTTTCACATGCAAACTTCAGTAGCTACCGGAGCTTGGTCAAACAATAAGGGTTCAAGCGATTTTGACTTTTTTCTGACCCCATGGAACGTACTTCGTTGTTACCTTGAAAGCATCCGTCAGGTGGAATTTTTAAATTTAAATGGTTTTCTAACTTTTTCAAAATTTTAATTTATCAAATTCTTGTTAATATTTGGCGGATGTAATCCAGGTAGGAACTATTCAAGAGATTGTCGGTAATGGATCTGAGGCTGAATCTCTTTTTCTTTGGGGAAAGAACATATCTTCTTTCCAAAACTTGCCGATCTTTTTAGTTAGTTTTTCTACTGCTTTAGGTATGTAATTTTATTTTATTTTTTTTGTTTTATTGCATGTTTGTTAATCTAATGACATCACTTGCTCACTTAAGAACCACAAAGACGTACAACTCTACAAGTGCCCTGTATGTATATTATATAATATAAATGCCACTACTTTTCGGACCATAAGTAGTAAAAAGGCAAATTGGGTGGGTCAAGCGGGTGGTCAAGGTTGGTTCAGGACAAAATGGGTAAATTTTTGTATGATTTATCACAAGTCATGTTAGGTTGACCGTTGACCAAACAGACTTTCTATCGAAATTGTTGAATTCTTAAATCAGTAGTTAGTGTGTGAAGTTTAATTACAAAAGGTGTCTGATATAAATAAGAGTAAAGTACACGGATGGTACATGTGGTCAACCAAAATTTTGGATTTGGTCCCTAACTTTTCAAAAGTACACACATGGTCCCTGTGGTTTGCATTTTGTAACACATTTAGTCCCCAGCTAACAAATATAAAGGTTTTAGCATGTCCAAAAGTTAGGGCCTAAATGCGTTACAAAGTGCAAATCACAGGGACCATCCAAATATTTTGGCAAAAGTTGGGGACTAAATGCATTACAAAATGCAAACCACAGGACCTTTCATGTACTTTTTAAAAGCTAGGGACTAAATCCAAAATTTTTGTCAACCACAGGGACCATTCATGTACTTTACTCTATAAATAATTAAATTGGTTGAAATTTCTACCTTTACCAAGTAGTATTTGCAAAATATTATTTTTGTGTCCAATCTATCAGTTTATAATTGTTAGATGCTTCCACTTGTATATGCCAACTGAATTTGATCTGTTTTTTTTTTCAGGCAAACTATACTGTAAACAACAGTGTTGGCATTTAGCTGAAAAAGAATTGGAAAGTGCGAATCGTATGCTGGTTGATAGCTTCAGTCTCGTTTCTTGCTTGAAGTGCAAGTTAATCTTGGAAGCTACAGTTGGCAAACAATTTGGCGATCTATTCAGAAGGCGTTTTAATAGCACAGATGTTAATAAACTCGATGGATTAGCAAAAGCTGAAAATTTCTATAGATCTGCTTTAGAAAAACTGAAGCTTTCCGAATGGAAAAACTGTATTAGTTACCCTAAGGAAACAGTTTCAACAAACACAATGTTTTGTGATAGAGTTTTAGTTGGCGGGAACGATAGCATTTCATCTGATTGTCAAAATCATGAAGAACAAGAAACAATCCAACCGAAAGTAACTAGAAGGGGTAGGAAAACCGCTATAAGTTTAGCACAAGAGCAAAGGTTGACTTCTAGAGTCACTAGATCCTCTAAGCAAAAGAATGAAAATGCTCAAAGTGAGTTTAAGGGGGTACAAAAGTCAAAGGGTGACCACATTATTTCTTGTGGATGTGAGGTTACATGTGTTTCCGATGAAATAAATTGTTGGCATTGTGTTCCTTTTGGAGTTATGAAATCAGCATCGGTTACAAGTGTTATACTGATGAAATGGGAGTGCACGCGCAGGCGGCTTTTGGTTAAACTTCTCATCGGGATAGGTATTGTAAAACTAACCTGAAGTTTATTACCTTTTGTTGTTATAAAGACGGTGTGTTTTTGTTTTGAACTGTTTAATCCTTTACGTTTTCAGGAAAATGTTTGTGGGCCCATGGCGAAATTCAAAGAGCACATGATATATTCTTGGAAAGCATATCTGTGCTGGTCAACAGAAGCACATTTCACCCGTCAAAATTTAAAATTTCATTCACTTTTTTGGGAGAGTTAATAAAACAGAATGTGATTGGAGACATGCTTGCAATTGAGCATGCATCGTTACTCTACAACATATGTTGGTTTTCTTTAAGAAGCTCTTGTGACAATGGTACAAGGTACTGTTTTTTAATCATAAAAGGTCTATATGTTTTAAATGTTATCTAGTTGTTTCTTCATCTTATAATCTATGTATATTTTTGGAGAAATCTATACTATATAATAAAAGAAACCATTTTGGGGACACTTGTCATCATATTAGGCCACGTCTCTTATGGATAATTATTATTTAGTTTAATCTTTTCTAATTAATTATAGATAATCCTCCTCCTACTACATATTATTTAGTTTAATCTCTTATGGATAATTATTATTTAGTTTAATCTCTTCTAACTAATTAGAGATAACTCTCCTACTAAATATTATTTAGTTTAATCTCTTCAACTTAACTGAAGATAATTATTATTTAATTTAAATTTGATGTATACTTCTCATTATAATATCATTTATTTGATTTTCTATATCACATTATCTTTATTGTTTATATTACCTAACATGTTATATAATAGCTACAATTTTTAGTTTCCTTTTACCCCAACTATTCAAATATTTTTTTTTCTATCTTATATTAACTAAATAAAAAAATTAATATTAAATCTTAGCCTACTTTAAATGTTGAATAAAATACTTCTATTTTTCTAATAAAATATTATCCTTAAATTTAAATTGTTAATTTAAGAGATTTTTAAATAGCCAAATTATTTATCACCAAAACCAAACTTTGTGATAATATATTATTTATTTCTTTTTATTTTCATTATTAAAAAATTATTTTATTGATTTTATTACATGATTTTTAAGGGTTTTTTTTAAAATTAATTTATATTTTATCACTCAAATCGTTGCTTATTTGCTTCTTGAATAACATATTTGACCACTGTATCTTCTTTTCAATAACCATCTTCGTAATCACCATATCTATCGCGTACCGAGTATATCCATTAGTTTTTTTAAATATAATTTTCTTATTATTTGGTATATAAAATAATATTTATTCAACCTGTGTAATACACGGGGGTTTTTAAAGATTTAACCTTTTTTTATTATTTGGTAAACAATATTATATTTATTCAACCCGTGTAATACACATGCTTTTAAAGATATAACTTTTTTATTTGGAATATAAAATTACATTTATTCAACCCGTACAATACATATGGTTCTTATAGATATAACTTTATTATTTAATATTAAATTACATTTATTCAAACCATGCAATATGGTTCTTATAGATATAACTTTTTATTATTTAATATTAAATTACATTTATTCAAACCATGCAAGAAAGGAGGTTTTTAAAGATATATTGTGTTATTATTTAGTATGTAAAATTCATTTATTCAACCCGTGTAATACACGGGGTTATAACCTAGTGATCTGATATTTGTTGGTATTCTTATTGAACTTGTTTTGGAAGTTAGTCTCTTTACAATTTGACTAGTAAAAGTGCTTTTCTAGTTTCATCAACTGCTATATATGTCTCTTGATCTTACTGATGTATCATCTCTTTTAATTTGTTTTCTATAGGAATCGCTCTTGTGACATGTCTTTCATTCCCATACCCATAGTAGTTTTCGGTTTAAAGCTATCTTTCACAGTTTGCCGTGAGGTTCCTGAACTTTTTCAAAAGGTAATTACAATTATAGTTTAACACAACCATCAATTTAATCCTTTTGCAAAATTTAGTTTTACATTCCAACTGTGTTTGACTTTGGCCATTGATGTTGATGTTGCAGGTTTCACGATTGTTAGCAGTTCTGTATACACTTGCTCCTTCAATCGAAACTTTTTCTGTGTTGACTTCTTCTAGCAGTTCGTTATCAGAGAGTCAATGGGCGGCATATTTCCATCAAGCGTCACTAGGAACACATGTTAATTATCAGTTATTTTCTCGTCTCGAGAAGCAAAAAGACCAGAATACTATGGATGGCGATGTAAGGATTTGGAAAAAATAAATGTTTTCATTGTTTTTCTAATGCATTTAATAAATGTTCATATGCTGGTGCATTTTACAAAAAAATTGTTGTATCCTCTCTCTAGTGATTTCTTTAGCTTAAACTTCTGGTTAAGTTTGGATATGCACATCTCCTAGATGGTGACACCTGTTTATTTTGAGTCTACACGGTGTTATTAAATGAGAGATACTATTTTTACTACAAATAAACCAGTATAAGCTTTTATATTTTTTATATGTCTTATAACACACACTGTGTGTTTGGCCTTGCATGTTTTTAGTGACAAGAATAAATATCCACGTTATTTAATTTAAATCAATACACATTGTGATATTTGTCACGACGATGAGCCAAACAATGCAAATCACTTCAATCAAAATTAGAATAATCTCTGCATTTAACCTTTTTGCTAGTGAATCAAGACACAATGTTCCACCTTTGTTGATAAATGTCTAATCTATTGATCCAATACTTACTAGTAGCCACACGATTCTTAAAAACTTTGTATATACTCGATAATACATCCTTAAAAAGCTGTTCTTTTATGTGTATTTATGCAAATTGTTACTGAAATTTGAAGGTGAACCCACCTTATAATTTAACGCATTATTCATGAAACGTTTTATAGTGATTCCGGATTCTATTCACAAACAGTTAACCACTTTTTGCTGTTTTGTACATTTTAGACGATGCATTTAATTGTGTCACCAAATTTTGTTTTCAGGGTTCTTTCCCATCCAGCTCAACTCTTCTCAGCTTACATAGGTACGTGTCTTGCTTCTTCAGTCCTCACTAGAGGTGGCAAAACGGGCTGGTTGGGTAATATATCAAACAAATAATTTATTTGTACCATTTGGGTCAACACCCAAAGCACTTGTCAATTGTTCTTTTCATAGTTGTTAATGTTAAGTCTGGGTACGAGATTCACAAATTACTTCTATTAACTTTGTGAATGAAAAAAACTTGATTACAAGGACTCAATATTTAAAGACTAGACATCCTAGACTAATATGAATTCTATTTCTTCTTTAACTCAAATACTAAACAACACTTATCTAAACAAATAATAATAAAACTAATAACTTTAATTATTATTTTACTCGTTTAATCCTTCGTCTTAAGATCTCTTCCAGACCACCCCTTTGAGATCAACTGAACCTCCCTGTTGATGTTGTAATTTTTATCAGTTAATAGCGAATAGCGGACAATAGCAACAAGCTACCTACCTACACGCTACGTAGCGATAGCAATGAAATAGCGGGCTCTATTATATGTTTAGCGACACACCATAAGAAAATTTTAGAAATATCTTATATGTATATGATATCCAAATACACTATTTTATACGTATCTTTAACAAAAAACTAAAATCCCTCAATTTTATACCTATTAAATCCTGCTATTTATATTAAAACAGAAAAAACCTAAAGTCCCGCTATTTACCAGCTATGGAGCCGCCAAAATCAGTTAGCGACACATGAGCGCTTCGCTAACGCTGTTCGCTATTGTGCCCGCTATGAGCGCTATTAACAGCTATGGTTCTTTTTATAAAAAGTTAAGTGTGTCATATATGATTGCAAAGATTATACTATAACAGCAATAATTTAATTTATCAAATAAATTGATAGTTGAGGTTTTATGTGTTTACGATATGCTATCAACTATGAAGGCTTTTGACCCAATTGATTCGTTTTTATTTTTATCTTTTTTATTTTTTGAGTTTACCTGTTAAATCTGTTAGACAAAACATAGCCCGAATCAACCTGTCTACAAGCAATGAACAGAAATTGCCACATAAGCAACACGGTCTTTTAACACTCATTTCTGCAGGCTGGCACCTGAATCTCTTCTGGATCTTGAAGAATTCGTATTGAATTTTTTTCAAGGTCTTCCTCCCGCAACCATTATCTGCATTAGTGTACTTGGAGATGATTACGCCAGCTGGCTGAGAAATTTATTACTCTATGAACCTACTCATTCATGGATAATGTTATCACGTCTGAATCTAGACTGTGCACCTATAGTCGTTATTTTGCCCATTGTTTCAATTTCAGAAGGTAACTAACTAACTAACTACACATGTTCACGATCGTATATTAACTTGCATTTGAACTAATTTGTTGCCTGCTTGAAACCTTTAGGAAGTGAAGATGATGAAGATTCAAGTTCCGGTAACTTATTTGAAAAAAAGAGTTCTGATAAACCATGGCATTGTCCATGGGGCCGCACTGTTGTTGATGATATCGCACCATTGTTTAGAACAATTTTGGAGGAAAGTTATTTATCGGCATCTGGATTCCCCACTTTGGAGAATACCAATCAAAACAGGTTAAGATGGTGGGATCAAAGGCGAAAGCTTGATCAATGGCTCCGTGATCTTTTAAGGTGAGGGTCCCGCTACTTTTGGTCATAAATGTGGCGATTTTGGCCCACTTGATAGCCTAAGCTAGAATTGGGCTATGATTTATCATTATTGGGTTAAATGGATTTAATTAAAAAAATTAGCTTAAAGGGAAACAAAGTTAAATGGATTTAATTAAAAAAAAATTAGCTTAAAGGGAAACAGACTGAAAGTTATTCAGTGTGTATTTATTTATCCTAACAGTCTCATAAATTGTTTTTACATGAAGAAGGGATAAATATTGTAATGACATAGATTCTGTTGTTTTATTTCACACATAGAGTATTTATAAAGAAGAGTAAAATGCCATTTTCGTCCCTCAGGTTTGGCCAGTTTTGCAACTTTCGTCCAAACGTTTGTTTTTTCGTATTTGGATCCAAAAAGTTTGAAAACTTGCTATTTTCATCCGACTTGTTAACTCCATCCATATTTCTCCATTTAGTCAAGGGTATTACCGTCTTTTTAGACATATGTTTATTAAACTAAAAACACTATAAGAAATAAAGATCCACCTCTTTTGACTTTGTTTCTTATAGTGTTTTTAGTTTAATAAAAAATGTCTAAAAAGACGGTAATACCCCTGACTTAAGAAGAAAAATGGACGGAGTTAACGAGTCGGATGAAAATAGCAAGATTTTAAACCTTTTGGATCCAGATGCGAAAAACAAACCTTTCGACGACGAAAGTTGCAAAACTGGCCAAACTTCAGGGGGACGAAAATGACATTTTACTCTATAAAGAAAGAACAAAAAATGTTTTCTGGTCAACATAACAATCATTTATCTCTATGTACTATTAAAAAAAATTTAAGCTGTGTATATGTAACTAGTTATGAACATATTTTATGATGCTTTTGTTTCATTATCCTTAACTGAAATCTCATTTTTATTATCTACCTGCTTTTCCCAGAGACATGGAAGATTTATGGTTTGGCCCGTGGAAGCACCTGCTGTTGGGAGGACCGTCAGATCACAAGCACTTTGATTTGTTACCCAAGAAACTCAGAAAAGATCTAAAATCCAAGTGTAAAATTGATGTTCATGAAAACATCATAAAAGCTGTACTTAGAGGTGGTAGACGACAAGAAGACTGTTTATCAGAGTTGATAATGAAAAAAGGATGCTACGTTGGTGGAAGAGAACTCACTAATGATGGGAGCTTGTCCTCTTTAGTTTCTGATTTGTTGTTAAGCACAATGCACGAAATTGGAATAGAAGAGTATGTAGATAGAGAACCCGTCATTTTGGTGCCAGACTTTGACATTCAGGTACGTAAGCTTGTTATGTTTCATGCATTTTCTTGCAATTTTTATTTACTAAAAATGCCTTTGTGACTCACTGACTTATGTGCAACCTGTTTTTTAATCTAAGTGGCTATACCCATTTGGTTTGTTTGTATTCCATAGGTGGCAAAGAAGCGGGCTGGGTACGGTTCAAACGAGTACTTTGTTAGTGTAGGTCCAAATGGGTTGGGTTGGGTCGACATATACTTCTTGGCCATTACTTCAAGTTTTAAAGCAATTTAGGAGGTTTTAAGCATGTGACTTTTGGCCTGTTTGATCTGATTGACTAATTTCCATAATTCCATTAAAGCTAATGTATTAGTTTTTTTTTTTTCATTCTACCCATTGGATACACTTCAGGTTCGGCGTGTTTGATCTGGTCGGCCTCATGGTTGTCAATAGCGGTCGCTATGGTCGCTGTAGCGAACAGCGTAGCGTATAGGTCGAAGGTCGCTACAGGGTATGTAGCCATGAATAGCGGGATGCCGGGATTTCAGTTTTTTTTTAAATATAAATAGCGATTAAATATAGCTATAGAGTAGCTGGATTTTACGGTTTTGTTAAATATACATGTAGAATAGCGTGTATACCAAGGTATTTTGATATAATATACATAATTTTTTTTAGTGTATCGCTATTTATAAAATAGCGCCCGCTATTTGCTATGTAGCATATAGGTACTATACCGCTATTCGTCGTTATTCGCCATTAACAACTATGGTCGGCCCATTTCCACTATAGCTAATACATAGTTTTTTATCCATTTCATTGAAATCGAGTTTTTTTTAAGGAAAATTGATAGCTTTACTTACATTTTAAAAAGGAACTTCTAAAACAGAGCCTTACTTTTTTTAATTGACATTGCGACAATTTGTGGCATAGCCTTGATAGCAGAGGTGGTAATTGCAACCCGATTATTTTCGGAAGCGTGTCAATTTGGGCTGTATTTTATAGATAACAGATCTGAAAGGTCATATGTAGTAATTGACAAAAAAATAAAATAAAAATTAAGCGGGTCGAACATGCTAAACAGGTCAAAGCTTCCCTGATATGTATTCATATGCTTGTAGTACCCCACTTGAGTTCTATTTTTAGAATCTTTCTTATTTTTATCAAATAGTATAGTTTTGTAATCAGATTTAATAGGTTATGCATTTAAAGAATGTACAACTGTCTTGCTCGTTTTGATGTGAACCGATTACCCAAACCGCTTGTTTTGCCACCTCTACCGATTAAGCTTTATATTAAACGTTTTTTTTTGTCTCGATTAAATCGGTAACATGAACATATTTTTGTCGTTTGGCGTGTAGATGCTGCCATGGGAAAGCCTACCGGTATTAAGAAACCAAGAGGTGTACCGGATGCCTTCAGTTGCCAGTATTTCGTGCACTTATGGTAGATGCTGTCATTCTCAGGAAAAAGACGGGAAAGATTCTTCACTCTTTCCTATGATTGATCCATTGGACGCCTACTATTTGCTGAATCCAGGTGGCGACCTTAGCAGCACGGAAGCTGAGTTTGGTAATTGGTTTAAAGATCAAAATTTAGAGGTATGTGTGCTCAATCTTACATTGTTCATTAAGGAAACATTACTTCTATTACAAAGGTCACATATTTAACAAGAGTAAACTGCCAAAATCGCCCCTGAGGTTTGGGGACTTTTGCCAGATCCGTCCAAAAAGTTTATTTTACTCAACAGAACCACTCAGGTTTCACAAAAGTTGCCAGATCCATCCATTTCTCTAACATCGTTAAATACTAACGTTAAGTGATGGGTATTTTGGATGGATCTGGCAAGTGCCCAAATCCCAGGGACAATTATGACAGTTTACTCTTTTAGTTTTTTTCTAATCTTTTATTAACAGTATCTTATAACTTAAAAAAACTTCTTTAATATAAATGTTTTACTTTTTTTAAAATATTTTCTTATCACCAAACTATAGTTAAAAGTATCTGGATTTATCAGTGATTCCTATCAAATATCAAGAGAACATTGTGTGACCCCTTTTTAGTTATATCATTTAGGTTGTAAGAAGAAAACACAAAATATTAACTATACACTTATATGTAAGCAGATACAATATAATATCCATTAAGTTTTTAATTCCAAAAAGAAAAAGGAAGCATAATAAAGTAAACACATATATTCAAAACACATCAGTTGTGTTTTGAATTTTGACTCCTTTCACATTATATTTCAAGTTTGTAAAAAATTATAAAGCTCTTGATTGTAAACCTTTTTATTTATGTTGTAAAGTTTCGTAAAATAACTAAGTAATCCTTAAAGTTATAATAGATATTAGAAATGTACAGATATTAAATTTATGTGTTTACTTTATTACGCTTCCTTTTTTTTTCGGAATTAAAAACTTTTATTGGATAATATATTTTGCTTACATATAAGCGTATAGCGGTATAGTTAATATTTTGTGTTTTCTTCTTATAGCCTAAATGATATAATTGAAAAGACGTACCCAATGTTTTCTCTTGATATATGAATTATTGGTAAATCTAAATACTTTCAACTATAGTTTGGTGATAAGAAAATATTTTAAAGAAAACATTTATATAAAAAGCGTTTTTTTTAAAGCTATAAGAAATTGTTAATAAAAGAGTAGAAAAACGTTAAAAGGAGTAAACTGTCAAAAGTGTCCCTGAGGTTTGGGCACTTGCCAGATCCATCTAAACTACCATCATTTAACGTTAGTATTTAACGATGTTAGAGAAATGGATGGATCTGGCAACTTTTGTGAAACCTAAGTGGTCCAGTTGAGAAAAAAAAACTTTTTTGATGGATCTGGCAAAACTGCCCAAACTTTAGGGATGATTCTAGCAGTTTACTCTCTTAACAATGATTTAAATAGTTTGAAACACAATATAGGATGCTTGCATTAAATATATACCTTAGATGATTGTCAGGTCGTTTTCATTATAGCTATCATTTTCGTAGATTTAACTCGCATACTTCAACAATGATTTAAATAGTTCGAAACACAGTATAGGATGCTTGCATTAATTATATACCTAAGATGATTGTCGGTTTGTTTTCTTTATAACCATTTTTGTAGATTTAACTCGTTTGACCTCTTAACAATAAGAATAAAACCTGAATTGGGTTCAACTAAATCCATTCTCATTAAAAGAAGTAAAATCATGAATCATCATGTGTCGTTCATATTAGTTTTAACTTATTTATCAGGGGACAGCTGGCACCTCACCCAGTGTGGATGAATTGAGTACCGCGTTAAAAAACCACGATCTTTTCATTTACCTTGGACACGGAAGCGGTATATATGCTTTACATTTTTTCTTTGCGTGGTTATAAATTTCTTTAGTTTCAAATTTTAATCCACTTTTTTGTTATATATACATGATTTTAGGGGTACAATACATTCCTGGTGGTGAGATTCAAAAACTCGAGCGGTGTGCAGCTACGCTTCTTATGGGCTGCAGTAGTGGTTCTCTATCTTTAAACGGCTCATACACTCCAAAAGGGGCTCCATTGCATTATATGTTTGCGGGCTCACCTGTAATCATCGCCAACTTGTGGGATGTGACGGACAAGGATATTGATCGGTTTTGTAAAACAGTGTTGGATGGATGGATAAAAGCAAGATCAAATATCTCAGTAGATTGTGCACAGTGTACTCAACTTTCGGATAAATTCAAAGACATGAGTGTCACTGATGGGGGAACCAGAAAGGGAAAAAAGAAACTAGCAAGAAGTAAATCTGTTGAAGATTGTGAGGTAACACTTGGTTGTAAGCATAGACCGAAGATCGGGTCTTTTATGGGTCAAGCCCGTCAAGCGTGTACACTACCGTTTCTAATTGGAGCTGCACCCGTATGTTATGGTGTGCCAACAGGTATTCGAAGGAAAGATTTGTAAGTATGTTAGATTTTGTTTGTTTTTTTATAGATGTTAGGTTTCATATAAAATGATTTTAAATGGATTGTTTATTTTTATGAGTCTGCATGAGTAACCGAATGTAGACTGAAATATGTATGTATACATGAATATAAAGTAATCAAATTGTATTAATGGATAACATTACATTCTATATGCCCAGCCCAGTGTGTGACTTATATTATATAGAGACTAAAAACAGTTATCAGAGAATTGGGCCTGCGATATTGGAGGCCCCTGCAGCTACACACTTTCAAATATGGGCTTGGATATCAGGATTACAATGGCAATTGGCAATAATGGGTTTGATGAAGTCTCAACGTTTGGTTTGAGTTTGTTAAAGTATATTCTAATATGACATCTCTACAAGATTTATAATATATAGGTATACAAATAGATTTACATTAATTCAAAAGTGTGAGAAATATTGTGGAGAGACATGTGTCCTCAATCTAAATTAATTCAAAAGGGTAAACAGGTATCTTTCTTATTGATTTAATTAATTGATAACCTTTCATAACCGCCACCCTTAATTATAGAAATACGAATTAAGAATTAATTTACGAATTTGTGTCATATTTTTATATAGTGTTAAATAATTTTATATGGTGTTATATGATTGATGCATAGTGTTATATAGGGGTGTGCATAAAAACCGAATTAACCGAACCATAACCAAATTAACCGACAAAACCGAACCGAAAAAACCGAACCAAATAAAAAACCGGTGGGTCGGTTAATGGTTTTTTCGAAAACCGAAAGTAGCGGGTCGGTTATGGTTATCATTTTTTCCATACCCACCATAACCAAACCGAACCGACATGTAATAAATCTTTGTAGGATTTAAGACTTTTCACCATATTTTTAATACTTGATGTTTTTTACTGAAGATTTTTTTGTACTTGTGGGTTTTTCATATCATTTTGTGGTTTTGTTTGAATGTTTATTTGAATTTATGAAATGTATCGTATCACTTTATTTGAATATTCGATAATAATATGTAACTGCTAGCATGTCTATGATAGATGTATAGTGTTATATATTGTTATATAGTGTTGTATAGTGTTACTTAGTGTTATATGGTGTTACATAGTGTTATACGGTGTTATATAGTGTTATACGATGGATGTATAGTGTTATATATTTTTTGTAGCAGTTACATATTTCTGGATTTTTTAGAATGTCCAGATTTTAGAATATGTTTAAAATTGAATCGCTAGAATTTATGAGTGAATCGCTAGAATTTAGGAGAGGTTACCTAATTTGAAACATATACAAAAACACTATTACCCCTACAATTTTCAAATCAGTCCAAATAACTAAAAAACAATTTATAATTTGGTCCCTATTGATCTCAACCATTAGATCAAAAATCTAATGGTTTAAAACACTTCTTACACTTCTCATACTTTGTACACTATCCCTACCCTAGGTATACATGTATACAAAATTGAGAAAGTAAATTTAAAGAAAAAAAAACAAATGATCTTAATTCATGATAAAACAAATGAACTAAAGTCTAAATAACATAAGTGATAAGTATTATATCCAAGATACTCTAGACGATAATGCCTTTAACTTTGTATTATTCAAAAGCTTTCAATTTTATATCTATCCTATTGGGAAAGTTTCTGTACAAATAAAGTTAACTTATACTAAACGTACGAATAACATGAAAAAGCAAAAAGCACAAGGTGACATTTTTGTAATTATCTGTTTGTAGGGTAATTATCAAAATTACTCTACAAAATGATACTGTAGAGTAATTTTGATCCTGTAGAGTAATTTTGTAAAATGTTCTTGTAGAGTAATTTTAATAAAAAAACTATACCTAACCAAAAAACCCCCCAAAAAACCTAACCCCCCCAAACTAAAAGCTAAAAACTAAAGCATAAAGCTGAACCCCATAACTAAATGCTAACAAAATTACTCTACAACATCAAAATTACTCTACAGGATCATTTGTAGAGTAATTTTGAATTGTATGTTGTTTGATAAACTTGCAGTGTAATTTTGATTCACTTGTAAATTAATTCTGATGAAGAGTAATTTTGATACACTTGTAAAGTAATTTTGATAATTACCCTACAAGAACAAAATTACTCTACAAGAACATTTTACAAAATTACTCTACAAAAGATCAAAATTACTCTACAGGATCATTTGTAGAGTAATTTTGATAGTTAGTGATAATTACGAAAATGCCACCGCGTTTTTTTGTCTTTTCCTTCGGTTTGTACGTTAAAGTTATTTGTATTTGATCTTTTGTCCTATCCTATTTATATATAATACTAACTAGATTTATACCCGTGTGTGTTGCGGCGGCAAACTCATATGACTTCGTTACATGCGATACGATGAGTACATTGACGTTTTGTGCATACACGTGACATGACGCGTGTTTTACTTTGTTAAACACATTACGTTAGTGACATTAACGTGATTAGGCATAGATAAAAAAAGTATAATGTCTCGCACGTGGTGTAAAGTTGTAAATATAATTTAAATAAAAATTTGAAGTGCCGCAGAAGATGAGATGTGAAGTCATTAACTATAAATCAATCAAGGGTCAAAGTGGTTAAATAACAAAAGTTAGGGGTCAATGTATCACTTACTAGATTGAGTACAAGTCTATAAATTCAAGAGTAAAAAAAGAAAATTTAACACCATGTTCCATCGATCATGGTTTTCAAGTATATATATAATAATATAACTTGTGAATTAGAAACTTTCAGCTATAAAGATAACTATACTTTCAATTGCTAATAATGGGTTTCAAAACGAAACTTCAAGTGGGTTTACGGTGTTGCGCTTTGCGGAATCTGGACTATAAGGGTCTGTTTGGTATGTGGTAATGGAATCTACGAGAGAATGGAATGGACGAGGTAATGGAATGGACAAATGAATGAAATGTATCATTCCATGGTCTTGTTTGGTTACCATATGAGAATGAAATGGATCATTACCTTGTAGTGTTTGGTGGGCAGGAAAAGAAGAAGGAATAAAATTGGCGATGGGTGGCGGGAGTCGATGGCGGCGGTGGGTGGCGGCAGTGGTGGTGGTAGGTTGTGGCGGCAGTGATGCTGGTGTTCGGTGGCGGAGGGTGGCGATGGTCGGAAGTGGTGCCGATGTTGTGGCGGCGGGTGGGCGGTGTTAGTGGTGGTGGTCGGTGGTGGCGTCGGTGTTAGGTGGCGGAGGGTGGCGACGGTGGTGGGTTGTGGTAGCGGTGGTGTTTGGTGGTTGATAGTGGAGTTGGTGCCGATGTTCGATGGCGGAGGGGGTGGTTGCGGCAGCGGGAGGTGGCGGTGGCGCCAGTGTTCGGTGGCGGTGGTCGGCGGTAGCAAGACGGGTGGCGGCGCCGGTGGTCGACGGCGGGTGGTGGTGGCATTTGTGGTGGCTAGTGGTGGAGGTGGTGGGAGGTGTTGGTGATGAAGGTGGGAAAACGAATGGAATGGAAAAAAAACAAGGGGTGTGGATGTAATGAATTTGAGGGAATGGAATGCAAATATGTAATGGGTGATTCAATTACCTTGACCAACCAAACACATTTTTTTCCATTCCCTCGTAATAGTCCATTGCATTCCCTCTCTTATTCATGCATACCAAACACTACCTAACAAATCTTGGACCCCAACAAGTGGTATTAGCTTTGGCTGTGATGTAGATGGCCTTTCTAGTTAGTGTTTTTTTAACTGGGCCATATCAGATGCCACATCAGCAATTTTTTAACCTAGTTAGTGTTTTTTTAACTGGGAGTATTTTACAAACAAAAGTGAATAGTTCGGATTATTATTGGTGATTAAATGAGTTGGGATTATTATTGGCCAATAACAGTGAGTTGGGATTATTTAAATCCAATTTGCCTTTACAAATCATAAGTTATTCAACATAACGTGATCGGATTCGTCGTTTAAATTTACGACGAGGCAATGTGCGGAAGCATGAATCCTTATGGTGTTCGGTTCTTCGTTGAGCTTGATCGTCTTCCGGCATCCAAAATGTACCTACATTTCATAAACATGAGATGCTTTAGTCATACGGGGTTTAAAACGTGTCTAAACGAGTCCGGGGAATGAAACTGATTAAAATACATTAAATTGCAGGGTCTACCGTAAATTACGGTGGGCTACCGTAATTTACGGTAGCCCCTGAATGTTGATTCTCCCACCGTAAAGCAGGGGGTTTGCGGCGTAAAGACTTTAGGCTACCGTAAGTTACGGTAGCTACCGTAACTTACGGTGGCCTCTGCAGGTTTTTCCAAGTTTGCCGTTCTCTAAACGAAAACCTTCAGAACTTTTAATCCGCTTGTCCGTTTGGCCTACCGTTTCTTCCTACATGATTGTAATTTGATCCTCCATCATATGGAGTTAAAATCCAACATCCGGATTAACAAAGTTTAAGACTTTCAAGTTTTCGGCTTATTACCCTTTTTACCAAATTTTGACCCATTAAGGGCATTTAAGCACTTTTACGCAATATTTCACACTCATTTATTTCTAGCATCTTATTTCCACATTATTTATCAAATGATCTTCCATCACAACTATACTTGTGATGGGTTTAATGTGGCAATCTATATAATCCGAGTTTTACCCCTCGGATTATCATTTTACGGCAAAGACTCGTATAGAGTCTTTTGACCAAGGATTTACATCTTTCGCTTTTATACTTATTCTAAGTATTGACTTGATTGTAAAACTCGTTTTCAAGCGACTTCTAAGGGTTGTTTGCTTAATTTTGCTTACAAGGGCGTTTTGGTCATTTTAACCATTCTTTTACGACGAAGGGCTTGCTTAAGCCATGCACGCCCAAAATCTCATTTTTAACCAAATCTTGTTTTCAAGACACTCTGTCTATAATTTAAATCCTTCGGTTTACCTTTTAAGGTAACCGAATGTCCTTTTTACTTTGCCTAACTCTCATAGAACTTCAAGTTCTAAATGATGAGTTGATCTATAATACATACCTGGCTCGGATCAACTTATTACCTGGTTTTGATACCTTGCTTTATAATTGCTAATTAAGAACGATGCGAGTATCCATTGGATATCTATTCCTGTAAGCATATAACTCGACAAAAGAATCATTAGTCGATATTGTCAAAAGGTGATGTCTACACCTTTCGACCCGTTTGGCCGAATTGACCGTTTATCTATGCGAGATGATATTTATTATCATCTCATCTACATGACTCGTTCCGTTTAACACCGTACGGTCATTTTACTTATAAACCTTTTATTACCACTTTCGACTCTTTATGTCTTACGCGGAAAAGCGTCTTTTTGAAACTAACGGTTATTGTCAACGTGTGACTAAATTACTGTTTTGCCCTTATTATTTGTTTTGGCTTACCATAAAAGGTAACCATTAAAAGTTCATTTTTCCTTTCGTCATAATATGACCGAATTATCGATTTACTTCTTTTTAACCATTATTATGGTTTCTTTCATCTTTGATTATCTTGTTCCGTACGACTACACGACGGCACATCATATTTCAATTATTTAGTTATCTCATTCGTAATTTATATGATAAGAGAATATTCCACAATTTAAGACTAGTGTAAGCTATACTTACCTTGCATCCGAATTATGCTTTTCCTCCATTCTTGATTTGTTTGACCCGCTTCCTTTCCCAACCCTCCACCTAGCTCGTTAGGCGTCAAACTATTTTCAATCATTTACAAGGCGGTTAAATTAGTCATAAAAATCACGACTATTCCACCTCACTTATTTTCTATGCCGAAGCTACTATTCGACTTCATGATTAGTTAACTTAGCTTATCTAAAGTTAACTACTTTTTGATCACATGGGTTATAACATTAAGTCTAAATCAACATAATATTTAGAACCCTTATCACTTCATATTACGCGTAATTGCCATATCATTCAAATACACATTTTCACTCTAATTTCAACACTTTAGTTCTCATTTAGGCATTTTAACAAACACCTAATGTGCATAAATTTTTATACATTTACAACTAGTTCATAATTAGTTATTTCTACTAAACATAAACATAATTTCAATTCCATTATGTCTAGCATGCATACTATTCTCAGATTCATCTCATGGAAATCAGTTAACACCATTTTAATAGTCATAATTCTAGGGTTCATCTTATTTCTACAAAACCCATTTAACACATAAATGAATAATCATGAAATTCACAATTATGAACCTCAATTCAACAAGTAAATGACTAGGGTTTACTCATAGACATAAAATCATTCATAATTTCATCCTTGGATCATAATCCATCAATTTATTTGCAAGTAACCTACTTGTCTCAAATTTCAACTTCAACCAATCTAGGTTTTGTGACATACCTTGTGATCCCCATGACTTGGTGATCGTTTCTACGCGTTCATGCATGAATTTGAGACCCAAATACTCCTTCAATTTGGTGATCTTTGATGAACAAGGGTTTCCCCTTGTTTTCTCCAGCCGAAGTCGACACACACACACACACACTTGGTGTGTGTGTTGTGTTTTGTTTTATTAATAAACCTGTTGGACCGTGTACGTGACCCTAAATAGTCAGTTAAGGCAGTTCATCATCGTTTACAGAGGCGGAATCAAAGTAAACAACGTCAAAACAGCTCGGATCCTTTTAACTTCTTTCTATTACTGATTGCGAGTCTTTACACGTATTTCTGATACAATTTTGACAGCACCTCGACTCTAATCACAAGACCTGATTTCGCTCCAACTCTTTTTCAAATGAAAACAGCCATCACCTATTTATAGGACTCCTGATTCCGCTCGAAACTGTTCAAGCGGAACCCCTAAGATCACACTCGAGCGGAATCACTAAGATACATTTGGAGCGGAATCACCTATATACTTTTGGAGCGGAATCAGCACATATCCTGATTTCGCTTGAAATGACATAAATGTCATTTCGAGCGGAATTACAACATTAACCTACCTTTTCAATTCCAAACTCCAATCTAACCTATCTAGACCTAAGACTTGATTAAGACGTAGTCAGCAGACATTCAGTGCACCAACAAAACCCAATCTTTTAGTATTTCCTCTTTTGGTCCCTCAAGTTTAGTTAGTTATTAAGTAGGACACAATCTAACTATTTCTAACACTATTCCCACTTATTAACTAGGTTAAATATTCCTAGTTAACTTAATGGGTTTGGGGAAATTATGACTCAATTTATTTTAAGTCCCGTTAATTCAGACTTCTTATAAACTTTATTTCCTTAAAAGCATTTATTCACATTGTATTTAATATTAGGATTATTTGTTTAAATCCTAATATTTATCGGGTTACTCTTACCATTAACGGTACTTTACCCGTCTTTTAGTATTAACGGGGTTTGATTACCAAACCCGTTTTTGGGGTGTTACAAGTCTACCCCCCTTAAAGAGGTTTCGTCCTCGAAACCTTTTCTTACATAATTTATTGAGTTTCAAACCCAATGTACATAAACTGAGTAACCTTCTAAGCATTACTCATACTTTGACCATTTGTTAGTGTCATCAGACAAATATGGTAACATATTTTAATTACACAACATATGTATCTTTTATGCGAATTTACGCAACTCGGAATAACGCCATTTTGTTATTTCGACTTGTTTGATTAACTTAGCGAAATTCATCGCCTTTATACTTTCGGATTCTTTGTGAATCCGTTATTTTCACCCATTTGGATGTTTCTAGTGAGATCTTTCATTTTTTTTACAAACAAACCCTTTCCTTTACGAACTTATTCATTTGGTTCATTCATATAGAATTCGTCGCAAAATGAATTTCCTGATTTTATCTTATTTATTTAGCACTATCTAGATGTGCTATTGATGTATGTAAAATGCAACATATAAATTACATCAAACGAGGCATAAAACTAACCCTTTTTAAGTACTAATATTGGAAAAAGAGTGTTTTTGTCTTCCTTTTGTATTTTCAGGATTAAATGAGCTCAAAAACGCAAAAGAAGCAAAAAGACAGCTAAATCCAACATAAATACAAGAAAAGGAATATTAGTGGACTGCCCGACCCCTCAACGGCACCTTCCAAAGCAAAGAAGAGAAAGCAGAAGACTGAACACGCCCCGTGCTCAGCCAGCACGGGGCCGTGCCCAAGAAGCAGCAGAAAAGACAAACCTATAGAAGCTTCTATTGCCCACCACGGGCCGTGCTCAGCGGACACGGGGGCGTGTCGAAAGTACAGCAGGCGCATTTATTGTAATTGCGAATTATAATTAATGAGGAGAGAGATTGTCAGACGGACACGGGGCCGTGCCCAGCGGACACGGGGCCGTGCCCAGCTCTCTGTTCAGCCTATAAATAGGAGTGCTTGGATTCATTTCATCTCATCCCTTGGCACACCACCTCTCTCACACTTCATCCACCACCCACCACCATCACAACACCATCATCCACCACCATCATCCATTGTCCATCGTAGAGTGTGTGAGTCGTCTCGGGATCCAAGATTGATCGTAAGAGTTCTTGACAATCAAGGCCATGTTTGCCTAAGTCTCTTACATCACTTGGTGAAGACAAAGTGTCTAGTATAATACTTTTTATTTCTAATCTTTTGCACTTTTTATTTGGTTTTGTATTAATGACTTTAATAACTAGTTACTTATGTTGAAGGTGATCTTTCCTTATCGTTTGTCCGTGGTGTCTTGGCATTATTTTACTGTCTATATAAAATAAAGGATTTTCACCATTCATATCTCCACGGTCTATATGGAGATATGTTGGCTACCTGGTAGAGGGTTAAGGGAACGGTTTGGTAAAGGTCTTGCCATTGTTCAGCGTTTAGAGGTCCTGCAATGGACCTGGGTCAAATTTAGTAGGACCTCCTTCAATACTTCACGGTATTGGATGGCGGGGGTCCAAACTCTTTGATCCCCTCATAAGTTAACTACTATTAATACTATAACCCGGCTATTTAGGACTGTATCCCTGCTGACTCAGACTACTTAGCCGAGGGTAACGTCACCGCCAAAAGCGGGGCCTACCACAATACTGCATTAATAACTTAATTCATTATCTTCCAATAATCCACCCTTTTAGGATTGTATCCCTGCTGACTCAAACTACTGGGGTGAGGGTAACGTCACCTTCAAAAGAGGGGCCTACTACAATAACTAAGATAATCTCTTAATTATGTGCAAAAGTGCGGAAATAATCAAAGGTTATACTAGATACGAGTCGGAACCAAGTGATTCATCTTGTCTATCTGTTTTTTTTCTTTTATTTTTATTTTCAGCATTTTAGTTAGTTTTTAATTTTCTTAGTTTACAACATTTTTTCCTAAACTTTTATTTTGGTTAGACGTTGAGGATAAACCGGTACTAAAAGCTCTTGTGTCCTTGGACGACCTCGGTATCTTACCAACGCTATACTACACTCAACGATGGGTGCACTTGCCCATATGTGTGTTTAGTGTTAGTGAAATATCGTGTTTTATAAATTTAAAACTTGGCTAAAATAAGTGTTAAAAAGGGCTTAAAATATACACCTAATATATACGACACTTACCACACATCAAGTTTTTGGCGCCGTTGCCGGGGACACAAGGATTTTAAGAAAGTTTAAAATCGACGGCCTAATCAGTTTTTTTTTCAAAACCTTTTCAAAACGCGCGCACATTTTTCTGCATTTTAGTTTAGTTGCATTTACAGTAGCCTGAACACGGGGCCGTGCTCACTGAACACGCCCCCGTGCTGCATATTTTTAGTTAGATACCCAGATACAGAGTCTGAACACGGGGCCGTGCTCACTGAACACGCCCCCGTGCTCAACGTGACCAGTAACTTTAATTAAAACGCCCAGATACAGATCCTGTACACGGGGCCGTGTTCACCAGACACGGGGCCGTGTCCAGCCTTCTGTTTCAGTCCTTGTTTTCATTTTCTGGTCCCGAGACTCAGTTGTGGTCTGCTGAGTGATTCTTATGGATCAATACTCAGGAGGTTACAACTACACCTATGAGGAGGATGATTATAGGGGTAATTATTGCACTAATTTTCGTAATACACGTTCGATTCAAAATAATCACTCGTATCAACCATCCAATTCATACGCTTACTATGAGGGGCCCAGGTACGAGCCATCAACTTCATACACATCCTATGAAGACCAAAGGTATGAACCTCCTCCCTCATACTCATATTTTGATGAACCAAGGTATGAGCCTTCTTACTCATACTTTGAGGAACCAAGATATGAGCCACCACCTTCGTATGCTTACTATGAGGAACCTTGGCGTGAACAACCCACCTCATATGAGCCCCTGAATGTTGATTCTCCCACCGTAAAGCAGGGGGTTTGCGGCGTAAAGACTTTAGGCTACCGTAAGTTACGGTAGCTACCGTAACTTACGGTGGCCTCTGCAGGTTTTTCCAAGTTTGCCGTTCTCTAAACGAAAACCTTCAGAACTTTTAATCCGCTTGTCCGTTTGGCCTACCGTTTCTTCCTATATGATTGTAATTTGATCCTCCATCATATGGAGTTAAAATCCAACATCCGGATTAACAAAGTTTAAGACTTTCAAGTTTTCGGCTTATTACCCTTTTTACCAAATTTTGACCCATTAAGGGCATTTAAGCACTTTTACGCAATATTTCACACTCATTTATTTCTAGCATCTTATTTCCACATTATTTATCAAATGATCTTCCATCACAACTATACTTGTGATGGGTTTAATGTGGCAATCTATATAATCCGAGTTTTACCCCTCGGATTATCATTTTACGGCAAAGACTCGTATAGAGTCTTTTGACCAAGGATTTACATCTTTCGCTTTTATACTTATTCTAAGTATTGACTTGATTGTAAAACTCGTTTTCAAGCGACTTCTAAGGGTTGTTTGCTTAATTTTGCTTACAAGGGCGTTTTGGTCATTTTAACCATTCTTTTACGACGAAGGGCTTGCTTAAGCCATGCACGCCCAAAATCTCATTTTTAACCAAATCTTGTTTTCAAGACACTCTGTCTATAATTTAAATCCTTCGGTTTACCTTTTAAGGTAACCGAATGTCCTTTTTACTTTGCCTAACTCTCATAGAACTTCAAGTTCTAAATGATGAGTTGATCTATAATACATACCTGGCTCGGATCAACTTATTACCTGGTTTTGATACCTTGCTTTATAATTGCTAATTAAGAACGATGCGAGTATCCATTGGATATCTATTCCTGTAAGCATATAACTCGACAAAAGAATCATTAGTCGATATTGTCAAAAGGTGATGTCTACACCTTTCGACCCGTTTGGCCGAATTGACCGTTTATCTATGCGAGATGATATTTATTATCATCTCATCTACATGACTCGTTCCGTTTAACACCGTACGGTCATTTTACTTATAAACCTTTTATTACCACTTTCGACTCTTTATGTCTTACGCGGAAAAGCGTCTTTTTGAAACTAACGGTTATTGTCAACGTGTGACTAAATTACTGTTTTGCCCTTATTATTTGTTTTGGCTTACCATAAAAGGTAACCATTAAAAGTTCATTTTTCCTTTCGTCATAATATGACCGAATTATCGATTTACTTCTTTTTAACCATTATTATGGTTTCTTTCATCTTTGATTATCTTGTTCCGTACGACTACACGACGGCACATCATATTTCAATTATTTAGTTATCTCATTCGTAATTTATATGATAAGAGAATATTCCACAATTTAAGACTAGTGTAAGCTATACTTACCTTGCATCCGAATTATGCTTTTCCTCCATTCTTGATTTGTTTGACCCGCTTCCTTTCCCAACCCTCCACCTAGCTCGTTAGGCGTCAAACTATTTTCAATCATTTACAAGGCGGTTAAATTAGTCATAAAAATCACGACTATTCCACCTCACTTATTTTCTATGCCGAAGCTACTATTCGACTTCATGATTAGTTAACTTAGCTTATCTAAAGTTAACTACTTTTTGATCACATGGGTTATAACATTAAGTCTAAATCAACATAATATTTAGAACCCTTATCACTTCATATTACGCGTAATTGCCATATCATTCAAATACACATTTTCACTCTAATTTCAACACTTTAGTTCTCATTTAGGCATTTTAACAAACACCTAATGTGCATAAATTTTTATACATTTACAACTAGTTCATAATTAGTTATTTCTACTAAACATAAACATAATTTCAATTCCATTATGTCTAGCATGCATACTATTCTCAGATTCATCTCATGGAAATCAGTTAACACCATTTTAATAGTCATAATTCTAGGGTTCATCTTATTTCTACAAAACCCATTTAACACATAAATGAATAATCATGAAATTCACAATTATGAACCTCAATTCAACAAGTAAATGACTAGGGTTTACTCATAGACATAAAATCATTCATAATTTCATCCTTGGATCATAATCCATCAATTTATTTGCAAGTAACCTACTTGTCTCAAATTTCAACTTCAACCAATCTAGGTTTTGTGACATACCTTGTGATCCCCATGACTTGGTGATCGTTTCTACGCGTTCATGCATGAATTTGAGACCCAAATACTCCTTCAATTTGGTGATCTTTGATGAACAAGGGTTTCCCCTTGTTTTCTCCAGCCGAAGTCGACACACACACACACACACTTGGTGTGTGTGTTGTGTTTTGTTTTATTAATAAACCTGTTGGACCGTGTACGTGACCCTAAATAGTCAGTTAAGGCAGTTCATCATCGTTTACAGAGGCGGAATCAAAGTAAACAACGTCAAAACAGCTCGGATCCTTTTAACTTCTTTCTATTACTGATTGCGAGTCTTTACACGTATTTCTGATACAATTTTGACAGCACCTCGACTCTAATCACAAGACCTGATTTCGCTCCAACTCTTTTTCAAATGAAAACAGCCATCACCTATTTATAGGACTCCTGATTCCGCTCGAAACTGTTCAAGCGGAACCCCTAAGATCACACTCGAGCGGAATCACTAAGATACATTTGGAGCGGAATCACCTATATACTTTTGGAGCGGAATCAGCACATATCCTGATTTCGCTTGAAATGACATAAATGTCATTTCGAGCGGAATTACAACATTAACCTACCTTTTCAATTCCAAACTCCAATCTAACCTATCTAGACCTAAGACTTGATTAAGACGTAGTCAGCAGACATTCAGTGCACCAACAAAACCCAATCTTTTAGTATTTCCTCTTTTGGTCCCTCAAGTTTAGTTAGTTATTAAGTAGGACACAATCTAACTATTTCTAACACTATTCCCACTTATTAACTAGGTTAAATATTCCTAGTTAACTTAATGGGTTTGGGGAAATTATGACTCAATTTATTTTAAGTCCCGTTAATTCAGACTTCTTATAAACTTTATTTCCTTAAAAGCATTTATTCACATTGTATTTAATATTAGGATTATTTGTTTAAATCCTAATATTTATCGGGTTACTCTTACCATTAACGGTACTTTACCCGTCTTTTAGTATTAACGGGGTTTGATTACCAAACCCGTTTTTGGGGTGTTACAAGTCTACCCCCCTTAAAGAGGTTTCGTCCTCGAAACCTTTTCTTACATAATTTATTGAGTTTCAAACCCAATGTACATAAACTGAGTAACCTTCTAAGCATTACTCATACTTTGACCATTTGTTAGTGTCATCAGACAAATATGGTAACATATTTTAATTACACAACATATGTATCTTTTATGCGAATTTACGCAACTCGGAATAACGCCATTTTGTTATTTCGACTTGTTTGATTAACTTAGCGAAATTCATCGCCTTTATACTTTCGGATTCTTTGTGAATCCGTTATTTTCACCCATTTGGATGTTTCTAGTGAGATCTTTCATTTTTTTTACAAACAAACCCTTTCCTTTACGAACTTATTCATTTGGTTCATTCATATAGAATTCGTCGCAAAATGAATTTCCTGATTTTATCTTATTTATTTAGCACTATCTAGATGTGCTATTGATGTATGTAAAATGCAACATATAAATTACATCAAACGAGGCATAAAACTAACCCTTTTTAAGTACTAATATTGGAAAAAGAGTGTTTTTGTCTTCCTTTTGTATTTTCAGGATTAAATGAGCTCAAAAACGCAAAAGAAGCAAAAAGACAGCTAAATCCAACATAAATACAAGAAAAGGAATATTAGTGGACTGCCCGACCCCTCAACGGCACCTTCCAAAGCAAAGAAGAGAAAGCAGAAGACTGAACACGCCCCGTGCTCAGCCAGCACGGGGCCGTGCCCAAGAAGCAGCAGAAAAGACAAACCTATAGAAGCTTCTATTGCCCACCACGGGCCGTGCTCAGCGGACACGGGGGCGTGTCGAAAGTACAGCAGGCGCATTTATTGTAATTGCGAATTATAATTAATGAGGAGAGAGATTGTCAGACGGACACGGGGCCGTGCCCAGCGGACACGGGGCCGTGCCCAGCTCTCTGTTCAGCCTATAAATAGGAGTGCTTGGATTCATTTCATCTCATCCCTTGGCACACCACCTCTCTCACACTTCATCCACCACCCACCACCATCACAACACCATCATCCACCACCATCATCCATTGTCCATCGTAGAGTGTGTGAGTCGTCTCGGGATCCAAGATTGATCGTAAGAGTTCTTGACAATCAAGGCCATGTTTGCCTAAGTCTCTTACATCACTTGGTGAAGACAAAGTGTCTAGTATAATACTTTTTATTTCTAATCTTTTGCACTTTTTATTTGGTTTTGTATTAATGACTTTAATAACTAGTTACTTATGTTGAAGGTGATCTTTCCTTATCGTTTGTCCGTGGTGTCTTGGCATTATTTTACTGTCTATATAAAATAAAGGATTTTCACCATTCATATCTCCACGGTCTATATGGAGATATGTTGGCTACCTGGTAGGGGGTTAAGGGAACGGTTTGGTAAAGGTCTTGCCATTGTTCAGCGTTTAGAGGTCCTGCAATGGACCTGGGTCAAATTTAGTAGGACCTCCTTCAATACTTCACGGTATTGGATGGCGGGGGTCCAAACTCTTTGATCCCCTCATAAGTTAACTACTATTAATACTATAACCCGGCTATTTAGGACTGTATCCCTGCTGACTCAGACTACTTAGCCGAGGGTAACGTCACCGCCAAAAGCGGGGCCTACCACAATACTGCATTAATAACTTAATTCATTATCTTCCAATAATCCACCCTTTTAGGATTGTATCCCTGCTGACTCAAACTACTGGGGTGAGGGTAACGTCACCTTCAAAAGAGGGGCCTACTACAATAACTAAGATAATCTCTTAATTATGTGCAAAAGTGCGGAAATAATCAAAGGTTATACTAGATACGAGTCGGAACCAAGTGATTCATCTTGTCTATCTGTTTTTTTTCTTTTATTTTTATTTTCAGCATTTTAGTTAGTTTTTAATTTTCTTAGTTTACAACATTTTTTCCTAAACTTTTATTTTGGTTAGACGTTGAGGATAAACCGGTACTAAAAGCTCTTGTGTCCTTGGACGACCTCGGTATCTTACCAACGCTATACTACACTCAACGATGGGTGCACTTGCCCATATGTGTGTTTAGTGTTAGTGAAATATCGTGTTTTATAAATTTAAAACTTGGCTAAAATAAGTGTTAAAAAGGGCTTAAAATATACACCTAATATATACGACACTTACCACACATCAAGTTTTTGGCGCCGTTGCCGGGGACACAAGGATTTTAAGAAAGTTTAAAATCGACGGCCTAATCAGTTTTTTTTTCAAAACCTTTTCAAAACGCGCGCACAGTTTTCTGCATTTTAGTTTAGTTGCATTTACAGTAGCCTGAACACGGGGCCGTGCTCACTGAACACGCCCCCGTGCTGCATATTTTTAGTTAGATACCCAGATACAGAGTCTGAACACGGGGCCGTGCTCACTGAACACGCCCCCGTGCTCAACGTGACCAGTAACTTTAATTAAAACGCCCAGATACAGATCCTGTACACGGGGCCGTGTTCACCAGACACGGGGCCGTGTCCAGCCTTCTGTTTCAGTCCTTGTTTTCATTTTCTGGTCCCGAGACTCAGTTGTGGTCTGCTGAGTGATTCTTATGGATCAATACTCAGGAGGTTACAACTACACCTATGAGGAGGATGATTATAGGGGTAATTATTGCACTAATTTTCGTAATACACGTTCGATTCAAAATAATCACTCGTATCAACCATCCAATTCATACGCTTACTATGAGGGGCCCAGGTACGAGCCATCAACTTCATACACATCCTATGAAGACCAAAGGTATGAACCTCCTCCCTCATACTCATATTTTGATGAACCAAGGTATGAGCCTTCTTACTCATACTTTGAGGAACCAAGATATGAGCCACCACCTTCGTATGCTTACTATGAGGAACCTTGGCGTGAACAACCCACCTCATATGAGTATTATGAAGAACAAAATTACGAACCTTATCCATCATATGCTTACAATGAAGGACAATGGTGTGAACCATCAACTTCATATGGGTATTATGAGGAACAAAGGGTCGAACAACCGGATTCAAGCTTAGAAAATAATGATTCTTTTTCTATAACCGAAGTGACCGATAGGATATTAGAACACATTAGAGTTATCGATCGATGTATAAAAGAAGCTCGCGCAAGGGAAGAGGAGTCCCGCGCAAGAGGAGAATTAAAAAAGGAAGAGATAACTAAAAATGAAAAAATGGAAGAACAAATAAGTGAAAAACCGACACATGAGTCAAACAACGAAAAAGGTGAGTCCAACAACGTTAAAATCCAAGAAGAGTCTAATTTTGAAGAAATTAATCTCTTGACACCTTCTTTCGAAAATCATTGTTTAGTACCCACTCATGCTAAGTTTTTAAAAGAGTTAAACACTAACACTAAAATTGACGAAACGGTAAGTGTTAAGTTAACTAATGATCAAACTTCGCTAATAAAGGAAGACCCATTTGAAATTAACATCACACCAGTTCCATGTTTCTTTCAAAATTCGTTTATTAGTAATGTCACAATCGATAAAGATCTTTGTGTTAACATAATGCCTAACTATATTTTCGAAAAATTAAGTATTAGTGATTTTTCTCCACTTCAAATACCCATTTTTCTATCCAATCGGAAAGTAATAAAATCAATCGGTATAGTTGAAGATGTTTTGGTTCAAACAAATCAAATGGTAATCCCAACCGACTTTGTCATCCTCGATGACGCTCCTCTAGTGTTGGGACGACCATTTGTAAAAACTCACGAAGCTTTGAAAAACCGGAAGTTCAACAATTTATCTCTTCAATTAGGGGCATTTAAAAGAAGTGTCGATCTCGAACGATCAATGAAATATCCATTCGGCAATAATGACCCCCTAATTGAAGATGAAGATGAACCACCCGATACAAGTGAAGAGATTGACCACTTTGTTGAAGAAGAGGTCGCCATAGAACAAACTTTTAAAGTTCTTGATCGAAACGAGCAACCAAATAAGGAGTCTCCTAAAGACCCACCACTTGAGCTCAAAGAACTTCCAAAAGGTTTGGAATATGCTTTTCTAGACAAAGATGGTAAGTTACCTGTAATTATTTCGTCTAAATTAGATAGCTTAGAAAAAGAAAAACTAATTAATCTTTTGAAAAAACACAAAAATGCAATAGCTTGGAAACTTGTTGACATAAAAGGAATTAGTCCTTCTATGTGCACACACAAAATTTTGATGAATGATGACTACAAATCGGTCATACAACCACAACGTCGAGTAAATCCAAATGTTCAAGAAGTGGTTAAAAACGAAGTCATCAAATCACTTGACGCCGGACTTATCTATCCTATTTCCGATAGTCCTTGGGTAAGTCCCGTCCAAGTAGTTCCAAAGAAAGGAGGTATGACGGTAATTACTAACGAAAAGAATGAATTAATACCAACGAGAACCGTCACAGGATGGAGAGTATGTATAGATTATAGACGATTAAATGAAGCAACAAGAAAGGATCATTTTCCTTTACCCTTCATTGATCAAATGTTAGAAAGATTATCCGGTCATAAATTTTACTGTTTCTTGGATGGTTTTTCAGGTTACTTTCAAATCCCGATAGCACCCGAAGACCAAGAAAAGACAACTTTCACATGTCCCTATGGAACTTTTGCTTATCGACGCATGCCGTTTGGTCTATGTAATGCCCCCGCAACATTCCAACGTTGCATGTAGCCATTTTCCATGACATGATAGAAAAGACAATGGAAGTCTTCATGGACGACTTTTCTATCTTTGGGGATTCATACGACCAATGCCTCGATAACCTTGAACGAATGCTATCCCGATGTGAGGAAACTAACCTCGCCCTTAATTGGGAAAAATGCCATTTCATGGTAACGGAGGGAATAGTACTTGGTCACAAAATCTCAAGCGAAGGAATGGAGGTGGATCGAGCCAAAATAGATACCATTTCTAGATTACCACCTCCATCCTCCGTAAGAGCTATAAGAAGTTTCCTAGGGCATGCCGGATTTTATAGGCGGTTTATCAAAGACTTTTCAAGGATCTCAAGGCCTCTAACAAAATTACTTGAAAAAGATGCTCCTTTCATCTTTGACAAGGATTGCAATCAAGCATTTCTAACCCTAAAGGAAATGCTAGTCAATGCACCTATCATGATAGCACCTGATTGGAAATTTCCTTTCGAAATCATGTGTGATGCTAGTGACTTTGCAGTTGGAGCTGTCTTGGGACAGAGAAAAGAAAAGCATTTCCACCCAATATATTATGCTAGTAAAACACTTAACGATGCACAAGAAAATTACACAACAACTGAAAAAGAGTTACTAGCTGTGGTATTTGCTTTTGATAAATTTCGTTCTTATCTTGTTCTTTCTAAAACTATAGTCTATACAGACCATGCAGCCATTCGATATCTCTTTAAGAAGCAAGACGCAAAGCCACGTTTGATTAGGTGGATTCTACTCCTCCAAGAATTTGACATTGAAATCAAGGACAAAAGAGGAGCAGAAAATACCGCAGCAGATCATCTTTCATGCTTAGAAGACCCAGCTTTGGAGGCAACCAGGGACGAGCAAATCAACGAAAAATTTCCAACTGAGTCCCTGGAAATGGTGGAATATAAGGAAGAACCATGGTACGCCGACTTTGCTAACTACCTAGCTAGCGGTATAGTCGCAAAAGGATGGCCACATCATCAAAGAAAAAAATTCTTTGCCAATGTGAAACACTACTTTTGGGAAGATACATATCTTTTCAAAATGTGTGCCGACCAACTCGTCAGACGATGCGTACATGGTAGTGAAGCACGAAAAATTCTCCGCCATTGTCATGAAGGTCCATACGGAGGACATCATGGTGCTGCCAGTACCGCACGGAAGGTATTCGATTCAGGATTTTATTGGCCAACCATTTACAAAGATGCTCAAAATCTTGTAAAGACATGTGATGCTTGCCAAAGAACAGGTAATATTTCTTCCAAAAACGAAATGCCACAAAATGGCATTCTTGTTTGTGAAATTTTTGATGTTTGGGGACTCGACTTTATGGGACCTTTCCCACCATCGAAAGGAAACAAATACATACTTGTGGCAGTAGATTACTTGTCTAAATGGGCCGAGGCCGAGGCACTTCCAACAAATGATGGAAGAGTAGTGGTAAAATTTCTGAAAAAATTATTCTCTCGTTTTGGCACACCTAAAGCTTTAATAAGTGATAGAGGTACCCATTTTTGCAACCATCAACTTGAATTTTTTTTTAACAAGATATGGGGTCTATCACCGGGTTTCGACAGCATATCACCCTCAAACAAACGGACAAGCCGAAGTGACTAATAGAGGGTTAAAACGAATACTCGAAAAAACCGTAGGGTTAAATAGAAAGGAATGGGCTGATAAATTAGATGATGCTTTATGGGCTTTTCGAACCGCTTATAAAACAACGATAGGTACAACCCCATATAAGCTAGTCTATGGAAAAAGTTGTCATTTGCCAGTAGAAATTGCACACAAAGCCTACTGGGCAATCAAAAATGTAAACTTAGATCTAGAATTTTGCTGGTAAAAATCGATTTTGTCAAATAAATGAATTAGACGAGCTTAGGAATTATGCATACTCAAACTCCGAGATTTATAAGGAAAGAATGAAAAATTTGCATGACAAACATATTAAACCTAATGAATTTCGGGTAGGAGATTTAGTTCTTTTGTTTAATTCACGACTTCGATTGTTTCCTGGTAAATTAAAGTCTAGGTGGTCAGGACCTTTTTCCGTCACCCATATTTTTCCACACGGTGCAGTAGAAATTAAACCTCGAAATGGGCCACCATTTAAAGTCAATGGCCAACGGCTGAAACTCTATCAAGGTTTTATTGAGGATGAGGAAGAAGAGATCTCGCTTCAAACCGTGGAAGAATAAAAACATCATGCCTGGTAAGTTACGAACGATTGAGACGACAAAATAAAGCGGTAAGTTTTCTAAACCATAGCTTATGGGAAAAAGGGGCACTCACACGCGCACATCAACAAAAAAAAAAAAAAAAAAACTGCTCGGCACGAGGCCGTGTCCGCTGGACACGGGGCCGTGTTCGCTCTGCAGACGGGATAAAACCCCTTTTTCAAAACAGTTTCTTCATTCCACACGCCCCGTTTCCCCACGAAAGCTCTGGTTCCAGGCGATTTTTCGCGAAATTTCGACATCTCTTACCGATCTAACAACGTCAAGGTATGATTCTATCACTCTTAGTAGTTAGATTAGTTACTTGCATGTAGTTAAAACACCACAAATTTGGGGAAAAATCTAGGGTTCTTGATGTTCATCCGGATCGAACCTAAATTTTTTTGCCTAAATCTGTTTGCATTTAGTTAGATTTGTGTTAAGGGAAGTAAATACACTTAGATTGTTCATAGATTCACCCGATTTCTTACAAAAACCCCAAACCCTTGTTCTTGAACCGAAAAAGATAAAACTGATAAGGTAAACGGGATATTTTGGGAAAAACGGTGTTTAGGGTTTCATTTTCGGGGGAACCCGCACCTATTGGACCAAAAATTTTCAAGTTTTCGAAACCGGGTCGAAAAATGAAGTTTTTGAGTAACAGACCTCTGGACACGGGGCCGTGTCCGCTGGACACGGGGTCGTGTCCATCCCGCTGTTTGCAGTTTTGCCCGAAAACATTTCTGTTTCATGCTAATTTTTGGTGTATTCTTTCAGATGGCAAAGTTCACAAGGTTCAATGCAAATGAGCTTGATGCAAGGGCAAGGTATGAGGTTCTTCAAACAAGACCCGAAGAGTACCCCAGGAGAGCTTGCACGGATCTGTTAACCTTGGTAAACCAGCTGAACCGATTCAACAACATTGTTACGGGACCACTAGCTGTTGCATTAAACACTAGGTTTCGGTCGGTGCATCAATGACCATGGAGTTCTACAGTACCTTCAACTTCAATTCAAGGTGTGACCCATTCGACAATGAAGGGGTTGTATTTCGGTGTGGAGGGACAATGTACTCGATCTCCATGGCACAGTTTGGAGCCATAATAGGTCTATACCAAAAAGAGGAATCGGGAAACGAAGAAAATACCGGAGGATTACGAGACTTGGAGGGAAATGAAAGACATTATTATCAAATATTTTACTCATTGGATTCATTTGGGTACTTTTTAATTTGTCCCACTCACCCCGTCCTTACTACATCGAATGTAAGCATGTCCATCATAAAAAGTTCATGGTACCACATGCTCACCACTTACTTGGCCAGAGTAAGCGATCAATACCTGGTATCCATGACCTTTTTATAGTTTTCACATTACACTCCATGTAAGTAATGCCCCTATTTGTTTCTCTTGGAAACAATATCCCGGATAGGTTTTCTATTCGGGTTTTTCCAATTTTTTAATCTACATATGCAACTTTAAATCTCTACGTATTTGTTGCATATTACTATTCACGTAATCATTTAAAATGCGCACCTGGTAAATGCTTGCCCTAACGGGCTTTCCTTGCCATTACTTATTTGCGATTGTTACGCGATTTAGGTCCTTGATGAGTACGCTCTTCTTGTCATACCTCGGACCATTCCATTATCATATCCGCAATTCATTCATCTCTCGTCATCTTCAGACGCGAGTGTCCTTAAATTAAAACATTAACAAAAGTTAGTAATGTCAACTTCAATAATTGCCCTTATTATAATACAAGGCCTTTTTTACTATACGCGTCAACGCGCGATATTTCGTCAACTACTTCAATCTTTTAATTGGGGTAACGTGTATTACACGATAACCCTATGTGTTGTTTACAACACCTTAACACGCTAACCATTAACATACATGTACTTACCGGATTTGCGATCAAGCCTCGAACCGAACACTAATCTTTATCAAGAGCGTAAGGTTTAAGTCCAAGCATGGTTTTTCCCCACCATACTTGAATCTCTTAAACCAGGGCTCTGATACCAACTTGTAACACCCTAGTTACTATTTAACGGTTTTACATGTAATTACCAACAATTAGATGTATAGTTAAGACTACACATACTATAAAAATACGGGTTTATTAAAACTTTTACAAATCATAAGTTATTTAACATAACGTGATCGGATTCGTCGTTTAAATTTACGACGAGGCAATGTGCGGAAGCATGAATCCTTATGGTGTTCGGTTCTTCATTGAGCTTGATCGTCTTCCGGCATCCAAAATGTACCTACATTTCATAAACATGAAATGCTTTAGTCATACGGGGTTTAAAACGTGTCTAAACGAGTCCGGGGAATGAAACTGATTAAAATACATTAAATTGCAGGGTCTACCGTAAATTACGGTGGCTACCGTAATTTACGGTAGACCCTGAATGTTGATTCTCCCACCGTAAAGCAGGGGGTTTGTGGCGTAAAGACTTTAGGCTGCCGTAAGTTACGGTAGCTACCGTAACTTACGGTGGCCTCTGCAGGTTTTTCCAAGTTTGCCGTTCTCTAAACGAAAACCTTCAGAACTTTTAATCCGCTTGTCCGTTTGACCTACCGTTTCTTCCTACGTGATTGCAAAACGAACAACACCGTGAAGCTCGTTACAAGGAGGAAAGGTGGGGGTTATCCTTGTAACCACCCTCCGACGTGAGCATAAGAACTCATTTGAGGATAAACAAATGTGGGTTAAGAGTGAGAAATTAAGATAAGCGGTCCTTAAACCTGAAGGTGAGGATTCCTATACATAGTTGAAAAGTGTGGACAAGGAGATGGGCTTATGGGCCTTGGGTTGGGCGTCGCCATCAAGGAATATCCTGTTTGTCTCTTCTGACACGACCGTTAGTGTGTAAAGAGGATTGAGGTGCTGGCGCACGGTGATTGGAGCCACGTGGCCTGAGGGTCATCCTTGGTGTCGAGTTTATCATCAGCTATGAGTGGCGTAACTTGATTGGTTACACGTCACTGTCCTTTTGTACTATTTGTCTCCTGCACGATTGCTCACCGTGGTGGTCGCATGATCACAGCCTGGCATGCCCTGATTGGTTGCAGGTTCTATCATTATACTATCTTTAGCTTGCATGCTCGTGCTTACGCTTATACAGCTTGAGCGAAGCCTATGAAGGTAGCTAAGTTCGATATTGATTTGGTTTTGCTGGGGTATGGTCCTTTGTGCGCGTGCACCTTTATACCTTGTTGGCGCAAGGTCTAGGACCATACCCCTTCATCTAGGTTAGCGATTTTAAGAGCCCAAAGAGCTCGATGTTCTAGCTCTACGGGGAGATGAGACGTTTCCCCGTAAACGATCATAAACGTGGTGGCTCCTAAGGGTGTTTTATACGTAGTTAGAAACGCCCACAATGCATCGTCTAATTTTCCGGGCCAATCTTTCCGACTCTTCCCTACGGTTTTCTCAATAATCCTCTTCACTCCTTGGTTCGCATTCTTTACTTGACCGCTTGTTTGAGGATGGTAAGCGGTGGGCAAACAGTAAGTGACTCCATAACGCGCTAACACCTTCTCCATCAAGGTGTTACAGAAGTGCGTGCGACGGTCACTTATAAGAGCTTTGGGAGTACCGAATCGGGTAAACAAGCTTTTCAGGCGATGTCCTTTATGTGTAAAATTTATGAGTTTTATACTTTATGTTTTAAAATACTACATGTTATGTCCTTTAGGCCTAACCTAGTTAATTTTTTCAGCTAAAGTTAAATCTGATCATGTGCAAGGCACATGAGATTATAATTGTCTTTTTAGCCTATTAGTTAAAAAACATATTAAAAAACTAAAATATTATATATACACACTCATCTTTTTCTCTCTCTAATGAAACTACTGAACACTCTTTTTCTCTCTCTCTATTCCATCTCTTTTACCACCACCTCAACCTCCTTCCACCACCACCGCCGCCTCCTTCCATCACCACCATTGCCGCCAGAATCTGTTTTCTCCACCCCCAACCACATCCGCCACCGCCACCGTCGCCGCCCCATCTCCACCTCCACCTCCATCTCCCTTAACCCTCACGTAATCCTAATGATCTAACCCATATGATCTGAAATCGATTCAAATACTAGTAATTTTTCCGATCCAATCCCCGATCTACTCACCTTACCGGTAGATAAAAAATGGATAACAACAATAACATCTTCTCCCACCTTCCATCAGTTCATGGTTATAACCTAGATATCCGAAACCGCCTGGCCATCAACTATTAGCCGCCATCTCTCTCTAGAAACCCTAGATATACCACCGTCACAGTGGTGGTGGCCGTAATCATTTTCACTTTCACCATATGAGAACTAGAAGAGAGATGGGGAATTTTGGAATTTTTTGGTTGTTGAGTTGATTTGGGAGATTTGGGAATTTTTTTAGTTGTTCAGATGATTTAGGATTTTTGGTTGCTGAGTTGATATATTGCATATGATTATAAAAACTATCTTGCTGATGACTTCAAGTATATGGATCTAGTAAGGCTAGAGGGTATGGTGATGGTCCTCCAAGGGAGGATGATCCGCCACGTAGGCGCCACGTCATAGTACTCCCAAAGATGGTCCATCCCACAAAACTAGAGGGTATGGAGGATGGTCCTAGTCATAGTCCTCCCCACCACTTTTATGTTTTTTTAATCTACTACTTTTTTTAACATTTAACAAATAAACTAACAAAATTATTTCATTAATATTAAAAAACATTACATAAACTTAAAAAAAAAATAAACTTAAAAAAAACATAAACTTAAAAAAAATAAACTTAAAAAAACATAAACTTAAAAAAATCATAATATATTAAAATAAGCTACTAGTCTTCGTCTTCCATGTCGTGGTCGGGTTCGTTTTGAGCGTTGTTCTAAATGTACTCCACCAAGTCCGCTTGTAGGTTATGATGTGTGTACTTGTTACGTAGAGCGAACATGTTCAAATCTTGTTGTTCCCCACTAACTGGAACAAAATTTCTAGTAGACGCGTTTTCGTCATACTCGCATATCGCTCTACCTTCGTCTTCAATGATCATGTTATGAAGGATGATACAAGCGTACATAATGTGTCGTAACCTCTTTGGTGTAGCCGAACGTGCTGGATGTTCAATGATTTGCCATTTTTTTTGTAGAACACCAAAAGCCCGTTCAATATCTTTTCTCGCACCCTCTTGATACTTCACAATTTTTTTTCTTTTTTCGTCTGTCGGGTGCGGAATAGTTTTAACGATTGTCGAGTACGTTGGGTATATTCCATCGGCTAGGTAGTAACCTCGCATGTATTCCACCCCCGAAACCGTAAAACTTGTGTCTGGACCTGTACACGCTACTACATCCTCAAATATCTGTGACTGGTATATGATGTTAAGGTCATTGAGCGAACCAGGTAGACCAAAAAAAGCATGCCAGATCCAGAGATCCTGTGACGCAACAGCCTCTAGAATAATAGTCGGATGTCCATGATCTCCCCTAGTATACTGACCTTGCCAGGAAACTGGGCAGTTCTGCCACCGCCGGTGCATGCAATCAATGCTCCCGAGCATTCCTGGGAAACCATGTCTCTGTTCGTGTGCTTGATATAATTTTTGAACGTCGTTTGCGTTCGGTTTCCGCAGGTATCGCTTGCTATAAAATTTGACAACCAATTCGCAAAACTTATGCAAACATAGACGTGCGGTTCTTTCAGACATCCTTATATACTCGTCTAATGCATCGGGTGCGTAACCGTATGCCAGTTGGCGAATGGCCGACGTACATTTTTGTAAATTACTGAAACCCCTTTGCCCCTTAGCGTCGTTTCGAAGTGTAAAAAACGGATCAGACTGGGCCATATCGCCTGCGATACGTAAAAAAAGTGGACGACTCATGCGGAACCGAAGTCGAAAAATCTCGGCTGGGTTCGTCGGCAAAATAATCGGCTACTAGTTTAACGTGGGCGGCTATAAATTTAAAACGAAACATAAATGAAATTAATTATAAAATACATTTTCAAATCTATATAAAACATAAGGAAAAAATAGTAAAATACCTTCTTGGTCTCGGTTTAATTTTGCTCGTCTAGTTAGCCGTTGGGACGACGCTTCATCACCCGCCATGAAGACCTGAGCCGCGTTCATAATTATGTTGTGCATAATAGTATCCTCTTCCGAAGATGATGAATACCATGTAGAAGAATATGATGACGAGATGGAAGAAATTGAAGAAATGGAAGAAGGTGAAGCCATGATAATTTTTGAGAGAGAGATGGGGTGGTAGCGGGTAAAAAATGGTATAAAAAATGATGAGTTTTTATAAAAAGGGAAGAGGGGTTATAAAATGTGATAGAGATATGAGATTGTAGTGGGTGAAAAGTTGTGAAAAAAAGGTGTAAAAGAGGTGAGTATTTGAAGGGGTATGGTCCCAGATCTCGCGTCAGCACGACCGCGAGTGACCATTACCCTTATCAAAAACCCCCACCAGCAAGAACTTATCTGTGTCCGTGCGGGCACGCGCGAACACAGCAGTTGAAACCAATCTATCCATTGATGAGAAGACTTACCTTAAGTACGAGAACGGATGTTACGCATAGCGATGCGGCCTGGCACCGCATCCTATGAACATTTTCGTCACGACAAGGGATCTGGACAACAGTAATAGTCACTAAGCGGCGATGCGGCATGGCACCGCATCCCGCATACATCTTGGCCAGAACAAGACCGCGGGAACAACATCAGTTACCGCAAGCAGCGATGCGGCCCAGCACCGCATCCTGCCTACAAGGCAAGCGGGTCTGACACCACAGCGCAAGTGGCACTGAGAACAGTCGCCTATCAGCCCACATGTGTGCAACAGTCTGACACCACAGCAAGACGTGGCATAACCACCGTAACCGACAGGTCTGACACACCTGCAAAAGACTGTGCGATGTCAGACTAGCTACTCAACTACCCTCCTTCACTCTTCGGCTATAAATACCCATCCCAAACCAGGTTTGAGGTATCTCTTCTCAACTCTCTCACTACTACTACTATCACACTTTGCTTTCCAAGCAAATTACTGATTCTCACGCCGGAGAGTGGTAACAAGGAGCACCCCCCACCCCATCCTCCTTGTTACGAGTCACGGCTTGTTTCCTTGTGCAGGAAACCAACCAGCGGACGATCCAGCCAGCGATCCTCGGAAAGAAGGGATTAACCCTACTTGACGAGATCAGTGAGTTAACCCCACCCGGTTAACCATTTTTTCATCATTGGCGCCCACCGTGCTCTCTTAGCACTTTTTTTTCCACCATCCCTTTCTCTCCAAAGATTATGTCTGATCGTCTAAACAACACTGCCGGGGATAACTTAAACCCCGCACACCAAGGGCTTACGGGGACCACTCCCCTAGCCCCAAACATTGAACATATTGGCACATCAACGCAAGGGGGCGCATCCCTTATGTTCGGACACGATCTGTCACAGTACGCTTCTGTGATACCTCCGGGCATGAACCCCCATGCCTGGTATGACCAACAACAAGCTCTGCTGGCCGCAACATACAAAAGAGCTTGCGCAGAAGCGAAAGTACCTGCGGGGCCTACCCCAGCACTGCATACACCTGCGGGTCGTATTTTACAATACGACAGCAGGGCCCCCACAAATCCAGCTTCCCGGAGCAGGCGTGAAGACCGCGGCTCCTCTTACTGTGAGGTCCGCACGATTAATGAGGATGATTCCTCATATGGGTCCCGAACCAGGGGCCCAATACAAAGCCGCCTGGGTCCTCATGGCGAGAACAGGCGGCAATCCACAGCCCATCGCAGCCCCGACATCCATAGCCGGCTGGGACCCCAGTCCCACCATGAAAGGCAGGACCGTACCGATCCAGATGACCGTACATACCGCGGTGAGTCCCACGCCAGTAGCAGCAGACCGGGAGGACGCAACTATGTTCCTCCCACTCAACGTCGCACCACATACATCCGCGCTGCAAAGCGCCACCAGAGCCAACCCTACAGGCCGAAATCGGCGGCCGAAAACTCCAAGTTTGTCCCGGAGATTGCCAACGCCGATGTCACCACCACCAAATTCCCATTAAACATTGGGAAATACAACGGTTCCGCCAACCCAGATGACCACATGAACATCTTCGTCGGCGCCGGGTGTAAGGGCAGGTGGGACGAACCCACTTGGTGTCAATTTTTTCCGCAGACCCTAACAGGTCTGGCCAGGGCTTGGTTCTATTCTTTGCCAGTGGCGTCACTGACATCATTTGAGGACTTGCAAGCAAAGTTCCTCGCGCATTTTTGCCAGCAGCGCCGTCATGAGCGTGATTCTATGGACGTCATGAATATCTGGCACAGAGACAACGAATCGCTTGAGGCGTTCGTTGTCCTTTACAATAAAGAGTGCGTGGAGATAGGCGACGTTGCAGACCAAATGGCATGCAACCATTTCATTGTTGTCGTTAAGGACGAACAAATGGTTATTACTATCTCCAGCAAGGAGGGCTGGCCTAAGAAATGGGAAGATATCATGGCGGCGGTCAAGACATACGCCCAGACTCAGCGGTCCCTTAAACCGCACGTCTCAAAGGCACAACCCCAAACGGAAGGCCAGTCCTCCCACTAAGAACACAAGCGCAACAACAAGTGCAACCGGGACACAGGGAATCGCGGCAGCGATCCCAGACCATATGTCCCGCGTAACAACCAGCCCGACGCAAGGGCAACAATCAACGCCCAGCGTGAAAACCGGGCATCGGAGAAGGAGTCTCGGGACCGTAACTGGACCGAGATCAACCAGTCGCCAAGCGACGTCCTCCTTACGGGCGCGCAATTCCTGCGACCGGCCCAACCGATGAAGTCCAAGAAGAACCAGGATCTCGCACTCTATTGCGAGTACCACAAGGACTCGGGCCACACAACAAACAACTGCATCAGTCTCCGATTGGAGATTGAGCGAGCCCTAAAAGAGGGGAAGCTGCAACATCTGTTGCCAGCTGCGCAAAAACAAACAAAGCGTATCACCCCACATAACGAGGGCCCCTCCACGGGTAAAAGGGCCATGTGTGTGGCCTCAACCCACATGATCAATGGATGGTGAGGAAGGCCGCGCAAGGCGGCAAGAAGACCGGACAATGACTGGAAAGACGAGCAAGTGGTCTTTCCAAAAGTCCGAGGCGGACCGCGCGACAGGCGCACCGTGGTTATCACAGGCCACCTGGCTCACTACTGCACCAAGCGATTATTTATCTACCCGGGCAGTACGTCTGATATTCTATACGAGCAGTGCTTCAACCAGTTCGATCAAGAAGACAAAGATCGGTTGCAGCCGGTGGACTACCCGTTGGCCGGGTTTGCGGGGGAAACGGTATTCCCCCTGGGCCAGATTACTTTCCCTGTGCGCCTCACCAACGGAAGGCACACAAGAACGGAGGAGGTAAACTTCATGGTTTTACCTCACACCTCCAAATACGACGTACTTCTCGGGAGGGAATCCCAGGGCGACTTCAACATGATTACATCCATCCCCCACTCTGCCATCGGTTTCCCAACCGAGACGGGGGTTGCGATAATATACGCCCGCAGAGAAGTTATGTCCTCGGACGAGCTGCGTCCGGCCAAGATAGCAAGGCCTACCCCCAACACGCAACCAGAAAAATGGGGTTTTAACGCAAGACACCCAGAGCAAACGGTCACGTTGGGCCACGCCTTGTCCCCCACCATCAGAGCGCGCCTGAAGCAGCTCCTCTTCAGGAACCAGGATATTTTTGCGTGGACACCCGCAGACATGACAGGGGTACCACGCGAAATTGCGCAGCATTTCTTGAATACCATGCCAGGTATCAAGCCGGTGATCCAAGGCCAACGCCACCTTGGATCAGCAGAGAACGAGGCGATGAATGAGCAGGTCCAAGAACTGCTCTCTGCAGGCATCCTGCGGGAAGTCAAATACCAGACTTGGTTGTCCAACCCAGTCATGGTAGAAAAACTGAGCGAGGGTTGGCGCATGTGCGTCGATTATAAAGATCTCAACAAAGCCTGCCCCAAGGATTGTTACGCACTTCCGGAGATCGATGAGAAGGTCGATAACCTTGCACCATTTCGATGGAAGTGTTTCCTCGATTGTTACAAAGGCTACCACCAGGTACAGATGGCAATCGAGGACGAAGATAAAATGGCATTCCGCACGCCTACCGGAAATTACTGCTATACGAAAATGCCGTTTGGGTTGCGCAATGCGGGTGCAACCTATCAAAAGTTTATGAACGACACTTTTCGAGGGCAAATCAGCAAAAGTGTCGAAATCTATATGGACGACCTGGTCGTCATGAGCATGGAGGAAGATACCATGCTCAACGATGTTGAAAGAACATTCCAAACTCTGCGAAGCGTTAATATGAAGCTAAACCCAGGAAAATGCTCGTTTGGAATGGAAGAAGGAAAGTTCCTTGGATTCATCGTGACAAAAGATGGATTCAAGGTGAACCCGGAAAAAGTTCCGGCGATCGAGCGCATGCCATCGCCTTCTACTATGAAAGAAATGCAACGACTAGCCGGCAGGCTACCCGCACTGAATAGATTCTTAGCCAATCACGCAGCTAAGTCTTACCCTTTCATCAAGACCCTGCGGAGCTGCTTAAAAAGGAGCAATTCCAATGGACCGCAGAAGCTGAAAAAGCTTTCCGGGAGATGAAAGAGTGTTTGATTCAACTCCCAACTCTAACCGCACCACGAAAAGATGAACCACTTATCTTGTACCTATCTGCCGCGGACAACGCGGTAGGCGCGGTACTCATAGTGGAGCGAGAAGGAGTTCAAACACCCATCTACTATATCAACAAAATGCTCAACGACCCAGAGACGAGGTACTCCATCATGGAGAAGTTGGTATTAGCACTAGTACACGCGTCAAGACGGTTGCGACGATATTTTGCAAACCACGTCATCACGGTGTTAACCAACTACAGGATCGGCCCGATCCTATCAAAACCCGACATCTCTGGTAGATTAGCAAAATGGGCAATTGAGCTGGGCGCACTTTCACTGAACTATAAGCCGCGCCCCGCAATCAAAGGCCAGGTTTTGGCTGATTTCGTTGCCGAAGTACCAACAAATCGCATTCAAGAATGCGAGGAAGAGCAAAACCCTGCATTGCCAACAACCTCCGCAGAAACCTGGGCACTATGTACATATGGTGCATCCAACGAGGATGGTGCAGGTGCAGGTCTGCGACTTGTCAGCCCCGATGGCCAAGAGCTCACCTACGCAATCCGTCTCGATTTCAAAAGCACAAATAACGAGACAGAGTATGAGGCTCTACTGGCAGGGCTGCGTCTGGCAGTTAAACTCGGCGTCCAACATTTGGAAGCACACGTCGACTCATTATTGGTTGCAGGGCAGATACGCGGCGACTATGCCGCAAAAGGGGATATCATGATCCTCTACCTCGAACAAGCCTTGCAACTGAAATCAAAGTTCACTTCCTTCAATATCTGCCATATCAACAGGAGTGATAACAAACCCGCGGATGCACTATCAAAACTTGCATCCACCAGTTTCCAACACCTGGCAAAAGAGGTACGCATCGAGATTCTGCAAAATCCCTCAGTACCCCTGCGCCAAGTCAATGTCATCCAGTACGATACAACATCCTGGATGACACCAATCATTGCATACTTGCAATCAGGTGTTACTCCCGAAAGCAAGGCAGAGGCACGTAAGTTGCAACATAAAGCGTGTCATTATCAGATGGGAGACGGTATCTTATACCGTAAATCATACCTAGGGCCACTCCTACGATGCGTCGACCCCCAAGACGCCACATACCTTATCCGAGAAATACACGAAGGAGTATGTGGCATACACGCAGGCCCACGCATGGTAGTGGCCAAAATCATGAACGCCGGGTACTACTGGCCTGGCATGCACCTGGATGCAGTCAAAGTCTTGCGAAAGTGTTTCAATTGTCAGCGGCATGCTCCCAAGACCTTGCGCCCCAAGAACAACCTGATCCCCGTCACCACCGCATGGCCATTCCAAAAATGGGCAATCGATGTGGTGGGACCATTTCCAGACGCACCAGGTGCAGTGAAATTTATCATAGTGTCTGTTGATTACTTTACAAAATGGGTAGAGGCAAAACCGCTCGCCTCAACCACCGTATGATAACAAGGAAATTCGTCTGGGAACATATCATCTGCCGTTTCGGTCTACCAATGTGCATCGTTACCGACAACGGTACCAACTTCGCTGCCGATGACTTTCAAAAATGGGTAAAGGAGCTAAACATTGAACACATATTCTCCTCAGTGGCGCATCCGCAAGGGAATGGCCAAGTCGAGAGTATCAATAAAAGTTTAGTCGAAGGCATCAAAGCACGGTTGGGAACAGCCAGACGCGGCTGGGTTGATGAGCTCCTAAGTATCTTATGGGCCCACAGGACAAGCCCAAAGACAAGTAACGGTGAGACACCCTTCAGCCTGGTCTATGGCACTGAAGCGGTGATCCCCGCGGAAGTAGGCCTCCCCTCACCTAGAATGTTGGCTATCAACAAGATAGACAATAATGAGGAACGCAGGTTTGACTTGGACCTCCTGGAAGAAAGGCGTGAAAACACTGCCATCAACGAGGCCAAGTACAAAACCAAACTTGAAAAGTACTACAATGCACGCGTCCGCATTTGTACCTTCAACCCGGGAGACTACGTCCTTCGTGACAATGAAGCATCTAACGCGGAACGCCCAGGGAAACTTTCCCCCAAGTGGGAAGGACCCTACCTCATCCAAGAGGTCCTGGGCAAAGGCGCGTATAAATTGCAAACATTAGAGGGCGAAACTATTGCACGCACATGGAACGCACAACAGCTTCGACGCTGCTACATGTAAGCCATGTTTTTTACATTCACCATGTAACCTATCGGGCCGCAGGCCATTTGCAAATAAATAAATGAACGATTCAATGCAATATTGTTTATTTACTTCTATTACAAATGCGTGTTCCACTCTGCGGTATCTGCAAAAACAGATTGGCAAAATCTTCATTCGCGATAACGACACAAAGTGGTGACCACACGCAAGTATTGTAATAGGCCAGCAATGGCAAAACATCAATTGTCTACCCGGCTGGATATACAAATACGGTTTTCACAAAGCCTACACAATTCCTAAGCCCTAACAGGATAAGAATAGGAATTCATTAATACTCATACGTCAAAGGTATAAAGTATACTTAACCGCGCTTTACAGCGGGTAGAGTTCTTCACACTTGCATATCACCTAGATATGTAAAAGGCAAATACCGACTTAGTGTTGTATAGAATAACATCAATTCATACAAGTTCAAACATGCAAGTAATGAAAATACTTGTACAACTTGAACAAAACGGTTCTTTATATTCAAAAAATTTCTACACTTACGCGGTGCACAAGAGATTTACATAAGGATCCTAACATTTACATTGAGGAAACAAAAAAGGGCACGCAGGCCATCCTAGTCTTTCTTTGAACCGCTGGTACCCGCATCACCCTGGCTATCACCAGCAATATCTTCCTCCTCATCTTCCTCATCAACATATAATAACCGCAAGCGGTCTACGTAGTCTTCTGCGTCCAGGCATTCATCAAGTTTCTCAAGGGCGGAAATGGATGGATCGTTATACGCCGCAAGAGCGGTAGCAAGAAGCGCTTCAGTGTCCACGCCATGGAAACCGGACCTTTCATCGGTATATTTGCCCTGGGCCAAAATGTTCATATGACTGATGCACCGGTTGTAGCCAGCTTTAAAACCAGCGTCACGCACGCGCAGCCTAATCTGCTCTACACCAGCTGCGTTCTCAGGCGCGTCAAGGATAGCCCGAACAATCTGCAAAACACAAGCAATAAGGTTATCAAATGGCAAACCTAAAAACATAGCAAAGGCAACGGGTACTTACATGCCCGATACCGTGGATACGCATCCATTCGCGATCCTCCTTGAGCTGATCGAATGAAGAAACAAGGCTATCCCTAGCCTCAGCAGCCTCCCTTGCCCGCGCTTCAGCTTCAGCAGCACGGGCAGAGACCTCCTCAATAATGGCCACCCGCCTTCGCACTTCAGCCTTTTAAAAAGGAGAACACAAGTACACAAAGATAATCAACATACTTGTGAGATATATATACAAATTCAAGGGCAAAAGAAATTCATACCTGGAGGCCCTGAACAGTTTTGTTTAAATTTGTGCTGTCAGCATTTGCCCCTTCAAGAGCCTTGGCAGCACGGGCCTCCGCCTCCTTGGCTTCTTCAAAAGCCTTGGTAACGCAAGCTTCCGCCTCCTTGGCCTCTTTGGCAACCGCATCAGCTGCGGCTTTCTCCTTAACCAATGCAGCATTCGCTGCCTTGACGTTGGTAAGCTCCTGACGAACACGAAAGAGAGTTTCATTCTGTTTGGCCCAAGATTCTTTCCACGTCTTGCGCTCATCAGAAAGTGTCTTGCGCTCATTAGAAAGAGATTCTTTCCAACTCCTGCGCTCATCAGAAAGCAGTTTGGCAAGGGTACGAACCTGTTTAAGCTCAGCAGTTGCAGTCCACTCCTCAGTCTGCTTATGCTTCTCAAAGGCAACCTTATCCTTTTCAAGCTGCTCTGCACCCTCACGAGCAGCCTTAACCAACTCTTCAGCTTCAGCTCGCAAACGAGCAGTTTCCTCCTCCTTGCGCCCCAGCACTTTGTAGTCTTCCATAATGGTGTTCGCCATTATGGAACTCCCCACAAGCATGGAGGAGAGTTGATTAATCCGGAGCTCACGTGGCAAAGCGCGGGCCCGGTTAACTTCAAATGGGGTGCCTAAACCACCCAAAATCTCCCTACACGCGGAGGGATCGGCAGAAATATCATCCCCTTGCATTATGCTCCAAGGGGGACGGTGATAGTTCACAGCCCGATCTTCATTATAGGTGCGATAATAAAACTCCAATTCAGACTCATCAGGCTGAATAGGAGGTCCGTCAAAACCCGCACCACCAGAAGCGGAACCAGAAGCCTTCTCAACAACAGGATATTTTTTCTTTTCAGTTGCCGCAAACTTCAGGTTCAGATCCTCAGTATCCTGCGGGGAGATCAGGTTATCATGAGAGTCTACCGTATCAAAGATCTGCGCCGCAGGTTTCTTCCCAGTATCTTCTACCTGCGCAGAAGGTTCGGTAGTAACATCTTTATTAACCCCCGCATCCGCAGATGTGAACAAAGCAAAAACACTTTAACTACAAGTACAAAGAGAAAATACTTGCAAAAGTTATGAATCACTTACCAGAAGCAACCACAGGTTTCACAACAGCTGTCCGTTTGGTCTGTATCTTCGGACGCTTCTTCTCACCAGCATCAGCAGCCTTCTCTGGTTTTCTCTTCTTCTTCTTCTTCTCATCAGCTGGTTTGGAACCCGCAGAGGATCCACCTGCCCCCGCACCACCACCTGGAACACCCAAACCCTCAAGGGTGTCAAACACTACCACGTAATCGGTATATCTGCGGAAACGAGAACGAGAGATACCTGCCGCCTGCGGCACCAAAGGAGGAGCAACAGCAGCGTCAGGTCTTTTCTTGCCGCGACCCTGCATGGTTTTCTCCACATGCTTCTTCTCGGCATGCTTTTTGGGGGCACCTTTCACCTCAAATTTCCCTAAGGTACCAAGAGTACCTGCGTTTAAATCATCAAACAAACAAATAAGAAAGGAAAACTTCTTTACAAGACAAAAAAGAGGATTATGAATTATACCTTTGCCTGCACCTCGCGTGTAGGAACGCGAAAGTTGTTAACAATGGTCAAATTAAAACCTTCACCTTCCGCTCACGAAAGTAACTCACCCTTGCCTGTGAAGTTCGGATCAAATATCTTCCACAGCGCAGCATCCTCTGATAATACACTCACAAATCAGTAACAAATATGGAAGTAAGGAAACCGCAAAGGAGTAGCAATACTTACCACCAGTCTTTTCCCGCACAACGGGTCTTGCCTTCCTATCAGGCCTGGTTAACATCAACCGCAGCACCCACAACTGATTGTTGGCCAGCTGTTTATGCTCAATAGTCTTCAGCCTTGGGAACCACTCCACAGTCTCCGCACTAGCAAGAGCAATATCCTCCGCAGGGATAATCTCATTAACATTCCGCAAGGTCATGTTAGCAACAACCGCGGCAGCCTTAATATAGAAGAACTTGGTTTTCCACTTTGTAATACCATTCGGAGGGGTCATCAGCTTGGTACTCCCGTACCGTTGGCCAAAAGAAAAGAACCCGGTGTTCACCGTCAACTGGTAGAACCGCCGGAAATTTTCAACGGTAATCGGCAAACCAAGAGCACGAAAAGTGTACTCAAAGTTTCTAATACGATTCATGGTTGTAAAACAAGGTCTCCAAGGCCGAGTACCCCCCGAGTAGTCGCTACAAGGTAGGTTGCCGAGTCGACTTTCTTCAACCCCGACTAATTACTCGGAATCAATCAAATGCGGTCAACATTGGCCAAAATCGGATCAAGTAGGTCAACTCGAGCCTAGTTTGACTTAAAATAAAATAAAATATAATTTTTATGCCTATCATATTAAAGAATGAATATCAATTTCACGTATTTTGTTATAAATATTAGTAAATTTATGTTATTTAACATATATTTAATTTCCGAAAACTAATTTTTTTATAATTTGCCATCTCCGAGTACTCCCTGTGTACTCTCCGCCTAGGCCGAGTACTCTCAACTCCCCGGTCGACCGATTAGGTAGCGCCTAGCGACTTTTACAACCATGACACGAATCATCCCGAACGGACTCATCTGGGAGATATGGAGTTTGTAATACTCCAAAACCTCAACAACGAACACAGTCAATGGTAAACGAAGGTTACCATCAACGAAGGAATCAGCCCACATGGTGACATAACCAGTCGGAGTGTCGGCACCGGTTTCACCTTCCTGTGGGAGGGCAGCTCCAAACTCCTGGGGCATCTGGATGCTGGTCATCAGGGTGTTAAACTGATTTTTTGACCACTTCAGCACCGGTAGGCCCCCGCCAGGGGCACTACCACCGTCTTCTTCTTCTTCCGCCGCCACCAGCGAAGAATGTTCAGGGTTTTCACCCTCAACATTGTGTGGATTGGATGGTTCAGCCATCAAGAAATGTAATAAAGAAGATAGAAGAATGAGTTTACAAGAAAACTCAGAAACTTGACCGGAATTTCAGACAAAGTTTGTCGGAGAAGACAAAGAGAACATCCTCTTTCACCGAGAAAATTTCGAAAATTTTGAACAAGTGAGGAAACCACAAACGATTTCCCCTTATATACTCATCGCAATTAATGCGATGCAGTAAACCAACTCATCACGTTCAAAATGGGCCAATTACGTGACGCCACTTGTTCAGCGACGGTTCCGCTGACGGTTACCACGCGTGCGTGGCCGTCCACGCGCCTGACAAAAGAGACTTTTTACACTCCTTGCTATAGTGCATTTATGACCTCGGGCAGTGCAAACGTCCTTTCATTTCAGCACATGACAGAATCCTACCAACTTTCACCAACCCACACGTGCGATCGTGACGTATGCAGCAGAAAGCGACAACATTATCCAAACATAAGCGGAATGCGGTTTCTCTGGTTTACCGCACCATAACCCATACCGCATGTCGTTTTTTACATACCCCTCAAAAAAGGCAAAAATATGTCTCTACATTATGTAAAGGGGTATAACCAATAACCGCACATACCCACGAGCACACGTGGAATATGCGGAGATGACACAAACAAACCCGCACAGGTGTGTCAGATACTCAGAACCAACGTTGTTCTTTGGACTGCGGAAACCGCTTCTCAGAATGCGACAAACCGCATTCCATACAACCTTCTTCAAGGTTCAAATCTCTCGTGTCCGGATCATAACCACAAAGGGAACGCAAACAGCTTCTCCTTAGGATAAAGGACAGGTACGTTGAGCAACCGCACATCAGCAACCCTGACTCCTGATCCTTCAAGAGCCACATCCAGGCTTCAAATTTTCTAAAAGCGAGTTCTTTGCTGCAAACCGCAGGCACTCATGAGTAGCTGCGGCAAACTACCAAATACACAAACGGTAGCTACGGAAGAGCCACGACTAAACTACCACACGGTTGATCAAAGCTACTTCCAGGAAAACTGCTTTCCAACTAAGCGTGAAGGAAAGTGGTTACAGAATGAATGCGGACGAGTTTCACCCATATTCCCAAGTATCTACGGTGACCTCCTTCGGCAACACTACTTCAAAGAAAACTACTTCCCACCAAAGCGTGAAGGAAAGTAGCTAAAGAATAGCGGTAACAAGTCTGCTTATGACTGTTTACCCACATATGGCCCGCATAGAATAAACAATGGTGGGCACTAACATGCCTATGACCATGTTTATTTGCCCATAGTCCAGATTCACATTGTTCGACCAAACACGGCCAACAATGACGCAACTACCCCACGTAGCTCAAACACACATGGCCAACAAGGTGCAGCAACGAGGTAACCGCACAGGACGTGCGGTTACTTGAGAGCTAAACCTCAGAGGACGTGCGGTTACTTGAGAGCTAAACCGTAAAGGATATGCGGTTACTAGAGAGCTAAACTGGAGAACACGAACACCCCACAAAGCAGGGATCATCGTTGAATGTCCAGTTGAACATAGAGCTTGAGCAAAGTACTTACAAACATTGCATCAGCTGACGCAGAGGTTACAACTAGAGTGGCGATTACGGACATCTTCCATCACCATCTCAAAGGTTGGTTCGAACCCTGCTAACATCTTCAGTCACCGTCTCAAAGGTTGGTTCGAAACACCAACAGGTGGCTGATGACATCAGAAAAAGGTAGATCATATTACCGGATCAAATCCTTGGCTGAGAATTCCGCATCAGACGGAACTTGCTCACCGGTATGGAAGAGACCTCAACGGCCCGCAGCTTGATTTACTGAAAGTAGGAGCCACCTGAATGGCCCATATTCTACCTTCTAGACACCATAGTCCAGTATCCCTCCCACATGCAACTTGCATAAGGAAGGAACACTAGACTGGGGGGACTTGAAGGGGTATGGTCCCAGATCTCGCGTCAGCACGACCGCGAGTGACCATTACCGTTATCAAAACCCCCCACCAGCAAGAACTTATCTGTGTTCGTGCGGACACGCGCGAACACAACAGTTGAAACCAATCTGTCCATTGATGAGAAGACTTACCTTAAGTACAAGAACAGATGTTACGCATAGCGATGCGGCCTGGCACCGCATCCTATGAACATTTTCGTCACGACAAGGGATCTGGACAACAATAACAGTCACTAAGCGGCGATGCGGCATGGCACCGCATCCCGCATACATCTTGGCCAGAACAAGACTGCGGGAACAACATCAGTTACTGCAAGCAGCGATGCGGCCCAGCACCGCATCCTGCCTACAAGGCAAGTGGGTCTGACACCACAGTGCAAGTGGCACTGAGAACAGTCGCCTATCAGCCCACATGTGTGCAACAGTCTGACACCACAGCAAGACGTGGCATAACCACCATAACCGACAGGTCTGACACACCTACAAGAGACTGTGCGATGTCAGACTAGCTACTCAACTACCCTCCTTCACTCCTCGGCTATAAATACCCATCCCAAACTAGGTTTGAGGTATCTCTTCTCAACTCTCTCACTACTACTACTACTATCACACTTTTCTTTCCAAGCAAATTATTGATTCTCACGCCGGAGAGTGGTAACAAGGAGCACCCCCCACCCCATCCTCCTTGTTACGAGTCACGGCTTGTTTCGAGTCACGACTTGTTTCCTTGTGCAGGAAACCAACCAGCGGATGATCCAGCCAGCGATCCTCGGAAAGAAGGGATTAACCCTACTTGACGAGATCAGTGAGTTAACCCCACCCGGTTAACCATTGTTTCATCAGTATTTATAAAAATGAGAGTGAATTAGGTGAATATTTGAATTTATAGCCGTTATTAATAATTAAAAATTCTGAAATTGAATTTTTTTAAACGGTCATCTTCAACATGGTCCCCACTTTTTTTGTCTTTTTGTGCGCATCGCAAACGTCCAGTTGGTGCCGGAGACAACCGGAACCGGGGGGATGGTGTAGCATGCGGCGACGGTCCAAGACGATAGGGGGACGTCCCCATACCGTGTAGCCTAAGTTAATGTGCTTTTAAATTAAAAAAAATAGTTGAAAGTTTTCTTAAAAGATCTTGAGATTTATTAGGTAAATGGGAGTGTAACTACAAAACAAGGGGTTCCATTTGTCTTCATTAATGCTTCAAGGATCATATTTTGTTTATCGGTATGCAAACACCATCGACCTACTTTTTCTTTCTACACACTTCCGTTTATTTTTTATTTACGAATAAAAATAATTTTGCATACACTATTATAAATTAGGGGACTGCATTAGTATGCCCAACGATTAGAATTTACTTAGAACAATTTGAATGGTGGTGGAAAGTGGCGGAGATAGCAGGTGGTGTGGGTTGGATGGTGGTTGTAAGTGGGAGAGAGAGAGAGTCGAGAAAGAGATACAGAGAGAGAGAGAGTAGTTTTATTATTGAGTAAACTTCCGTTTTGCTCTCTGTGGTTTGGTCACTTTAACGGTTTTGCTCCAAATCTTTAAAAATAGCCATTTTGCTCCCTGATGTTTCGTTTTTTTTTTCCAGTTTGCTCCCCTCTTCTAACTCCATCCAAATTGTTTGTGTTTCCATTTTGCTCCCCGCAGGGAGCAAAATGACTATTTTTAAAGGTTTGGGGCAAAACCGTTAAAGTGACCAAACAACAGGGAGCAAAACGGAAGTCATTGAACAAAGTTTTTGTGCATATGTTTTTAAAAAAAAAAAAAAACTTGTTAACTTTGTGTAAATTAACTATGTTACCCTTTAACTTGTTTGTTTTGAATAAAGACCCAAGAACCGCCAGTGGCACCATCCTCAACGTGCAATAGCCAATAATACCCCTTGGCCCAAAAGGGTTACAAGCAGGGTGGTCCCTATCTTCACCCTCAGGAAGAAAAGCCTTCTAATACCAGTCTCTGTCTTGAATTGTCACAAAATATTTAGTATCCAAACATGTCTCAGATTCGGTATGTGTTTGGCCACCTAACATTGGATTCAACAGTATGTTTCGCAACACATGGATTTTGGATTTAACCGCTTGTAAAGCGACTTGATGTACTATGTTACCACCAGAGCTATCTACAGCCAAGAAAATATGAACTCTTTTGAGTCTGTACTCTGCAGCTAGGCCTAGCAAAAAAAAAAACCATGTAGGGCATTTTGGGTTATTTTAAGTCCTTTTAAAATAAGAAGCAGGTCACATTGGGCCATGAAATAAGTTGGGATAGGTTAGGATGGGTAAAAAATTATACATCTAAGTGGATGTTTGGGTTGACTTATTTTGGAGCTACTTTTAACTTATTGACTTGTAAAAAGTTAATAAGTCATTTTGATAATGTTTAAGGTGTTATTTGTTGACCAAGATGTAAAGATGCGTAGAACCTGTTTGATGAAATGCTTCAGAGAGGTTTAGACCAAGATGTAACTGTTATTTAATGTTATTTGTATCTTTGTTTGCATGGTTTTTGGTATTTCTCTAATTGGTTTGTTAATGATGGTGTTATTAAATAATTGTAAATTTGCTTCTAAAGGCTTGAATGTTCATTTTTGATATGCCAGACTGCAACTTTGGAGAAAGTTTTAAGTGATTTTAATTTGAATAATTGTAAATTTGCTTCTAAATACTAGCTTCATGACTCTTTATTTTGAATAATATGTTATCAATAGTCCGGATAAGTACATTACTGCCCTATAAATCCTGATTTTCTTATGCTTTTGTTTTTATATTAATTACAAAGGAATCTAGTAGATATGGTCTGTGTTTAGTCTTTCGCTGTGTCAATATAGAAACGGCTTGCATAGTTTTTTGAATTTTTTTAATATGGAGGCTAATATATAGGTTCACGGTTACCAGTGATATATTTAGGCAGCTCTTGTTCGATTTGGTAACTCTGAATTTGCAGAAATTGCTGGTTTTGTTTAAATGCACATGAAGAATCAAGAATGTTCTGTTTGTGGTCTTTCCAGGGTATTGAGGTCAAGTACAGAATACTATTTGTATATCCTGATTAGACAGATTAGCCTTAAATATGTGCTTAGTTCACATAATTAGATGGATTATTGAAATATAGTGGTCCTTGACAAGTGACTAATGAGGTTGATTAACGCAATCTTTCTTGGTCTTAAAGTAATGTGTGTAACTGTTAATTACTAATGTATGGTCGTTGTCTGGTATCGTATGGTTGGTATCATTTACTTGCTAATCACGGTCATATTAATGTGATTGCTTGTCGGTTTATATTAAAAAAAGTACGTTGATTTGACTGATAAACTTGACAAGTTGAGAGCGTGTAAAATGCTTCATATTTTTAAGTTTGAAACATATATGTTTGAACATCAATTTACGTAGGGTTATTTAGGCCTGTCAATGGATGGATATGGATTGGATTGGAACAGATCGGGTTGGATATGAATCAACATCAAATCCACTGACAACCTTAGGGTTATTGGATTTTATCACCCCTAACTATTGGCTATTGGCCACTGCCATCCTCAACTATCACTTTGACGCCCACCACCCCCAACTTAACACTTAGTGTGTTCTGTCACCACGCCGTTAATTGATCACTAACTTTTGATCATGTTACTATACATTTGAGGTGTCTTAAGATCCCTAAAACCTTCCTAAGATCTCTATGACACCCCCCCCAAAAAAAAGTATAGTAACGGGATCTAAAGTTAGTGATCAGTTAAGTTAACGATGTGGTGACAGAACACACTAAGTGTTAAGTTGGGGGTGACGGACGTCAAAGTGATAGTTGGGGTGGCAGCGGCCAATAGCCAATAGTTTGGGGTGATAAAATCTAATAACCCATTTACATATTCTTTCCACCTAATAGAGTTGTTGGCTAGAGCAGTATACAATGTCATCATAAGCACTTTAACATGAAACGTAAACATTAAATGCACATGCTAAGGACCTTTGAAGATGCTGACATATTTCAAATAGTGGTAGATATTAAAATAACTTGCATCTTTTTTTGCTTGTGCTTTTGTTTTTATATTCATTACAAAGGAATCTAGCTGATGTGGTTGGTTGGTTGCTTAGTCTTTTCCTGTGTCAATGTTAAAACAACTTGCATCTGTTTTTGAGCATCTTTTGATATGGAGGCTAATCTTTTGCTTTGTCAATGTTAAAACAGCTTGCATCTGTTTTTGAGCTTCTTTTGATATGGAGGCAAATAAATAAGTTCACAGTTATCGGTGATCAATTTAGGTAGCTCTTGTTCGATTTGGTAACTCTGAATTTTCAGAAATTACTGAATTTTCAAAAATTACTGAATTTTCAAAAATTACTGGTGTGATATAGCTTTTTATAAGTTTTCACCTATTTCTGGTGTCGTAGTTTTACTAATAAGTACTTATTTATTTATGTGTGTATTTTTATTATTTTTCTTTCCACCTTTTTTAGTAGTTGTGTGCTTATATATTTTTCCAGAAGCTTTTATCTTGGTTATGGTTTTTGAAGCCGGGGGTCTCAACGGAAGCAGCCTCTCTATCTCTTGGGATAGAGGTAAGGCTTGCCTACATCCTACCCTCCCAGACCCTATCAATAGCTTTGCTATAGGTGGGATTATACTGGGTATGGTTGTTGTTGTTGTTGTTGTTTTAAACATGTAGCACAAAATAAACTTGTCGTTTTGGATTTTAATTCTACAATAATCATTTAGATAATAGAGTAAACTGTGAAAATGGTCCCTGAGGTTTAATAGTCACTTTTGTCACTTTAGTGTAAAACTCAAACCTTTTAAATCTGAGTCTCTGTGGTTTCAATTTTGTGGCAATTTTCATTCAACTTTTTTTTTTGTCTTTTTTCTCCCTTTTAATGAAGGGCAAAATGGCATTTTAACGTTTTATTATAACAAATTAAAAAAATCTGACCATTTTGCCCTTCATTAAAAGGGAGGAAAAAGACAAAAAGTTTGATGTTAACTGAAAAATCTTACAAAATTTTGATTTTGGATGAAAATGACAACAAAATTAATACCACGGGGACCCAAATTTTAAAGGTTTGAGTTTTGGACTAAAGTGGCTGTCACACCCTGATTTTTGCGGAAGCGTGATTATGGTGTGACTTTCTTAATACCATTGCATTCAATCATAACAACAACTATATGATAAAACCAAAGATTCGTCATCCATTAAATAAGTTTAAAAACATCACAACATCATTGTTTAAACGTAGACTTCAAATTCAAGTTTTACAAACCATACGAATTGTTTTAAGAGTTCACTAAGGACTCATCAAAAGATATCAAATAAAACCAAGGTTTGGAAGACGTGTCCCGTCCAGGAATAAGACACCCAACCCAAACCTCAAAACCATGGATGACATCTTTATTCACAATGCAGCATGAAACTTCCAACGCCCGCCAGATCCACTTACTAATTCCCTGAAATACATGTATTTTGAAAACATCAACAAAAGTTGAGTGAGTTCGTGTGTTTGTTTGTGTGTATGTATAAACCTTTGAAACCATTGTAAGTATGTATGTAAGTTTGTAAATCCTGGTATGAAAGCAACAAGGAAAAAAAAGATATCACCAATGGTTTGCAAGGCCATTGATATGTGTGACGTGATGCAGGATAGCTCAACCCTAGCAGAGTTGCACCGGGCTTCCGGCTGTAAGACATAGTCTACCCATGGGCCAAACCCTGGTCCAACATGGGCGGGGCTCGCTACACCCGAATAGATCTATCACTTATGTCCCTCGGTCCTACTACGAGGATTGATGGCCTTAAGCGTTGTACCCACCACTCACATGATCTAAGTGTACCCTTCCTTAGCTAACCATACCAAATAATATTGTTTGTAAACAGTTGTAACATGTACTTCACCCCCGAAGTTATAAAACTGAAAAAAGTTAAAAAGAAAAGGGGAACACGAAACTCACAGTCTTGCGTCTTCAATAATCGTAACTCGAACTTCTCCGGTGAACACGACTACCTACAACGTACTAATGTCTATTAGACGAACGGGCCGTGCCTTTGCTTAATATTAACGTTTCTGAGTTACGTTTCTTTTGATATTATTCCAGGTCACATAATTATTTGTTAAAATAATTAATATTTTAACTTAAATTATATTTATAAATTTTGGAATAATTGTTAAACAATATTTTTGTAATAATACTTCCCAAGTATTTATACTTGTATTTCCTTCCCAAGGATGGGGGTATCTTATACATGTGTATTTTTGCCATGTTTTGGGATCGTATTCCGGTGTGTATTTATACGTACGAGAATACGTATTTTTATTGTATTTATTAAGTATCCTCATACTTAATTAATTATTAAACTTTCCGGAATATTATTTCTAATAAAAGTCCACCAACATATATATATTTCCAAAATATATATTTAAGGAGTATTACTTAGAAAAATTATTTATAATTTTTCTTTTGGGAAAAATATTTGTAGTTCCAAAATAGTATATTTTCAAGTCTAACTTAGAAAATATTTATAAACTTATTTTTACCCGAAATAATGTATTTCAAGTTTACTCAAGAAAATATATATTTTTCCCAAAAATATTATATCTTCTAATAATTCCAAAGAAAATATATATTTTTATACTTGTCAAAAACGCTATATTTTTCCCTTGTCAAAATATGATATGCTCTTGAAGTAATTGTGAAAATCATATTTTCATTCCTTTGTATCCAAAATATTATTTACCAAAATATACTTTGTGAACATATTTTCCGGAATATTTTGTAAGTTACATTTCTTGTTCGGTTCGCCAATATTTTGTGTGTAACTTGTATGCTTATTCCTTGGGATTTTGGTAATATTTTGGATTGTAATTCTTGGTATTTTTGTGAGTTATATTATTTTAAGTCCTAAAATAACATAACTATTACACAAAGTATACAAATAATCACACATGTGCGTCTTTAATGTATATATATATTCTAAATACATATTTAGCCATTTTTATTTTATAAAACCAACCTCCAACACTTATATTTTTGTAACAAAAATTATGGCAAAGTTTATGTGGAAAACTCATGGTTAAAATACACTTATAAATATTTGTTTAGAAATATTTTTCTAAGTGTTTATATTTTTAGAAATTTTTGCCATAGTTTCCCATAAAAATGGAGGTTTTCATGCTTTCAAGCATATCATTTTCTTTTGTAAAATCATCACAATCAATTTACAATCAACTCTAAACAACTTAGATTTACCTATTTGCCAAAATCATGCTTAATCTACCACTTCATGAACTTGAAAGTTTATGAAAATTTGTAGTAACTTGGTAGTGTGTTTAGTGAGTTTAGTTACCCTTTAAAGTGGGGTTGTTTATTTAAAAACATCATTCTTGAAAGATTTAGATGTTTACAACTTGTAATCATGTTTTCTAAAAATGTTTCTTTGTGAAATCTTCTTGTTACACAAGTGTTTTTACACTTGTTTAACCACCAAAAATAGTGTTTGTTCATGTAAGAACCAAGTTTTAGCAAAACTTATATTTTAACTTGGTTTCTTTAGAATAATCCATGAAATATTTAGATCTATAAGATTAACAATATACTTTGATCATTACTTTACAAGAAAACATTATGTTTCTTTCAAGTTCATGCTTTATGTGTGGATGATCCATCATCCTACATCAATTTCTATTCTCACATCTTGCTAGATTATGTTTTCAATCATGATCTAGCAAGATCATATGATGATCAACATCATCTCTACAAACATTCAATGATCAACAAGCATAACAACTCGTATTCATCAAGATTACTTCACATTTTAAGCTTATGTTCATCTTTACTTCTCATGATCTTTAGTGTTCTTCAAGATTAGTTACTTGTAACATCTTTTAACCTACTAAAATAGAAGTAAAATGGAGTGTTCAAGGATCTTACCACTAGCTCAAGGCTAGGGACGATTCAAGTGTAGAAAATGAGTGGATAAAAGCAAGCAAGAGAGGTCCTTCAAGCTCCAAAGCCACCAAGCTTCCTTGTATGAACTCTAACACCCTTGTATGTGTGTAGAATGATTGAAGAAGGTTGATTGATGGTGATGGTGATGGTGGGTGTGGTGAGTTACGGCCGAGAGCACCAAGGAGAGGAGAAGGTTTTGTGTGTGTTTTAGTAGGTGTAAGAATGAAATGGTGAACCTTCATGTCTACTTATAATCCATGCTCTCAAATTAACCCTTGGATTTTATGTCATAAAAAGCACAACCAAGATCTAATTAACAAATGAAATAAAATCAAAGTGTGGGGCCAAGTATGGGCCGTCCACTAGGTGTGGGGGGAGGGGTCTAGGTGTAGGTTTGAACCATTTAGTTATAATCTAGTTCAACCTTAAGTATCGGTTACGTGTTTTAGTTATTAGATATTTTTAGGAGGTGTTATGATGTTCGGGGATCATAACTAGCTTGGAAGCATTAAAACAATGCTTCTAGTGAAATTTTGATGTTTCGGGTAGTGTCCGGTTGTTCGGTTGGATACTGGTTCGTTAAGGTGTTAAACTTGCAGTTTAGTATGCTTTATGTATCCTTTTGTGACACTTTTAATTCCCGACACTTAGGAAAGTATTCAGGACCATTTAACCATGTTTCTGCATAATATTAGTGTGTTTAAATGCTGATTTATGCTGAATTCAGCACTTTATGTGAGTTTTAGGCACTTTCCGGCACTTAAACTATCACTAGAAAAGTAGTTTTGGGATCCTTACTTTCCTACACACTATACTAGTGTATTTGTGACAACTCGAGATTTCAAGGTCCTTTTCTACGAACCACTTGTTTTATAATCTTGTCTGAATTACAATTGGTCTATGTAATATTTTGTGCAATTGATTGACTAAGTATAGTTTAGTGTCACTGAATGTTTATGTGTAATGGAAACATTATATGTGCACATGGGCTTCGACGAAATTATAGTATAGGGGCGGCCCACTTACCCGACGAAACATGGACTTTCGTCACAAGGCCCAAACTTGACGAAACATATGTTTCGCGAGAAAGACTTTCGCCGCATAGGGCCTTCGGCCCAGGTGGTTGAGGCCTAGAATAGTATGAGTATAATTCCCTGTGTGTCAAGCGTAACCGAAAAAATCACAACAGAAACCCTAAAGCTTCTCACCCTATTTCTCGTGCGACGGCGGCCTAAGGCATTACGAAGCCTTTCATCTCGATTCGACTAAACACTCAGTATCACGGTTATTATGATAACACGTTTGGATTCGATTGGCTGTGCTCTTGTTAAATGAATTGATTGTTATCGTGTATGTGTAAATGTATTGGTGTATTGCGTGATAGTTGAACCGTGTAGTTCAACGAGCTTGTTGTTCTTGGATTAGTTCATGATACTAAGTCCTGTTAATGTTCATAAAATAACATGTGATAACTGATTCTGAAATCTCTGGATTGCTTGAGTTATATATGATTGATGTTGATAAAACTGTTATATAATAAAACCTAGGGTTCATAAAATCCCGATCCTTATAACTGTTGATTCATCTTGATAGAAGTTGATTGTTAAGACGGTTAGCAATGAAAGGGATAGGTTATTTTGTGATATCATGTACTTAGCAGACTAACAGAAATTATGAACGGACTGAATGAAAATGATGATGGTTATATTGATTCGATGAAACAGTAAGAAACAGTTAGGGTTGCAGGCCAAGTTCTCCACGACGAAACATGTGATGTTTCATCACAAACCAGCCACGATGAAACATTGGAGTTTCGTCACGATTTGGCTTCGACGAAACATGGGTGTTACGTCACATTTGGGCTTCAACGAAACCTTGGTGTTTCATCACGTATAGTTGTGGTTAGAACAATTCTTATATGGTTTGATATTTTTGTCCTGTCTGTTTATGTTGTTAGCATGTGTCGTGGTTTTCTACATGAGACATTATAATAATGTAAATTGGTTTCGAGGGTCTTGACCCGACTTAGGTGGGTAGTCAATCCATCTGTTAGACGTTATCCTGATAACTGAGTAACTGATAAGCAATGTGAGATGATCTTGTGATAGATGCAACCGGTGTGTAATGAGTGACTTGTTTGATCATGTAACTGATGATTGATAGTAAAACTGATGTTGTCAGTAATCATTGTCGGAAACCTGAACTTGTAATTATAAACATGCATGAAATCTAAACGTTAACTATGTGATACGTGATTTGGATACGTGATTGTGAAACTGACTACTCTTGGTAACCACAGTAGGGTTTGGTTGACCATCTGGGAACGGGTAACATAACGTAACATACCGATCAAATCTAATGTGAGTTCACTGCTCTTTTTCCAAGCATGGGGAGGGACATCTAGTAAACGTTCCGGGGAGGAATGCTGGGTTATTGGGATGTTTGTTAATACTCGCATATCTGTCAATCAGGTCCCATCTACCAATTGTTTTCGGGGAGGCAACGGGATATTAGTTAATAGCTCTATTTAGGCTTGGCAACCTCACACCGCACCGGGGAGGTCGGGAGTGAACTAATGATCCCAGTCTTGACCATTGCTTTGATAGAGGCAATGGGGTTTGGGCAAAACAACTTTAAGCCATCAACGGTAAACGAGTTATTACAACATCAAATCATTGAATCGTCTTATACTCATATCTGGTAACTAAAACGTGTTAACAAAACTTTGAACTCACCAGCGTCGTCTGACACACTTGTCTGCATGCTTGCAGGTCTATAGGGTTATAGCATTGGGAACTTGCTATCTGGAAGGCTGGAGTGGTCATGGGTCGAGATACATGGAATCGCAATGCAAATCTAATGGTTTTTCGTACATGTGGTTTAGAAACACTTAACAAATGATTTATGCTTCCCTGTATACTATGAATGATATATAACGTTTTGTAATACTTTATGTTAATAAATGAAAGCTTTATTTAAATATATGTATGAGTTCAATGTGATTGGTGGCTAAGATCCTGGTACGTCACTCACCTGCGGTGTCTCCACAAGTGGTATTTTTTTGGGGTGTGACAGTTTGGTATCAGAGCCACTGGTTATAGTGAACTTAGTTTTAAAACGTTTTTTATAAAACCAGACTATAACCGAACAAGTTCTGAAATGCGACCATGACACTCAGCTCCAGACTGCAAGGTTCGTCTCTCGTTTACTCATTGCACTGCATAACTAGTGAACATTTACATATGAAATTGCATGGGATTGCACGTTTAGCGCAACAGTATGAATTCGTGTATTACTTGCCTGTGTTATGTGATTGATAGTGTGGTATTTCCCTAGACATTCATGATCCATGTTTTGCTATGTTCTTTGTTTGCTATTCGAGTTTGAGGAACCATTTGACATGAGTTAGGAGGAACTGAGATGAGCATGCAAATCGCAATATTATTGTGGGTGCACACATAATAATATTGTGGGGTGCATGCGAGTCCCAGTGAGGCTTAACAAGTGAAAAAGGGGTTCCGTTCCGTTATTTGGTTGATGTGAAACACAACAGTCTATAAGAGTCATAGTAGTGATTGACTCTTACTCAAACATGATCTTTTCATTTCCCTCTGAAAACTTTCAAATCTCGATGCTATCGAGTATTACCTGAACACCCACCTGAACGCCTAGCGAACTGTGTAGAAGGTTAGGTGCTTGTACGAACGCCCCCGGGTTGAATGTTGTAGCGTCGAATGATTGGTCAATACCTTCTCACTCCTTTTTCATTTGGTGGAACTCTGTGTATTGACGCCTTAGATTCTGTGAGTGCGATCGTTTCTGCAACACCCTAGCAACGTACTGTGTATTACCCGACCAACTTGCAAGATCGAGGGGCAAGAGGATGACCGTAGAATCTCACCGACTTCAGTGTTAGAACGGCCTTGGTTTCTGGCAACGAACATCAACAATTTGGCTCCAATTGAATCTTTAACTCTAGAAAACGACTCATGGGAGTCAACCCTTACGAATCAATCGGGGCATAAGTGATGACAACTGATTACAGTGTGGAATGAGTGACTACCAACACAGTGATTAGTGCTTTAGGACGTGGCACAGAATGTGAAGGAATGGACTTGGTTAGTGAAAGATCGAAGGGCTCAGTTTCAAGCAACGTCATTAGAGACAACAGTCATGGAAACATCAAGGTACTTATAATCGTAACCTACAGTATGGAAATGAGGGTGCCTACGACATGGATTGGCCATTGATAATTCAAGACGACACACAACCAAGGGGATGATGACAGTACTGGAAATCCTTGTAACAAAAACAACAACACTGGAAGTGGTATACGTGGTAGTACATTTTGGATCGGCGTTGGCGACGCCAGGCATTATAGCAACATGGTAGCTAGTAAGAGTAGCTAATCGCTTCATCTCTGTTCTGTTTAACCCTGATGCTTCTTGAAACCGAACCTGTTGTGGAAATTGGCTGATGATAAGTCAATTGAAGCCTCGTATGTTCTTCGGGATGCAAGCTCGACCTTGTGGGACAAGTGTACGACATCAACCTTCCTTCTGCTATCCTTGGTAGGCACGATGCAGTAGTTAGTGTGGATTGGTTACCTAGATATCGCGCGAATATACCCTGTGAGAAGAAAACTTTGTGTATCTCTCTTCCTAGTGAAGAATCGTCGTCTGACCTAAGGTGTCAGAGGGGAATAAGGGTTAGCATCATTTCAGCTATGAAGGTCCAGAAGTGTCTATGGAGGGATTACCCCGCTATGTTAGCATTCGTTACTGATGTTAGGGCTAAGGAGAAGAGGATCGAGGATCCACCAATTGATCGTGATTCCTTCGGTGTGCTACTTGAGGAACTATCAGGTTTACTTCCACAACCGTTAGGCAGAATCTCAGTTTGATGCCCTTGATTACTTGTACTCCCCATCGTTTTGCACCAGGAGAGTTGCAAGAACTGTCTAATCAACTACAGGAACTGTTGGGCATAAGTTTTGTTGGACCTAATTTTTCGCTTTGGGGAGCCCAATTATCGTTGGATATGTGTACTGATTATCGAGAACTCAGCAAGGTGACAATCAAGAACCGTTGCCTCGACCATGTATTGCCAACATGTCAACCAGTAGCGAGGATCAAGCTCTCATTCGAGGATTGGCTAACGAACGAACTGTCATTAGATGGAAGTCCAATGGGAGAATGCTTTTAGAACGGCATATCAAACGCAATGCGGCCAGTGCGACTTTGTACACCATGACCATTGAGATAATCAACACACCAGCAGCTTATGGACCACAAGAATCGACCGTGTTTATTGATGACGTTTTGAGTCATTTCCTGGAGGAAGGGACATCATGGATGACATCTGTATCTTATCTTAGAGCTCCTGAGGGAGGAGTCATTACGTGTGAAGTCTTGTTAAATGTAACATCTAGATTCGAGAGATGCATTTTGATCATGTAACCAACGAGGTGGGAATACGCGTGGAACGTGCTAGGATCCATTTTGTTAGAAACTGATTGACACCAAAGATTCCTTCGGGGGTACAACAATTTCTTGGTTCGGTGGATGCTGTTGTAGATTCATCACAGGATTTTCGAAGATCGCGCAGCTTAACTCCCTTAAGCACAGCAGGGTGCTGTGTTCGTGGGAGACAAAACAGGAGAACGTCTTTTCAGCTTTCGAATCTCAACTTTGCAATGCACTGAGCATCGTCTTTACCTAAGGGTACGGGTGATCTAGTAGTATACCATGATGCTCCGAATCAAAGTCCCAATTACACATCGATGCAACACGAGAAAGTGATGGCTTACGTAGTGGAATTATAAGAAGAGTTACACGAGACCCAACCTACGGTGGAACCCATGGTCTTTGGATCTGAGTTGGAGGCATTACTTGGACGGTACCAAATGCATTACCTAGACCGATCATAAGGGCCTCCCGTATACTGTTGTTTCGAGGGAGCTAAATCATGCAATGACATCGCTGGATGGAACTTTTGAATGATTGCGACTGTGGAACCTGAGCGTGCACGCGCTTTGCAGCTCACTATCGACTCTAACTTACCTGATCAGACTCGCTCTGTTCGAACTGGAAGAGGATTTTCAAGTTGAACCCATGCGGGGCATGGAGAAGCAACCTTTGGCAGGACGGACGATATTCGCTACCTCAAGGAACGAGTGTGGACCTCATTATATGGCAACTTTAGGAAACTTGTGTTGGGAAAATCACACCGATCTCGATATTCTAGTCGTCTGGGTTTTGTTAAGAGATATTAGGATCTATAGGATCTCGTACTGGTGATCGGGCATGAAGGCCCGCCTAGCTACGTATGTGAATGATGTTGACTTGTGGGAAAGTCAAGGTGGAGTATCAGCAACCAGAAACACCCATACGGAAATGAGAACAGACTGCCATGGATTCTGTCACTAGTCTACTTACAACTCGAAACGGAAACAGTATCACCTGGGTGATCGTTGATTGTCTCACGTTACCAGCACATTTTCTTTCAATTAAGGAAACTGACGAGTCTTCACAGCTGTAAATGTTCCTCTGAGAGAGGCAGCTTTTAGACACGAGGTGCCAGCTTCTGTTACCTTTTGATTTTGAGCCATACCTGATTTATGACCGGCAATACACAACACCCTTGGCCCACGTCTAGACATGAGCATTACTTATCACTGTAGGACAACTGGACGGAGCAACGAACCATCTTGACACACGAAGACATGCTGCGAGCATGTGCGTGATTGACTTTAGTAAACATTTGGAAGGACACTTATCTTTGGGCATACAGTCGTTACCGTTTTAGTATGCATACAGCTCTGTTTGAGGCATTGCATGGATGATAATGGCAACCTTCTTGTTGGACTGAGGTGGATGGCAACCTAATCACAGATCCAGGACTTGTACTCGAAACTCTCAGGAAGATTGCTTAGATCGGAAATTGTTTGACGGCAACGCGTGACTGTCAGGAAAGCTGATAAGCGTAGGAAACACTGGGAGTTCACTGTAGGTGAACGTAGCATAATCAAGAGTCTCACCCTGAGATGGTGCAATACACTATGGAAGACGTGGCGAGCTTAATTTACGATATGATGAATTATTCAGAATTCTGAAAAGAATCGGTCACGTGGCCTACACACTCGAGTTACCCGACGAATTGGGTAACGTACACAATGCCATCTATGATTTGAATCTAAGGCAGTGTTTGCCCGATGGAACCCTTGTGATACCCTTATTAGTGGATCAGGACGTCAAAGTTTGTTATCACAGTCGAATTTCGAATCATGAGAGTTCGTTAGAACTCAAGACGTGGACCGGAGTTCACGTGGGAGCGCAATAACCGGAGTAAGCTCTAGCATCCTCAGTTGTTCAAACGGTTGTATCAACTTCTGATATCATTGGCGAATTTCGGGACGAAACTCCCTTTCAAGTTGGGGATGATGTGGCATTTGGGGAAAATCCACAACCATCCTGATCTAACACCATGCTGTTTTGGATTGGTGCTGTTTTGGATTGCTAATCAAATTTCGGGATGAAATTTCTTTCAAGTTGGGGATGATGTGACAACTCGAGATTTCAAGGTCCTTTTCTACGAACCACTTGTTTTATAATCCTGTCTGAATTACAATTGGTCTATGTAATATTTTGTGCAATTGATTGACTAAGTATAGTTTAGTGTCACTGAATGTTTATGTGTAATGGAAACATTATATGTGCACATGGGCTTCGACGAAATTATAGTATAGGGGCGGCCCACTTACTCGACGAAACATGGACTTTCGTCACAAGACCCAAACTTGACGAAACATATGTTTCGCTAGAAAGACTTTCGCCGCATAGGGCCTTCGGCCTAGGTGGTTGAGGCCTAGAATAGTATGAGTATAATTCCCTGTGTATCAAGCGTAACCGCAAAAAATCACAACAGAAACCCTAAAGCTTCTCACCCTATTTCTCGTGCGACGGCGGCCTAAGGCATTACGAAGCCTTTCATATCGATTCGACTAAACACTCAGTATCACGGTTAGTATGATAACACGTTTGGATTCGATTGGTTGTGCTCTTGTTAAATGAATTGATTGTTATCGTGTATGTGTAAATGTATTGGTGTATTGCGTGATAGTTGAACCGTGTAGTTCAACGAGCTTGTTGTTCTTGGATTAGTTCATGATACTAAGTCCTGTTAATGTTCATAAAATAACATGTGATAACTGATTCTGAAATCTCTGGATTGCTTGAGTTATATATGATTGATGTTGATAAAACTGTTATATAATAAAACCTAGGGTTCATGAATCCCGATCCTTATAACTGTTGATTCATCTTGATAGAAGTTGATTGTTAAGACGGTTAGCAATGAAAGGGATAGGTTATTGTGTGATATCATGTACTTAGCAGACTAACAGAAATTATGAACGGACCGAATGAAAATGATGATGGTTATATTGATTCGATGAAACAGTAAGAAACAGTTAGGGTTGCAGGCCAAGTTCTCCACGACGAAACATGTGATGTTTCGTCACAAACCAACCACGATGAAACATTGGAGTTTCGTCACAATTTGGCTTCGACGAAACATGGGTGTTACGTCACATTTGGGCTTCAACGAAACCTTGGTGTTTCGTCACGTATAGTTGTGGTCAGAACAGTTCTTATATGTGTTGTTGTTAGCATCTGTCTATTTTTGTCCTGTCTGTTTATGTTGTTAGCATGTGTCGCATATCTATCAATCAAGTCCCATCTACCGATTATTGCCGGGGAGGCAACGGGATATTAGTTAATAGCGCTATTTAGGCTTGGCAACCTCACACCGCACCGGGGAGGTCGGGAGTGAACTAATGATCCCAGTCTTGACCATTGCTTTGATAGAGGCAATGGGGTTTGGGTAAAACAACTTTAAGCCATCAGCGGTAAACGAGTTATTACAACATCAAATCATTGAATCGTTTTATACTCATATCTGGTAACTAAAACGTGTTAACAAAACTTTGAACTCACCAGCGTCGTCTGACACACTTGTCTGCATGCTTGCAGGTCTATAGGGTTATAGCATTGGGAACTTGCTGTCTGGAAGGCTGGAGTGGTCATGGGTCGAGATACATGGAATCGCAATGCAAATCTAATGGTTTTTCGTACATGTGGTTTAGAAACACTTAACAAATGATTTATGCTTCTGCTGTATACAATGAATGATATATAACGTTTTGTAATACTTTATGTTAATAAATGAAAGCTTTATTTAAATATATGTATGAGTTCAATGTGATTGGTGGCTAAGATCCTGGTACGTCACTCACCTGCGGTGTCTCCGCAAGTGGTATTTTTGGGGGTGTGACAGTATTACTTAGTTTCTGGCTCGTTCTGTGTCGCAACACACTGTCTGTCTATGTACTGAACTCCGTCAGCATATTCCTGATTTATCCGATAACTGTGCTAACTGTACTTAATGCATCATTTGAGGCAATATAGCTTTCATGCAATATTGGTATGACATATGACAATGTATGATGCACATGTTTGTGTATGGCAGTAATCAGAATGCAATAAATTGTAATTTCAGCACAGTCATTAAGCACTAATCAAGATTAATTAATTGTACGGATACCTGGATTTTTGACAGTTGTCACAGTGGCAAAGTGACCAAACCTCAAGGACCATTTTGGCAGTTTACTCTAGATAATATATTACTTGTAATTAGTTTATCTTACTTCTTTAAAACGAATAACAACTGTTTATTTTATTTGCAGTTAAATATTACGTTGTTGATGTCGGATACCCAAATACTAAAGGGTATCTTGCTCCATAAGGTACGAACATTCGTTATCATATACCGGATTTTCGACATGCACAAACTAGTGCTATGCGTGTTCCTCGCGGAGCAAAAGAGACATTTAACTATTACCACTCATCATTGCGAAATATCATTGAACGAACTTTTATAGTGTGGAAAGCTAGGTGGGTGTTCTTGAGCGATATGCATGTTAATTTCACGTACGACCAACAAATGAGTATTGTGATAGCATCGATGGTGATCCATAACTTTATTAGAAAGGCCGGTGGGTTTGATAAAGCATTTGATAGGGCACAACAAGAATCTTACAGTCCTAGAGGAGGTGGTACTAGTGATGAAGTTCACGAAGAAGTTCAGGCTACACGTTGTATGAATGATGATGATGATGATATGCATATGACAGCGATCTGATATATCATTGCGGAAGATATAATGACATTGCGGAGATGAACATGACATCATTTCAATTGTAGGGATGAATGTACTATGACAATTATGGTGGTATTATTGTGCCTTTCGTTTATTTTTTATTATTTTTTTTTTTTTTGAAAAAGACATTATCTATTTTGTAAGTTTTTTTTTGACATTATCTATTTTGTAAGTTTTTTTTTTCTTAAATTATATTTTATTAGGAAGGGAAGAGAAACAAAAAAGCTAAGTCAAACACTTTTTAAAAAACAACTTATTGACTTATAAAAGAATCTCTTTTAGCCATTTTACATGAATAAGTTAAGTCAAACACTTTTTTAAAAAACAACTTTGTGTCTTTTGGTGTTTTTTTTTTTGAAAAGACATTTATTTTGTAAGTTCTTTTCTTAAATTATATTTTATTAGGAAGGGAAGAAAAATAAAAAAGATAAGCCAAACATTTTTTTAAAACAACTTATTGACTTATAAAAAAATGTCACTTTTAGTCATTTTACATGAATAATATAATCCAAACATTTTTTTTTAAACTTCTTTTCAAAAAGTCATAAGTCAATAATTTCTTTTAACAAAAAGTTTTTTTTTTTTAGTTAAATAAGCTTAAGAAAACACCTCCTAAATCAAACAATGAATGTGTAAATGTAATTGATGTTGCAATACAATCAAACAAATAAAGGTACAAAAACCATAACTATAATCGTGGTGTCGGTTATTGGATAACAATAACCGATCTGTTATGGTTATTCGGTTTTGATGGTAATAGCAGGTCAGTTATGAGTGGTTAACCGTGTATTTAGCTTAGCTAAAAATAATTTAATTTTTTATAATGGAATAAATTGTTATTGCATATTTGTGTATATTAGTATATTACATAGTATTAAATAATAGATATAATCTATAATATTAATACCAATTATTATCGAATATTCAAATAAAGTGATATGATACATTCCATAAATTCAAATAAACATTCAACCAAAAAATGATATGAAAACCCTAAAAATCTTCAATCAAAAACATCAAATATTAAAAATACGGTGAAAAGTCCTAAATCCTACAAAGATTTATTACATGTCGGTTCGGTTCGGTTATTGTGGGTATAGAAAAAATGATAACCATAACCGACCCGCTACTTTCGGTTTTCAAAAAAACCATTAACCGACCCACCGGTTTTTTATTTGGTTCGGTTTTGTCGGTTAATTCGGTTATAGTTCGGTTTTTTGCACACCCCTACTTTTAAGTTAACTTACTCGTAAGGTGTTAATCAAAGTTTGTGATTAATTCTACGCATTAATAAATTTAATCCATGATACATATAGCGATATATGTGTGTGTGAGATTCCATTTAAGGTATTGAGTAAATTGTCATTTTAGTCCTTGAGGTTTGGTTTAAATTGCCATTTTAGTCTAAATAGTTTTTTTCTACTCTGGGTCCCTGACTTTTCCATGTTCTTGCCATTTTGATCACATTGCCTAACTTAGTCTAAAAATCTGGTTATAACCAGGGGTATTTTTGGCATAACTGTTGTGTAGTGATAACCAGGGATAGTTTACAACACAATTTATAAACCTCATAATAATTTAATGCCAAAAATAGCCTTGATTATAACCTGGTTTTTAAACTAAGTTAGGCAATGTGATCAAAATGGCTAGAAAAAGGAAAAGTCATGGACCCAGAGGAGAAAAAAAACTATTTAGACTAAAATGGCAATTTGGACAAACACTCAGGGACTAAAATGACAATTTACTCTAAGGTATTACTTCACTCACAGTTTCGAACTTGCAACTTCAACTGTAATCCTAAGATTCACATACAACAATAAGAGTTTCACAACAACAACCTTATTGATTTTATTAGCAACTAGCTATTAAATAATAAGGCAACTTAGCATTGTCACTAATAACTCATGGGTCAGGGTCACATATTAAATGGGTAGTTCCACAACGTGTGACACTGTGGATGTCGTTCATTAGTTTGTATCCAGTTCTTAACAAGTATTACTCTTCACAACTGACCGCATATAAACAACTTTTCTAGTGGTGAACTAATCATTCAAATCATAATCATAACTACTCCCTAGTGATTATAACATAAAATGGAGAGACCACATCTAGCGTACATTTTCTGTGAACTTACTTACAAGATTGGAATGCACGGCCCCGTATAAATTTGACTTAACAAAAGAAAATTCCATGATATATGTGGCTTTCATGACTTTGAAATAGAAATTTAAAAATTAAAACTCTACCGGCCATCTCTAGTGTAATAACCGCGTTTATATAAAGACGTATAAACTCGGAATTAGGGATGAGCATTCGGTACCGGTTACTGGTACCGAACCGTACCAGCTATATTCGGTATCGATACCCATTTCCCCCTTTTTCGTTACCGGTACTAATTTTTCTCGTATTTCGGTACTAAACAGGTACCATGGTCATCCCTACTCGAAATGCGTGCAAATATACACACACAAGTTCTATACCAAAATTTGTCTCATATTTAATAAAGAATATAGGTGTTTAAAAATTCAAATATATGAACACACCACTAAAATAAACTTCAAATATTATGTATTTACATTAAGGTTCATCTAAAACAAATCAATACAAGAAGTTTAGCCAATAATTAGCTACAAACACTTGGTGGATTGACCACGTTGTGGTTCCAATGAACCGACCAAAGCCTAAGTGTGGTCCTAAAGATTACAACTTCTCGAATCTACGATTAGTCAATCTCGGGGATGATAGAACGAAGTAGAGAAGGGAAAGAACCTTAAAAAGATCTTCCTTATAGGGCCGAAATCTACATGCTCGTGCCACGGTCTGTTGTCCCTTCTCGTACTTGTACTTTTTCTCGGAGTTGGTCGACACCGGCGTGGCTACACTAGGACTGTTATTTAGTTGAGTCGAGCCAAGCCATGTTGGGCTCAAGCTCGAACATAAAAGAGTCAGCTCAGCCTGGCTCATTTATTTTCGAGTAAATTGTATTTTACGTCCTTTAACTTTGAGCCAAATTGCAGGCGATGTCCTGTAATTACGGAATTACACTAGATGTCCTTTATGTTACTGTTTCTCATCGGGCGGTGTCCTTTTGTCCTAACCTAGTTAAATTTTTCCGCTAACTCTTAACACGTGCCACTCATGAGGGCATAATGGTCATTTTCACTTATTACTAAAACAAAATTAAATAAAATAATATATATTAAACAAAAAATAAGTGAAAACGACCATTATGCCTTCACGTAAGTTGCAGAAGTTAAGAGTTAATAGAAAAAGTTAACTAGGTTAGGTTAAAAGGATACCGTCTTATGAGAAACATTAACATAAAGGACATCTATTGTAATTTCGGCAGTTAAAGGACAACACCTACAATTTAGCTCAAACTTAAAAGACGTAAAATGCAATTTACTATTTATTCTGTAAGATGAAAAGTCGAGCTCGAGCTCGGCTCGTAAACTTGATCCAACTAATGTTTTTTTTTTTTATAATTTTTTTAGAACTAGTTTTTTGCGAGCCGCGCGTTGCGGCGGCGCACGGCGGGACGAACGTGTAGTAAAACACCGAGTGTAAAACACAATGTGTTACACACGATTTGTTCAAGTGTTAGGTGATGCGTTAAGCATACGAAAACGCGTGTTTCGACATATTTGATTGAACTCAATGTAACCTATATAAGTATTGCGATTGGATCATAACGTAAAGTAAATTGAATTTATCTCATACAATCATAACTTATTCTATAGGATTAATTAAAGCTTTGAAACAAAAGAAAGAAAAAAAAGAAACGGCAATTTGACTCCACTCTGTTCGGAAAAAATTTTATGAAAACGTACGTAAAATAAGTAAGAAAACATATTATATTAAAAAAACTATATCCAAATGTAAACCAACTCGAATTGATATAGACGCATACGTAAAAATATGCACGTAAAAATGATTTTTTAAACGAAAATGTGTTATATTTAACATAACTCGTCTCCAGAAAAAGTTTATGTCGAAACGTAGACACCCTTAAATGTATACGAATACGTACATAAAAATATGCACGGAAAATTAGCTTTTTAAGTAAAAAAATGATATGGGTAAACAAAAGAAATTAACGAACGAATGTTGTCGAAGGAAATTTAAATTAGTAAAAAGCTAGGGACTAAAAATGTCAATTATTAAAGTATGAAAATAGTAAAGTTAGATAACAGACTAAAATTGATTACTCCAAAGTCCAAAAATGGAGGGGCCGTAGCAAAGTTGAAGGGGTTGAAATGCAATATTGTAAAAGTTTAGGGGGAGACAAAGCCAGTGGGAAAATCCACCGACTTTGTCAATTTTTAAATATATTATAATAATATATATAGTTTTTAATACTTTTATTATTTTAATATTTATATTTGTATATATATGTTTATGGGATATTTATAATTACCATCATATTTTTTACTTCACGTGTCGTGAACCTTTTTTGTGTTCGTATATAGAAACCAATGCTACCAATTTTAGACCTAGGCTGTTTTCTTTCCCAATATTAATAATTTATTGTTAAAACCATGTGCTATGAACCAGCATATCTTTGGTGGATTTGTAATCTGAATACCATAAGAACCACACCACAACCACATCGTTTAATCTTTCTCTCTCTATACACCCTTAGCAGCCGATTGAATCCACAACCAGACAATGTTTAGTACCCAAAACTAGTAACCATCTGAAAAAAAAAAACTATTAATTTCACATTAATTTCAAAACCATACCACCAGAATTATTACTCTCCATCTCTACTCCAAAACCTCCACCGGCTCCAATCGCAACCACCACAGCACCACCACATCACCGTCTCCGTCACTCTTGCTCTGACTCCCTCTCCCCCACCCCTCTATCTCTCCCCGTTTGTCTCTTTGAAACCACCGGCGACTCCCAACGGCCTCCGGAACCGCCGCTGCCTCAGCAAGAACTGACCATATGATGGCGGAGGTCCAAAGTCAGTCTTTCAACCCATCTAGATCCGGTTGCATTCCGGTAACCGGTGACAAGGACAGTTCCGGTCACATGCAGTGACAGATCTAGGGTTCCGGGATGGAATCTGCTCACCTCTTTTCGACTTAACTTTTCTTTCTTAATAAATCGACGCGTAGGGGGGCTAGGTTTACCGCCGCCGGAGTTCCTCTTTCTTTTACTGTTTGCAACATGATGGTGAAAAAAAAAAGCTGAAACAAAGGGCAAATTGTAATTTATGATGTTCTGTAGCTAAGGCTACCACAACAGTCCAGTCGTATCAGGGATTGTGTTAGCATTGGTGTAGTGGGTCTAACGGTTGCAACGCATTCCGGCAGGGGCGGTCTGGTGGACCGTTGTATGTACCTGTGTTTCTATGTTTGTTCCTTAATTGAAAAGCTACTAAAATTGACGGAATAGCAATATTGTATTTTTTTCATAAAGGGCACTTTCGTAATTGTCATAGGCAGCCTAATGCATAGTTACCTAAATTGCTAGGGTTACCACGATCCACGTATTGGATCGCGGTGTACCCAATCGCAAATCGTAAACGATCCGGAACGTCATGGTCCGGCGATCCGAGTTGAATCGGTACGGTGTTCCAGATTGATAAGGTCCGGCGCTCCGATTTGTTAAGGTTCGGCGCTCCGATTTGTTATGGTACGGCGAATTTGTTACTAAATGGAGTGTAAGGTCGCCGGATTTGGAGTGTAAAGGCTTGACTGCTGCAAGAAAAGTGATGAAGAAGAAGACCTAATCTATGAACTACGGAAGGAAAAGTTATTTATAAAACCTAATTTTAGTCTATGTTGTAATATGGGCCTTTCTTAAAACTAACTGCACAGCCCACTAATTGCCTAAGACACAAATAAGTAAAGAGAAATTATGGAATAGTAAATAAGTAAAAGAGAAATTATGAAGTCTAAAAGCTATAATAATTAATATGGAAATTTATATTTTATCTAATTTTATGATGGAAATTTATATATTTATTTATTTATGATGGAAATTTATATTTTTATCTAATTTTGATTATAATATTTTATATGTTAAGTAATGATTTTGGTATATTGAACCATATTTCATGGTACACCGTACCGGTTCGTACCGAAATGAACCTACCCCCTTCGTACCGAATACACCTAATCTAGCGAATCGCGTACCCGGTCCGCGTACCCGTACCGGAGCGTACTGCGATTTAGGTAACTATGGCCTAATGAAAAGCCACCGACTTTGTCCTTTAACATTATGTATAATATATTGATAACATGAAAAACAAAACAAAAAGTAACAGACACATATGTATTATTTTTGTCTTTTTCTAATATTTTAAAGATTGAAGGCATATGAATAATATTATTATATCCATTATTTTGTTTTAATTTTAATATTTTTACATGTTATTGATTAATGATTAATTAAACTTAAAATGTTAAGAATCTGTTTCTATATTTATATTTCAAACCGCTCATGAGTCGAGCCAGGCCTAGCTCGGGCTTGGGATTGGCTCGTTTACTAATTGTGTCAATTTCAAGCCGAGCTTTTTTAGATCTTTTTTTGAGCAGCCGCGAGTTTTTGAACCCCCTAGCCTATGCACATGCATGGGTGTGGCCATACAAATTTGGTCAGCACAATCCGCTCACGCAAGGGCATGGTCGTACATTTCTTCTCGGCGTGGTCGTCCATCACGAAATAGCCAAATGCTTCTGTAACATCACAAATAAGGATATCAAGGACCAAAATATGTGAGAATTGATTCAAAGCCGTCAAATATTGGGGTTAAAATGCTTAATATAATGTGTATTCTATGGCACATCAGGGAATCTCGTGAACCCTTAGGAGCACCTCCAACAGGAGGTGCAGATATTGTACAGAAGCGAGGTGGCGGCCAAGTGGAGGAGAGGGATATTCGTCTGAATTTTCAGAAAACAAGCAGATTAGTTTTATGAGGGGGGAAGAGACGAGAGAGGAGAGAGAGGGTGGTGTGTTGGCCGCCCGTCTCCATCCAACGATAAGAAGCCTCATTGCCAAAGTTGGCTCTGATCAAATTCTAACAAAAATGGACAGGCAGTATTAACAAAAACTCGGTTAGGGTCAAAACGATATCTGATCAAAATAGGCTCAGGTTGAAATGAGCCGTTTTAGAAAACAAAATTATTGAAATGGGTCGATTTGCTATATTTTTTTACGATGACTAGTGGTGACAGTGATAACTGCTTAGGTGGCATCGCGGTTGTGACAATGGAGTTGACAATGATGGCGGCGGCGTTGGTTGTATCATTGTTGCCAACGATGATGATGGTGTCGCGGCCGCGACAGTTGTGGCGGTGATGGCGATAGGAGTGGATGTGGCGAGTATCGACTTATATTATTGACCCCGCCTTGGTACTTTCTTCATTCTAGTATAGCAAAAGGGTGGAGTTCTTAACTTCTTATAAATCCATCCAGAGTGTCGGGTTCACTTATGCTATGGTATGGATTGTCAAACCGGAAGTTTTTGCATACTCAAACTGTACCGTTTTAATAATTTTATGTGTTAAACTTTGAAAGTTGAAACATCCAACTGGAAAATCAGACCAACAGAATTTCTAGCCGAATCGGAGACTTCCAACCCGTTTCTTTTTAACTATTCTTGTGATTAATTTTACATGTTTCAGTACACAAAACACAAATTGGAAACTAAAAAAAATATGCAGCTTTGGCATATTTCAATAATAAATCTTGTAGGGAGACAAAAGATTCAAGCTTGAAATACAAGTAAATGAAGAAAAGAGTACTAGAATTGAAGACCATGTTCTCGAGCTGAATCAGCAAGCGCCTGAATTCGTCCATGATAAGGATAACCACCTCGATCAAAGGCCACAGCCGTGATCCCTTTCTCTATGCACGACTTTGCAATCGCTTCCCCTATTTTCTTAGCTACATCCTAACACCAAAAACTCACATTACTGTTGTCACACACCCAGACAATTATATATGCAAGCCTAATCCAGTGATAAATGTAACAAGATGATACAATGTTATACGTTTCCATACACCTATTACTAATATTGCAAGTTCATCTTCTCCGCAAATTGGTAAAATGTAACATGAACACTGCATATGTTTGCAATATCGCGTATGGGAATTTTTTTAGAAAAGCTACTTACAATTGTGGGACCAGAGCTGAAATCAAACTCCTCAGAGAGCGGTTTCTGCATTGTAGAAGCAGATGCAAGAGTATGCATTTTTGTATCATCAATCACTTGGACGTACAGATGCTTGTTGGATCGAAAGACGCACATTCTTGGTCTTTCGGGTGTCCCCTCCACCTAAAATATAAGAATGACAGAACTTTATATAATATACCAAATAAATTACAGAAGCTACTGCACAATGACTGATTAGAACTTAGTTTTAAAATAACATGATGCGGTGATAAGATCGCATCCAAGGCCGGCCCAAGCCCAAGTATTTTAAGGCTTGGGCTTTAGGCCTCCAAATCAATAGGGCCTCCAACTTAAAAAAGTATATATATATATATATATGATATTTTGGTTGGGCTGATCTTATCTTTATACATACAAAAAAAAAAAAAAAAGTTAAGTTAACTTCGCGAACAATAAACCTTTTAGTTTATTTTGCCGGTCCGAAGCCCGGGTAAAAGAGGGTTTTTTCTCAAATAGTGTTTTTTTTTTTGGAAAAAGGCCTCGAGTTTTTGAATTTGCTTTAGGCCACCAAAATGGTTGAGCCGGCCCTGATCACATTGCGTAATGCGATTCCAGACCAAGTTTTTCATATTTGATTGAACAAATCTGACCATCATTTGAGCAATGTGTTTGAGTACTAGAGCAAATTAGACATCGATTGAACAAAACTAACTAGAGATGATGAAAATCTCTTATATTTTAATGTATAAAAGTTAACTAGTTCAACCATAACCTATAATTCCATTTAGCATTTTTAATAACCAACACCTCGCATACGTGATGCGCACTTCACGCATTGCGCATCGGCTTTTGGTATCAAAAAGCATCGAATCGCCACTCGCTTTTAAAACCAAGGATTAGATCAAGCCAGGTGAATAGTAAATTATATTCTATAACTGAAATTCTCCATTATTACTCATCCTGTAAAAGAAAGCCACTAAAACTATGGTATGCTGGTTTTCAAATGTGTCAACTAACATTCTGAAACACCTTTAACTGTTAACAGGATACATTTTCTTTTTTGAGTAAACTGCCAAAATGGTCCAGGTTTGGTCACTTTTACCACTTTAGTTCAAAACTCAAACCTTTTGAATCTGGGCCCGATGGTTTCAATTTTGTTGCCATTTGTATCCAAAATCAAAATCTTGTCAGATTTTTCAGTTAACATCCAGTTTTTTTTTTTTTTTTTGTCTTTTCTCTACCTTTAATGTTGGGCAAAATGGTCTTTTTTTAACGTTTTATTATAAGAAATTAAAAAAATATCACCATTTTGCCCTTTGTTAAAAGGGAGGAAAAAGACAAAAAAAAAAACTGGATGTTAAACTGAAAAATCTGACCAGATTTTGCTTTTGGCTGAAAATGGCAACAAAACTGAAAACACAGGACCAGATTCAAAAGGTTTGAGTTTTGGACAAAAGTGACAAAAGTGACCAAACCTCCTCATCAACCATTTTGGCAGTTTACTCTTTTTTTTTTTCATCTGTGTTTATCATTTTTGGAAAAAAACATTGTGCAAATACAGAGGTTACAGCATAAAATTGACAAAAAATAATAAGAAGATTGAACAAATTCATACAAATTTCTTGTAAACGGAATTATTTGGGGAAAAATGGTACAGGTGTGTATAAAATGAAGAGAACTAACTAGGGTTAGAAAAACGAAAAATGTCACCTTCTTACGAATACGAGCATGACGAGCTTTTCTGTTATCTTGACGAGTTCTGGCGGAGGCTTGTACAACTAGAGAAGTTGTTGGAGACGATGATGAAATCAATGGTGGTTTAATCAGAAGCTTCTGGTGGTGATGAAGATTCGAATAGGAGCATGCGCTCTGTAGAAATGAGAGCGAAACCGATGACATTGTTGCCTGCCTGTCCAACACTCAACAGAAGAAGAAGAAGATAACATTTTATTGAACAGATAAGATAGTCTTCTTTTTAGTTTTTACACAAAAGATCCCTCTACTTTACTGTTTCTAAAAAAACTGGAGTCTTTTCATGTCAGGCAGGTACTACTACTCTCTAGGGGTGAGCAGAAAACCGAAATAACCAAAAAAACCGAACCGAAATAAAAACCGACTGTTCAGTTTTCGGATCTTTAATAACCGAAAATTTCGGTTCGCTTTTTGGATAACCACTTTCAATAATTAAAAAACCAAACTGATAAGTAATAGTAGGCCTAGTTAGGCTGTTCATGAGCCGAGCCGAGCCGAGCCAGGGTAAGCTCGGGCTCGGCTCGATTATAAACCAAGCTGGCTCGGCTCGGCTCGGATTTGAAACCGAGCTGAAAATCTAAGCTCGGGCTCGACTTGGTTTTAAACCGAGTTGGCTCTGCTCGGCTTGGTTTGGCTCGATTTTAAAAAGAAAAATATAATATATAGCTCTCAAAATTCAGTAGCCTAAAATATTATTCAATACTTCAAAAAAAAAATTCAAAATAAGTTTATCCTAATACATTACAAGCCAAAATCATGTTCAACAACGAAAAACAAGTTTTAAATTTCAATGAAATACAATATTAGTTCATTAGCAAGGTAATTAAAATTCAAATATGCCATGGATATCAAACTACAAGCCTAAATACATATAAATAATAACAAGTTTTTTGTAATATATTATAATGTATATAAAAATAAATATATTTAAGAAAATAATCCGAACTAAGCCAAGCTGAGCTACCAAGCGAGCCAAACTGAGCCAATTCGGCTCATTACTAGACGAGCCGAGCCGAGCTGGCTCACTTTCCAACCGAGCCGAGCTGGCTCGGCTCACTTTCAAACCGAGTCATATCGAGCGAGCTTTTTCCGAGCTAAATCCGAGCGAGTTGCGAGCTTTTTGAACAGCCCTAGGCCTAGTCCATATATTTTTGTGTTTATGTTTAAGTTGTTTAAGTGTTTAGGGTAAAGTTCTTGTAACAAATAATCTTAACATACTAAACATACAAATTGAAGGAAAACTCAAAAAGACAAGGTGGCATTTTTGTAATTATCAATAACTATCAAAGTTACTCTACTAATATACCTAAAAAAACCTAACCACCCCCCACCCCCCAAAAACCTAAAAAAAACCTAACCCCCCCCCCCCCCCCCCCGCACCCCCCACCCCCCAAAAACCTAACCCCCCCCCCCCCCCCCCCCCACCCAAGCTAAAATGCTAAAAACTAAACCCCCAAAAAACCTAAAAAAATCTAAAAAAATAAACCCCCAAAAAACCTAAAAAAATCTAAAAAAATAAAAAAAAAACACACAAATTATTTTATTTTATTTTTTTTAACATTTTTTATTAAAAAATCGCTACTTTTAGTAGCAGCAAAAAAAAAAAAAATTTTTTTTTTTTTTTTTTTTTTGCTAACGAAATGTAGCGATTTTTTAATAAAAAATGTTAAATTTTTTTTTTTTTGTTTTTTTAGGTATTTTTGGTTGTAACTTTGATAGTTGGTGGTAATTACAAAAATGCCACCTTGTCTTTTTGGGTTTTCCTTCAATTTGTATGTTTAGTATGTTAAATTATTTGTATTTGATCTTTTGCCTAAGTGTTTAACCTATGCTAGTATTTAATATAAAAATTAAATGATATTTAAAGTATGATAAAAGAAAATGTCTTGATAAAAACTTTGAAGAAACATAAAAATAGATTAGAAGGTTAGATTTATGTGAAGAATATTAGTTAAAAAGGTTAAATATAATAATTTAAATGTAAACATATAAGAAAGATTCTTAAATTTTAAATTATACTTTTTATTTTTTGAGTCTTACATAATTTTGTTCCAAAAACCGAAATAACCGAAAAATCGAATCACACCGGTGTAAAAACCGAAACCAAACGGTTTTAGAAAACCCCGAATTGTGCACACCACTACTAATCCCACATCAACACATTTCATTTTCTTTACATCATTGGTGATATTTGAGGAATGGGAATTCCTTGGCTCAGTATCTCTCCCGAGGAGAGAACAAAATAATGTGAGATTTGCCCAAAGTGTTACACATGTTTTTTTGTGTGAGGGTCTTGTTCAAGAAGTTCGCGGCTCGGCTCGGCTTGTAGCTCGCTCAAAAAACCATGCTACAAGAGCTCGATTTGAAATAACTTGGCCGAGCCGGCTCATTTGTAACCGAGCCAAGCTCAGCTCAGCTCATGATCCGACCCATTAAACTTCAATCTCGAGTCGAGCTGCCTCGTAACTCGTTTAGTTACAAGGTCAAGCTCACCCTGGCTCGACTTATCCTATTTGTATCAAAGTATAAAGTATTGATAATCGTGTAATACAAACTTGGCTCAATTGTAACTTGTTTATCTAAACGACTTGCAATAAAAATGTAAACGAGTTGTAGTAAAGAAGTAAACTGGATTAAAGTTATAACATTTTTGTTCTAATTTTCAATATATTTACGAGTAAATGATTTGTTTATTAAACACAGGCCAAATATTTGAAGGTCGCAATGTCGTGGCCTGTGCTTGAACGCCTGGGTTACTGGCTAGTTTTGGACTTTATCGGGGGACGGAGTCAATGTCAATGAAGAGGTGTACGTGCCTAGTCGTGCAAACGACAAACGCACCACTGGTCAAGAGCTGGCGCCGCTCTCCTGATGAGTCCAAGACAAGACGAAACCAGTGACCCACACAAAAGGCGGGAAGAATTGGCTTGTCCCCGGAGACTTGTGGACGCCACACGGGGGTCGAAAACTAAACCGGTGACACCAAGCATGCTTTAGTTGCAAACTTGCAATGTGTGACTGGAATTACAAACACTACACAAAAATGTACATTTCCACATGCATTTGCAAACTTGACATATTTCTTGGATGTAAAACCAATACAAATATTATTTCATTAAAATCATCAAACAATATACATCGACTCGAAACTCGAGCTTGATATTTGAACAATACCCAAACAATGGTATGTAACATACATTTTCCAACGCCTGCAAACCTGTAACACGAGTCTTCAAAATTCTCAGCTAACCGCTACAATTTAAATACAATCAATCAATCTTCAACTCAATCGGTTTGCAGCAGGTTGAAACAAACAAAATGCTATTAACAATTTATGCTTCTATCGGTTTGATTCATAAACTTTGGTTCTTGACAAACGGGTGCATCAATAGTTGAGCAGCAGTCGGTCGATCATTCTGATTAACTTGTAAACACTTAAGAATGAAATCCCGGGCCTCTAAAGATAATGTTTCCGGAATAGGAGGGAGTTCACCCCTGCCAATTCTGAACAGTGCTTGCATCTGTTAAACCAAATCATCATTAGCAACAACATAACCTCTTTACATATGTAAGAAAAAATTACGGAAATACCCCTTCCAACCCACCCTTGCGACCTCTACTTAACACAAGGTAAGAAAAAAATTAAGGAAATACCCCTTCCAAGTGTGAGTATGGAATTTTTCTTGTTAACATCTCCAACACAGTGCATCCAAGGCTCCATATATCAGCTGAAAGTCCATACCCGTTACTCTTTCGATTAACAACCTGATGGCAATAATAAATTGTCAAGGCAATAATATTACGATTATCCAACATAATCCCTTCTGATAAAATAAAACTGGGATATTAAAAAAAAGAGGGGGAGGGGAACCTCGGGTGCCATCCAATACGGAGTTCCTTTGCAAGATTTGATGTCATTCAATTTGGTTGCCTGTGATCATAATATTAAATAATTAATAATCAATCAGTTGGACAAATGAGGAAAAAAAATGTGCCTTATTACCTTTGCAAGCCCGAAATCTGCAAGCTTCACAGAACCGCTTGCATCGACCAGTATATTTGCACATTTAATATCCCTAGATGATGAATATGAAACGCACAAATGAGGATAAAGATCAAAATGGTTAAACAATAAAATTAGGGTAAATAGCATTTTACATCCTTTAAGTTTGCGCAAAATTGCAGGCACTGTAAATGAAATTACACTGGATGTCCTTTATGTTACAGGTCTCATCAGGCGGTGTCCTTTTGCCTTAACCCAGTTAATATTTTTCTGTTAACTCTTAACACATGCCACTCACATGAGAGCATAATAGTCATTTTCACTTAAGAAAAATTTACCCGTGAAACTTCAAGAGGAAGATATATTTAAGTGAAAATGACCATTAGACCCTCATGTGAGTGGCACATGTTAAGAGTTAACATCAAAACTTAAGGCAAAAGGACATCACATGATGAGAAACTGTAAAACATAAAGGGCATCCAATGTAGTTTTGTTAGTTAAAGGACAACGCCTGCAATTTTGCTCAAACTTAAAAGACGTAAAATGCAATTTACCCATAGAATTATGACGATTGCTAAGTGTAAATTATTGTACTTTAACCGCGTATCGTCAACCACCTTGAGGTGTTTATGTTCAAAGTACAATACTTTATGAAATGCAACAACTTTTACCTATGGACCACATTACGCTCGTGTAAGTAATTTAATCCACCTAAAATCTGCCTGGTGTATGCAGATACCTGGGAATCTCCGAGACAATACTTATGATAGAGATTTGCTAGTGAACCTTTTGTTATGAGCTCGAGGAAAATGTATAGTTTGCCATCACCCTGAAACACCATTTCATTTCATAAACAAGAAAAGCTAAAGTGTATCATAGAAAAAGATAATGAGCAGCTGGAAACTTGCTTTACTCAAAAGATATGAGTCAAAATGCATACTGTATCAGTCCCAAGATACCGAACTATGTTCTCGTGTTGGAATTGGCTTAATAAAGAAATCTCCTAAAACAGTAAAGAAAAAAACAAGAATACATTAGTATGCAGAAAATAAAGAATGAAAACAGTTAGGTGCGTACATCTAACTAGAAGGAAAGAAACAGTTAACAAAACACCTGTTCAAGCTGAACGATACACGGGTTTCCTTGGCTTCCTTCATCAAGCAGAGAAACCTCCTTAACAGCAAAGAAAACCCCATTTCTGCAAACAAAAATCTATATTATATGAAATAAACTATTTTTGGATGAAAAAAAATGATTATTGTGTGTCAATTTTCAAAAGGACTGTTATTGATCTTCTGGGCATGCTGTAGAGCAATTGAAGCATGAAAATAGGTCACTTTATGCAGTATAAAAACAAACGGGTCAACCCAGGTCAACAGTTGACCTGAACACAACCGCTTAGCTAAAGTGTGTTCATTGTTCAACCCTACCCTAAACTACCTGAACCTGTTTAGAATAAACCAAAAATGTGAATTTTGTGTTTTGTTCATGTCTTGTTACAAATTCACACCCCTGTTCCCAGCAGAGCTTCAAAGAAGTTAGACAACAATTACAGAGAAAATACAAAAATCAGTAAAAGAGTATATTAATGCTGATGACAGACAAGTATAATTGCAATGAAATATCGAACTACATACTCGGTATAGCCTTCATAAACCGTTCCATACGACCCCCTTCCAAGAAAATCCCCTTTCTGCCAGTTTGCAAAAGTGCACTTCAAAGGTCCATTCGGCGAAAGAGAATACTCCACTTCAGTTGCCGCATTCGATGACAACTCGTCTTCATATTCATCATCCTCAACAACAACAACAACTTCATCACCAACCACTACATCAGTATCTTCACTCAAACCCCCATCCGCAACAACCGGTAACATAACCGCAGGTGGAGCCAGTAACGGCGGCCGTACACCTTTAATCCCACTTTCACGACCTTTACACATTCCAGCATCCAAACACACACCATTTCTCAATTCAGAACACTCAATTACACACTTAACCTGATCATCACTGTTCTCAATTTCATTTATCCCCGAAACCCTAACTTCTTCTTCTGCTTCAGTTGACCTAAAACGCTCTAACTGATGCTCCACATCATCATTAACCCTAAGTTTACTTACAAAACTCTCTGAAAAGTTATAATCATGACCTGAAGGAGATGAAGCTTTGTGAGCTTCCCAATCAGCAGTGGGAATTGCAAAAGCTTCGGGGCCTGAAAGCCCTAGAGAGCGGCAAATGAGGTCAAATTCTCCGTCAACTCCTTCCATTCGAAAACTAGTTTGATCACTGTCAAGTGAACGAGTACGGTGAGAAGATCCATCAGCAGATGAGGAGGAGGCGTCGTAATCGATGTTTTTGGATGCGTTTCTTCGGTCGAGTCTGGGCAGTGAGCGCCTATGCCTGGAAGACATGGTGTTGTGTCGGTGTAGAGTGTAGAGAGAGAAAGTAGCTCAGTTTCTCTCTCTAGGTGCATGTATGTGTGCATGAAGGAAGGAAGGGTTTGCAGTGGAGGGTTCAGAAGAGGCTGCGCGTTCGGGGAAACGTCCTATCTGGTGTTGGTTGACCTGACTATTTTAGACAGCTGAGGTCAACGATGAGGTCAATGGCAATGTTCATTGGTGGAACACTTTTTTTTTTTTTTTTTGAACGGCAAATTTGGATCACTGACGGACTACTGGAGTATCATCATGCCACTAGCAGAACCACCCGATCATATCCATCTCCACTAGACAATAATGCCTATACACCAATTCAGGAGGAAACCCAATAAATCTGGGAAAAACCCCCTTTGTGAGAATCGAACCCATGACCTAATGGTCATAAGCCTTATCCTACCACCAAGATACCACTAGGCTATAATGCCATGGGTAAGTGGAACACTTGGCTACCTGGAAAAAGTTAATATCTTTAGGTGGCGAGCGGGGATGGAGTGGCGGATCAAGAGGGGGTAGGAACCCTCTCGGTTTGGAAAAAGATGGAAAAATTTAGTGTAAATCTGGTATGATTTGAAAAAATTTAGTGAGAATTATTAAGGGCATGTTTGGCTAAGCTTTTTGAAACAACTTATTGACTTTTTGAAAAGTCATAAGCTCTAAAATGATGTTTGGCAACCAGGTTGTATGTGAGGGGAAAAGTGACTTTTCCAAAAAGTCACTCCATACTGATTTTTCCAAAAAGCCAACAAGTCAATAAGTTGTTTTCAAAAAGTTTAGCCAAACATGCCCTAAGAATCTAGCGAAAGGAATCATCTGAAAAAAATTCCTGGATGAGCCATAGGTTTCCAAATACCAACCAAGGTGGCTCTTGCCAACGAGGCATAACTGATAACTCAGATTGGTGCCCGCTATATGGGGATGTAGACGAATCACTGGACTATATGATCTCGATTTGTTATGTTACGACAATAATATGGCAACACTTATCTTAATGGTGTTCTATTCCACCCATTTTCGCCTTTTCTTTTAAAGATATTGAGAAGATTCATGATCGTATACTTGGGTTGACAATAAAGAAGAGTAAGGTTCAACCGGTTATCATGTTGGATAATTTGAAAAAAGAAGATATGACGTGGTGTTTGATTCAAAGAATCTGGATATTGGGAGTATGTTGATAGAGATGAGGAGATCAAAACTTTGGGCTTCATTTGGGTCAAGAATAGTTCCAAGATCGAGCCCTTAGAATGGCACATTGGTGTAATTTTAATTTTGATATGTAGTTTTATGGTATAGATTGTATACCTCTAATACATTAATACAACGTCCGCCTTTCAATAAAAAAGAAAAGGTGTTGGACATGCTACAATCGAAACTCATCACTCAATCATCATATGACACCTCATCTATTCGATTTGAATATGTCAAATCCACTTGCGGTGGTGCTCCTATGAACCCGTTGGAATCTGGCCCCCTGCATCATCTTTCGCACAACGTTCAACTCCACCTTACCATGGTGGGTAATGGTACACGTTTGGGCACCTGTTTGCTAGCGGGTTGGGGCTTGTGACGGTGTAGCCGAGCCCCGCAGGGGTACCTGACTGGTGTCCCGTGTATCCTAAGGATTAAAATTTTGCAACGTCTAGTATAGGTGGATCAGAGGAGTAGAGTAAGATAAGGAGATTTTTTCAAAAGAAAAAAAATAGTTACTGGTTTTTAATTATTTTTTTATAAAAGATGGTCGATATGTGTAGGAAGTTAACTTGTTTAAATACTTAATTTTTTTATAAAAGATGGTCGATATGTGTAGGAAGTTAACTTGTTTAAATACTTAATTGGATATAAATTTAAAGAAAAAAGGGCTCATGTTGGTTAACTTAGGTGTTAGGTGTTTTAATAGTGTGTGTCTACGTCAAGAGCTAAGGATCAAATATCAATGGTCAAATTTAATAGAACTTCAAAGTCTAAAATGGTTTGTACGACGTGATGTATACGACCCAACTAGTTTTTCCATCAAAAGTGAAAATATGTCGATATGTTAGTTAAAGAGTATACATATACTGTGTAAATATTAAATGCAAATGAATCTTAACATGTTTAAGTCAAGAATGATTTTTTGTTATTATTATTTAAATTTTTTTCACAACTATTCAAGTATGTTTTTAGTTGAAAAAATATTGTATAATTACACTACTAGCTAGAGTAATTATATATATAGGTTTTAGGACTAAAGTAGATGTTTGACGAGATGAGAAAAAATTCTAATAAAAAACTTCACTTCTCAGGTTTAACACGTTTTACTCATGTATAACAATAACCAACTTTTCATGACGAGCTGTGACAACGATTTATGTAAAGACAAATTGGACTTTTGTGACCCAAGAAAACCATTACTATCTGCCTATGGACTATTGTGACCCTGAAGCATGTTTCCATAAAATTATTATAAAAGATTTTTCAACTATTGATTGTAGATCTCATACTCTATGTGGATAAACATAGTTGGTGATGCTAAATTCATGCAATTGTTTTTAGTTGTTTGCTTTGTATATCAGACTACTTTTAAATCATGTTACGTATACCATTTGCACCTCGCAACAAAACTCTTCTAAATCAATTTGGATTGGTGGAGTTTATATTAAGAATTGTTTTTGAGTCCTCAGCTGTTGTAGCAAACTATCAACACTATGTGCCTCGTAATTGCAATGTCGAAGACTACATCCGGTTTAGATTTTAATGTTGAATTATATTTTATATGTTCTAAATTTGAACAAAATGTTTATATTTTTATTTTTATTAGACGTAGATCGGATAATTATTAATTGAATGGAGTTCTTTGTTCATGTTCGTTCATCTATTAAACGAACGAAGTGAATGTTCAGTTCGCTTACAACCCTATTTTCAAGTGTCCAAATAAAGTCACTCAAGTTTTCTTGTTCCTCAAATTCAATAATATATATCTACTAGGTTATCACCCGCGAACTTCGCGGGTCGGAAAATTTAATCTACACTACCACAAAGTGTATAAATAATATAAATATAAAAGTAACATATTACATAAATTACTTACTGACAAAGTGAACATATAGTTAAAATGCATTGAGTATAAAACATTTTTTTTTACTTTTATTAAGAATTAAGGTGTCTCCAGACGAATAACAGTTACTCTTTCTCATATTGAATTTCTTGCTATGGCCATCACTATAGATCTGCAAATTAAAGATAAACATTAAATAACATCACAAAGTAACTAAGCTCCCAGCGCAAGATATCTTCACAAAAAGTATAAATAAAATTAAAAAAAAAATTAACATCCGAATGTTAACCAACACATTCGACCACAACTTAAAAATTGGGAAAATACAACAGGGGATTTTGAGTTTTCCAAATAAACAAAACATATATTAATTTGGTATTCACACACTCATTTCATTAGCCATAAAAGATTAAGTTTCATTAGTTATTTAGAAAATAAACATCACATCAGGAGAAGCATGATAGTCATAGCTTGTAGCAATAAACGGGTCACTTATAGTACGCCCGAAGTTGGTTCCTTCATGACGCTGTTACAAAAATTAAATAAACAAATAAAGTTAAATGCAATATTATCCAGTGACGGGGAATTAAAAAGAATTCATAAAAAAGATACGAAAGAAGATATTTGTGGTTGTCTTACTCTTGGCTGTCTCACTTATTTGAAGTGCCCAGATCTCTCGTTAGCCTGCACTAAGAAAGTAAAAGAGCTATAAGACTATAAAACTCAAAGTCCACCTCATGTTCTTGCCTAAAAAAGTTAGTAGCATCTCTAATTTCTATTATTCGGGTTGGATTTAGGGCTCTAATCCAAACATCTATGCTTGGGATCCATACCTTCAATCCTGAATCAACGTTATTTAACAACAATATTAGTAATAAAATTTTGGAGATCATATATAAATAGAGAGAGTTGACTTTGCGAGTCAACCAAAGTAACAATTTTGACTTTTAAAACTTACAAAGTCTAAGCAAGTCGATAATAACACGTTCTTAACCCCCTTCGTCAACAGCTAATTCATTATGTCTCCTTTCTTGTCCAATATTTCTTTTCTTTTTTACCTTTATAAACAAACACAAATCTTATCAATCATCTCTTCATGGAAAATAATTGAAATAAAATATACGAATAATTGATTAGAAGTTGATTGTAAAGCTAACAACTTTAAAATGCCCTCTCACGAATTCTGCCACTAATAATAGCTGATGAAATGTATTTTGCCACATTTGTCATTGCCGTACACATCTAAATTGTCTGCAATTAGGGGATAATAGAGCTAAGTAGAAAACCGAAATAACGGAACCCAAACAAAAACCAATGGTTCGGTTTTCGGACTTTTAATAACCGAAAATTTCGGTTCAGTTCATGTGTGATAAAAGGTCCATAAGTTAATATACTCTTTAAGAGTTTGGCTGACGCAGTTAGCTCCCGAACCTTTTTTTTAGCTACGCCGACCTGGCCCTTTTGTAATGCTTAATCTAAATAGAGATGATATATATAGTATCATGAAAACCAAAAAAACACTTACGGGTCGGATATTTAAATTTTAATAAACAACTGTATATATATTTCAAAAAATCGAATAACTTATCATGAGTTTGTATTGTTGATCAAACAATATCGAAACAACAATGATAAAGTGAATGAATGAATCAGAGCAACTTGCGCCCAGTGGACCAAATCCACATCATAACCTATGGTTTTTTTTTTTGACAAAATATCCATTCTTGTAATATAATATAGAATTAGCAATTTGTAAAAATCTTGGTTATCAAGAATTTGTAAGTGCTCTTTTTTCAATGTCAAAAGCAACCTTTAATAAAAGGAAAATTGGTAATTAATAAACTAACCTTTCACCGGTTGGTAAAGAATAATCCTACCTACAGAATTGGTAAATAATAATACTACCTTTCAATATGTCGGTACTCAATGGACCTTCGTTAGTTTTTTTTAACTGAAGTTAGTTTTTAACTTTTATTTATTTCACAAACAGTCCCTGTAGTTATAATTTACTAGTTTTAACTATGAGTTAATAGCCAAAATGGTCCCTGAGGTTTGCACCGCCACCACCACCACCACCACCACCGCACCGCCACCACCACCACCACCGCCACCACCACCACCGCACCGCCGCCACCACCGCCGCCGCACCGCCACAGCACCGCCACCACCATCGTCTGGTCACCATCACAGCCACCACTGTTTCGAGTTTTTCGGTCACCTCCGCATCATCCTCATCGTCTCCGGTGGTGGTGGCGGTGCGGTGGTGGTGGTGGTGGTGGTGGCGGTGCAGTGGTGGTGGTGGTGGTGCAAACCTCAGGGACCATTTTGGCTATTAACTCATAGTTAAAACTAGTAAATTATAACTACAGGGACTGTTTGTGTAATAAATAAAAGTTAAAAACTAACTTCAGTTAAAAAAAACTAACGGAGGTCCATTGAGTACCAACATATTGAAAGGTAGTATTATTATTTACCAATTCTGTAGGTAGGATTATTCTTTACCAACTGGTGAAAGGTTGGTTTATTAATTACCAATTTTCCTTAATAAAAACCAAACCAACTTGGCACAAAAAAAGTTACAAACATAACAGAAACATTACAAACAACAACCAAACTTTAATAAAAAAGTTAAAAAATTATTTTAAAGACGAAGACATACCTATGAAGGAGACTTGACCATCGAGGAAACCAAGAACAGAGAATGATGATTTGTTAATAAAGGCGTCTAAATCCACTCCTTAAACTGCATGTAGGTGATGTAGGATTTGAACAATACACCGCATCCCATTCTGCATACAAATTCATGAATTGGTGAGACTTAAGAAGAATCATAAACACTATAAACAAAAGCTATTGCTACAAAATAAAAATGCTAATTGAACACATATCTGAAAACCAAGGCGATAAATAGATTGAAATTGGACCTTCTGAAAACGACAGGGGCCGCACCACCATCTCTACCATGATCTTTGGCTCCTTGTCAATAAAGCATATGTATAAAAATTCATCTTTTGATGTTTGTTATTGCTTGGGAAAATCTGTTTAGTCACCTGAGGTCCAGTTAAAAGTATTCACAAACCACTAAACACAATGTACTATAATTTAGTATGGCTAAAAACACACAAAGAAAGGCACACAACAATATACCACACATGAACCTCTATATATTTAGACACCTAAACATTTCATTGAATCACTTTTAGACAGACATAAGATGTCTACCGTATAAACTTATAAAATAAGAATCAACACCTTTTTTATATATATTTTTTTACAAAAACATAGTCTTACCTTAAACTACGCATTCATTCGTGTTACTCACAATGAATATGTCAGCTCTAATGAATTCTCAACATCAATATCATCACAAAATTTTGCAAACTCAAATTTTGCCTCCTACGCCAGCACCTGGTATAATCACAACTTGTCACAGTCAAATAAGATCTATTTGTCGTTGTAAAAGAAAATAGAAAAAGAATACCTCCAAAGGAAAAAACTCATTCAGCCTCATTGTTTGACAACCAGCTCTAAGTCTCCCATAACCCCACCTCTGTAGAATTAAAAAGTGAAATAGATCATATTATTTTTCAGTGAAATAGACCATATTATGATTATTTTATAATTCGAGTGTCAAATAACAAAATTTAAATAACCTCGTTTGTTCCGAGACACAGTTTGGGTCTAATTCCAAGTCCAAAATCTATTGATTCATATATGCTATTTCTTTATAACAACTGCCCGCACTAAAATTTATCCATTTAGATTTAAAATAATAGGCATCACGCAAAGAATATAAGGTACATGTTCTACAAAACGATTGTTCTCTAAAACCTTATTCATACTAAAATAGGTTAGTACTATACAATAATGGAAATTTACAACACATATCATGACTTATTCACATGAGATCAAATTGAAATTAAACAATATGCTAAATTAATAGTAAATCATCAATGATTTCATCTTAAATAAACGCAATATAACAATCATAGTAAAGTGTTGGAATTGATTACGTGATAGTAATCCAACTATTCAGGTGATAAAATTAGTGTTTAAGAGAAACCCTAACTTGGAACATGATATGTAGACGCAGAGAGACCTGCATAACTGAGACCCAAAAGCACCTTGATTTAGAATAAACCCACCTTCATTGACAAAATAAAAATCAACAATAATTGTGAAAAACATATCAAACGGGAGTACACTGGTTACCTTCATTGCCAAGCAAGACGTATGGCGATGGGTTGCCGATTAAACTGAGGGATGGTTTGATGGTTAGCCCTGAAACATAAAGATCATCAATATACTTTATCTCTGAAAGTTTCTAATAAGAAATACATTAATATAAAGAACCCGCCAAATAAATTATATTAATGTATAACTTCCAAGAATACCCACAACATAATCGAACCTGGCCAGTCCTTGCTCAACTTCATAAACACTTTTGGCATGAGCCAAATCTTATTAGAGTGTGTCTTCATAACTTATTATATTATAACATAACTAAAAATAATAGAGGAAATAAACTATTAAAAAAGAAAAAAAAATGCTTATTTAGGAACTGATATATATCAAGTCCTCATATGAATAATGGTATAAACATCAACCCCAAACATCAGGTTGGTTTCAATCCTCAAAACACTTGTATATGATATGTTTAATACATAAAAATTAAGAGTTACACATACCATCATCGTAAATCTTAATTACTATTCTAATAAAGGTCAGGATTGTCAATAGTATTCTCATATGCAACATGTTATGGATGGGACACTGGGTGAAGCTATTTTCCCCATATTCATATTTGATAAACACGAAAACCTTATGTTTACCGTACCATCAAGAAACTATATCTGCTGGTTGGACAGGCAAACACCATAGTGTCCACCGTATTCTATCATTTTCACACGCGTATGCCACTGCAGTAGCATGACATCAACTCATCTTTTCTCCTTTCTTGTTGCCCAAAGTGAAACCACTATTAGACTGATCATGTTGCATGTAGTTTACCGTGCACTGTCATCCTCATCACCGATCGGTAGCCGGAAAGGGAAACTAAAGAGCTAACAATAATCACAAATAGGTAACAACAGAAAACAACATTAAAAACTGGAAAATAGTTTATCAAATTTACCTTAGTATTCTGGTGCATGTGAATGTCACTCAGATCCTCATCTCCATCAACCTTCCTTTCCAAGACCATTGAATATAATAATAACATTTATGTTAACCTTAACTTTTTCCTAAAGCAAATTTTCAACTATTGATATTGCATCATTTTGCCAAAGAAATAACTATTAGCACCTCATTGACTTCTAAAACAACGGTTTACCTGAAAAGAGCATCTGATTTTTTGCAATCTTAGTCGCTGCAAGATCTACATATGCCAACATCAGCACCTTCAGATTCTTCCTTGCTCGAACCACTGGTCTCAAAGACAGAGATAACTTCTTCATTGTCTTCCTCCATAAACCTAATGTCAAAGAACAGAAATCAAACACACTGCCTTTACTTAAGATTTAGAAAAGAGTAAATTGCCAAAATCGTCCTTAAGGTTTGGTCATGTTTGCCATTTACATCCAAAACAACTTTTTTGTACAATATAGTCCTTCACTTTTGGGATTTTTTTGTCATTTTCATCCAAACATCTAATTTGCTTTATTTTTTCTATTAAACACTTGGATGAAAATGGCAAAAAACCCCAACTCTCAGGGACGATTTTGGCAAAAAAGTCAGACGTTTGGATGAAAATGACAAAAAATCCCCAAAAAAGGACTATATGGTACAAAAAAGTTTTTTTGGATGAAAATGGCAAATATGCCCAGACCTCAGGGACGATTTTGGCAATTTACTCTTTAGAAAATAAGATTCTTCGATAAAAAAAGGATTAGGGTTATAGTTTATTATAAAGACAGAGTAAACATGGAGATGTGTTTTAGGAAACAATCGGATATCCACCTTTGTCTATACCACCTCCAACCCTCCGACTTCCAGTAGCGGTGAAGTATGTTTTCTCTGAAGACAACTGTAAACGATAATATATAAGCTGCAAAAGGATACCCAATCGTTAAAACTGGTAGCAAGAAAAAAAGCCACATTCAATTTTCATCAAACACGTAACCGTAAGCAATTAAAAAATCAACAATACTAAAATAATCAAGTTTGTGTATTGAGCTTGATCTTGTGGCTTAGCCAAAAGGCTGAGAATTTTATGGCAACTTTCAATAGCAACCTTAACTCAAGAAACATACCTTGCGAGATTAAACACTAAAACCCCATCAATAAAAACAAAAAAAAGGCTGAGGACTCAAGATATCTTTCAAAGTCAGCAGTTGCTATAAAAAGTTCATTGACATAAGGATGAGGACTTGAAGGAGGTTGGCACTAATGCAAAAAGCTGGTCCATCTGGCGAAGTATATCCATGGTTTTAAAAACGGTTGAGGCGTGCGCCTCGAGGCGCGCCTCAAGGCGAAACGGCCAAAAAACGATTCCGAGGCGCGCCTTAGGGGGTTTATACTGTTTGTGCGCCTCGGAGGGGCTGAGGCGCTAAAAAGGGTGCGCCTCAGGTGCACCTCAAGGGTTTTAGAGATTTGTTTTTGATGTTTTTGCGTTTTTGTGTCAATTTCAAGCAATTTCTGTCTTTTTTATGTGTGTTTTTGATTATTTTGATGAATTTGGTGATGGATTTAGTTAGTATTACTATTTTTATAAGATATATAATATTTATATTTATTTTTTAGTTCCGCCTCGGGCTTACGCCTCGGTTCGTCTCGAGGCTTACGCCTCGTGAGGCGAAGTGAAAACGCCTCGAAACTCGTTTTCGTTTTTTTAAACCTTGAGTATATCATGAATAAGAGTATATAACTAAACAGCCCACACTAATGCAAAAAAAGCAATGACTGAATTCGACATATTCAAGAATTCAAATGAAACAAAAACATCATAAACCCAGATAAACCCTTATTTGTAGGATCGTTGTACGATCTGAATGAGTCGTTCAGAAGAGTTTTGGATCCGAATCAAAGGCGGAATCAATGAAATGGACGCTTGATTCAATTTAAATGCTCTATTATTGATCTAACAGCAATTTACAACCTGGAGACAATTCGACAGAGCTTCGCTACTCAAGTTTGAAAGTTACAAATGACAAACCAAGCTCACCTATATATAGTGTTCTGATTTCGTTTGAAATGACCAAGTGTCATTTGAAATGGAATTAACATTGTTAATTTCGTTTGAAAAGGCCTTTGGCTGTTTCAAGCGAAATCACTAATAAACACTCAAATCTCAGTTTCTAGCAACCGAGCACTGGTTTATCCTATCTTATTATATGACTCGATACAAGACGAAGTCGACAGACATAGTGCACTAACAGACTCCCCCTTGGATGTTGACGAAGTCTTCAGTGTCGAGTCTTTATCATGACACTTCTTCAGTCTTGATCAGTCTTCACACTCTTTCCAAATTGTCTAACATTGTAAGCATCCATCCATCTATCTTCAAATCTTTAGGCTCCCCCTTTCGATCAGCTTTCGTGCTTTAGGGATCGACACCTTGCTTTCCGATTACAAGCACCCCTTGCTTTGAGCTCGTCTTCAGACTTCCCCTTAGACTCTGCTGTCGGGATCGTAGTCTGGTACAATATCTGCAATTCTCATACATTTATAAGTACAAACATCGATAAACTTCATTGATTTGGCAGTTTTAGTAAACAAAAACGGAAACTGGTTCTTTTACAGATTTTAACAATCTAAGAATCCAAATCCCTCACAGTTAATCATCCAAGTCCAAATTAATGACCTTGGAGATATCACAAACTGTTTTAAGTTTCAAATTAATAAACTTGTTTTATTTTCAGAAACACAATCAGCATACTTAGAATTTGAAACTCAGCATCCAGACATCGGTTGTCGAAAATAAAGCAGAATCAAAATCTTTTTGCATTTATCTGAAACATAAAGCAATAAAGAAATATTTACAAACATATTTACAGACAATATTTTTGTTTGAGTTCGTGTCAGAGGATCATATCAGTTTCTGACAAATCACAAGTACCGTTGAGCTTAGTTACACATTAAGAATTAAACAATTCACTTAGATTGTCGATATACTGATCTACTTAATTTTTCACACAAATTTCAACTGATTCAGGATACGAATTAGGTGTTTTAAAGACTTAAACTCATTCATGTGTCCCACCTCTTGAATATACTCCCGTATCCAGATCCCAATATTCAGTCTTACAGGTGAGTATACCTAGATGATATCTGTAAAGGGTTAAATGCGAGGGCCGTGAGAGCTCAGGTCAGAACTTCCGTTCAGCAGAGAGATGACGGCTTCGACTTTTGGTGTGTTTCCTTTAGAGAATCTTTTCTTCAACAGCACATGATTAGCATTTTTCAATGTTTCATCATTTTTTATGCTAAGGGTGGTGCTATATTTCAAGCAAGCGTAAAGTATTATACGGGGACTAGGCTATTGCTTCCGCATTATCAGAAGTCCCAGGATAATACCCCAGATATCACTAAGCATAAAGACCTAGTATCTCAGAAAGAGGGGTCCTTCAAACAAGATTTCAGGGGTTACCTATATATCCAAGTAGCGTTCCCCACGAAATAAGCAAGTATGAATTTATGTTTATATCCCGGAAAGTTTACTAAATGTGTAAAAACCTATCGGCATATCATCAGTGAGACTGTTTAATGCTGTTTAATCATTACATTTCTTTAGTATACTGTAACTGTCTACTGATGTACTATCATTTCCTCTTTTTACATAAAAACTCAATTTTTGAATTTTATCATGTTTTTGACTTTTTCAAATTTTCTAATGTTTTTGGATTTTCTGTTCAAAACCATCTAAAGAAAATTTGACAAACCGATACTGATAGCTTTGTTTCGCCATCCATTTTCTGCTTTTCGTGCTTTGTTTTGCAGAAAGTATAACATACCCCCATGATTTACAACACATTGATATTTTACAGTTTGAAAACCGTTTTTCAATCTTGTGAAAGTAATCATGTTTGTTCAGCCGTGAGGGTTTCAGCGTATTCAAGCAACATATTTTTGAATTTTTGGATTTTAGACAAATTTAAAAACAAACATATTTTTTATTTTTTTTTTCAAAATTTTGACAAAATAAAAACATATATTTGGTTTTTAAATTTTTCAATTTTTAGGAATTTTGAAATATTGTTTATTTATGTACAGAAAACAAACAAACTCCCTGTTTCAACCAACCCAAGGTTCAGCAGCTTCCTCTTCCCGTTGTGCCAGGCTGCTCCGATTTCCATTCTTACAGACTTCAATTTTCTTGAGCACCTGCACATTCAACTATTCAATTACTTGAACAATGTAGCCCAGGTCTGTTTGACCTTAGGCATTTCAACACAATATGCATCACTTAATTTCGGAAAATCTTTGTCGTTTTGAACAAAGACTTTTTCAACTTTGACTTCAACTTTTTCATCATTTACCGATGTCATTTGTTTTTTAACACTCCATATTTGACCTTTCGGAGTACCTCTTTTGTAAAAATTTGAATCTTTGTGAACATTTTGATTTTGAACAACAACTTTTGGTTTCCAAAACTCGTTTGGTTTTATTGCATCGACAGTTGTTTTCCAACTTTGTGTTGTTCTAAATCTGGATGTGTGAGAATTCCAGGTTTGTCTTGAATCGAACCTATTCGGGTTTGATTTCCAAATTTGATTCGAAGCAAACTTGTTTGTGTTGTATCTCCAAGTTTGTTTTGAATCAAATCTGGTTGACCTGTGTTTCACATCCTCAGATTTCTGTTTCTCAACATTATCAGACTTCTTTATGTCAACATCGACAGGTTTCAGATTTGGACACTTGCGTGAAAGATGTCCTATTTGATCACATTTGAAACATGTTCTTTTTGAAACATCTTTGACCTGTGGTTGTTGCTTTTTCTTTTGAGCATAGAACTCTTCATTAGACTGTCGTCTAAATTGGAGTTCTTTCTCTTCTTCTGAACTTGTTCCATGAACAAAATTCATCTTTGTCTGATAATTTTGCGTTTCATTTTTATTTCGACTTTGTTTCTTCTTATAACCCAACCCAGCCTTCATGTTTTTCTTCTTGTAACCAGGTTTGTTATAAAAAGTTTTCTGACCTTTTCCAGCAAACTTTGGAATCTCAGACTTTTGAATCTCAACCATTTTGAAAACTTTATCAACCTTTTCTGAAATCACATTCTGAATTGGGAATACAACATCTAGGAATAATTTGTCCGATCCAATCATGGTATAAACCAATCCTTTTGAATCATCATTCAAATTTTTCTCAGATTTTGAGTTTTTCAGATATCTATCATGAAAATTACCTTCATTTTCATCCTGTGATTCAGATTTACCTTTTTCAACTGACTCTTCTTTCAACACACTTTCAACGACCTTACCTACCACCTCTGAATCACTAGAATCATCAGATTTCGAATAGGTTATGTCAATGTTATCTGGCAATTGATCTACCATGTTGAAAGCTTTTTCGACCTTTTCATTATCATAAAATGCAAACTTTTCCAGTGGTGGAACTTGATGAAACTCTGAGCCAATGCCCTTCTTGTTTTGCTCAGACTCACCATCTCCCGGTTTTATATTGAAAATACGTTCAAGCACATATGATGACACGTGATAACTTTTTAACTTGTTGTTATCCTGTTCTAAATCAGCAATCTGACGCTTTAGCTTAGCAACATCCTCAATGTAAGAGTTAACAACATGTTGCTTAATTTCATACTGTCGCTTTAGTTCAGTTGATGTTTCTGAACAGTAATTCAATCTTGATTGAACAAATTTCATTTCACTTTTCACCTTTTCATATGATTCTTTTGTAATGTGTTAAGCCAATTTTATTGAATCATATTCCTTTTTCATTTCTTGACAATCATTTTCTTTTTGAGAACATTCTTCTGTCATTTTCAAAACATTTTCTTTCAAAACTTCATTTTCTTTTTCTAACTTTTTACATTTTTCCAAAAGTTTTTTGTCATTTTCTTTCAAAACTTTTTCATTTTCTAACATTTCTTTGTATTTACTTTTAAAAACCTCTTCGATTTTAACAAATTCAAGATCTCTTGTTCTGAACTTTTCATCCTTTTCAGTACAAGCACTGCATGGTCTCATGCATTTCCTGCACTGTTCAACATTTTCATTTAAGACTTCAGAATTAGAATTTACCTCAGTGATTGGCACCTCGGTGTTCTTTGCTGCATCTGTCTGATCAGCATCTTTCTGCTTCAGTTCAGTTTCACTCTTCTTTTCTTTACCAATACCAACATCATCAACAACCTTCGAAATCTCATTCTTCACTTCAATCGAACTTTCAACTTTCTTCTCAGCTTCTTCAACTTGCTGTTCTTCGGTAACAGCTTCTTTCATAACAAATTCTTCTTCTACCTTCACATTCTCTACTTTCACAACTTCTACCTTAGCTTCTTCAGCAACTTTCTTCAAATCTTCAACCAAATTCTCAACATTTTTCTTCATTATCTCTTCATCCCTTTTCCTCAAACTCGAAATCATGACATCTCTTATTTCTTTTTCAAGTCTTTTGTTATATGTTTTATCTTTTCCAACATTTGTATAATATTCGACAGATCGAGGAATTATGAGAAGAACATCATTAAAAATTATGTCCTTCTTGGGAACGACCGGTTCACCTTGTCTGTTGACATAGCACTCTCTCTTTTTATCCCATCTTTTATTGCCACTGCACTTTCATATTCTTCTTGCATATCGTCAATTTTGTTCCAAGCAATGTTTCTTTCTCTGTATGTTTTCTCTTTCAGAATCTCTTCTCTGGTTTTCTCTTTGATTTCATCTATGACATTTTCTTCTTTGTTATCCTCTTTAATTTTAGCAACAAAAACACAATGTTTGCTCTTTGATGAATTTCTGCCATGAGTTGTAGTCTGATTTTCCAAACGATCTTCTTCTGGAAGAATCTGACTCCAATCATATCCTTCGTCATCATGAAATACAACACATGCTCTTGATTTTTCTCTGGGATTATTTTCAATCATCTTTGGCTCTTCTTTACTATGGTGGTAGATCGCCTTTCGGTAGTAATCATCATTGAACGGATTTGCATTTCCCCCAACTGCAGAATTGTTGCATTCTCTTTTGAAATGACCTTTTTGCTTACATTTGAAACAGGTCACTTTAGACTTGTCAAATCCAAGTTTTGTTGATGGACCACCTAATAATTCTTTCCCAGTAATCTCCATGTATCTTTGAGCTTTGCGGATGCAACTTGCCAAACACCAGCGAATATCAATGAGTTCCATTTCTTCCGGATCAATCTGGTCGTAGTCTTCTTTGGTCAATTCCGAGTTTCCAATCTTACCAGCAACTAGACCTTCATACGATTCCAGAACAGATGCAAGGAAGCTCATTTGCTGTTTAGCAGAATTGATGCTTATAGCCAGAGAATTTTTCAATTCGAGAGCAATGTTGCACAATATCTCCTCTGATTCTTCAGAATTAGCTTTTGACGAAATTGAATGATAACCCGGATCGTAACTTGATGAGCTTTTCTGAGGTTCTTTTGTCCTCTCACCACTGAATGCTGTCTTTGGTGATTCACCAACTTTCACCGAAGGTAAGTTTCCTTTGTAGTAAAGACCAACATTCTGTTGATGTGAAGAACTGCTCATCTTGTTTTGTTTCTGCAATTCAAGCTCATGAGTTTCAATCTTTTCAATTAACACATCGAGAGAAATTGTTTCATACAAAGCATCATTTTTAAATATAAACACAAACGTTTGCCACTGATCAGCTCGTGGTAACGCTTCTATGATTTTGTCAATTATTTCTTCTCGAGTTTTCTCAATCTTAAATCTTTCTAGTTCAATTTTTAGATGACAAAAACGTTCAATCGTTTGTCGAACTGATTCACCGTTAAGACTGTCAAACAAATCAAATTCTTTCTTTAATAAAGCAATCTTATTTTTCTTGATTTGTTTACCCCCCTCAGCTTTAACCCTTAAAGCCTCCCAAACTGATTTTGATGACCCGTCATGTTGTAGTAAAGCAAACATGTCATTTCTGATTGAGGATTGGATTAAAGCAATCATTCTCTGTTCAGCTGCGAATTCTGATTTGTCTTCTTTAGATAAACCTTTGAGAGGGAGATCTTCTCCTTTATCATCGGTCGGCCATTTATAACCAAATTCCAAACAGAACCAGCTCTCATGTGCATATGCTTTTGCCCAGTTAAGAAACCGTTCTTTCCACCAAGTATAATCTTCAATACTTTCGAGTGTTGGTGGTTTTGAATGTGTTCCGTAAAAATTATCATGTTTAATGTTTTCGTTGATCGCTTTTGTTATGGTTTTTGGTGTAACAGTTGAAGTTTCGGAAGATTCTGATGTTAATGCGTTGTAGAACGTGTTGTAGAATTCTTCAGCCATGATGAGAATTTCTTGAATTTCCTGGAGACAGAAACAAACAAACACAATCAGTTTAAACAATATCAAACAACTTGAAACAGACTGACACTCGGTTGACTTGAAATGATCTTGAAGCGAAATATCCACTTTCAAACGAAATAGTGATCTTCAAACGGAATCACTTTGGTGCGAAATCACTTTGGAACGGAATACCCTTTCATACGAGATCACACTTTTAAATGGAATCCCTGAATGACAACTTCAAACGAAATCACAACTTAAAGCGAAATCAGAACTTCAAACGGAATTACACTTTGAAGCGAAATAACTGATTCCGTGTGAACCTTTCAAACGGAATTACCCTTTTCAAGCGGAATCAGATGTAATTCAAACGAAATCAGCAATTTCGTGTGAAATTGCCTCAACTTTTCAAGCGAAATCAGATGCTCGTTCAAACGAAATTAACTTTTTGGTCCATTTTTGTCACTTTTAATCTGAATTTAGGTCTGATTCTCTCAAGGCTTTGTTAAAACACCGTTTCGTGTGTAATTTGGGAAATTCAATCCATTTTGTCCGTAAAATCTTGTGAATTTTTGAAAAAGAAGGTGTAGAAGTCAGAAATCTGATGAAATCAAGCTGAACTCTTCCTCCTGAGCTCTGATACCACTTGTAGGATCGTTGTACGATCTGAATGAGTCGTTCAGAAGAGTTTTGGATCCGAATCAAAGGCAGAATCAATGAAACGGACGCTTGATTCAATTTAAATGTCTCTATTATTGATCTAACAGCAATTTACAACCTGGAGACAATTCGACAGAGCTTCGCTACTCAAGTCCGAAAGTTACAAATGACAAACCAAGCTCACCTATATATAGTGTTCTGATTTCGTTTGAAATGACCAAGTGTCATTTCCAACGGAATTAACATTGTTAATTTCGTTTGAAAAGGCCTTTGGCTGTTTCAAGCGAAATCACTAATAAACACTCAAATCTCAGTTTCTAGCAACCGAGCACTGGTTTATCCTATCTTATTATATGACTCGATACAAGACGAAGTCGACAGACATAGTGCTCTAACATTATTAAAGAACCAAACCCCCCTAAAATCTAAGTAATAAACATCAGCCCTAGTTCAGAAACAAACAACACTTTCTTATTATTATGATATAACATTAACAGGAAATAGTCCCCCTATTAAAGGCCAATGGTCATCGCTAACTTCCACTCGCTTGATTTTCTCTCCTTAAAGCTCCATCAACATATTTTAGACCAGCAACCTCCTCCATTCTCGCCTCAAACAAAATAGTATAACCGTAACATTTTCCGAAATTAGCTTTAAAAAATCAATAACCTATAAAATTAAACGACTTCAATATACCATGGTTAGGTGAAACATCAGTTGTATGGCTCAAAATTGCAGAGCCTTTAGCACACCAATTGGAATTTCAGGCCATGATGTCAATGTACTACTCCCAATCTCATGGTATAACCCCTACTAACAACTTCCATACATTTAAGAACCTTATCCATATAGACATAGCCACTACATCTCAGAAGGTTGAAATTCCTAGAAGTCAATCCCTGCATTGTCAAATTACAAATTTGCCCTCTTATTTTTCTTTTAATAAAAAAATTCATTCATTCAATGAATAAATTTATAGAAAATATAACCAACAAAATCTATAGAAAATAAAAGTTATTCTCTTGGTCCATCCAAGTTAAAACCTTAAAAGTTATTCTCTTGGTCCAAAGTTCTATAATCTAGTCCAATTAAATTAAAATACAGAAAAAGTTATAGATTAGAAACATATATGTCAAAGTGATATTTTTTCCATCATACATTAAAAGGCAAGGTTATCAAGTATAAATGTTAAAACAAAAAATAAAAGAACCTCATGTCCATCATGGCAAAGAAAACTACATGCACATGGCATAAGTTAGTTTTTCCGTGGATACAACTACCATACGATGAATAAAATCAACGTATACGAAGCATATACTATATAAAATCAAATAATATACAAAACGTATCGGGTCAAGAAAAGAAAAAAAACTCAACTGACCTAGTTTGTTTTTGCATATATGCAAGTCAGAGACTGACTGAAAGGTCATTCGGGTCATCTCCTGGGAGCTGCAAAACCAACAGAGCATTTGTTACCAGGTACCGGTACCGAATTTCCCGTACCGAATTTTTTGGTACCAGTACCCACTTTTTGGCATTTTCGGTACCGGTAAAATACCGTTTTTACTTTCAAATACCGCTACCGTACCGTTCCTGTAGCGGTACCGGTAACGTACCTTACTAAACATTTTTGGTACCGGTTCCGGTATCCACTTTTGACGATTTTCGGTACGGTACTGGTACTACGCTCATCACATAAACACAAAGTACCATTTTGAAAAGAATATATATAGACCAAAGATACTTCTAAATAAAGTTTTTTTTTCGTTTAATTTTTTCTTATTAGTTTGTTAACCATACTAATGATATAGAACCCAAAAGAATGACAAAACTCTTTATCTCCTTTGACGTAATACCTTATGTAGTGTCCCAAAAAAAGTTATTAAAACTGTCATTTACACAAAACGACAGTCGATCTTGGAACAGTGCCCACTCGCTTTTGCATCTATCTCTTACTCCTTTCCATGGAGCTTCACCATTCTCTGACTGGCCCTAGATTAATAATAATAATAATAATAATAATAATAATAATAATAATAATAATAATAATAATAATAATAAACAATCTTGTGAGAAGTAAACAAATAACTCAAAAGATAACTGATTAATTTATCAAACAAAATGACGACTCGCCTCGCTACCCAGGGAAGGAACGACTTGATGAATGATCCACTGTGAATCAACAACGCCAATTTTCTCATGTGCCGGTTGTGAGGTAAAAAAAGTCAATATATGCAAAAAATAAGACACATGATGAGAATATAGAAAAATTAACTGACTTTTACGCATCTTCTGAGTGCAAAATCCAACCCCCATCCATGCACCAGGTCATTCTGTAAGAAAATGACAAAGCCAATATTTGCGATTACTGTATTGGTAACAATGTACACACGTGCCATTTGACCATATAGTACTGATAGTTGAAATGTAAATTTACCTGAATCATATGCCACAAAATGTAAATTTACCTAAATCATATGCCACACACACCGCCAAGCAGCCCGAGAAAATACAGGAGCCATAATTTCTACAAATCTGAATAAGAGTAGAAAACTAATTATTAAACTGAAGTGACGTAGATAAATGTAATGCACAATGTCAAAGTGAGATAGAGAGAGAGTACGCTGCATAGGGAGGCAAATGAGGATCACTGCACCATCCTGGTTTTTCTTCATGAACCCTGTGGACCAATAAAAGCATATAGGACTTAAAAAGAAGCTATTTCAAGAAACATTATATGAATATAAATTACTAAACAATTGTAACACCCCGTGTTTTCGAAAGTCAAAGTCAAAGCCAAGGTCAAAGTCAACGACCGATTCGCGCAACTTGACTTGTAGTAGATTTCTTTTGGATATTTATTTTAGTTGTATTATGTGGAGTAAGTGTCAATAATTACAATAATCGACGAATGTTACTCGCAAACTATTCGACTTACGACTGTGACAACCCTCATGATTTCATGTATCCGTACGATTTATTAATGTTAATTAGAGTGCTTGATGACTGTACTGAACTACTTAACTGCTTTCTGATTTCTGTGTCATACTTACATGTGCTTGTTAACATACTAGCCTCGTGCAGAAAAATTGACTAAATGGTCCTGAATATTCTCCTATGTATTAGGAATTAAAAGTGTTACAAAAATATATATAATAGACACTTTACGGAATAATTAAACACTTTAACGAAACGGTATTTAACCGAACAACCGGACATTACCCGGGACACTAAATTTTTGTCAAGTACATTGTTTTATTATTTTTGGCTAGTCGTGATCCCCGTTTGCCATAACACCCACTAAATATTAACTAACTAATATATGGAAGTAAGTACTTGGGTTCTAACTTATCTTTACCACTTAGTCACAAAATGTTACCCTTAACCCCCCTAGAACCGAATTCGGTCCATATGGACCCACACAAATCACCCACCATGCCTCATATCTTGATTAGATTTTATCTCATATTTTTATAGATTGTTTGCTTGTAGAACTTGCCAAAATATTAGAAACAATCTTATAAAGTCATGGCACAAGATCACAACCATCATTCACAATCTTACACACCCTCATCTGCACTCACTCTCCCTCTTTCTCGGTCACCCACAACCGCCCCCATCACCACCACTTCACAACCATCTTCATCCATTCATCAAGTTCCATTCAAGCTACAAAGGTGATTCAAGGAGGTTGCAACTTGTGGAGCTTCAAAAGAGCATTGTTCTTGCCTTTTTCATCATCTTTTCTCATCATCTTCTTCACTAGAATCTTCCCTAGCCTTTGTGCTAGTAGTAAGTCCTTGTTACACCCTTGTTCATCTTGTCTTTGTAGTTAAAAGTTTTAGTATGATGGTTATGTTTGAAACACTAAATAACAAGAACCAAGAAGATGAACATAAAGCTTTATTAAAGATGAAACAGGATGTAATAATGTTAGTATGAAGTTGCTTTGGTTATGTTGTTGATTACTTGATGATTTACTTGTTAATATTGATGTTAAAGGTCGTTGTTGATCACTAAACATGTTAACGGAATCAATCGAACATGCGTTAGAAAGTAGGGAACTAAAAACAGAAAGCTGGTTGGTGTTTACAGCCAACTTCAGTTGGCTGTAACCAGATCATAACTTAACGAAAAACTGATATTTTTGAGTCTATAACATGTTATTATGAAATACGGTTCTAATGGCACTAGAATCATAATTTTTGGACTTCGTTTGCTATTTTTTAAGGGGCGTTTTGTAACAGCAGCAAAAGCTGCATTTTTGCTGCTGAAAATATGTGTTATATTCTTCATCATAACTTGAAACCTAAGTAGAACTAGGTCATGAAATTTGTACTGTAAATGACCACTGATGTATTTGTAATCCTCCCACTGGAATTTCGTAAATCGGACTTACGATGAATTTTAAATAAATTATTCCGTGGACTGCGATCAGAAAAAGATGAATCTGATTGCAGTCCGGAAAATGATTTTTTTATAAAATATTGGTGATGAATTGGATCCCGAGATTCTTAAACCATAATATTTGGATCGTTTAAGACATTCAGTAAAAAGTTGGGAATTTTTGGAATAAGTGAACTATTTTATTAAAATCCCCGAAAACAACTCAGTTTTGAATATAAAAGCTGAAACGACATAAGTAGTAATTTGCGTGTCTAACATGTTATCTGAGAATGATCTAACATGTTATATGTCAATAAAAGTGTTATGTGAAATGTCGTATGTTTGCTTATGAACGGGAATAGATGGGAAGTTTATAGGGGCATGAAACGTTAAAGTGATGCATGTTATGTGATAGATGCGTGTAGGAACTTTGTGCTCTATTTGAAACCACTAAATGACTAACTGGTAATCATATTAGGACATGATTGACCGGCCTTGACTATTAGCTATTTTTTTTAGAGTCAAACCGAGCAACCAAAGGTGAGTTCACACCCTTACTAAGGCATGGGATTCCCGGTGGTTGGGAATGGGATTAAATAGCTGAGACGGAACTTGTACTTTCACCACTACTAGACTACGTACCACTGTCCTCGGATTGGGAAGGATGCCAATGCTAAACCTACGTACTCACTACGTACCACTGTCCTCGGATTGGGAAGGGCACCAACGCTAAACCTACGTACTCACTATGTACCACTGTCCTCGGATTGGGAAGGGCACCAGCGCTAAACCTACGTACTCACTACGTACCACTGTCCTCGGATTGGGAAGGACACCAGCGCTAAACCTACATATTCAATATGTACCTCTGTCCTCGGATTGGGAAGGACACATATATATACATCTAGTCTAGTGGTTTACAACATGGGGTAGCCCCCACCGTTTATGGTTTGGGAAAAAAATAAGGAAAGTTGATTTAACCTGCAATTGCAAACAAACTCATAGTTCTTGAAAACTACTTTATAACGAACACCTACTGTGAACTCGCTCGACTTTGTTGTTGATTTGTTGTTACATGCCTTGCAGGTCGTTAGGTACTTATGGAGCTTGCGCGAGGAGGAGGTCGTTGTGGGATATGGACTATTATGTCCCATGCCTAATAAATAAACTTTATGAACTTATGGAACTTATGTTTTGGTCGTTAAACTTATGAACTATGAACTTATGTTTTGGACTTACATTTTATGCTTCCGCTGCTAACTTAAAGTCGGTTACTTTCTTTTGGTCACCAATTGTATTGTGGTTGGTTTATTTACTAAATTGCGTTGTTCAATATGATTGGGGGCTTGATCCTGGTCATGTCACGCCTCCAAGCGGTGATACTCCGCATGGTGGAATTTGGGGGTATGACAACGACTGTGAACTATATGAAGTAACAATGCGATAAAGCTAAACGATAATCAAACTATGCTAATCGAATCGACTTCAAAATCATAACTCGAGCTACGTATTTTAATTATTGTTATACGTGTGTGTGTGCCTTATGTGTTACTTGTGCATGTTCATTTATGTTATGTGTGGAATCGCAATCGAACTCGAAACGCAATCGAACTCAAACGAAATCGAACTATGATGGAAATAGTAGTTGGGATTAAAAGTAATTTGACTAGGAAAATCTATCGCATCGAATCGCTCGCAACCGAAATCGAAACAGCAAAAAAATCGTCGCGCCAAACACCCGAACCAAGTACCAACCGGCCGGATTGCCATCCGACCGGGCTGCCACTTGATTGTGGTGTCAGGTCGTCATCCGACCGAGATGACATCCGACCGGACAGTCATCCGGGCGGGATGCCATCCGACCGACCCACACTTTCCCCTTTTGGAATCCTATAAATACCCCTGTCATTGTCATCATTTCCACTTTTGGAAATCCTCTGTCCGAACAGTTCGTGCTCCCCACCTTTTCTTCGATTTCTCTCAAACCAGGTAAGATCTCACCCTAAATCTTGTACTTTCTTGATCTACACGCACTCCTACACCTTTCTATCTTTTGAATCTTAACTTTTAACCGTGAAATCACTAGATTTGAGGTGTTCTAGGATGATGTCATCATGAGTTCTGAAGAACTTCTTGTTTTGGCCTCAATCTACCAAGAACAACTTAGATCTGATAGATTTCCACACAAATGCACAAAGATCTCACGTAGATCTAAGCTTAAATATAGTGAAAAAGGATTGAAAGATGGTTTCTAACTTCCTTTCAACTCTTTTACACTCAATACACTCAAAACCGATAGGATCCGACCCTGATCTAGTCTTCTACTCATTCTTAGTGTTATGCTAGCTCAAGATCTGGATTCTACCCACGAGACCACCGATTTCGGGTTAAACGAGAATAACCGTCTTGAACCGGTTAACTGGCCGAACTGGGGTTGTAACGACTCTCATCAAAAGTCATAATTACTAAAGTAATTTGACCAATCGGAAACCCTAATTGAGACACCCAAGTGATTCTGTGCAAACCCTAAAATTTTCATAATTTTCAGAATCAGGATTAGGGCCTCTAAAACTCAGGGGGGTATTTCCTAGTTAACGATTATCTACTTAAACGTGCTCTCCAAGTTGAATTTTCAGAAAATGTTGACTCAGCCGAGCTAGTCCCACACGTGGCTACACTATAGCAGCTTTGTGTCCCATACGGACCGTAAAGCTGTGAGTCTTACGGTCCGTAAGCTGTCATACGGACCGCAACATCAGCAAGCTTACGGTCCGTAAGCTAGTCAATTTTTGTGTATAAATAGCAGGCTGTGCCATTCGAAATCTGGACAATTTACGACGAAAGAATTCTCAATTATACACCGAGATTTCTGCTGTATACTTCAATTAACACACACATGCACTAAATTGAAGCTGCAATCAGGGTATTAGCACAATCGCTGCTACGATTCATTGTCCGATTGATCTAAATATCCAATGAATGTTTAAGTGCCGCCCACATTAGGGTTATACTTTATCGTTCGTCATTAATTTGACGGATTATCGTTAATTCGATGGGTAAAGTATTATACCTTGTCATTCGTTGTTAATTCAACGAATCATCGTTAATTCGATGGACAAAGTATTGCATTTTGACATTCATTGTGAGAATTTGATCTCGTGAGTTATCGTAAATGCTGGATTGATTACTAATTCCAAATTGTGTGCTTGTTATTGAAATTAGGATAAAAGGCTAATCAGTAGGCTAGGCTCTGCCCGTATAAATCTGCATTGTGAGTCATTCTTCTTTTCTCACAGTTTGTGAGTCATTATTTTCTTATAAAACTATTTTACAATACTCCAAATTATTTTCAAGGTTATAATTACAGGGACTAAGTCGTGGATATCTTGAATTACTGGTTAGTGGGGTATTGTGCACATTACTAATTTCTCCCATTTAGGTTCATTGACCTACTCGGGATAATCACTGTTGGGTTCATTGACCTACTCGGGATAATCACTGTTGGGTTCATTGACCTACAGGGATAATCGTCACTATTTAGGTTCATTGATCTAAATAGTGGTATGACCATCGTCACCATTGTGACTTGTCACCATTGTGACGGAATGCCAGATAAAAATAAGATAGAAGCCATTGTAATAGCTCTTATGCTGTAATTGATAACTATGCATCATTATGCAAAATAGAATGATTCACTCAGTATTTCCCGCTGACAAAACCTTTTTCAAACATGTTTCAGGTGATCTGTTGTAAATCAGAAAAAGTGTTGTGGAGCATTTCAAGCTTAAGATAGTGGCTCAGTATAAAATAAAGAAATAAATTTTGTAATATCACGCTTTTATAGTAAAAACATACTATTGTAAATTATCGGGGTTTTATCCCGAATTGTGAAATAAAATAATCGGGAAAAAATTTTTTTTAGCTTTAAACGATCCTGTTTCCGCTGTAAAACTCAATTAAATAAATACCGCAGTATTTTCTGCCGCGGCTCTTGAAACGGGTCAAACCGGGTCGTGGGCCGTGACAGAAAAAGGTGGTATCAGAGCCACTGGGTTAAGCTAATTAAGTATTTAGAAATACTTAATTTTTTTTCCTGATTACTATTAGGTAATTATGTGTTTTATTAACTGGCTATTTGTTAATGTTAATATAGGCAGATTTTTATTTTGTTGCTCTATTATTGTTAATTGAAAAACATTATATATTTGATTAATATATGGAATTACCTAATATAGTATTACTATATTGTGGTAAAGAAATTATATTTTTATATTTGAAGTATATTTTTATTTAAAATTATTGTTTAGTTAATTATTATTAATAATTTTATTATTAATAATAATATGTTAATAATAGTGGTATTAAGATTATTTTTAAATACTAAGGTTATTATCAAAGGCAGATATTGGATAACCTAGCCTTAGTTAGGCATGGACTGATCACCTATGCTTAAACAAGGCAGCACTAACCAATATCCACCATGATAATGAATAATTAATATATATAAATTAAGTCATCATACTTAGTTAGTATATAGATTTTTATATGTTAACTACTGTAATAGTAAATATAAATCTTTAAATATTCTGATTTAAAGTTTAGTATTTTTATTATCTACAGTCTAGAAAAATTTATAAATAAATTACAAATAAAACCTAGTATGTTTAAATTTTTAGTTGTTTTGGTAATATGAAATACTATTTAAAAAGTTGTTACATAAAATTTTAGTATGATTTAATAATTATGTGTATTTTACTAATCAGCATGAGTGATCTGTCGGAAGCCCTTCAGAATTTAAATCTCTATCCAGTAAGAATAAAAGTTTCCAGAGATTTCAATAAGTATATACCAGATATAGAAGGACCTATAGAATTCAATGCTTTACCTCTTGAGAAACCTAAGCCTAAGAAAATGGAAATTGGGGAAAGCTCTAGGCAAACTGAGGAGTTACCATCTCAAGAAGAACTAGATTTTATAATGGCAACCGATGATACTATTGAGCCTGTTAATGAAAATAATTTTATGAATTTAGAACCATCTATTTCAAACTCTTCTAATCACTGGAATATAGACGAATGGTTGGATAATGAAATACTGTTACAAAACCATCCCTATAGGCTTTTTCCTAAGTACAATCCAGAACCTTTACCAAATTCACCAATAAGTAACAAGAATAGTACTGAACTCCATCATTTTGACAACATGGATGCTGGGAATCGGATCCAAGAGACTTTGGGACAGATTTCCTGGAAATACGATGAGAAGAAACGCCGCTACTAGAACATCATCTGACAAAGGATAGGGGATTATGAAATTGTGATTGTATAATAGTAACAGTAAAATCAGTATGTGTAAAAAAAAAATAAAAAAAAATAAAACGGGTGTATATAGAAACATGATATAAGGAAATATTAGAAAAGTTACAATTTTGTTTGTATATTCGTTTATGTGATTATGTGCAACTAAATTGTGACATTGAATTATTTCCTTTATACTAATTATGTATCTATAAAATAGATATCAGATGGAAAACGCTAATAATGAACCAGTTAATGAGGGTAATCAATCTGAGCAACAATCAGGGAACCAATATGTGACTAGGCAAGATATAGAAAATATCATTGCTCAAGAGATAGCCAACACTATTCCAGGAATAGTTACTCAAGGGATAGCCAATGCTATTCCAGCAATCATTGCTGCTGTTAAAAATCCAATCGAACCTCAACAAGTTGTTCCTAGTAAACGCATTTCTGAAGATAATTTCAGTAATAGCGTAAATGGAGGCGGTAATCATGTTAATCATGATAATGAACCACGGCAAGCTCCGCTCCCTAAGAAAAGGAAAGTTGCAACGCCTGGTTGCACTTACAAAGAATTTCTTGCTTGTAAACCCACTGAGTTTGCAGGCAATGAAGGAGCGACTGCAGCACTGCGTTGGTTAGAGAAAACTGAGGCAGTAATTGCCATAAGTAAATGTGCTCAGGATGATCAGGTTATGTACGCTTCAAACCTTTTCAAAGAAGTAGCGCTAGAGTGGTGGAATACGATGTTGCAAGCAAAAGGAAGAAGGATGGCGTATGCTATGAACTGGGAAGAATTTAAGAGTCTTGTAGAAAGAAAATTCTGTCCTGAGTATGAAAAAGATCAAATGGCAAATAAGTTTCTAACCCATAGGATGGTAGATGTAGATTGTCGAGGGTATACTACGACATTCTTCGAATATGCTCGAGTAGTACCAACCCTGGCTTCGCCAGAACCGGTACTTATTTCTCGTTATATTTGGGGATTGATTTCCGAGATCCGTAATATCGTCAAAGCTGCAAAACCTTGCACGATTGATGATACAGTAGAATTAGCCAACACTATGACTGACGAGCTAGTACGGACAAGAGAAGAAAATAGAAGGAAGGAAGTAGCCCAAAAGATTACCCAAGAATTTCGTTCGGGTAACCATAACAATTTCAAGAAAGGAGGGAATGGGCAATCTTCTATTAGTCCATTTTGCAATTTTTGCAAAAGGAAGCATTTTGGAAGATGCAAAGGATATTGCAATTTTTGCAAAATTCCGGGGCATCAAGAAGAAGATTGTAGGAGGAAGAAATTTTCAGTTTGCTACAACTGTAGAGAAACTGGACATCTTAGGCCAGATTGTCCAAAACTGAATAAACCATTTGACAATCAAGCCAAACCAGCAGAAGGAGCAAAAAGGAATGCGAGAACCTTTCAGCTGACTACTCAAGAAGCCGAGATGATTCCGGATATGATAGCCGGTATGTTCTTAGCTTACAACGTTTACATAAAAGTATTATTCGACTCTGGTGCAAACCAAAGTTTTATAAATACTTTACTCTGCCAAACTCTTAACTTACCGTTAACCAACATTAGATAAATTTCTATATTAGAAACGGCAGATGGGAATTCAGCTAAAATAAATAAGGTTATGCAGAACATAGAAATAAATTATGAGTTTTCTGCAACCCTATTATCTATGAAATTAGTTGAATTTGATGTTGTGATCATTATCTGTGATCAGAATTTCTTAGAAATTCAATCAACCATCAGAGAAGTAATTAGAATTACCAGAGATAAACCAGGTAAGTTTATGAAGTTCATATCAGTAATGGAAATTGCTAATTATGAACAAAAGCAAGGAATAGTATATATGATTTCAGTAATCATTAATACTAAAGATACAGAATTTAAGGAAATTTCTTTAAATTCCGAATACCCAGATGTATTTCCAGAAGATTTACCTGGATTACCACCAGATATAAAGATAGAATTTAAAATTCATTTAAATTCCAGGAATTTTACCGATAAGTCAAGGAACCTTATCGGTTAGCACAATATTGGTTATTAAGAAAAAGAAAAGCTTTACTCCCAAAATTTTTTTTTTGAAGAATAAATTTTGGCTGAAGTGCAATTTTAGGTCATATGGTGAATCATGAAGGTATTCACTTAGATCTTGCTAAGATAGCAGTAATTACCAAATGGAAGATTCTGTAAACCGCAATGGAAATTAGGAATTTTGTAGGTTTAGTATTATAGACATTAAGGAATTTTCAAATTAACTATACCCTTAATTAAGATAACCAATACTATAAATTCTAGCCTTATCATAAGGAATTGAAGATTTTGGAGTATAAGGTAATACTTCAAAGCTATGATTTGGATATAGGTTAATACAACGCAAAAAGGTAATTGCGTAGGCCTCAAGCCAAATTGAAAAAGTCCGAAGAAAACTATACCACTCAAGAGTTAGAATTAGGAACCATAATTTTGCCTTAAGATTTGGAGATATTATCTGTATGGAAGTAAGGATACTATCTATACAGATTATAAGAAGTTAAGATATATATAATTGTGCAAAAAGAATTTGAGGCAAAGAAGATGAATGAAAATCCTAAGTGACTACGACTGTGATATTCGGTATCACGAAAGGAAAAGCAGAAAACGGCAAGAGATAGTCACAAGAATTATGCAGATAATAGATAAAAGCCGTTGGAGTTCGAGTTGGAGACAAAATATAATTGAAAGTATCTCCTTGGAAAGGAGTGGTTAGATTTGGTAAGAAAGGAAATCTAAGACCAAAGTATGTAGGATCATTTCCAGTAATTCAACATATTGGATTAGTTGCTTATAGTTTACAACTACCAGGAAGGTTAGTTGAAATACATGATATATTTTATATATATCCAATCTCCAGAAATGTCTATCAGACGAATCTTTGGTAGTACCTTTCCAAGATATAAAGTAACCAATAATGTTAAGTAAAGTAGGATTCAAAGACAGGATCCTAATATACTTGGAAACTGGAATCAAAAAGGAAGAGAAAGTATTCTCAATTATTCCAGTAAATCTCGAGGACGAGATTTTTATTAAGTTGGGGAGAATGTAACGACTCTCATCAAAAGTCATAATTACTAAAGTAATTTGACCAATCGGAAACCCTAATTGAGACACCCAAGTGATTCTGTGCAAACCCTAAAATTTTCATAATTTTCAGAATCAGGATTAGGGCCTCTAAAACTCAGGGGGGTATTTCCTAGTTAACGATTATCTACTTAAACGTGCTCTCCAAGTTGAATTTTCAGAAAATGTTGACTCAGCCGAGCTAGTCCCACACGTGGCTACACTATAGCAGCTTTGTGTCCCATACGGACCGTAAAGCTGTGAGTCTTACGGTCCGTAAGCTGTCATACGGACCGCAACATCAGCAAGCTTACGGTCCGTAAGCTAGTCAATTTTTGTGTATAAATAGCAGGCTGTGGCATTCGAAATCTGGACAATTTACGACGAAAGAATTCTCAATTATACACCGAGATTTCTGCTGTATACTTCAATTAACACACACATGCACTAAATTGAAGCTGCAATCAGGGTATTAGCACAATCCCTGCTACGATTCATTGTCCGATTGATCTAAATATCCAATGAATGTTTAAGTGCCGCCCACATTAGGGTTATACTTTATCGTTCGTCATTAATTTGACGGATTGTCGTTAATTCGATAGGTAAAGTATTATACTTTATCGTTCGTTGTTAATTCAACGGATCATCGTTAATTCGATGGGTAAAGTATTATACCTTGTCATTCGTTGTTAATTCAACGAATCATCGTTAATTCGATGGACAAAGTATTGCATTTTGACATTCATTGTGAGAATTTGATCTCGTGAGTTATCGTAAATGCTGGATTGATTACTAATTCCAAATTGTGTGCTTGTTATTGAAATTAGGATAAAAGGCTAATCAGTAGGCTAGGCTCTGCCCGTATAAATCTGCAATGTGAGTCATTCTTCTTTTCTCACAGTTTGTGAGTCATTATTTTCTTATAAAACTATTTTACAATACTCCAAATTATTTTCAAGGTTATAATTACAGGGACTAAGTCGTGGATATCTTGAATTACTGGTTAGTGGGGTATTGTGCACATTACTAATTTCTCCCATTTAGGTTCATTGACCTACTCGGGATAATCACTGTTGGGTTCATTGACCTACTCGGGATAATCACTGTTGGGTTCATTGACCTACAGGGATAATCGTCACTATTTAGGTTCATTGATCTAAATAGTGGTATGACCATCGTCACCATTGTGACTTGTCACCATTGTGACGGAATGCCAGATAAAAATAAGATAGAAGCCATTGTAATAGCTCTTATGCTGTAATTGATAACTATGCATCATTATGCAAAATAGAATGATTCACTCAGTATTTCCCGCTGACAAAACCTTTTTCAAACATGTTTCAGGTGATCTGTTGTAAATCAGGAAAAGTGTTGTGGAGCATTTCAAGCTTAAGATAGTGGCTCAGTATAAAATAAAGAAATAAATTTTGTAATATCACGCTTTTATAGTAAAAACATACTATTGTAAATTATCGGGGTTTTATCCCGAATTGTGAAATAAAATAATCGGGAAAAATTTTTTTTTAGCTTTAAACGATCCTGTTTCCGCTGTAAAACTCAATTAAATAAATACCGCAGTATTTTCTGCCGCGGCTCTTGAAACGGGTCAAACCGGGTCGTGGGCCGTGACAGGGGTGATTCCTGGTCGATCAGGTTACTTGGATCAAGATGGGATTCTGTTGGTTAACACGTCAAAACGTCTCGATAAAACGACAAACGACCAAAACGACCAAGCGTAAGACGAACGGAACAATCGGAACGGACTGCTGTCCGAGCGGATAGACTACCCAAACGGATTGCTGTCCGAACGGATAACATCTTGGGTCCCACACTTAATCAGCTCTATCTGAAGTTTGGGTATCGAACGAATTGCCATCCGATCGGACTACCATCCGACCGGATTACTCTTCGGATCATGAGATACTAGGACTTTAAAGACTTAAACCATTTTCAACATGTTCATTAACAGGGTTGCCACCCGTTCGTATGGACATCCGACCGAGTGACTCTTCTGTTGTGAATTTGTTTCCACTAAGTAACCTCATCACTAGAGTCGCCGTCCGACCGGACTACCGTCCGACCGGATGATCATCCGAACAGATTGTCATCCGCACGATTGGCCGTCTGATCGACCGACTTGAAAGACAGAGATACTTCAATATTTTTAAAATGCTATAACGAAAACTTCAAAGGACAAGCCATCATACACAAACACATCCTCACCATAGGAAGAAACAATCCACTCGAATAGACATCCGACTGGACTACCGTCCGACCGGATGACCATCCGAACGGATTGTCATCCGCACAAGCAAGCAAGCCGTCCGATCGGATTACCATCCGACCGAACTGCTATCCGACCCATTCACACTTGATATCGTTTTACGAGTCACTTATCGTTATGCTATCAAACTATTCAGGCTAACCCTATTCACTAAGCGCTCCCTTCAATCCATCAACCGCTGTGAGTATACTCGATCCCTTTTTGCTTTAAGCACTTTTGGGTGTTACATACGTTACAACTATTCAAATCACATCAAATGCACTACTCAATACTATTTGAACGCTAACCGTTAATGCATGTTATACATGGCTTATGAATGCTTGTTTGTTATGTTTACACATGGAATGATGTCTACCTGCCTTAGCAACGATAGTACTATAGTTTGGACTCAGCACCCGTTCACACGGGGGTTGTTAAGGACAATTACTTGCATGGATTAAGGTGGTAATCATGTATTGCGAACTGCCTCGGGCAGTCAACCCGCAGTCATTGGTATCGATGGATCTATGTCGATAACTAACGTGCTTCATTTCTCTATGTGTACGTGCTGGTTATGCGTAAACGAATTCGAACTCTATATGCTATTATCAAACGTGTATGCTCACCTTTACATTATATGTATTGACTTTATTTTAACGTATGTGACAGGTGCTTAGGATGCACACCTGGTAGGAAGTCGAGGCAAGAATAAAGCTTTAGAGCCCAACAAATAGTTGTCTGTAGTAAATGAATCAAGGGTCTCTAGAAGCAGATAAACAATTGCTCTATTTGAAAATCTGAGTTGTCGGAACAGGATTATTTGCTGTTGGATCGTTGTTTGACCCGATTGAGTCGATCAGAAGAGTTTAAGTCCGGTTCAAAGGCGGAATCAGAGAAACGGACACAAACACAGCTTGATAATCTAATATCTGTCTCTTATATTTCGTTTAACATTGTTTACAACCTGACAGAAAACCGGCAGCACTTCGTTACAGTTCCGAAGGATGTGTACCGAATGAACTAACATGTGCACCTTATATAGTAGAGATGATTTCGCTTATGTGAACATGACATATGAGCGAAATCACTTGTATCTGATTTCGCTTATATGGACATGACATAAAAGCGAAATCACCTGATGACTAATAAGCGAAACCTTACACAAATGACATATAAGCGAAATCTAACTTATGACACAAAAGCGAAATCAGACTAGTCACATGAGCGAAATCTCATATAATGCTTTGTCTTCTTGTGAGGTGATATCATTGATGATGTCATATTGATGATATCATCATTGAATAGAATGATGTCATACTCGTTTCAAATCCGCAACGCAACCCGAGACTCGATATAAGATGAAGTCGACAGATGAATGCACTAACATTTGCCTAGACTTTATCTGTAATAATTTGTTTACTGTTTGAGGCATGGTATGGGACATGTTATTTTAAATTGAATAGTAATGATAATTGTTATGGAAACTTCTGGACAATTTGTTTCGCTCAGTGCCATGCCCCGATGATTCCGCCATCGGTTGGGGTGTGACAACAATGATAACATACTTGTGAACTTCTTTATCATCTCTCCACTTTGTCATTTGCCAAGTTAGTCCATTATTCGGTTCAAGACCGGGCTGAGAAATCTCCAACCCATGTTTCTTAACCAACTGGATATACCTGGAATACAACGCACAAGAAATTAATTTTACAAATATACACACCAACAATTTTGAATTAAATGAATAATTCATGAGCGGAGAGAAATACTTGTCCGCATTGAAGTGTTCAAACCCAAGATCTTCATCCCAAATGAAAGTATAATCATATGTTGCTACAATATCTGGATGCAAAAACCTCTTTGCATACCACCTATTTTAAGAAGTAAAATAACAATAAACATAAATAGGAATGACAATGTGATGAACATGAATGTAAAAGGACCTCCAACGTTATATTTTTGTCTAGGAGTTTTAACAGATTAAAATTCACATAGGAGCGTACCAAATGGGAGCGTACGGAGATGATAAATAAAGGAAAGAATTCGGCCACCTGCAGTATCAAGAACCATGTAAATTTATTTTAGCAAGCACTCGCTCTATGTATATAATCATGTGAAATTACGGATTTGGATAAAGCAAGATCTCAGCATACCACATTGATACACATGCATGAACGATCCACTGGAAAACGACAAATACGCATGTCCACAGACCAAAATAAGCCAAACGAAAGAACGGGAAACGCTGGTTAAAAAAGTCAACTTAATCAAACTGGTAGCTAGTAGGATACACAAAATGTAAGATGATTGAATCGACGTGTAACTTACCGGGTGATTTAGAAATATATCAAGGAGCAAAACAACATCGACAGAATGCATGGTGACATCCAACTGTATAGAAAAGGACAAAAGTACCCCTCAAATATATTTAAAAAGAAACTAAATTCGTATGATTCTTGTCAATGTATAGAAGAACAAAAATAAACGTACGAAGCTTAAACTGTACTCTGCAGGAGTAAGAAATAGATAAATTATGAACCAAAACACGCTATCAGTGAGTCCAATAGCACCTGAGCGTATCTGTTTATCAAAAGAGAAAGTGAGGATGAATTTTAACAAATAACATGACAGAAATAAATCAATAATACCTGCACAAAAATCTCTGCGTAGTCACTTCCAGCTTCAAAGTCTATACCTTCTTCTCGAACTCACTTGTATACTACGTCTTACGCTCCATTAGCTATGGACCCTCAATGTTCTCAGGTTCACATTTATTACAAACCCTAAAATCAGATTGTTCTATAATAGAATCAACAACAATTAGTGAAAGAAAAACCTGTAGCCTAAATCAGGTTTTTTTCTACAAACGAATCAACAACAAAAGGCGAAAAATATGAAAACACTCAAAATTCTTGGTTTACATCAGCAATTTTTAAAGAGATGGTAAATGGGTAGTTTGTGAACGATATTGAAGAATTTAACATACATAACAAAGGCGATAACTGAATAGAAAAAGGATTCTGATTCAAAACTAACAAAATCATCACCAGATGACGATATAAAGAGGCAACGATCCATGGATAAAAGAAAAAAATGGACTAAAACATATCAGTTATTCACAAGAAATGAACTGAAAAAATTAAAAAGTTTAACATATGTGACCAAGAACATCAAACGTGATCCAACAACATCAAACACTATTCAAGATTTCAGGCACAATTCGAGATCTCAAACATTAGAAAGATCAATATATATGAAAAACATCAAACATTCATTGGGATTTCAAATGTCGTCTGTAAAGATTGATTTTGTGAATGTTCAGATGCTTAAAAACATTGAAAGATCAACATAGACCATGATAAATCACGATTAAAGATACATTAAACATGAATCATCAAAGAAAGTTAGGTTTAGAGGCTTAAAGATAGAGAATAAAACACACCTGTTGCGTACTTGCTTGGAACTGCTATCTAGGGTTTTTGAGATTGAAAAGGAAGAAAGTTGTAAGTGATGATGAGCAACGATTATCCTCTAAGTAGATGCAATTTGTTCTTTCTTCTGCAGATCGATAGATACAATTTAGTTCAATCGCCTGACGAATTTCAGAAGCCGAAAATGGTGAAACCATCGGTTTTTCAGGCTATTTAATCGGCATTAGGGTTTGGTTAGATGAATCATGTGATTAACGTTAGGGTTTGGAAAGAATAGCCAAACAAAAAATCAAGATTACCTGATTGTTGATCCGAAGGAATGCAGAGGGTTAAGGAAAAAATAAGGATTGTTTAATTTACAAACGACGAATGAAGAAAATGAATACATGATGGATCCGATGTAGGAGATGAAGTTGTCGGTTAGGGTTTAGAGAGAATAGGTGAAAAAGTAATGGTTGTGACTTTTTATATAGATCCGAATGAACGGGTGTAGGATGATCCGAACTCAAAACGGATCCCGCGTCCAAGAAGAAATACAACATTTAGAATAGCTTCCCTCCTAAACTCACAATCCACCTCCACCAAAACTTGCCACATCATAAAAAATGGCCAAAATCAAATGCCACATGGCCCAAATCCATCTCATTTATATATATATATATATATATATAGATATCTATATATATTAATAAATGAGATGATTTAGGCCATTTGTCTTTGAATGGTGGAGCCATTTTGCTTATGTGGCATCCATTGGTTTAGTGAAGGTTGATTTTGGGAGGGAATTCATGTAATTTCATTGTAAACAAAGCAATTTTGGGAAAACACAAACCAAATTCTAAAATCCACGCGGGATCCGGTTTGCTTTGTCGGGTATTTCCGGGTTTCCAAAATAACCCAAATTGAATATGGATCCTATATATACTTTACCTTCAATAATTTTTCCTATCCTTCTTTACACGCACAACCGGATCTATCTCTATTCTTTCTCTTCTACCTAACTTCTCCGATCACAATCTTCATCCAAGAATCGTACACAAATCAAAGGTAAACTAAATGATCTTATACCGATATTCTATATTTATGTATCAAGATTGTTTACGAGCGTCATTTTGTACATGATCCTTCTTTCTCTCGGTTCTCTCTCTTCTAACTACCATCTCCGATCATCAGCTTAAGTGAAGAATCTTTCAAAAATCATAGGTAAAACTACATATCAATTCTAAATACTGTTTATTTATCTTGTTCAATCTTATAGGAACTTCTTTTTTTTCAAAACCCTTTCGGCAAATGCTAAGGTTCTTTGTTGTTCTTTTTTTGCAGATCATTCCACATAATTTGCAGGTATGTAATATATATTAGATTGTTATTTATTGTAAATGTTTAATGTCAATTTTTGATGATTTTTCTATTCTTGTTGATGATGATTTACATAATCCGATTCGAATCTTATGAAATGATCTTTTGTTGATGTTTTCATGGAGTGATGATGTTACTGATTTTTTTTATTTCGTTTTTTCTTTTTTCATGATTAACCCAAAATTTTATGCCACTGGCGGACTCTGAATCTTCATGGAACATGTTATAGGTAAGTTTAATTTTATTGTTGTTTTGCTATTTTTTGATCCGGTATAATGTTTTGTTTCATCGTTTATTCTCATCCCTTATAATGTTAGGTTTCGTTGTTTATGCTCGATTTTGTTTTTACAGTCATTTTTTGTTACTAATAAATTTTATATTGTATTAATTTTGAATCCATTAAAGATTATGTAAATTTTTAGTGTGTGATATGTTTTTACGGAATATTGATTGTGTTTCTAAAAATAAATAGTTTTTAATTTTTTTTGAAACCGTTCGTTTTTACTTTTTGTTTTAGAAGTTTCTCCCGATATTATAAGTTTGTTTCTATAAATAGTTTACCGTTTTATTTTTTAAAAAGCCTTCATAATTTATTTCCAGATATAGATCAGAGTAACAACAGCCCTTCATTTTTAAAGCTTATTGAGGAAGATGACCCATTATTTTTGGTATGTTTATTTGTTTTCTAATTACTAATCAAATTTTAAGTAAACTGATGTTTATCTTTTTTTTTTTGTCTTAAGTGAAGAATCCTTCAAAAATCATAGGTAAAACTACATATCAATTCTAAATACTGTTTATTTATGTTGTTCGATCTTATAGGAACTTCTTTTTGTTCAAAACCCTTTCGGCAAATGCTAATGTTCTTTGTTGTTCTTTTTTTGTAGATCATTCCACATAATTTGCAGGTATGTAATGTATATTAGATTGTTATTTATTGTAAATGTTTAATGTCAATTTTTGATGATTTTTATGGTTTTTTTTGTGTTGATGATGATTTACATAATCCGATTCGAATCTTATGAAATGATCTTTTGTTGATGTTTTCATGGAGTGATGATGTTACTGATTTTTTAATTTCATTTTTTCTTTTTTCATGATTAACCCTAAATTTTATGCCACAGGCGGACTCTGAATCTTCGTGGAACATGTTATAGGTAAGTTTAATTTTATTGTTGTTTTGCAATTTTTTTGATCCGGTATAATGTTTTGTTTCATCGTTTATTCTCATCCCTTATAATGTTAGGTTTCGTTGTTTATGCTCGGTTTTGTTTTTACAGTCATTTTTTGTTACTAATAAATTTTATATCGTATTAATTTTGAATCCATTAAAGACTATGTAAATTTTTAGTGTGTGATATGTTTTTACAGAATATTGATTGTGTTTCTAAAAATAAATAGTTTTTAAATTTTTTTGAAACCGTTCGTTTTTACTTTTTGTTTTAGAAGTTTCTCCCGATATTATAAGTTTGTTTCTATACATAGTTTACCGTTTTATTTTTTAAAAATCCTTCATAATTTATTCCAGATATGGATCAGAGTAACAACAGTCCTTCATTTTTAAAGCTTATTAGGAAGATGACCCATTATTTTTGGTATGTTTATTTGTTTTCTAATTTTCTAATTACTAATCAAATTTTAAGTAAACTGATGTTTATCTTTTTTTATTTTTTTTGTCTTAAGTGAAGAATCTTTCAAAAGTCATAGGTAAAACTACATATCAATTCTAAATATTGTTTATTTATGTTGTTCGATCTTATAGGAACTTCTTTTTGTTCAAAACCCTTTCGCAAATGCTAATGTTCTTTGTTGTTCTTTTTTTTGTAGATCATTCCACATAATTTGCAGGTATGTAATGTATATTAGATTGTTATTTATTGTAAATGTTTAATGTCAATTTTTGATGATTTTTCTGTTTTTTTTGTTTGTGTTGATGATGATTTACATAATCCGATTCGAATCTTATGAAATGATCTTTTGTTGATGTTTTCATGGAGTGATGATGTTACTTATTTTTTTATTTCATTTTTTCTTTTTTCATGATTAACCCTAAATTTTATGCCACTGGCGGACTCTGAATCTTCGTGGAGCATGTTATAGGTAAGTTTAATTTTATTGTTGTTTTGCTATTTTTTGATCCGGTATAATGTTTTGTTTCATCGTTTATTCTCATCCCTTATAATTAATGTTAGGTTTCGTAGTTTATGCTCGGTTTTGTTTTTACATTCATTTTTTGTTACTAATAAATTTTATATTGTATTAATTTTCAATCCATTAAAGACTATGTAAATTTTTAGTGTGTGATATGTTTTTACGGAATATTGATTGTGTTTCTAAAAATAAGTAGTTTTTAATTTTTTTTTGAAACCGTTCATTTTTACCTTTTGTTTTAGAAATTTCTCCCGATATTATAAGTTTGTTTCTATAAATAGTTTACCGTTTTATTTTTTAAAAAGCCTTCATAATTTATTTCCAGATATGGATCAGAGTAACAACAGTCCTTCATTTTTAAAGCTTATTGAGGAAGATGACCCATTATTTTTTGTAGGACCGATTTTGACACCGTTCGATTGCGTAACGAACGTTCGACGTGCGGAATCCGTGAACGTGCGTGACCGAACACACAATAACGTACTTGAATCGTGAATCTATTGAAAGATATGACGTGTACGATACAAGAATCACGTAGAGAGTACTTTCTCTCTCTAGACTTGAATCTCCTAAATCACAAATGAGCCAAAAGTCATAAACATTAATTCTAATGCTCCTATTTATATCCCTTGGAATTAATGAGATTTCTCATTAATTACCAAAATGCCACCTTGCTACTTTTATCAAAATAATACAATAAAATCCTAGATTACTACAGTTTCAGCTACGGTTTGAATTGACGGAGGCGATAGACATTAATGCATCAACAAACTCCCCATTGGATATTGCCGCAGTCAATCCGTAGTTAAACTCGTAGCAACTTGTCTTTTTCTCTCTTTTGAATCTTCTTTAAGATTTAACGTCTTCAGCAAACACAGACTCCCTCTTGCTCGAACAGAATCCCGGTGGATCTGTCTTCAGCTTCAGCTCCCCTTTTCGGTAGTCTCTTCAGGCTCCCCCTTTTTGTCAAGCTTCCGTGCTTTTAGGATCGACGCCTGGCTTTCCGTAGCAACAGATTCAGAAACCTACACATCTCCACCTCTCGTAAGACAAAATAATTTTGACTCTAAAAGAATTCACTCAAAATTCTCAAACATATAACACACAATATTGTGATTCAAATTAATGAATCATCTAAACATTTGAGGATTATCTTCCAACTTCTCATCATCTTAACCAAACCAATTGTTCATCTTGTTTAGCCTTTGAGATTTTGAATATCAGCTTTTCAACATCAGTTGTTGAAAATCTTTTTGGATTTTTCAAAAATTAGGCTAAAACACACTAAAATCTTTTTGGATTTTGTAATAAGAGAAATGTAATGCAGAAATAACATATGTACAAACACTATTTTTGTGAGTTTGTGTAAGAGGATCATATCAGTTTATGAGACAAATCACCAACACCGTTAAGCTTCATTTCATTTTTAGCTCTAAACGATTCACATCGATTGACGATATATTTGTCCACTTAAACTCAATCTAAAAACTTTCGAAATGCTTACCGATACGTTAAGGTATATTAATTTTGCACTAAGTACTTATGGACCCCACGATCTCAGCATATCCCCTCATCATGCAATACACTGACTCAAGTAATGCCTTTAAACTTTTATCAACTGTGATTTGTGCGAAAAACAAAGCAGAATGTTTAAACATTAACAATCAGGTCGATACTTCCGTATACGCAGAGAAAGTCCAATGTTTAAACAAAATAAGAAAAATAAAACAAGTTGAAGTTGTTTAGGCTTTAACCACCAGGTCGATACTCCCGTATACGCAGAGGTGATCCAAAGCTTAAACGAAACACCAAAGAAAATAAAGCAGAACGTTTAGGCAACAACATCCAGGTCAATACTCACGTATACGCAGAGGATGTCCGATGCTTAAACAAAATAAAGAAATAAAACAAGTTTAAATCTTTGCAAAATGAAATGCACAATCACAGCAACTTTTCAGCAAAGTTGTGAAAGTTCACAAACTTAACCAGTTTTATGTCTTTCGACAATCAGCGATTACTGAGTAGGCACACAATCAAGAAGGACAAAACCAAGTACTATGCTTTTGACCATGTTTCCCACTAGAACTAGGCTTTTTCATTTATGTTTGTATCGTTATCGCAAATCTACTAGTCTAGCTGAGCCTATCGTCACATCTTTAGTGAGACTGTCACACCCCGATTTCCACGTGTCACCGGTGGGCCCGGTGGGGGAGTATCGTGACGTGGTTGGCAACGTAATAGTCAAACAACACAATATAATAATGCACAGCTGTAACGACTCTCATCAAAAGTCATAATTACTAAAGTAATTTGACCAATCGGAAACCCTAATTGAGACACCCAAGTGATTCTGTGCAAACCCTAAAATTTTCATAATTTTCAGAATCAGGATTAGGGCCTCTAAAACTCAGGGGGGTATTTCCTAGTTAACGATTATCTACTTAAACGTGCTCTCCAAGTTGAATTTTCAGAAAATGTTGACTCAGCCGAGCTAGTCCCACACGTGGCTACACTATAGCAGCTTTGTGTCCCATACGGACCGTAAAGCTGTGAGTCTTACGGTCCGTAAGCTGTCATACGGACCGCAACATCAGCAAGCTTACGGTCCGTAAGCTAGTCAATTTTTGTGTATAAATAGCAGGCTGTGGCATTCGAAATCTGGACAATTTACGACGAAAGAATTCTCAATTATACACCGAGATTTCTGCTGTATACTTCAATTAACACACACATGCACTAAATTGAAGCTGCAATCAGGGTATTAGCACAATCCCTGCTACGATTCATTGTCCGATTGATCTAAATATCCAATGAATGTTTAAGTGCCGCCCACATTAGGGTTATACTTTATCGTTCGTCATTAATTTGACGGATTGTCGTTAATTCGATAGGTAAAGTATTATACTTTATCGTTCGTTGTTAATTCAACGGATCATCGTTAATTCGATGGGTAAAGTATTATACCTTGTCATTCGTTGTTAATTCAACGAATCATCGTTAATTCGATGGACAAAGTATTGCATTTTGACATTCATTGTGAGAATTTGATCTCGTGAGTTATCGTAAATGCTGGATTGATTACTAATTCCAAATTGTGTGCTTGTTATTGAAATTAGGATAAAAGGCTAATCAGTAGGCTAGGCTCTGCCCGTATAAATCTGCAATGTGAGTCATTCTTCTTTTCTCACAGTTTGTGAGTCATTATTTTCTTATAAAACTATTTTACAATACTCCAAATTATTTTCAAGGTTATAATTACAGGGACTAAGTCGTGGATATCTTGAATTACTGGTTAGTGGGGTATTGTGCACATTACTAATTTCTCCCATTTAGGTTCATTGACCTACTCGGGATAATCACTGTTGGGTTCATTGACCTACTCGGGATAATCACTGTTGGGTTCATTGACCTACAGGGATAATCGTCACTATTTAGGTTCATTGATCTAAATAGTGGTATGACCATCGTCACCATTGTGACTTGTCACCATTGTGACGGAATGCCAGATAAAAATAAGATAGAAGCCATTGTAATAGCTCTTATGCTGTAATTGATAACTATGCATCATTATGCAAAATAGAATGATTCACTCAGTATTTCCCGCTGACAAAACCTTTTTCAAACATGTTTCAGGTGATCTGTTGTAAATCAGGAAAAGTGTTGTGGAGCATTTCAAGCTTAAGATAGTGGCTCAGTATAAAATAAAGAAATAAATTTTGTAATATCACGCTTTTATAGTAAAAACATACTATTGTAAATTATCGGGGTTTTATCCCGAATTGTGAAATAAAATAATCGGGAAAATTTTTTTTTTAGCTTTAAACGATCCTGTTTCCGCTGTAAAACTCAATTAAATAAATACCGCAGTATTTTCTGCCGCGGCTCTTGAAACGGGTCAAACCGGGTCGTGGGCCGTGACAGAAAAAGGTGGTATCAGAGCCACTGGGTTAAGCTAATTAAGTATTTAGAAATACTTAATTTTTTTTCCTGATTACTATTAGGTAATTATGTGTTTTATTAACTGGCTATTTGTTAATGTTAATATAGGCAGATTTTTATTTTGTTGCTCTATTATTGTTAATTGAAAAACATTATATATTTGATTAATATATGGAATTACCTAATATAGTATTACTATATTGTGGTAAAGAAATTATATTTTTATATTTGAAGTATATTTTTATTTAAAATTATTGTTTAGTTAATTATTATTAATAATTTTATTATTAATAATAATATATTAATAATAGTGGTATTAAGATTATTTTTAAATACTAAGGTTATTATCAAAGGCAGATATTGGATAACCTAGCCTTAGTTAGGCATGGACTGATCACCTATGCTTAAACAAGGGAGCACTAACCAATATCCACCATGATAATGAATAATTAATATATATAAATTAAGTCATCATACTTAGTTAGTATATAGATTTTTATATGTTAACTACTGTAATAGTAAATATAAATCTTTAAATATTCTGATTTAAAGTTTAGTATTTTTATTATCTACAGTCTAGAAAAATTTATAAATAAATTACAAATAAAACCTAGTATGTTTAAATTTTTAGTTGTTTTGGTAATATGAAATACTATTTAAAAAGTTGTTACATAAAATTTTAGTATGATTTAATAATTATGTGTATTTTACTAATCAGCATGAGTGATCTGTCGGAAGCCCTTCAGAATTTAAATCTCTATCCAGTAAGAATAAAAGTTTCCAGAGATTTCAATAAGTATATACCAGATATAGAAGGACCTATAGAATTCAATGCTTTACCTCTTGAGAAACCTAAGCCTAAGAAAATGGAAATTGGGGAAAGCTCTAGGCAAACTGAGGAGTTACCATCTCAAGAAGAACTAGATTTTATAATGGCAACCGATGATACTATTGAGCCTGTTAATGAAAATAATTTTATGAATTTAGAACCATCTATTCCAAACTCTTCTATTCACTGGAATATAGACGAATGGTTGGATAATGAAATACTGTTACAAAACCATCCCTATAGGCTTTTTCCTAAGTACAATCCAGAACCTTTACCAAATTCACCAATAAGTAACAAGAATAGTACTGAACTCCATCATTTTGACAACATGGATGCTGGGAATCGGATCCAAGAGACTTTGGGACAGATTTCCTGGAAATACGATGAGAAGAAACGCCGCTACTAGAACATCATCTGACAAAGGATAGGGGATTATGAAATTGTGATTGTATAATAGTAACAGTAAAATCAGTATGTGTAAAAAAAAAATAAAAAAAATAAAACGGGTGTATATAGAAACATGATATAAGGAAATATTAGAAAAGTTACAATTTTGTTTGTATATTCGTTTATGTGATTATGTGCAACTAAATTGTGACATTGAATTATTTCCTTTATACTAATTATGTATCTATAAAATAGATATCAGATGGAAAACGCTAATAATGAACCAGTTAATGAGGGTAATCAATCTGAGCAACAATCAGGGAACCAATATGTGACTAGGCAAGATATAGAAAATATCATTGCTCAAGAGATAGCCAACACTATTCCAGGAATAGTTACTCAAGGGATAGCCAATGCTATTCCAGCAATCATTGCTGCTGTTAAAAATCCAATCGAACCTCAACAAGTTGTTCCTAGTAAACGCATTTCTGAAGATAATTTCAGTAATAGCGTAAATGGAGGCGGTAATCATGTTAATCATGATAATGAACCACGGCAAGCTCCGCTCCCTAAGAAAAGGAAAGTTGCAACGCCTGGTTGCACTTACAAAGAATTTCTTGCTTGTAAACCCACTGAGTTTGCAGGCAATGAAGGAGCGACTGCAGCACTGCGTTGGTTAGAGAAAACTGAGGCAGTAATTGCCATAAGTAAATGTGCTCAGGATGATCAGGTTATGTACGCTTCAAACCTTTTCAAAGAAGTAGCGCTAGAGTGGTGGAATACGATGTTGCAAGCAAAAGGAAGAAGGATGGCGTATGCTATGAACTGGGAAGAATTTAAGAGTCTTGTAGAAAGAAAATTCTGTCCTGAGTATGAAAAAGATCAAATGGCAAATAAGTTTCTAACCCATAGGATGGTAGATGTAGATTGTCGAGGGTATACTACGACATTCTTCGAATATGCTCGAGTAGTACCAACCCTGGCTTCGCCAGAACCGGTACTTATTTCTCGTTATATTTGGGGATTGATTTCCGAGATCCGTAATATCGTCAAAGCTGCAAAACCTTGCACGATTGATGATACAGTAGAATTAGCCAACACTATGACTGACGAGCTAGTACGGACAAGAGAAGAAAATAGAAGGAAGGAAGTAGCCCAAAAGATTACCCAAGAATTTCGTTCGGGTAACCATAACAATTTCAAGAAAGGAGGGAATGGGCAATCTTCTATTAGTCCATTTTGCAATTTTTGCAAAAGGAAGCATTTTGGAAGATGCAAAGGATATTGCAATTTTTGCAAAATTCCGGGGCATCAAGAAGAAGATTGTAGGAGGAAGAAATTTTCAGTTTGCTACAACTGTAGAGAAACTGGACATCTTAGGCCAGATTGTCCAAAACTGAATAAACCATTTGACAATCAAGCCAAACCAGCAGAAGGAGCAAAAAGGAATGCGAGAACCTTTCAGCTGACTACTCAAGAAGCCGAGATGATTCCGGATATGATAGCCGGTATGTTCTTAGCTTACAACGTTTACATAAAAGTATTATTCGACTCTGGTGCAAACCAAAGTTTTATAAATACTTTACTCTGCCAAACTCTTAACTTACCGTTAACCAACATTAGATAAATTTCTATATTAGAAACGGCAGATGGGAATTCAGCTAAAATAAATAAGGTTATGCAGAACATAGAAATAAATTATGAGTTTTCTGCAACCCTATTATCTATGAAATTAGTTGAATTTGATGTTGTGATCATTATCTGTGATCAGAATTTCTTAGAAATTCAATCAACCATCAGAGAAGTAATTAGAATTACCAGAGATAAACCAGGTAAGTTTATGAAGTTCATATCAGTAATGGAAATTGCTAATTATGAACAAAAGCAAGGAATAGTATATATGATTTCAGTAATCATTAATACTAAAGATACAGAATTTAAGGAAATTTCTTTAAATTCCGAATACCCAGATGTATTTCCAGAAGATTTACCTGGATTACCACCAGATATAAAGATAGAATTTAAAATTCATTTAAATTCCAGGAATTTTACCGATAAGTCAAGGAACCTTATCGGTTAGCACAATATTGGTTATTAAGAAAAAGAAAAGCTTTACTCCCAAAATTTTTTTTTTGAAGAATAAATTTTGGCTGAAGTGCAATTTTAGGTCATATGGTGAATCATGAAGGTATTCACTTAGATCTTGCTAAGATAGCAGTAATTACCAAATGGAAGATTCTGTAAACCGCAATGGAAATTAGGAATTTTGTAGGTTTAGTATTATAGACATTAAGGAATTTTCAAATTAACTATACCCTTAATTAAGATAACCAATACTATAAATTCTAGCCTTATCATAAGGAATTGAAGATTTTGGAGTATAAGGTAATACTTCAAAGCTATGATTTGGATATAGGTTAATACAACGCAAAAAGGTAATTGCGTAGGCCTCAAGCCAAATTGAAAAAGTCCGAAGAAAACTATACCACTCAAGAGTTAGAATTAGGAACCATAATTTTGCCTTAAGATTTGGAGATATTATCTGTATGGAAGTAAGGATACTATCTATACAGATTATAAGAAGTTAAGATATATATAATTGTGCAAAAAGAATTTGAGGCAAAGAAGATGAATGAAAATCCTAAGTGACTACGACTGTGATATTCGGTATCACGAAAGGAAAAGCAGAAAACGGCAAGAGATAGTCACAAGAATTATGCAGATAATAGATAAAAGCCGTTGGAGTTCGAGTTGGAGACAAAATATAATTGAAAGTATCTCCTTGGAAAGGAGTGGTTAGATTTGGTAAGAAAGGAAATCTAAGACCAAAGTATGTAGGATCATTTCCAGTAATTCAACATATTGGATTAGTTGCTTATAGTTTACAACTACCAGGAAGGTTAGTTGAAATACATGATATATTTTATATATATCCAATCTCCAGAAATGTCTATCAGACGAATCTTTGGTAGTACCTTTCCAAGATATAAAGTAACCAATAATGTTAAGTAAAGTAGGATTCAAAGACAGGATCCTAATATACTTGGAAACTGGAATCAAAAAGGAAGAGAAAGTATTCTCAATTATTCCAGTAAATCTCGAGGACGAGATTTTTATTAAGTTGGGGAGAATGTAACGACTCTCATCAAAAGTCATAATTACTAAAGTAATTTGACCAATCGGAAACCCTAATTGAGACACCCAAGTGATTCTGTGCAAACCCTAAAATTTTCATAATTTTCAGAATCAGGATTAGGGCCTCTAAAACTCAGGGGGGTATTTCCTAGTTAACGATTATCTACTTAAACGTGCTCTCCAAGTTGAATTTTCAGAAAATGTTGACTCAGCCGAGCTAGTCCCACACGTGGCTACACTATAGCAGCTTTGTGTCCCATACGGACCGTAAAGCTGTGAGTCTTACGGTCCGTAAGCTGTCATACGGACCGCAACATCAGCAAGCTTACGGTCCGTAAGCTAGTCAATTTTTGTGTATAAATAGCAGGCTGTGGCATTCGAAATCTGGACAATTTACGACGAAAGAATTCTCAATTATACACCGAGATTTCTGCTGTATACTTCAATTAACACACACATGCACTAAATTGAAGCTGCAATCAGGGTATTAGCACAATCCCTGCTACGATTCATTGTCCGATTGATCTAAATATCCAATGAATGTTTAAGTGCCGCCCACATTAGGGTTATACTTTATCGTTCGTCATTAATTTGACGGATTGTCGTTAATTCGATAGGTAAAGTATTATACTTTATCGTTCGTTGTTAATTCAACGGATCATCGTTAATTCGATGGGTAAAGTATTATACCTTGTCATTCGTTGTTAATTCAACGAATCATCGTTAATTCGATGGACAAAGTATTGCATTTTGACATTCATTGTGAGAATTTGATCTCGTGAGTTATCGTAAATGCTGGATTGATTACTAATTCCAAATTGTGTGCTTGTTATTGAAATTAGGATAAAAGGCTAATCAGTAGGCTAGGCTCTGCCCGTATAAATCTGCAATGTGAGTCATTCTTCTTTTCTCACAGTTTGTGAGTCATTATTTTCTTATAAAACTATTTTACAATACTCCAAATTATTTTCAAGGTTATAATTACAGGGACTAAGTCGTGGATATCTTGAATTACTGGTTAGTGGGGTATTGTGCACATTACTAATTTCTCCCATTTAGGTTCATTGACCTACTCGGGATAATCACTGTTGGGTTCATTGACCTACTCGGGATAATCACTGTTGGGTTCATTGACCTACAGGGATAATCGTCACTATTTAGGTTCATTGATCTAAATAGTGGTATGACCATCGTCACCATTGTGACTTGTCACCATTGTGACGGAATGCCAGATAAAAATAAGATAGAAGCCATTGTAATAGCTCTTATGCTGTAATTGATAACTATGCATCATTATGCAAAATAGAATGATTCACTCAGTATTTCCCGCTGACAAAACCTTTTTCAAACATGTTTCAGGTGATCTGTTGTAAATCAGGAAAAGTGTTGTGGAGCATTTCAAGCTTAAGATAGTGGCTCAGTATAAAATAAAGAAATAAATTTTGTAATATCACGCTTTTATAGTAAAAACATACTATTGTAAATTATCGGGGTTTTATCCCGAATTGTGAAATAAAATAATCGGGAAAAATTTTTTTTTAGCTTTAAACGATCATGTTTCCGCTGTAAAACTCAATTAAATAAATACCGCAGTATTTTCTGCCGCGGCTCTTGAAACGGGTCAAACCGGGTCGTGGGCCGTGACAACAGCGGAAGCAAATTTAAAATATAATACAACCGAATTTATTTATTGTAATCAAGGTCACAATATCCGGTGTTTATCCACAGTAGGATCGAAACAAAATAACAATTATGGTTCAACAGACTTCTGGCATCCTAAGCTTGCGAGACTTTTTATTGATGCTTAGGAGACAATCCAGCCAATTTCGTTTAGTACCTGCATTCAGTCTTTTTGGGAAAATACGTCAGTTTACACTGGTAAATACATTCAACTGACTCATTTTGGAAAATGATTGAAAATTGGTTTGGATGCACATGGCATAAACATTTTTATAACTTGGGAGAATTATTTAATATTATAATCTTGTGAACGAATTACATGTTACTTATGCGTTCAGTAGCCCGGATCTAGTCCGGGTTAAAGATCAATAGACACACCACATCATTGAGTTATACACGGACGGTGTACGCCTACACCCCGTGCTCAGGTCGCGGCCATCTCGTAAGATGATGCCAAGGATATCCGGGACATGGTCATTAACCCCCCAAAGGCTGTAAAGTAAACAAGACTGTTTAAACGAGCCGATCAAATTATTCAACTACCCACTAAGCGTGGAGATTTGATGCCCGATCAAGCGGTACGCTATGTACCGTAACCCAAGCCCGTATAGGGAAAATAAGTTAAAAGTATTTACCTGAATAAGTATTTATCACAACAAGCAGAATGCGCGTAGCTTTTACTGTTTCTCCTAATCTGGAACGAAGGTTTAATATAACCTATTAGAATTCTAACGGGTCTTTTATTAAGCTTAAGCTTAGACCGGCTAGTTTCAAGATACGGTTCGTACGCACGATTAAGCGAAGACCGGATAGAATGTGATTCAGACCCGGAAAGTTTGAAGACTTGTTTAATATGGGTTTATTATTCACATTCTGGATTTTGAGATAAAACCATTAAGGTTTGACCCGTTTCGGCTAATTTATGTAAACTTGTTACATAAACCGAACCGTACGCGTAATAAGCGTGACGGGTAGTCATGAGAGCTATATACAGGTTTCCTAAGTTAATTATGTCTCAAATATGTTGTGACATCAGTAAGGTGTCTTTCCTTATGCCCGAAACGTATTTAAACACAAACTAGGCCCCGTAGGGGTAGTTTGGTCATTTAAAAGTTTATAAAAGAGTTTAAGTGTCAACCTGAGTTACAGGTCTGATGTAATCAGCAATTATACTCAATTTGCTAAGTTATATCAGTAGGTTAAAGCATGTATGTGAAACTTATCATTTTTAACCAAACTAGGCCCCGTAGGGGTATTTTGGTAATTTCACATAAGCCGAAAAGCTCAAAACTGAAGTCTGAGTTTATCAACCTTTGCTTACTGTTAAAATGTTATAATTTGCCTCTTATATCAGTAGGTATCAACCCGGGTATGTCCAATATGATTTTAAAACATACCATGCGCTAAAAACGCTAAATAAGGCGATTAAAGGCCATTACCGGGTTCGATACTTAAATCTGATATTTTTATATTTCCAGAAGGCTTAAAATAATTTATTTATCATAACTAATCAGTGGCAAAAGGTTTGGGGTCGTTTAGATGTGTAAAACTCATTTTATGGCCCGTAAGGGCAAAACCGACGATTCCCGAATTAAGCCTACGACTACGAGTTATGCTCAGCCTAAAATTAATTAAAAATCTTTAAAAATCCCAAAATAATATATTACATCAGTGGGTAAAAGATTTGATACCAAAAAGTATGTTTAACTAGGCTATACGCTAATTACGCCATTTTATTAACATAAAGCATTAGTTTTGCGATAATGAGCATAACTCTTAATCTACAAGTCAAACTGATGTCAAACTTTGCATGCAAGTCTATATATCAGTAACAAAGGTTTCTACACTTTTACATTTTCATAAATCACGTTTTAAGGTAATAAGGGCATAACGGTCAACATATGAGTAATTAACGGAAACATGCATATTAATTGGATAACTAATGATCCGAAGTGTATAATCACAGAGGGTTGTTCTAATATGTAACCTAGTCCAATTAAAGCTCTAAGGCATTTTTAAAATATGCCTAAACGGGTCAGAACTGAAAGTCAAAGTGAAAGTCAAACTATGTGACTTTCGGTTCCGAACCGGGTTTAAATAGGAAATAGTCGGGTTGGACATGTTTGGACATGTTCTTACACTAATTACTAAGTTATAACAATGATCAAACATGTTATATATGTTCTAGATAGCTAATCATGCATAAATGACATTTTAAGCATTATGTTGACTTTTTAATTAAAAGTTTGACCCGACATTAGACCTGGTTAGAGTGGTGATCAGGGGAAACCCTTTTGAGGTTTTATTTTCCACATAAATACCAATTCATAACTACTTTTAATTCGAGATATGACTGAGCCATTATTGACTAATCTCGAAGTCAAACCGTAATTACGACGGTTTGACTTTTAGCTAATTAACTAAGCTAAATTCAAACAAACAAGAACTAGCAGACTTACAAGAGTCCTATGCACGAGATTGATCACTTGAGGCTGCTTGATAGCTCCAGAAATGATCCACAAATGAAGGAGAAGGTGTGAGAATGAATGTGACATTGAAGGGCCTTATATAGTGGTTTCACTCACCACATTTGATTGACAAACAAGTCTATGAGTGCCCACAATCGATTAACATGTGTCCTAGATGCTTAGGGGATGTTTTAGGGGCCAGGAGAAGTGGAAAAACGGGTAAAGGTCGCGCATATCAGCCATGGCAGACAAACAGCAACTTTTTGCGGAACTGGGCATTCTCGTGAGCATAATTAATATTTACAAAGCTTCGGGTTTGTCAAAAGGTCACTCAGAGGTATAAATTAAACATGTTGACACATTTGGTCCCTGTAGTTTGAAATCACTCACTTTTAGCTTCGTATGATCCATGATTTATTCGTTTGAAGGTATGAGCATCGTGTAGGGTTAATGTACATTATATTTATTCACAGTTGACACTTAGAATACGTATACTCACATACCTTCCATGTTTGTCAACTTTAGTCCTTCCATAATATTTCCTTCACACGTTTAAACTTTATGACACGTGTCAACATATTATAGGACGTGAATTTCCGAGGTGTTACAGAGACCGTTTATCACTTTTAGACTTTACATTTCTTTAGTATGCTGTGATAGTCCACTGATTTACTATCATTTCCTCTTGTCTCAACAAAACTCGTTTTTGATTTTTCAATGTTTTTGGCATTTTCCAATTTTCTAATTTTTTTTAAAATTTTTCTCCCCCTAAAATCAAAATATGTTTCAATTTTTATTTTCTGGGAAAATTTGAAACAAACTGTACAAACTTGACAACTTGATGAGAATCACTTCAATTCTCCATCCACCTGGCATAAACAATCAGAACTCCCCCTGATAACAAACTATTTTCCCATAGTGATTTCAAAACACTTAAGTTTGTTTTAATCAAAATGGTTTTTCCGGAAAATAAGTTTTGTGTGTCAATTCTCAAATTTGGGGATCATTCATCACCTTGTTTTCTTCAACAACATGTAAAGATTTAACATTTCCGATTTAAACAACAATAACACTTGTAGAAAATCAAGTACAACTTAATGTCCCTGATTTACCACATGTACGTCGAAATATCACTTTCGTGAATTTCTCAAGAAATGTGCCGATTCATGTTCCACGCTTACCAACCTGGGAACTCCGGCAAGTCAGGTTTTTCAGTTAAAGAGATTCACCCAAGCCTGACGGTCCTTGGGTGTTTTGAACATACCTTTTTTGATTCATAAAATTCTTTAACCCCTGTGACTTTCCCGTCAACCATTTTTCCAAAAATGTTTAGAACATTGGGGTTAAAGGCTTTTTCAACATCAAAATCTTTCTTTTCAGAAAAAAGATTGATTTGAAATCTCAATTTCGTCAACTTTTTGTTTATAATTTTCAGCTTGCAATGGTGGAAAGTTGATATCATCCATTGGCGGAACTGACTTTTCTCCCTTTTGATCAACAGATGGTTCCTCTGATTTTGACGAATCAGATTCATTGTCAGAACATGGCTCATCTGACTTTGACAAGTCAGATTCATCGCCAACACATGGCTCCTTTGCTTCCGAAGAAACAAATTCATTGCCATATTTAACATCTGATCTCTTTACACTCTCTTTTGTCCTCATATTTGTATCTGATGAATTCGTTTTACTTGACTTGTTTGTTGAATGAAGCGATTCATCAGAACTTTTATTTGAACCAACAGTTGTACCCGAGGACAAAATCCTTTCTAGATACTCCCTTGCTTTCTTCCTTTTCTTTCTCAATCGATCTTTCTGTCCTTGTGAAAGCTTCACTTTCTGTTCTTTCACCTTCTGTTCTTTGGGCTTTTCTTCTACCTTGACTGATTTCTTCGTCTTTTTCTGAGATTCAGCCCTCGATCTTCCCATTGATCTAATTGGGCAATCTATTGCAATATGACCTTTGATTTGGCATTCATAACATCTTCTTGTCTCAAATCTCTGTCTATGGCAGTTAACAGCAATGTGTCCTTGAAAACCACAGTTGTAACACACCCTGTTATCGTACCATTCTCCACTTTAAAACCAAACACTCAAATAATAACACTGATTTGATTTTGAGTACTCATGACTTCTCCTATAAGCTTGATTTGACGCTTGAGCACTGTGGTCAAACCTGCACCACTTATTACCAACTTTTTGTGAGTTTTTATTTTCAGATTTTTGGGGTTTTTTATAATGATTGGATGACTGAACTGATGAGCTTTTATTTTCATTTTTAAAATTTTTCAAATTTTTAACTTTTTGTTTCTGTTCTACAATCTTCTTAACAAGTTTTTGCTTTGAGCATTCACCTATTTCAGTAGACTGCAAAACAGTATTTTGAAATTTTTCTTGTAATTCTAAAAATATTTTTCTTTTCTTTTTCTTTTTCATTATCAGCTTTGTCATCGCAATCTTCAATTTTGACTTTGTCAAAATTTGTGACATTTTCACTTATTGGAACTGAATTGATCGGTTCTGGACACACATATGGTGCAGAAGTCACAAAACCTTTCAACTTATTTTCTAACTCAGCAATTTTATTCCGATCACTTTCAGCTTCTTTTTCAAGCTGAATGATTTTAGCAAGATGAGAATTTATTGCAATTTGTTTTTCAAGATTATTTTTACCAAAAATATCTTTCTCATCTTCTAAAATCTTTATTTGACTTTGAAATTCTTTTTCAAATTTTAATTTTTCATTTTCAAATTCTTTTTCATTTTCTTTCAAAATCTCGTTTTTCAATGTCAAACTGTCCAAATCACTTAACAGTTTGACATTTTCATATTTCAATCTTTCATAATTTTCCTGCAGTTCAAGAATCTGTTTGTCATCGTATTTCTTCACATCATACAAATTTTTGATTTTCAATGTCAAACTCTCCAAATCTTTTAAGAGTTTGGCATTGTATGATTAAGATTTTCCACAGTTTAAGCATTTCTCGGACATTATTTCAGCTTCAGCTTTCTTCTCAACCTTGATAGCTGAAATTTCTTTAACCTGCTCCTCTACCACTTGAACATTTTTCTCAGGTTCGAATTTTTCATCAATAGACTTCATTTTTCAAATCTTTTGGGATTCAAGTTCTTGAGCTTCGATCTTCTTGATAAACAGGCTCAAATTCACGTCTAAATATATCTTTCTCAAATGTAACAAATACGTTCCCCACATATCACCCGGTAAAACATTTGCCAACTTGTCAACCCACTCCTCATTAGTTTTGGTTATCTTCAATCTCCCCATCTCCAAAACTAGATGGCAATATTGCTCAATCAATTCTTTTATAGACTCTCCCTTGATACTCGTAAAACTATCAAATTTCCTCTGTGCAATATCTGATGGACTCTGAACACGATACGACTCACAATCCATGTTTCGTTATTGAAAGATTTTCAAATACAGATTTTCAAACAATACAAAATTTCACACAATCAAATGACTATCTGATTGAATATCAAAAATTAGGCGATAGTGGATCGAGTGGGGATTCGCTCGTGCGAGTATCCGATGCTTGACAAACCGCGTTTCTCCTGCAAACAAACAAACAAACAAACAATCAGTTCAAAACAAAACGAATACGTAAAAGTATACGTTTGATGAAGTCAATCTAAGACTCGTGTCGAAGATTTGCAGACTGACTAAACTCCAAATTGTGCAAACTGAGTGAATGAGCCGATAAAAATATATTCAATTGAGCCGAAACAAACTTTGACTTCAACAGTTCACGTGGACTGCACTTGGATTTTATTAAAAAAAATCTAGACGACACCAATATTGTCTCAACCAAACTGATTTGGCCTAGCAACTTCACTAAACCGAAATATGATTGGGCCGCATATATGAGTCACATAGTAACTTGGGCTGCTCAACAATGGGTCAAATAATCGGATACACTATACTGACAACAAATCAATTAATCATCAATTCTCATTGGGCCTGGTTTAAAGTTTATTTCGATGATAAAGTTGACTAAGTGGCCGACAAACTGTAATTGCACACTAAATCTGATTGATATTTCATTTCAAAAACATTAAATGACATCACGTGAATTACTTATGTCGTCAATTAAAAATGGCAGACAATCAAAATACAATTCAGTTTCACATGGTTCTCTGATTCAATCACATGGGTTCTGTCAATTTTGATTCACGAGAACATATATCAAGTTCTAAACAATTTTATGATATGGATTTTAATTGGACCGCAACAATAATGGCTGACTATATATCTCGAGATTCTGCAAAAACAATTCACATGAACAACTGAACCACTTTCAAACGGACATCGTGTTTCAAACAGTATCCTCAAACGGTCACACCAATTTCAAACGGTCACACCCTCAAACTGTCACACCCTCAAACGGTCACACCCTCAAACTGTCATACTCTCAAACGGTCACTCCCTCAAACGGTAGTGTCAGTTTCAAACGGTCAGTCAGATTCAAACGGTCACCACTTTTCAGACGAAGTCGGACCTAAAAACTTGAATATCTCCTAAACGGCTAGGAGTTTGAATCTGAAATTTGGTAGGGTTATAGATCAGGTGTTTTCTCACAACATATCAAAAAATCAGACGATTTGGACCGTAAAAACTCGTTCAATTTGATGATTTTCAGTGAAAAACGTGAACAATATGAAAAAATGAAGAAATAGATGAAATTCGGATCTGAAATCGCTGAAATCTGGTACGAATCAATGTGTTTGATCAGTGCAATCGAGCTCCTAGCTCTGATACCACTTGTAGGACCGGTTTTGACACCGTTCGATTGCGTAACGAACGTTCGACGTGCGGAATCCGTGAACGTGCGTGACCGAACACACAATAACGTACTAGAATCGTGAATCTATTGAAAGATATGACGTGTACGATACAAGAATCACGTAGAGAGTACTTTCTCTCTCTAGACTTGAATCTCCTAAATCACAAATGAGCCAAAAGTCATAAACATTAATTCTAATGCTCCTATTTATATCCCTTGGAATTAATGAGATTTCTCATTAATTACCAAAATGCCACCTTGCTACTTCTATCAAAATAATACAATAAAATCCTAGATTACTACAGTTTCAGCTACGGTTTGAATTGACGGAGGCGATAGACATTAATGCATCAACATTTTTGGTATGTTTATTTGTTTTCTTATTTTCTAATTACTAATCAAATTTTAAGTAAACTAATGTTTATCTTTTTTTTTTTGTCTTAAGTGAAGAATCTTTCAAAAATCATAGGTAAAACTACATATCAATTCTAAATACTGTTTATTTATGTTGTTCGATCTTATAGGAACTTCTTTTTGTTCAAAACCCTTTCGGCAAATGCTAATGTTCTTTGTTGTTCTTTTTTTGTAGATCATTCCACATAATTTGCAGGTATGTAATATATATTAGATTGTTATTTATTGTAAATGTTTAATGTCAATTTTTGATGATTTTTATGTTTTTTTTTGTTTGTGTTGATGATGATTTACATAATCCGATTCGAATCTTATGAAATGATCTTTTGTTGATGTTTTCATGGAGTGATGATGTTACTGATTTTTTTTATTTCGTTTTTTTCTTTTTTTCATGATTAACCCTAAATTTTATGCCACTGGCGGACTCTGAATCTTCGTGGAACCTGTTATAGGTAAGTTTAATTTTATTGTTGTTTTGCTATTTTTTATCCGGTATAATGTTTTGTTTCATCGTTTATTCTCATCCCTTATAATTAATGTTAAGTTTCGTTGTTTATGCTCGGTTTTGTTTTTACAATCATTTTTTGTTACTAATAAATTTTATATTGTATTAATTTTGAATCCATTAAAGATTATGTAAATTTTTAGTGTGTGATATGTTTTTACGGAATATTGATTGTGTTTCTAAAAATAAATATTTTTTATTTTTTTTTTGAAACTGATCCTTTTTACTTTTTGTTTTAGAAGTTTCTCCCGATATTACAAGTTTGTTTATATAAATAGTTTACCGTTTTATTTTTTAAAAAGCCTTCATAATTTATTTCCAGATATGGATCAGAGTAACAACAGTCCTTCATTTTTAAAGCTTATTGAGGAAGATGACCCATTATTTTTGGTATGTTTATTTGTTTTCTTATTTTCTAATTACTAATCAAATTTTAAGTAAACTGATGTTTATCTTTTTTTTTTCTTTTTTTTTTTGTCTTAAACTCATAGCAAATACCTAATGACTTTGCTTCAATGATGTGGGGAGAGCAACCACCTTACAAAGAATTTGTTAAGATTGTTGATGGCAACAAGTTATGGTTTGTAAAACTGAAAAAAAATTGATTTGGGCCCTGTACTTGGTGATGGCTTCACCAAAGTTGTTCGGGATAGTTGTATAAGAAAAAATGACCATCTTATGTTTCAGTCATTTGGACCATCATCATTCTTTCTTTCGGTGTTTAAATCATTTGTTCATGAAAATTGCTTTATATCTAAAATCACACCTTAGGAAGACGTTATTGTAAGTAGTATATATTATACAATCAGTATGTTGAATAATTTTTTCGTTCTGTACATTGGTTTTTTAATTTTTAACTAGTTATTTTCCACCCGCGCGTTGCGGCGGGGACCCAATGACTGCAATACGCGTGTCAGCAACAGCAAGCAGATACCGAATATCAAAACATAAATAAAATGACGTGGTAAGTATAGGACCCACACGCCCTACACGTTGGAAATTCGATTGTTTTCAATTCAGTTATTACGGTGCTATCACGTTAAAATATGGAGGAGCTCAGTTATTACGGTGCTATCACGTTAAAATATGGATGAGCTCGGTACCGGTAACGGCACCGAAAGTACCGATCCGGAAAATCATCGAAATTAGGTACCGGCACCGAAAATGCTCGGTACAATACGGTATGGTATTTGAAGGTAAAAATCAATAAATACAGGTATGGTGCTAGACCGGTGTCGAACCGAAAGTAACGATTCTGAAAACGCCAAAAGGTGGGTACCAAATTAGTATCGAGAATGATTTGGTATAGTAAATTTGGTACCGATACGATACCAGTTTGATTACAGGATTTGATACGATTTGCTCATGAATAATCTAAATATCCAAGTTAATTTTACATGCTACAATTCATTCATTACAGAAAAAGACAAAAAATAAAGCAAAATAAGTTGTTGTGTATATAAAACCTCATTCAAACAAAATACAGTTTACTTACTGTGTGTATGAAAAGTAATATAAACGGTGCAATTACTTGCATTGCTACGTTGCTATAGGATTTGATGAGCTCGGTACCAACCGTACCGAAAATACCGTTACCGAAATCTCCAAACGTGGGTACCGGTACCGAATATACCTAGTATGGTACGGTTCGGTACCGGTCAATACTGGTACGGTACCGGTATTTGAAGGTAAAAACCGGTGAATACCTGTGCAGAACCGGTACCGAAAATACACCGGTTTGGTAAATTTGAGACCGATACCTATACCCGATACCATTTGCTCATCTCTTAATGATGTTACCATTCTAATCTATTCTAATTCTAATTTTAATTTAAAATTCTAATCTACTGTTCATTCAGTTTTCATTTTATTATATATAGATTATCACTACCTTTGCAGGTCATGGCTGATGAAATTTGGAGGCAATTTTATGTGATAAATTTCAAAGGTGGTCAATCAACCCTTTATTTAGGAGATAGATTTTGGAACGTTAAGATGGACGGATTAACTGACAGCTGTATTTTTACTCATGGATGTTCTGAGATGGTAAACGAACTTGCCTTAGACAGGCGATCTACCTTTGTCTTTGCAATGGCTGGATATAAAACATTCGAGCTTTCAGTCTTTAATCATCAAACCGGTACTGAAATTCAGTACAAGAAGGTTGACTTAGTTGTTTTGGATGACTCGATTTATGGTGATGATGGTTATGATTTGGTTATTGCGGTTAGAATTATTCACTTTCTCTATTTTTTTTAGTTATTAACGCGAGCTTACAAGTAGATCTTAAATTTATCACATTGGTATTTTTGATATTTTTTGTAGTCGGAACATAAGGAGAGGTAGTACTGCCGGAACTGATGTTGAGGAAGGTGTTGTGAAATTTGAAGATGACAAATTTCAACTTTCAACTTTTGAGTCTGTTTTCAATGTAAATTCTTATATTTTAATCTAATTTAACAAAACTTATCATAAATATATTTGTTGTATATTTATAAATTCTATTTCTCTATCGTTAATTGTGTAGGATATTGAAAACTCCAAGTTTGATAAGTTTTTCTCATCTCTACTTGAAATGGAAGACCATAAGAAGAAGGTAAATTTTTTGTCATTGTTTTTTTTTTCTTATTTTGTTAAATTTAATTACTATTCGTATTAGATTGTTAAACATATTTTTCCCTTATATGTAGTTCAAAGATGACTGGGATAAAAAAACTAAACCGAAAGGGAAAACAAGTGTTCTTTGTAATGAAAATCAAAGTTCAAAGGTTTGTGTTCATTTACTAAATTATAGCAGTTTGTAATTAACTGAATTGTTTTACCTTTATTTTTTCATTTTCAAAGGTTAATGTTTTATGTTTCTTAGGATGATCCGAAAGGGAAGTCAAATGTTGTTGTTGATGAAAATCTAACTTTAAAGGTTTTTGTTCACTTAGTTAATTATAGTTTTATGAATTTAAGTGGATTACTTTACATGTTTTTATTTATACGATTAACTTTTTTCAGGTCAAAAGCAAGTTTGAGATGGATCTGGACAAATTTTTGATACCGAAGAATAAATCCCATATGTACCTGCTTACTTTAGTATTATATAATGCAATTCCATTAATTCATTCTATATTTATGTTTTTAATGTTTTATGTTTTTTAGGTTGATCCTAGAGGAAACACAAATGTTTTTTGTTCTGAACCGAGTCTGTCCTCCATAGTTGTTTCTGATGTGAGTATTTCTTATTCGATATGTTTTCCAATAATGATAGTTACTTATGTTTTTTGTTCCAAGATTTTCCACTTTTTTATGTTTTTTAATTTCCTTTTTTATGTTAAACCATAATTATTGGATAACAATCTGATTAAAATTTTCCTTCGAAGAAAATAGGTTAGTGAAATTTGGTTATTGTTTGTAGTTTTGATTTATATGTATACTTTTTTTCTTTATCAGTAATAATTTTCCAACTTTACTCATTGTTAATTGAAAGAATAAAATATTTTCTTTGTTTTGAATGGGATTTTTTTTGTGATGTTATGATTTTATTCTTTGGTCTAAAAAAAGGTTGATACTACTTTTACAGATATGGATCCAAATAGCAATAGTTGTTCTTTCTTGAAGTTAATCGATGTTCATCATCCTACAAAAGTGGTATGTATTTTTTTTTATTATGTTTACTAAAAATTATGTTGATACTTATATGTCTTTTGTTTCAAATTATAGGAAATACCGTATGATTTTGCCACATTATTGTGGGGAGAACAATTGCCATATGGTCATTGTGTTAAAATTTTTTATGCTGACAACTTATGGATTGTCAAAAATGAAAAAGATGTGTTGGGTCCTGTTTTAGGCGATGGGTTTGTTAAAGTCGTTACGGACATAGGTTTACAATAAAAAATGATTATCTGTTGTTCAACACTCTTGGACCATCTACATGGTATCTCGGTGTCTTTAACTCATGTTTTTTGGATAACTCTTTTATCACTTCCATTAGAGCTGATGATGATTTCATTGTAAGTACTATATATGAAATAATCACTTTTTATGTCAATTTTTTGTGCATATTTTGTTTAATTTAATTTGTAACAACTTTACAGCTCATGGCGGACAAATTCTAGGGACAGTTTTACGGCAGCGGTTATAAAGGTGGATCAGCAACTCTTTATGTGGGTGATAGGTTTTGGAATGTGAAGATGGAGGCGTTGCCCGACAAATGTGCTTTCACTGATGGATGGTCTAAGCTGATTAGGGATCTTGCATTAGATACTTGGACTACTTTTATTTTTACAAAGGCTGGATATGAGACTTTTGAGTTGTCGGTTTTTAATCATGAAACTGGTACTCAAATGTATTTCAAGAAGGTTGACGTTGTTGTGTTGGATGATCCTATTTACAGAGATGATGGATTTGATTTACTGCTTGCGGTTAGTGTTATTATGCTTATAGTTAATTATTTAACTAATACGAGCTTATTAGTTAATCTTCAAGTTAACATTGTCGGTGTTTTTGAATATTATGTTTTTGTAGTCGGAACACAAAGAGAAGGTTATTACCATCGAAAGTGATGTTGATGAAGATCTTGCGGGTGATATAGTTGGTGAGTCTATGCGCCTTTCATCTTCCTCTGATGCCTATCGGTCTCATGTAAGTGTTCACAACGTGCCTTATATATTATATAACGCTTTTAATTACTTTGTTCTAATATGCTTATTATTCATTGTTATGTAGAATGACCCAAAAGGGAAGTCAAAGATTGTATTTGGTCACGACACTGTATCTCCAAAGGTTGTTTCTTATATACTAACTTAATTTAATACTTATTTTCAATACATATAATATACTTTTTATTCTATTCGGTGTATTTATTTCCCATATTTTTTTGATACCAAAAAATTTATTTCATGTGTACTAACTGACTTTACAATTATATAATCCTTTTAATGAATAAATTTTTTTATGGTAATATGTTAAATAGTTTATGGTTTTGTAGGTTCATCCTAAAGTTGAATCAAAGTTTGTTGTTGGAGATAAAGGGCTTTCGAGAAAGGTTGTTTATGATCCGATAATATAATTTGATGTTTGTTTTCAATAAATATAATTAATAATTTGAAGTTTTCTTTGTTAATGTGAAAACCCAGTTTGATGTGGTTTTGGATAGTTTTTTGATACCAAACAATACATTACATGTATAAAAACCTGCTTAATTATTATATAATTCTTTTAATTATTTCATTCTATATCAATATGTTAATTGTTTTATTTTCTTTAGGTTGAACCAAAAGGAAAATCAAATGATTTTGTTTGTGACCAAAATCTGTCTTCTCACGTTTTCTCTCAAGTAAGAATATTATTTAATATTTGTTATCAATATTTGATTTTTTGTTTTAAACTTTATCGTGTCATTTATACCATTACATTTAAAGTTTGAATAAACTTTATATATGAAAACTTTACATTTCTGTAAAATTTTTAGACTTATTGTGTGTTTTCAATTATTTAGTCTAAACCAAAGCCTAAGGTATCCAGATCCTTCACATCCACGTCTCATATGGGTTATCGTACACGTTCCAAGGTTTCCAAAGTTGATGATTGTATGGTCCTTCAGGAAATCAGTCCTGCTGAAAACAAACAAGTAAGATACCGTAACCATGAAATTATCTCTGATTATATAAAGAACCATGTATCGTATTGTTGAACACTTTTATCTATATATTTTTTACACTTATTGTGTGTTATTCAATTATTTAGGCTAAACCAAAGCGTAAGGCATTCAGATCCTTGACATCTACAGCTGTTGATGTTGGTCGTAAATGCTCTACATCAAAAAAGTTCAAAAAAACTGTTGTAATTGTATTCACCAAGAAAGCCGAAAGCAGACTGGTAAACTTTATAACATTAATTTTTTCCTTCAAATTTTATAATACAAGAGACATAACTTATTAATCAATTAGATAATTAATCCTTTTATTTTTTTTCTCAGCGTTTACCAACTGATGTTTCAAGCCATCTATGTCTTTCTCTTGACAACTTGCACCATGTTACAGTTCAGAACGAAAAATGTGAACTCATTAAGTTGGGCACAAGAGGCGAGAAGTCTGGGAAGGGTTTCAGGTATGGTTTTAAAAAGTGGCCAGCTTTCTTGAAATTGAATCACATCGAGTTCGGCTCCACTCTTTTCTTTACGTACGTCAAGTCTTCTCAGCGTTTGATGTTGACCAAAGTCGTACACAAGATCACAAAGAAAAGAGGCCGTTCGTGAATGTTGGTTATTATGTTTATGTTAGATGGTTAAGCATGAATATTAAATGTGGTTTTTTGGTTGGTTTGTTTTGATACTTGGGGATAGTACTGATGGTTTGTTAGACAAGTCTTTTGGTAATATGTATATGTTGTTGATATGCTTATGATGTGGTTAGTGTGTTTCGTTTACCGTCTGAACAAATAGTAATCAAACAACAGTCTTTTGTATGAAACTTGATACTTTACTCTTAGTGTTCCTGTTAATGGATAACACAAGTTTCACATTATCGACTTTATAAACTTTGTTGTTTATTGTTTCGATGTGAAATGCAGTTTTTGTTACGATATAGATTCATCTAATTAACTATACACGCTTTATAAATTTTCGGTCAAATGTGTATTACTATGTAAGAATGCTTTATTGATGTTAATCAGATTCCACAATAAAATGCAGTTGATTATCCTTCAAATTTTATACATGAACCATTTTAACAAGTGTTTTTTGCTTTCTTAATATTTGCCTGATGATTTTTGTCACGACCCTCGACCACACCCTGGACGGGAGCCGCGGGCAGTCGAGGGGTACCGGTGATTATTTCGAAAAGTATTGCAGCGGAAATTTCATCAGGACCGTGAGTTAGGAAAAATATCAGAGTTTAGAAAACACCGGATTTTTTATTTATTAAACAGATGGAATAATATCCATGTTTTACAAAGGTAGCTTTAATAAGGGATAAACCCGAATATATGAAACCATGTTTTCTTAATTTAATTAAATTGATAAAATAAGCCACTTCTTTAAGCCTTTCGGTGCCGTATCATCACTCTTATTCCAATCTACTGTCATTACCTGAAACGCGTTTTAAAAAGGTTTGGTCAGCAGGAAATACTGGTGAGTTCATTCATTTTTGTACAAAACACATTTGTTATAATTCACAGCATTAAGAGTTTTTACATTTGCTTCTTTAAGATAGGCAAAGACTTAATCACTGCGATTACAACTTTGTTATAACTTACAGTATTAAGGGTGATTACATTGTTTATATCAACCAATTACCCAACGGTATTTGTCACTCGACCTGTTTCTGTGACTATGGTCATATCACCCATTGGCTAACTCGTTGTCCAATGGTGACGGTTATCAAGTAATGTATACAAAACCCCACACACCGACTGTAATTGAAGACTACAAAGACTTAATCCCTGTAATTATAACTTTTGAAAATAAATAGGGTTTTGGAAAGCAATATGATAAAAAGAGAATGACTCACCTTGTTAGCATATAGTCTTGATTAAACAAGCATCTTGATTCTAAGCATCTACTTTATAGTTTTGAATCCTCTGATGATTAAGCATCCATTTTGATTGTAAGTGTACGGGGTAGAGTTTCGAGTAGTTAAACATTTAGTTTAACAGAATGGAATACGTATTAGTGTTAAACCAAATCAAACCTAACGATGGTCACGAGATTCGAACCTTAACGAAATTAACAAAGTATAGCACTTTGGCATCCGTTTAACGAAATTCATAAGGTACAGCACTTTGGCATTCGTTAGTTGGTTCTTGAATCGATCGGACAGAATATCGCATCGGTGATTATTGGTTAGAACACCAACGTATAGAGAGAAGAATAGAAGAAATGAGCAAAGGAAAATGAATCCTAAACTTCCTATTTATAGCCAAGGGATAAGTCTTACCCCTATATAGAATTTCCCTAGGTTTTATCTTCCTTAGTTGAACCTTCCCAAGATAAAACCTTCCCTAGATAAAACTTTCCTTAGATAAAACCTTCCCTAGATAATAAATACCCCATATATATCTATTTTTCATGTATATCTATTTAGGTGTTTAATAAATCTTACTTAGCTGATTAATTAATCTTACTTAGCTTAATTAATCTTGCTTAGATTAATTAATCAATCTTGCTTAGCCTAATTAATCTTGCTTAGCTTAATTAATCTTGCTTTAAATAAATCTTGCTTAGCTTAATTAATCTTACTTAACGGTTTAATTAATTAACTGACTTAACTACTTAGCTGATTAATTTAACTTTTATAATTTGCTTAGTTGATTACTTAGCTTAATTAGCAGATTAATTACCCTACTCAGCTTGCTTACTGTTAAGTTTTCTTAGCTATTGACTTTTCTTAATTGCTAAGTTTTATATAACCATTAAGCTTACTTACTAAATTGCTAAGTTTACTTTCCTGTTAAGTATTCTATCTTAACAACTTTATGAGTTCTAATTTCTAGATACAATGGAACTCGTATTAGCGTATTAACCCAATTCAACTTTAACGATAATCACGAGATCAAAACTCACAACGAATGACAAAGTATAGCCAGATATTGGCAGCACTTAAATATCCATTGGATCAGTTTTAATCGATCGGATAAAGTATCGTACCAGTGATTAGAGTTATTACCCTAATAACGGGTAGAGTTTCGGGGTTTAGGGTATAATATCGAGCTACTATTTTGCTATAATAGAAGCTAAAAGAAGAAAAGAATTGAGCGAATTGAATTGAAACTATCGACTGCTATATATAGGTTGATTTCTGAGTTCCACGCGGCCCGCGTAAGCCTGAAGGAAATCCTTCGCGGCCCGCGAGAGATGATAGGACGGTTTGAGGGTTGCTGAGTCATGGCGTGGTCGTGACACGTGGACGACACGTGTCTTAAAACTTATCCGGAGATCTTCAAGCTGTCGCGGCCCGCATAAACATAACTTAAATCTTACGCTTCCCGCGAGCAACCAGAAAATCTGAATTTCTTGGTTTTTCATGCACATTAGGGTTTCAGGGGTCCGGGTTTTTACTTACGCGTCGATTTGGGACATTTTTGCAGGTCCTTACATCCTCCCCACCTTAATTAAAATCTCGTCCTCGAGATTTACTGGAACAAGTAAGGATACTTCCATCTTATTTTCGATACCCAAGTATATCCTTGTCCACGCTTTAAGTCCTACTTCACCCTGACCAGAACTAATCTTGCATGTTTTTGGAATTCTCATGATTGACTGATACGATCTTGCATTTACTTCTATATTTTGAGGAGGTATAACTAAAGATTTCTAAGTATTTCATGAAATGTATCATGTATACTTTCCAATTTTAGCTGATAGGCTACTGGTCCACTTTGCTTAGTTACTTTAATGGTTGGATATTCTTCGGACTTAACCTTCCTTTCCAAATACAGAGAGACTTTTAGTGATATCCTTTCTCTGATTTAAATTTCAATGGTTTGCCGATCTCATGGCCTGGTAGTTTCTTTTCTCATATGTATGTTTAACATACTGGATGATACCATCATCCATAAAGTGTTTTAAACGGTTAACACTAGTACTTGTAGACCAATTATTGGAGAATCTTATGAGTGATAAATGACAGTTCTATTTATCGCCCATGCATTTAGCATGTCTTTCTATGTTTGTAGTGTTCCTTTATACTGCTCAAAAGAGGTCGGGTTAAAATTTTCCTAAAATGAGAAGTGAAATGACTATCTTGATAGATAACAGGATTCTTTGTAATGAGACTATTTTGTCTCCACACAACTTAACTAAGTGTCTTATACTAAAGGGTTTCCTTCATTGGTAGGGATTGAGCAGACTTGGTTAGTCGATCCACAATCACCCAGATTGTGTCATTACATTTTCTTATGTTGGGTAATTTGGTAACAATATCCATTTGTTATCAATCCCCTTCCCATACTGACACTTTTAATTATTGAAGTCAACCTAAAGGTTTCTAACGTTCAGCTTTAACTTACTAACTGATTAAATATTTAGAGGCATAACTTGCTATCTATCAGTTATTCTTATAAAACTCTTGATACCTCATATCACTTACACGATGCAAAAAATACTTAGTTTTATGAGCTCCTTCGAGAATTCCTTCTTATAGGTTTCCTTGATTAGTACCCAAATTCTTTTCTTATGGAATCTCCAAATTCCATTAATTCCTTTTTCTGATTATTCCTTTGTAATCCTTATCATCATTTTTTTTGATTGCTGTGTTCTTGGGTACTATTTAATCGTTTCATTAAATCTATTCGTACTTTAATCTAAGAGGGCGTACTTGTTTCGGCTTCCTATGAAACTTATGACTTAAAGCATCAACTACTACATTAGTCTTAACTTTATGATATAACAATCGGTGTTGTTCCTAGTCTCGGATGAATTCTAAGTTTCTTCTCACGATCGGGTGATAGTCTAAGTAGATTCTCTGGGAAACGTCGTTCGAAATTTCTTTCAGTTCCATGCCTCTAGTGTTAATAAACTCCGAGACCATATACGCTATGTCTTACTTCCGTGCATAACCCGCAGCTTTCCTCACAGAGACGAACTTTGTCGGCTGGTCTGTCTTGCCTCCTTGAGGTTACTTCTCCGGTTGGCTTGCAAACCTAACCTAAGTCAGCAACCACCTCTGGAATCATCATTTCCATGTTATTTCTTTTTATGAAGCAGACATGATTTCCTTTCTGTCAGTTCTTTTCATTCTTTCCATTTCATGGCATATGTCTTGATCCTGTGTTTCGAAGATCGGGTTTCACTATCTAAATGTCTAAATTTTGAAGCATACCTTACTTCATTTTTTTCTAATGGTTAGGACAACTTTAGTCCTTTAAGCTCGCGTATTGTTGCAGTAATTCCTTTGTTACTGACAATCTTAGTGGGATTATAGGTGAAGAAAGTTTTTTTGTAAGTGCATCTAGTCGTAGTTATTGTTATCTTCTCAAGAGTTTTTAAGGAAAGCAGAATTACTCCCATTAGCGTAGGTTTTGAGATGTTTTGTACCTAGCACAACTTTTCCTAATGCGTTAATAATCTAAGGCAACGCGAATTCTTATACTTTTGATGGCATCTCAACAAAAGGGTTCCCTTCGTTTATATTGTCGAATGAGTTACGAGATAGATGATCAAACGAAATAATGTTTGATATCAGAATTATAGATGTATACGAGAGATTCCTGATAAAGAAATCTAGAATTATCATTGACACACATGCTTGTGTTTTATTCTAAATTGTTAATCCTTATGGTTTTTGGATTTCCTATACATATCTATATAATCATATATTTCACATACTATAATATACATATCATTCATCAGGTCAATGTATTTAACAGATTCATATTTCCAAAGACAAGTCAGATATCAGGTCATGATACTATTTAGGGAATTCTGTCACTTATTTGACATATCCTATACCCCATCTTACCCGGTTCCTGCCGGAGAGGTAACCCCATCTTACCCGGACAAGCTGGAGAGTCTGCTAAACCATACCCAGTCTTGCCGGAGAGGTAATTGGTATTTCCCATAAATAAATCTTTCTTAAATCATGATTTAAAAATGAATATTTTATTAAGGCTTTCATCAAAGAACAAGGAAATTAGTATTCACGTGACGGATCATATTCTAGAACCAAGTAGTACCAATAAATAAGAAATAACAGCGGCCAAGTGTTATCGCTTATTTACCATACTTGCAACGTTCTAGTTATCATCCTTATGGCATACCAACACCCATCACACTTTATTTATGCAAGTAATTAGCTTATCTTGAAGCTTATACTAAGGCATCTTTCTTAAGTTCAAGTCTAAATACTATCCTTGTTGCTACCAGTTAATAACAATTTCCTAACTCGTTCGTTTAAGTTTAGGTATTATTACAACACCCAATTGCTTAAACAAGTGGCTCTGATACCACCTTCTGTCACGACCCCCGACCACACCCTGGACGGGAGCCGCGAGCAGTCGAGGGGTACTGGTGATTATTTTGAAAAGTATTGCAGCGGAAATTTCATCAGGACCGTGAGTTAGGAAAAATATCAGAGTTTAGAAAACACCGGATTTTTTATTTATTAAACAGATGGAATAATATTATTGTTTTACAAAGGTAGCTTTAATAAGGGATAAACCCGAATATATGAAACCATGTTTTCTTAATATAATTAAATTGATAAAATAAGCCACTTCTTTAAGCCTTTCGGTGCCGTATCATCACTCTTATTCCAATCTACTGTCATTACCTGAAACGCGTTTTAAAAAGGTTTGGTCAGCAGGAAATACTGGTGAGTTCATTCATTTTTGTACAAAACACATTTGTTATAATTCACAGCATTAAGAGTTTTTACATTTGCTTCTTTAAGATTGGCAAAGACTTAATCACTGCGATTACAACTTTGTTATAACTTACAGTATTGAGGGTGATTACATTGTTTATATCAACCAATTACCCAACGGTATTTGTCACTCGACCTGTTTCTGTGACTATGGTCATATCACCCATTTGCTAACTCGTTGTCCAATGGTGACGGTTATCAAGTAATGTATACAAAACCCCACATACCGGCTGTAATTGAAGACTACAAAGACTTAATTCCTGTAATTATAACTTTTGAAAATAAATAGGGTTTTGGAAAGCAATATGATAAAAAGAGAATGACTCACCTTGTTAGCATATAGTCTTGATTAAACAAGCATCTTGATTCTAAGCATCTACTTTATAGTTTTGAATCCTCTGATGATTAAGCATCCATTTTGATTGTAAGTGTACGGGGTAGAGTTTCGAGTAGTTAAACATTTAGTTTAACAGAATGGAATACGTATTAGTGTTAAACCAAATCAAACCTAACGATGGTCACGAGATTCAAACCTTAACAAAATTCACAAAGTATAGCACTTTGGCATCCGTTTAACGAAATTCACAAGGTACAGCACTTTGGCATTCATTAGTTGGTTCCTGAATCGATCGGACATAATATCGCATCGGTGATTATTGGTTAGAACACCAACGTATAGAGAGAAGAATAGAAGAAATGAGCAAAGGAAAATGAATCCTAAGCTTCCTATTTATAGCCAATGGATAAGTCTTACCCCTATATAGAATTTCCCTAGGTGTTATCTTCCTTAGTTGAACCTTCCCAAGATAAAACCTTCCCTAGATAAAACTTTCCTTAGATAAAACCTTCCCTAGATAAAACTTTTCTTAGATAAAACCTTCCTTAGATAATAAATACCCCATATATATCTATTTTTCATGTATATCTATTTAGGTGTTTAATAAATCTTACTTAGCTTAATTAATCTTGTTTAGCTTAATTAATCTTGCTTAGCCTAATTAATCTTGCTTAGCTTAATTAATCTTGCTTTAAATAAATCTTGCTTAGCTTAATTAATCTTACTTAACGGATTAATTAATTAACTGACTTAACTGATTAATTTAACTTTTATAATTTGCTTAGTTGATTACTTAGCTTAATTAGCAGATTAATTACCCTACTCAGCTTGCTTACTGTTAAGTTTTCTTAGCTATTGAGTTTTCTTAATTGCTAAGTTTTATATAACCATTAAGTTTACTTACTTAATTGCTAAGTTTACTTTCCTGTTAAGTATTCTATCTTAACAACTTTATGAGTTCTAATATCTAGATACATGTCACACCCTGTCTTTTGCGGAAGCGTATGATGTGTGACTGGTTTAATATCATTGCATTCAATCGTAATAAACAACTACATGATCCAAACGATGTTCATCCATTCATAAAATTTGAGTATTACAACACTGGTTATTCAAGTTTTTAAAACACGACCTTCGTCTAGGTTACAATTCAACAAAAGTGGATGACATCTAAACTTGGAGTTTTCTTCTAGTTACGACACCTGCGCCCAAGATCCATCCTGTCACCTGAAATACATGTAATTTTGGAAAACATCAACAAAAAGTTGAGCGAGTTCATGCGTCTTGTTTGTGTACTGTAATTCTTGTAAATCTTTGAGAGACTCCTTTGTAAACGGTATGAAAAGCGTATATGAACGTGAATGTTTTACAAGGACTTTAAGGCATGTGAGGACATAGGGAGCACTAGTAATGGCTCATACCCATGTCGATTTTCCTCGACTGTGTCGATTAACCTCGACTGTGTCGATTAACCTCGACTGTGTCAATTTCCCTTGACTGTGTCGATTTCCCTCGACTATGTCAATTTCCCTTGACTGTGTCGATTACCCTCAACTGGGACTCCGAAGCACTACTAGGTACTAGTTGTGACCATGAGTGGGGTTCGGCCGTACCCGTTAGATCTAACCCTCGTCCCTAATTATGTATTAATGGCATTTCAATATCTAGTCTATGCTCACATGATCTAGTATTTCACAGACCTTTCATAGGCATTTCATATATCATTCCTTGAAACGCATCATACTTGGTACTAGTTATCACCAAGAGTGCTTCTTGTTTTTGTATCCATCATACCATTTATAAACATTGTAATATTTGTAACATGTATTTCACCCCCAAGAGTTATAAAACCAAAAACAGTTAAAGAAAAGGGGGAGCATGAACTCAATGTTTTGCGTCTTCAGTACTCGTAACTCAAATCTCGTCAGCAAATACGACTACCTACAATGTGCTAGGGTCTATTAGACGAGCGGGCTGTGCCTTGCCTTAGTATTCATGTTTTGAGTTACGTTTCCTTTATGTCTTTACATCATCCAGAGTTATAATACTTTTCAAGTATTTGTTTTCGTGTTTCCTTCCCAAGGATGGGAGTATTTCTTACATGTATTCTCGTATTCTTGTATTTGTAGTTTCCAAAATAATATATTTTCACTTAGAAAATATATGTAGACTTGTTTTGTCCAAAAATAATGTATCATCAAGAAAATATATATTTTTCTTCAAAAGTTATATATCTTCTAAATATACTAAGAAAATACATTTCTTGCTTCCAAAAATAATAGATTTTCTCTTGGTCGAAAATACAATATTACTCTTGTAATATTTTCAAAAATCGTATTTTCATTTCTTGTATCTAAAACAATATTTGCCAAAAAAAAAAATATATTTGTAAGAGTATTTTCCGGAATATTTTATAAGTTACGTGTTTGCGTTCGGTTTCTCAATATTTACGTGTGTAACTTATATATTTTATTCCTTGTGATTATTGGTATTATTTTGGATTTGCAAGTGCTTGGTATTTGTAGGTTATATTATTTTCCCTAAAACAATATAACTATTTCACATAATCACACCCAATGATTTTAATGTAAATATATATTCTAGATACATATTTATCCATTTTTGTTTACAAAACCAACCTCCGATACTTTGTATTTTTGTAACAAAACCTATGGCGAAGTTTATATTGAAAAAAAAAAAACAAAGTTAAAAGCATACTTGTAAACACTTGTTAGAAAATATTTTCTAAGTGTTGGAATTTTTAGAAAATTTCGCCATAGTTTCCTTTGTAAATGGAGGTGTCCATGCTATTTAGCATATCATTTTCTTTTCAAAAATCATCCAAACAATCAACAACAATTCACTAAACAATATCACACTTACCAAGTGTAAAAACAATACACTTTACATAATAACATGAACTTGAGTTTTCGTAAAAACGCGTAGTAACTTGGTAAAGTGTTTAGTGGGTTTAGTTACCCTCCAAAGTGTGTTTACTTCTTTTAAAATCTCATTCTTGAAAAGATTTGGTGTTTACAACTTGTAAACATAATTTACAAAAATGTTTATTTATAACATTATCTTGTTTCATATGTATTTCTACCCTTGTTTCATCACTAAAAATGGTGCAAGTTTAGGTAAAAAACCATGATCCTTCAAAAATCATATTTCGAACTTGGTTTTCTTGGAAAATCATTCATAAATCTTGGATCTACAAGTTTACTAGTTCACTTCGTTTATTACTTTTCAAGAAATCATTTTGTTTATCAAGTTCATGTCCATATGTGAAGATGTTTATCTTATGTTGTTACACAATCATCTTCCTACTTGCTAGATTATGTGTTAAATCACCATCTAGCAAGCTTCATGTGGTGATTAACATCATCAACTCAAGAAATCATCAAGCAAATATCATTCACATACTAAACAATATCATTTATGCACTAAACAACATTACTTCAACAAGATATCATCATATGGAAGCTTATGTTTCATGGTTCTTGTTCAAGTCTTTTAGTGTTCTTATGATTTTCTTCACAATATATCTTTTAACCACCATAAATATGAAGTAAACAAGGGTTAACAAGAATCTTACTACTAGCTTCAAGCTAGGGAAGATCAATATGAATAATGAGTGGATAAAAGCAAACAGAAGAGGTCCTTCAAGTTCCGAGAACACCAAGCTTCCTATATCACCTTCTTACACCTTGAGAATACCTTGAAATGGATGGAACAATGGTGGTGGTGGTGGCTCTATGTGTGGCCGTTAGCAAGAGGGCAAGGGGAAGAGGAGGTGAGTTGTTTAGTGTGTTGGTGATGAATGATCTTGAAATCTTCTTATAATCTTCATAAGCTATTACCCAATGATCATCATGTTTCAAGAGTACACTACATAATCTCATCAAATCTTAGGAAGATTTATGGAGATTTATTTAGATATTACAAGATCTTGGAGGATCATGGTGGGGTCACTTGTGACCGTCCACTCTTATATGGGGGGGGGGGTATGTGTAACTTTGATGGTAATGCTAGTAATTAGTGGGAGTTTAAGTGTACGCCTAGTATTTAGTGTGTAACTTGCATTATATAATATGTTAGAGTGCTCGGGAACCATAACTAGCTCAGAAAAAGTGAAACAATGCTTCTAGTAATATTTTTATGTTCCGGGTAATGTCCGGTTGTTCGGTTGGATACTATTCCGTTAAAGTGCTAAGTTATAACGTAAAGCGTCTTTTATGTAACTTTTTGTGACACTTTTAATTCCCGACACTTAGGAAAGCATACAGGACCATTTTGCCATACTTTTGCATGTACTAATCTTGTTAAATGCTGAATTTTTGCTGATTTGTGCAGAATTCTGCACTTTATGTGGGTTTTAGGCACTTTTCGGCACTTTGTCTATCACTTAGGCATACAGTTTTGTGGTCCTTACTTCCCTACACACTATACTAGTGTAATACATCATTTCTGGCTCATACTGGGCCTCAAAATACTGTCTGTCTATGTACTGAACTTCGTCAGCATTTTTCTGTTTGTCTGGTATTGGTGCCAATTCTGTTCTGTGTATCATTAGAAGTATCTTGTGTTGCATGTAGCAACGAATAAAGTCTTGTATCATGAAATGTCATTTTATGTATATAACAGTAATCAAAAGTTCATTTGTCTTGTAAACTAGATCATGCACAGTCATTAAAGCGCAAATTACTGTTCATTTAGTTTACGGAATGTACGGAAAAGTGACGGTTGTCACAATACAATGGAACTCGTATTAGCGTATTAACCCAATTCAACTTTAACGATAATCACGAGATCAAAACTCACAACGAATGACAAAGTATAGCCAGATATTGGCAGCACTTAAACATCCATTGGATCGCTTTTAATCGATCGGATAAAGTATCGTACCAGTGATTAGAGTTATTACCCTAATAACGGGCAGAGTTTCAGGGTTTAGGGTATAATATCGAGCTACTATTTTGCTATAATAGAAGCTAAAAGATGAAAAGAATTGAGCGAATTGAATTGAAACTATCGACTGCTATATATAGGCTAATTTCTGAGTTCCACGCGGCCCGCGTAAGCCTGAAGGAAATCCTTCGCGGTCCGCGAGAGATGATAGGACGGTTTGAGGGTTGCTGTGTCATGGCGTGGTCGTGACACATGGACGACACGTGTCTTAAAACTTATCCGGAGATCTTCAAGCTGTCGCGGCCCGCGTAAACATAGCTTAAATCTTACGCGGCCCGCGAGCGACCAGAAAATCTGAATTTCTTGGTTTTTCATGCACATTAGGGTTTCAGGGGTCCGGGTTTTTACTTACGGGTCGATTTGGGACATTTTTGCAGGTCCTTACAATTTTTCAAATGAAGAGGAACAAAACGTAAGAAATCGTCATTACTTCCATTGTTTTTAAAATTTTCTTTTGATATTTGTAAGCATTTATAATTATAACTTCAGTCTTAAGTTGTTACATATTCTTTAAACCATATAAGCTAAAAAATAAAAATAAATAAGTAAAACCTAAATATATTTTTCGAATATGAAGAAAGATATTTTTTTCAAATTCATTATTATTTGACTTTTATATTGCTTCTTCAAGAATGTTTTTATTTTGGTATTCATATTATATTTTTGGAATGTTCCATGTAAGTCTAACAAATTATAAGGAAACAATTACAATTGATTTCTATCAATACATATTTGTAAATATGTATCGTTACTTATTTTATAATTTTTTTTTAAAGATTTGTAATAACATTGATTTCTTCTATCTTACTATATCTCACCTATCTATATATATTTTCGAATTCTGTTTGTTATATGATAACAAAACACTTTGTTTATATTTCTCAGTTTTCCGAATCAAACTCAAGTTAGCTGTTGTTGATCGTCAAGCAAATCTTCAAGGTGCGTTTCTTACATTCTGTATGTTTATGAAACCAATTCATATTTACGGATTGTTATTATAACATCTCCATTACATTGTTGTTTTCTTCTTATTTTGATAATTTATAATATATAATCTTAATTGTTTTGTTTATGTAACATGTGTTTGTAGGTTTTCAATATGGCTGAAAGTTCACCAAGGTATTTTTTTTGTTTCTAATGTTATCATTTGTTTTGAAGAATACCATTAACATGTTATTTTTTATTAATATCTTATTTTATGAATCAGTATTAGAGATCCATGCTTTTGTAGGCACATGAATCGAGCGGACGAAGTTTTACTGGTAATTTCTAAATTCAGACATGATTTATACTTTCTTTTTGTTGTTATCATGAAATGCAATTTATTATTATGTTATTGTTTATAAATTTTAATTATAATTATAACTCATTTTGGATTTTTGCTTTATTAGGCGATTCCTTCAGACGCTGCGTCCAAATTGTGGGGTAACGATAAAGCGCCTACAAATTTTCTTATACAAAGTGAGCATGGCCGAACATTTAATGTTTCTTTAAGCGAAGCTAAAGGAAAACATTTCTTTTTCCATGGTTGGTCGAATGTTGTCATACATTTACGACTGAAAAAAGGATGTTTGGTGGTCTTCAATCCTGTAGATTATACTACATTCAAAGTAACATATTTCATTGATGGTGTGAGTCGTAGCTCTTTTCTGGACATCGCTGTTATCTACAACATCTCACTTTACTGTAAGATTATTTTTTACTTTCTCTTTATTTATGTTAAATAATTTAGGTTTTCTAAACTGATAACAAAAGTAACATTTTTATTATTTTTCTTATTATTCCTACAGGTCATTCCCGGGTGTATCTTGCCCAAGTCCTATGATTATACATCAAATGATATAATTTCCACTATAAATATAGGCAACAAAACGTTTCATGTTAAGATTGAAACTCTTGATGGTAAAGTCGGTTTTACCAATGGTATTGATGTAATTGTTGCTCAGTTTCAATTGGAGGCCGGTTGCTATTTGTTATTTACAAAATTTTTTGGGAATTATTTCCATGTAAGAATTTTTGGTAAAAACGCTGTTGAAAATAATTTTGCTGATGTAGAAGTCGATGAGGTAACTATACATTTGGTTGCTTCTTTATATATTTAATTACTATATTCTTATTCTAATGAATGTTATATGTGATTTTCAGGCTGTAGTTGCACCTATTGATGCAGTTGCAGAGCCAGCTGTTGATGAACAACCAGATGGTCGTCTTTATAAGTTTATTCGTATGGCTTCTACAGATTTCGTAAGTTTTAATATTATTTTTGAAACTACTAAATATTAAATATTACATATTTTTTATTCACATAAAAATACATTATTCTTTTTATATTCTTCTTCTTATTAATTTTATTTTTAAAACAATACAGAGGCTGCCTGATAATGTTTCAAGGATGGCTAAACTTGATTCTGATTTAAAAGCTATCACCGTCAGACTTCTGCATCTGACTCAGCAAGAGGAGTTTACCAACCGTACCAGACGTGAAAAGAAAGAAAAAGGTTTTTGTTATGCGTTATGCAGATGGTCGAGATTCGTGAAACGTGCTGGCATTAAGGTGGGTGACACGGTTCACTATTCTTTTGATGAAACTGATCAAGTCTTGAATGTTGAATTGGTTGTACCTCACATCAAGCGTACTGATTAGTTCTTTTACATTTAGCTTTGGATATTTTGTTTTCATATGAAATACTTTAATTTTTTAATGTTATTAGTTTTTAACATGGTTAATGGTTTTGAATTTTAAGTTATTACATCTTATCATATCTTAGTTTACTATTAGTGTTCCTTTTAATGGATAACACAATTTTGACATTATTCACTGTGCAAACTTTATCGATAATTGTTTCGAATTCGAATGCAGCTTTTGTTATGATATCGATTCATATAATCAGCCACAGACGGTTTTATCATTTATTCATCCACCTTATTCATCATGCAATTTTTCGTTTATTGATATATATGTATATATTTATTTGTTTAGAAAGATAGATAAACAACCCGTGAGTATTCACGGGTTATAACCTAGTGTATATATATATATATATATATATATAAACTTAATATAACATGCTAGAAAATATCACAATATTTATAAATAATATAACATGGTAGAAAATATCAATATATATATATATATAGGAAAATATTTATAAATTGTGGAAAAGAGAGTTTTTCACTAACTCTAAATGTGTATCTTTTGATAATTTACAGAAACTAGTGCTATTAAATCCATGCGTTACGCCGGAAATCCTCGCGTTGCGCCGTGGGTGGATATTAGTTCGTTTAACTTCGGTACTGATACTTGTTATAGCAACCAACAGAGAAAAACACAGAAAAAAATCATGATATGACCAAAAATATACCAAGACAGCGGGAATTTGATCGGTATTGGTTTGTTTTGTTACGTCACCTACACTCGTTACAACAACCCATAAAGAAAAAATCTTGATATGACAAAAAAATAGCGACACGTGATTTACATGGATAAAAAACAAACGTAAGTTATATAAGATATATAAAAAACCAAATAATGCATATAAAAAACCACTAAATAACACATATAAAAAAAGCCTTTAAAACAAATAATTACTGTTCATTTAGTTTTACTGTTCATTTATTTGGTTTATTAATAGTATACAATATTTATATTATGCTTTTGTTACTATAAGTACTTCATACTATAAGTACTTATTTGTGTTATTCTATGTGAGAGCTTCACAAAGAATTAAACCGCGTCCAAATCTAAGAGTTAAGATAAACATGATATTGATGCTCGAAGTTGGAACCTGAAGATGTGAAAGATGCGAAAAAGAATGTGAAAAAGTAGGAAGTTGTCTCACATAGGAATAAGGTTTGGGCATATGCCCTCCACCTCTTTGGGTCAGTGTGATTCCTCATTGCCACACTGTCATTTCATTGACAATCATATAGGCTTGCTATATGGGCTGATCAATCCATTAAGAAGATCTTGTTGAAATTTTAAGCAGATCGATAAAGTTCGAATTAAAATCGAGACGATCGCTTGAAAATGATGAAATGAATATGTATAAGATAATTCAAAATCATCATTGAAATAGGGAATTACAATACGATTCCTCATGGGGACTTTTTTTTAAAGAAATTACAATCCTGGTTCACACAGGGACTTTTGAAACAAATTACAATGCTTATCCTCATATGGACTTTTGAAAAGAAATAAAATGACATGTCCAACATGGAATTTTGGAATTTAAAATAAATTACAATCAAAGATAAAATACAATTTTTCATTCATCCTTCTTTCCTTTGATAATCTTGGAAAGTTTCTTGAAGATCTTGCTCGTTCTTCTCTCATTCTTTTCAGCCTGACGCTGAACCTGCTCCGATCGTTCCAAGGCTTGATTAATAGCCTCGTGTTGTTGCAGTGGTTGTGGTTGTGGCAAAATAGGATACTGGTACACATAATTGAGATATCCAGTATTTGGATTGTCACACCCCAACCGAGGGCGGAAACATCGGGGCGCGGCACTGAGCGAAACAGATTGTCCAGGAGAAATCCATAACAACTAATATTACCGGATATTTAACGTTACGTCCCATACCATAACATATCAAATAAAACAGTTATTACACACATAGTATCTCAAAGACAAATTAAATTGTTTCGACAACTCAGATTAAATTATTTATGGGTTTCTAGACCACCTAAACTTGATTCCATAGCAACTAGCAAGCAAAAGCATCCTAAACACCTGTCACATACGTTAAAATAAAAGTCAATACACATAGTGTAAAGCATACAAGTTTAATAGTATAATAGTAGCGAAAGCGATTTACGCATAACCGGCATTTAACACGTAGAGATGTGAGCATGTGACAACGGTCAATTTTCCGTGTATCCGTACAATGATTAAACAGTAATTTGTATCCTAATGACTGTGTCTAATGTGGATTAATGACATGAATGATTTTTGATTATTGTCATATACATACAAGTTCATTCCATGTTGCATGATTATTTATTATTATTATTGCAATGCAACACAATATGATTTAATTAGTGCACGAAACAAAGTTAGCACAGTTATCAGACAAACTAGAAGTACTGACGGGAGTTCAGTACTCAGACAGACATGATGTTAAGACACAGAATGAGCCCGAAACCAAGACTTATACTAGTATAGTGTATAGGAAAGTAAAGATCATAAAACTGCCTTCCTAGTGATAGTTTAAGTGTCGGAAAGTGCCTAAAACTCACACAAACTGCAGAATTCTGCATATTTCAGCAAAAATCAGCATTTTAACTACACAATATAATGCAGAATTATGGTTTAATGGTCCAGAATGCTTTCCTAAGTGTCGGGAATCAAAACTGTCACAAAAGGGAACATAAAGCACACTACACTGCGTAATTTAGCACCTTAACGAGCCGGTAACCAACCGAACAACCGGACACTACCAGAAACACCAGATTTTCACTTGAAGCATTGTTTTAACATTTCTGAGCTAGTTATGGTCACCGAACATCATAATACATCTTATAAACACATAACACATAAAACACTAACCAAATTCCATTACTTTTTAACTAAACCATTTACCTACATTTGAAACCCAACCATATACCCCCCCCCAATTCGACGGTCACCATGGTGGTCCCACCACCATGATTTTCTTGATTTGTTTATTTGATATGTTAATTGCTTTAGAAACATATTATCCAAAGGTTTAGCAAATGTTGGATAACTTGTTTAAAATACCCACAAGACCACCAATCTCTCTCATTTCACAACTTCACAACTTCATCACCCTCCTTCTCCCTTCCTTGCTCTCGGCCTAAAACCACACACACACCACCACCATTTTCATTTCATTTACAACCATTCTAAGGTGATCCAAGGGTGCAAGAAGCAAAGTTAAGAAGCTTGGAGGCATTGGAACTTGAAGGACCTTCATCAAGAGATTTTATCCACCCTTTACATCTTCATCTTCATCATAGTTTCTTCCATAGCCTTTGTGCTAGTAGTAAGCTTCTTACAACTTGATATTACTTCTAATTTTGGTGGTTAAAAGATTATGTAATGTGTTAATCATAAGAAACTCAAAGAAACAAGAAGATTGTTAGGGGTGGATTTCTAAATGATCAGTGATCCTTATTTACTGTTGGGTTTAGTGATCCTCAATTCTGTCTGAAGTAGTGATCCTCAGAAGTGTTGCAGGATCAGGATCATGGATCACCATAAGGATCCCTGTACTAACGATTGTCTACTTTGAATTCGTAATTGTTTTGCAGGAGTATCAACTTGGACTTGGTCTTGGCGATATTCCTGGAGAATATTCTAAGTCTATTCCGCATGTGCTTGGCCAGAAATGGACGTTATGGAGTCGTGGATGACTTGCACCATTTGCGGACAATTAGTTAGGCTAGATATTTTCTAATTTTAAGGGGGTAGCGAGCTATCAGATAGAAGACTTGGCTATTTTTGGCTACACACACACTCATACAATCGCTCTCATCAGCTCTCGCTAACACACTTGGCGATTATACACATTTTTACACAATACACTATAGTGATCCTTGTACTTATCTTGCTATCATCCGAAGTTGTAATACATTTCTTGTTTAATTTGAGTTGGTGATCGGTAGTTTCCATCACCCGAGGTTTTTTATGCCAGAGATCATTCATTGATCAAGGGCTTTTTCCTCGTATAAATCTTCGTGTCACTTGTTCATTACACTTCATAGTGATCCTTATTGTTGTTCATCAATTCAAGCATCATACCTCACAACAGAAAGTTTGGTTACATTGTCATTGCTTGATTTTTGACCAAAACAGTTTGGCGCCCACCGTGGGGCAATTGGTGCTTCATTCCTAGAAAGATTCGTGTTTTTGTGGTCATTTTGATTCGCTACAACCAAACAGATGGCTTCCTCAGTGAAGAATACTTCAAGTTTGATGCCCTCATTCAGTTCTTCACAAGGCGTTCCTCCTTTGCCTCCACCACCTTCTGGATCCCAGAAGAATGCTGAGAATGCTGCAAAGAAACCAACTTCTATTTTCCAAAAACCACCTACTTCTTCTGTTTCAACTAATCCTACTACTAATGATCTTTATGCCCTGATTTTGCAGATGAGGAATCATGCACAAGAGCAGGATAAAACTAACGAAAGGATCCTCCGGGAGATCGATGAAATCAAGAAACAGAAGAAATCAGTGGAGGATCACTCCCCTCTGATGCCAAGGTCGATGAACTTCGACACTCCGGTCATAACTTCCCAACACTCAGCAGTTTCAGACGTGCAATACTTAGGTGAACTACTAGGAAGGCGTTATGGAACAACAACAATGAGTCAGGCATTTGGCTCTTACTTCCAGCCGCAGGAATGTTCTTCTCAGCCATCAGGATCCTTCTCTCAGCACCAGGGATACTTCACGTCAGGAGGATATGTGGGAATGCATGCAGTACAAGGATCCTCCCAGGTCCAAGGATCCTCCCAGTTCCAAGGATCCTCCCAAGTACAAGGATCCTCCCAGGTCCAAGGATCCTCCCAGGTCCAAGGATCCTCCCAAGTACAAGGATCCTCCCAGGTCCAAGGATCCTCCCAGATCCCCGGATCCTCTTTGGTCCCAGGATCCTCTTTGGTCCCAGGATTCCCCCTTGTTCAAGGATCCTCCCTGGTCCCAGGATCCTTTCAGGTTCAAGGATCATCTCAATTCCAAGGATCCAACCTCCTTCAAAATCAAGGATCCTTGAGAAGTATGCAGCCTCAGAACTCGGACGTTCATCAAGGAGACTTCATACCAATGCAGACCATTGCCTCCTCTGGTCCCTCAATCATGCCAGAGTCTCGACAAGATGGATTCACATCCGCAATTCCAAACTCGAATCCTGTGGGAGGTAACACTTTTAATAATTTATGTAACACTAACCATGGCTTTATGCAGGATACAGGTATCAATCAGGCCATGGCTAGGGAGCTACAGAAGCTTAAGGATATGATATCCAGTGTACCAGGAGTGGTTAAACCCATTCCTGAGATTGCGGATGGTAGCCATAGGATATCTCGTTTTGCACCACCTTTATGTGATGCTGAGATACCTAAAAGATTCCAGATACCATCAATGAAGCTATATGATGATTCAACGGATCCAGAAGAGCATGTAGCTCAGTACAGGGAGAGGATGGAGATCAATCCAATTCCTGAAAGGTTGAAAGAAGCATGTCTATGCAAGGGATTTGGATCCACACTTACAGGATCTGCTCTTAAATGGCTGCTAAGTCTTCCCCCTTACTCTATTACTTCATTTGCTAATTTAGTTAACTTGTTAAATAGTCAATTCTCTTGTAGTAGAAAGTTTGAACGATTAACTAGTGATTTATATAGGGTAACACAAGGTCAAAATGAATCACTTAGAGATTATATCACTAAGTTTAGTAAAGAATCCTTAGATATTCCTAATTTGGATATTGCTACGGCTGTAGAAGCCTTTAAAATGGGATTGCTTAGGGATTCATTATTCTATGATGATCTTGTTATGACACCTTGCAGGAATCTTGATGAAGTAAGGACTAGGGCCCTTAGGTTTATCCGCCTAGAGGATGACAAAAGGATCCAGGACAGGTTGACAGGATCCTCAAAACAGGATAAATAAGGATCCTACTTCAGGAACAACAAATCCAAGTCCTACAACAGATCTGATAACCAGAATGTGCACGCAGTGGAACAAGAAGAGGATGATCAGGATTATTTCTATTTCTGAATATTGTTTTTCTGTTGATAACAATGAACTAATCCTTGCAATGCAGAATCTAGGTGAGAAAGCTAGGTGGCCAAGGAAAAGTGATAAACCAGCTGCTAAAAAGGATAAATCCAAGTGGTGTGCATATCATGAGGATTTTGGGCATCTCACTGAAGAGTGTATTGCACTTAGAAAGGAAATTGGTTACTTGTTAAGTAGGGGGCATTTAAAAGAACTCTTGGGACGAAAGAAGTCAAGAACCCAGGATCCTGAAAGGATCCCAGAAAGGGCTCCTGCTCCTCCTGCAGATGCACAAGTCATAAATTTCATATCCGGTGGATCAGACATCTGTGGTACATCCTTCTCAGCAGCAAAAAGACACGCTAAGGAAACCAAGATGGATAATGGAGACAGACCCGTCCGGACCTCCGTTGTCACCCAGGATAAAGTCATTACTTTTGATGAGGATGATCGTGTTGACATCCAGGATCCTCATCATTACGGTCTTGTAATTACATTGTTTATTTCTAACCACTTTGTTCGCAGGATCCTTATAGATGGAGGAAGCTCTGTGAATATCATTCAGCTGGATGTTCTCAAGAAAATGAATATCCCAGAGTCTGATATTATCCCAAGATCCTCAGTACTTGTGGGATTCAGTGGGGAAACAAAAAATACATTGGGGGACATCAAACTCCCAATCTATATTGAAGGATTGCATTCTTATCAAAAGTTTTGTGTTATTGATTGCTTGTCGTGTTGTAATGTTATCCTTGGCAAGCCATGGATACATGATATGAAGGCAGTCCCATCCACCTATCATCAGTGTGTAAAGCTTCCAAGTCCATGGGGAGTGGTGAAAATTGAGAGTGATCAACAGGAGGCTAAGAATTGCTATACCTCATCAATGAAACCAGCCTCAAGACCAAGGGAGCAATAGCAATTAAAGTATCCTTCAAGAGATGTCTTGGAGGCAAGAGAACAGGATTTGAAAGAAATCCTCATAGATCCTGATGATCCTGAATCTAAGATCTTCATAGGGTCAGGGATCCTTAGCGATATTGAACGGGAGCTAGTATCCTTTCTCAAAAGAAGGAAAACCACCTTTGCCTGGAAACATGAAGACATGACAGGTATATCTAAAGATATAATTACTCACAAACTTGGCATTGACAGGTCATTCAAGCCAATTCATCAAAAGAGGAGGAAGTTTGCACCTGAAAGAAATGCTGTTATCCAGGAAGAGGTAGATAAGCTACTTCGAGCAGGTATGATTAGAGAGGTTAAGTATCCAAGATGGTTAGCCAATGTGGTTGTTGTTCAAAAGAAAAATGGAAAGTGGAGGGTATGTGTCGATTTTACAGATTTAAACAAGGCATGTCCCAAGGATCCTTTCCCATTACCCCACATTGACTCCATGGTGGATGCTACCGCGGGTCATGAGTTGTTAACTTTTATGGATGCTTCATCTGGATTTCAACAAATTCAGATGGAACCATCCGATCAAGAGGATACAGCCTTTATGACCCCAACTGGTATATACTGTTATATTGCTATGCCATTTGGATTAAGGAATGCAGGTTCTACTTATCAAAGGCTAGTTAATATGATGTTCAAGGAGCAAATTGGACACACTATGGAAGTCTATATTGATGACATGGTGGTTAAGTCCAAGAAAGCTGAGGATCATCTTAAACACTTGGAGGAAGCGTTCAATATCCTTGATAAATATAATATGAAACTTAATCCTTCTAAGTGTCATTTTGGTGTAAGGGCAGGTAAATTCTTAGGATATATGGTTGTTTTGGTCAGAAAATCTGTTGAGAATATTGCAACCAAACTCTAGATTACGGGGTATGATGCTCTAAAAGTTTAACAACAATGAGGATCACTTCAATGTGGAATGCACAAACAACACAAGGATTTATACGGGGAAAAAGCCCTTGATCAAGAGTTGATCTCCGGCACAAAAAACCCCGGGTGATGGAAACTACCGATCACCAAGCTCAAATAAATGAATAAACGTTTACAACTTCGGATAGTAACGAGCTAGGTACAAGGATCACTATGGTGAAATGTGTAAAAGTGTAAGTAATTGCTAAGTGTTTGAACGAGAGCTTGTATGAGAGTGTTTGCGAGTGTGTGAAACTGCCAAAAAATGATTAATTGTCACTAACTAGCTCGTTACCCCTTTTCAAATAAGAAAAATATCTAGTTAACAAACTCTCCGACTTTCAAGCCAAGCCTCCACGTTCTCCATAACGTCTAGTTCTGATCTAGCACGTGCAGAATACTTCGGGAATATTCTCCAAGAATGCCGCTAAGACCTGGTCAAGCTTGTTATATCTGCGAGATGTTATGAAACATAAGTAAACAATCGTCAGTATGAGGATCCTTGAAGTGATCCATGATCCTGATCCTAAAGCCCTTCTGAGGATCACCACCTGTCACAGAAGTAAGGATCACTAGTTAGGATAACAAATAAGGATCACTAATTGTTAGAAAATCCTCCCCTAACAATTGCCCCCAAAATATAAGGAGTGAAATTGTAAAATTAGCGAATTATGTTTTCTTGATCTCATCCGTAACAAACTAACGGATATATAGCCGTTAATTTTGAACTAGCCGTTGCGATGATGATGTCACGGAAGTGACAATCCTGCAGAATCATAATTATAAATAGAGATATAGATAGGATCATTATGCATTTAAATTCGAAAGAAACTCCCTTTATAATCTCAGTTGAAGATCGATCAGGTATCTCTTTCTCCTCTCTCTTCCTTTCTTACTCTGTTCTTCTTTCTTTACCTTAATCACTTCAAGAATGTTGCTCCGAAATTCTCCGGCTAAGGATCACAAAAAGGATATCCCTCTGAAGAGTCAGAAGATCGTCAAGGACTCGGTGAACGAGAGGTGTTGCTTTACCGACGCACAGATTGATAGCATCCGTCACCGTTTTCCGGCGAATGTCTTTATCAAACCTTTCGATTCAACTGTTCTGAGCGACTACGTTTCTGATACATGGGTCGCCTTCCCAGTCACTCCATTTGCTATAGGGTACACCTATCCTTTCCCGGAGTTCACACAATCCTTCTTTTCTCTTACCGGCATATCTTACATTCAAGCCATGCCGATGATCTGGAGGGTTTTATACACCCTAGAGAGGATCATCGAGCAGGAGAGTCTTGATTTAGGAATGTCAGAGCTAGCGGAGTTTTATGATCTTACTACCTTCGGATCCCACCGTTACTTGTTTAAACGGAAACCCGGTGCAGATCACCCTCTTCTCAAAGTCACCAAAAACGACAAAGATTGGAAGCGTCGCTTCTTCTTTGTAAGGAGGGATACCATTTCAGATGGAGAGCACTTACCAAGAACATGGTCCACCCATGGTAGGCTGGAGGATCCTGGGAAGGATCACCAGATGGTCATGTTTTTGTAATAGGATCACTAACCCTTTCTTTGTCTTGTGTCATGCAGCCATCTCCTTTTCACGTCTCATCACAACACTCGCAACCAGGGAAAGACTTGCTACTTTCTGGGGACTGGACCCTGAAACTAGAACTTTTAAGACAACAACCCAAGACTCACAGGAGGTATCCTCAGGCTCTGTCACAATGTCGAGTAAGTATCCTTGTTTATAATTTAAATAAATAATTAAATGTATATTAAGAAAAGATACTTATCTTATTTTGGTTGTGTAGGCGCTGGAAAATCTGCCAAATCTGCTTCAAGGTTCAGTGTCACCGATCTCACCACTGTTAAATCCTCCAAAAGAAAGGTTCCTACTAGCCCGACTGTCTCAATCCCCAAGGCACCCCTCAAAGGGAAGGGAATCAAGAAGAGAAAGACTTCCGAGGCTGAGGATTTGCAGGGCCTGCCCTTAATTCGCCACCAGTTCCTCGAATACTTCAATGATGTAAGGATCACTATCTCTGCTTGCATATCCTGCTGATCTAAGGATCACTTGCTCTTGAACCGCTTTATCCTTTTCTTTTGCAGAAATTTGCTGAGATCGAGGATTACGTCGGTCATGTTGAGGATCAAGATCAGAAGATTGCCGATCTCCAGCAGGTTGCTGTGCTCAAGGATCTCACAATTGCTGATCTTCAGAAGGAACTCAAGGATACCAAGCAGAAGATGGCCAAGGTGTTGGTTAACTTTGATTATGAAAGGCAGGAGATCATGGATGATGCTAAAGTTTCTGCCGCCATAGCAATGTACAAAACCAAACTCCAAATGGCCTTGGAAGCTCAGGATCCTGCCTTCGACAAAGGCAACTGGGAGATTGAAGAATGGAAGGCAAGGCTGGCTGAATTGGGTGATGAAGAGGAGGCTGAGGAGATTCTGGCAATTGAGGCTAGTGGCAGCGGGTTGAAGGATAAAGCTGAGGATGCAGCGGCTGGTGGTGATGATGCAGTGAAGGTGTAGGCCGCACAATTGGGCGATGATGGATATATGTGCTAAGGCCGGAGCCCAATTTTTAGTTTGATGGTTGTGATGTTTAAAACAATTTCATGGTTTGTAATAACTCTAAACAATAGTTCCTAGGTTTAAGGATCATGTATGATCCTTAGGACAATAGGCAGGATTGCAATTGGTGGAGGGATCCTCTGTTTGGGGGATGAAGCCATTGTGATCCTGCTGCCTTTATATTCCTGCACTACTTTTGAACTCATTATCATGGACACCCTTTACCTACCCCAGCGGACGGGCCACGTTTTGCTGGTAGATGCTCGGGTAGGTAATTTTGACAACCTTTAAAGGGTTAGCCTTTTGTTAATAAATAAAAACTTAACCTTTTGTCGCTTATCTTGTGTTGTTACCCTTTTTAGTATGTTACTTTTCAACTGTTATAATGTTCATCCTGTTTATATTTATCAAACCTCAGAAAATTAGAAAATATATCCATAACGTTTAGGATATAATCAAGGATCACATATCCCATAACCGATAAGTTCTAACAAGTGATATAGTTTATGAAACACAGGTTCAGTTGTCAAGTATAAGGGTTCATCAAAAGAATAACGAATAAAATCAAAAGAGTTAAGGATCGTACCTGAGGATCCAAGTTAGAATCCTAACCATAATAAGGATAACTATAAAATAAACCTTAGAGTGAAATAAGGATCAAGGATCCCTAGCTGCCTACCTTCAAGGACCTGAAATAGAGCATAACTTGGGACTAAGCCAATATAAGAAAAGAGTTAGCAACTGGGGACAAGCCCAAGGATAACTGGGGACAAGCCCAAGGATAGCTGGGGACAAGCCCAAGGATAACTGGGGACAAGCCCAAGGATCGTGTGTAAACTGGAGTATGGCCCTAACTGGCGACTATCCAAACTTAGTGACATGAAGATGTCAAAACCTTAGCTAACGTGAAAACGTTAGAAACCTTATGAACGGATGTATGGTACGTCTACCATTATACGTAGGATCCTAAGCATAGCCAGAACAATGGAATTATCAGCCCCTATAATGAGTACTGGTCCCAAAGCCTTGAACTATACCAGGATCATCATGCGCTGCAGGCGGAATCTGGGGACAAGCCCAAATAACTGGGGTTAAACCCAAAAGACGGATTGCTTCTGTGGATAACCAACGTTGTGCTAAAGATACCTGAACTTTCAAAACTTGAACTCATGTGAGAGATGGATAAAGGATACATGATCCTTATCCTTATATGAGAAAATAATGAAATAGTTCAAGATTAGGATATTACCTGAGTAAGGATCACCGATATTTTGAGGATCCTATAAGGATATCCCTATCGTGAGGATCGCTTATGCCATAAGGATCCTGCTTACATGAAATACTTCTTCAGGTGGACAGCATTCCAAGCTCTTGGTAGCAAATCACCTTCCATGGTTAGCAATCTATATGCCCCCTTTCCTGCTTCAGCTTCAATCAAATAAGGGCCTTCCCATTTTGGAGCCAATTTTCCATCAGCAGGATTGGTGGTATTTTGAAATGCTTTCCTTAACACCATATCTCCAACTTGAAACCTCCTGATCCTGACATTTTTATTGTAAGCACCAGCCATTCTTTGTTGATAACTGGCCATCCTGATCCTAGCCATATCCCTGATTTCTTCAATAGTATCCAGGTCTTGAGCCAAATTTTCATCATTTTCCTCAGGATCACGGGTACTTGTTCTAGCAGTAGGAACCACCATCTCTGTTGGGATCACTGATTCTGCCCCAAACACCAAAGAGAATGGTGTTTGACCAGTAGCATTCTTAGGGGTTGTCCTGTCAGCCCAGAGCACATAGGGTAGCTCTTCTGCCCATTTTCCTTTCTTGGATCCAAGCTTCTTCTTCAAGTTGTTGATGATGATCTTGTTGGATGATTCTGCTTGACCATTAGCTTGTGGGTGGACTAGTGTTGATGTTATCATCTTAATCCCCCAGCTGTCACAAAAGTTAGTGGTTCTGCCCCCAATAAATTGGGAACCATTATCACATATAATCTCGGAAGGAATTCCAAATCTAGTTATAATATTTCTTTTAATGAAGGATATAACTTCCTTTTCTCTAACTTGGGCAAAAGCTTCAGCCTCTATCCACTTGGAGAAGTAATCAGTCATAGCTAACATGAATACTTTCCCACCAGGTGCCTTAGGGAGCTTGCCAACTATATCCATACCCCATCTCATAAATGGCCAAGAGGAGGATATAGGATGCAATAGTTCGGCTGGTTGATGAAGGATATTGCTGTGTCTCTGGCAAGGATCACATCTTCTGGCATACTCCACAGCATCTTTCTTCATGGTTGGCCAGTAGTATCCTGTCCTCAGGATCCTTGAGAATAAAGCCCTGCCCCCAGTGTGATTTCCACAATCTCCTTCATGGAAGTCTTTTAAAACTTCTTGCACTTCAGGATCCTCAATGCATCTCAAGTATGGTCCTGCAAGAGATCGCCTATACAACATATTATTCATAATTGTGAATTGAGATACCTTAGATTTGAAAGCCCTAGGGTTTTCTCCTGTAGGAATCTCTCCATGTTGTAAGTATCTCATAATTGGTGAGATCCATGATCCGGATCCTGAATAGGATTGAGTATCCTCACTAGGGATCATTGCAGAATTATTCCCTATCTCCATAGCCACATGATCCTCAATAGCTGGGGTCAGGATATGGATAATAGGGATCTTGATATCCTCTGGGATCTTCAAAGATGATCCTAAGTTAGCCAATGCATCAGCTTCTGTATTTTCTTCCCTTGGTACCTGTGACAAACTAAAAGAGACAAAAGAGAGTGCCAAACTCTTGACTATCTCCAAATATTTGGTTAGCTTTTCACCTTTAACAGCGTATGATCCATTAAAGTGATTTGTAATTAACAACGAATCTACGTGTACCTCAAGATACCTGATCCCCATATGCTTTGCGATTTGCAAACCAGCAATTAAGGCTTCATATTCAGCCTCATTATTAGTGGTTTGGAACTCACAAGCTATAGAATGGGGTATTATGTCCCCCTGTGGCGATTTTAGTAGTATTCCAAGCCCTGTGCCTTTGACATTTGAGGATCCATCAGTATGAAGTATCCAAGGATCCTTGGTCTCCCTTAGCTGCTGGACTTCTAACTCAGCTTCTTCTTGTAAATCACTACTGAAATCAGCCACAAAGTCAGCTAATGCTTGGGATTTGATAGCTGTCCTAGGCTCATATCTTATATCATATGCACTCAATTTCACTGCCCACTTAGCCATCCTTCCTGACATCTCTGGTTTCCTGAGGACATTCTTAATTGGAAAATTAGTTTTAACAATGATAACATGAGTTTCAAAATAATGTCTTAACTTAGTAGATGCCATTATTAATGCAAGGATAAGCTTTTCAAGGTGTGAGTACCTGGATTCGGCATCAAGTAAACTTTTACTTACATAATAGACAGGATGTTGTGTACCTTGATGATCCTTAACAAGGACCGCACTTACTGCTTTTGAGGATACTGCGAGATACAAGGATAACACTTCACCTTTTTCTGGTTTCATTAAAGCCGGGGCCGAGGATATGTAATCTTTGAGGGCTTTTAGAGCATTTTCATGCTTCTCCGTCCACTCAAATTTCTTGTTCTTCCTTAGGATATCATAGAATTCTTTGCATTTTTCGGAGGACTTGGATATGAATCTGTTCAAGGCTGCTATCCTTCCTGTTAACCTTTGAACATCCTTAGCATTGGCCGGAGATTTGATGTTCACTATTGCTTTGATTTGTTCCGGGCTAGCTTCGATGCCTCTCTTAGTCACCATGTATCCTAAGAATTTACCTGCTTTAACACCAAAATGACATTTTGAAGGATTAAGCTTCATATTATATTTGTCAAGGATATCAAATGCTTCCTCCAAGTCTCGTAGGTGATCCTCAGCTTTTAAGGATTTCACCACCATATCATCTATGTAGACCTCCATAGTTTGTCCAATCTGATCCTTGAACATCATATTCACCAGCCTTTGGTATGTTGCACCTGCATTTCTCAATCCAAACGGCATAGCAATATAGCAATATATACCAGTTGGAGTCATGAAGGCTGTATCCTCTTGGTCGGATGGTTCCATTTGGATTTGTTGAAATCCAGATGAAGCATCCATAAAAGTTAACAGTTCATGACCCGCAGTTGCATCCACCATGGAGTCAATGTGGGGTAAAGGGAAAGGATCCTTGGGACATGCCTTATTTAAATCGGTAAAATCGACACATACCCTCCACTTTCCATTTTTCTTTTGAACAACAACCACATTGGCCAACCATCTTGGATACTTGACTTCTCTTATCATACCTGCCCGGAGCAATTTCTCTACCTCTTCCTGGATAATGGCATTCCTTTCTGGAGCAAACTTCCTTCTCCTTTGATGGATTGGTTTGAAAGATCTGTCGATGCCGAGCTTATGGGTGATAACATCTTTGGATATACCAGTCATGTCTTCATGTTTCCATGCAAAGGTAGTCTTTCTCCTTTTGAGGAAGGATATGAGGTCTTCTTTCATCTCGCCAAGGATCCCTGATCCGATATAGATTCTGGATTCAGGATCATCAGGATCCATGAGGATTTCTACCACATCCTGCTCTCTGGCCTCCAAGACATTTCTTGGAGGATACCTTGATTGCTATTGCTCCCTTGACTTCGAAGCTGGTTTCATCGATGAAGTGTAGCAATTCTTAGCTTCCTGCTGATCACTATCGATCTTTACTATTCCCCAAGGACTAGGGAGCTTCACACATTGATGGTAAGTAGACGGGACTGCTTTCATATCGTGTATCCATGGCCTGCCAAGGATAACATTACAACAAGATAAACAGTCAATAACACAAAATTTTTGATAAGAGTGTAAGCCTTCAATATATATTGGGAGTTTAATGTCCCCCAGGGTGTTCTTAGTTTCGCCACTAAATCCCACGAGCACGGAGGATCTTGGTATGATCTCTGATTCGGGAATACCCATCTTCTTTAGAACGTCAAGCTGGATAATGTTCACTGAACTTCCTCCGTCTATTAGGATCCTGCGGACAAAACAGTTAGATATAAAAAGAGTAATAACTAAACCATCGTGATGAGGATCCTGGATATCAGTACGATCCTCTTCATCAAAGGTTATGACTTTTCCTTCGGAGACACTCGATGTTCGAACTGGCCTTTCTCCGTTATCCATTTTAGTTTGCTTCGCATGCCTCTTAGCTGCTGAGAAGGATGTGCCACAAATGTCGGATCCCCCAGAGATAAAGTTTATCACTTGTGCGTCTGCTGGAGGGGCTGGAGCCTTCTCAGGGATCCTTTCAGGATCCTGAGTCCTTGACTTTTTCCTACCCAACAACTCTTTTAGATGCCCTTTGCTCAACAGGTACCCAATCTCCTTTCTTAATGCAATGCACTCTTCTGTGAGGTGCCCAAAATCTTCATGATATGCACACCACTTTGATTTATCCTTAGTTGCAGCTGACCTTTCATTCTTTCTTGGCCATCTAGCTTTATCACCTAGGTTCTGCAAGGCAAGGATTAGTTCATTGTTATCAACACTAAAGCAATATTCAGAGATTGGAGGATAATCCTCATCATCCTCTTCTTGATCAATAGAATGCACGTTCTGATTATCAGATTTGTTGTAGGATCTGAACTTGTTGTTTCTGAATGAGGATCCTTGCTTATCCTGCTTTGAGGATCCTGTTATCCTCTCCTGAATCCTCTTGTCATCCTCTAGCCGGATGAACCTGAGGGCCCGGGTTCTTACCTCATCTAGGTTCCTGCACGGTGTCATAACAAGATCATCATAAAATAAGGAATCCCTAAGTAATCCCATTTTGAAGGCCTCAACAGCTGTGGCTATATCTAAGTTGGGAATGTCTAGGGATTCTTTACTAAATTTGGTAATGTAATCCCTTAATGATTCATTATGACCCTGGGTTATCCTATATAAATCACTAGTTAGTCGTTCAAATTTTCTACTACAAGAAAACTGAGTATTAAACAAGTTAACTAGGTTTGCAAATGAGGTAATAGAATAGGGAGGAAGACTTAGCAGCCACTTGAGAGCTGATCCAGTGAGAGTGGATCCGAATCCTTTGCATAGGCATGCTTCCTTTAACTTTTCTGGGATTGGATTGATCTCCATCCTCTCCCTGTATTGTGCTATGTGTTCTTCAGGATCCGTCGAACCGTCATACAGTTTCATTGTAGGCACATGGAACCTTTTGGGTATCTCAGCATCACAGATTGGTGGTGCAAAGCGAGATATCTTGTGGCTCCCATCTGCAATCTCTGGAATAGGTTTGACTACTCCCGGAACACTCGAGATCATATCCTTTAGCTTTTGCAATTCTCTGGCCATGGCATGATTGATACCTGGATCCTGCATAAAACCATGGTTAATAGTATGAGAATTATTAAAAGTGTTACCTCCCATTGGATTCAAGTTAGGGAATATGGAGGTTAATCCATATTGTTGAGATTCTGGAATGATCGAAGGGCCAGCAGAGGCATTGGTCTGCATTGGAATAAAATCTCCTTGATGGACATCTGAACTTCCTGTTTGCAAACTCCTCAAGGATCCTGGCATCTGGAAGGATCCCTGAAATTGGGATGATCCTGGAACGAAGGAGGATCCCTGAACCTGGGATGATCCTGGAACGAAGGAGGATCCTTGAACCTGGGATGATCCTGGAACGAAGGAGGATCCTTGAACCTGGGATGATCCTGGAACGAAGGAGGATCCTTGAACCTGGGATGATCCTGGAATGAAGGAGGATCCTTGAACCTGGGATGATCCTGGAACGAAGGAGGATCCTTGAACTTGGGATGATCCTGGAACGAAGGAGGATCCTTGAGCCTGCTGCATTCCTGAATATCCTCCTGTACTCGTGAGGGATCCCATATGCTGGGGATAGGATCCTGCTGGCTGGAAATATGAACCTAGTGCCTGGGTCATAGCTGTTGTTCCATAGTGCACTCCTTTTGGTCCACCCGCATATTGAATGTTTGGAACCACTGACGGCTGAGAAGTAACCACCGGAGTGTCAAAATTCAAAGATCTGGGCATCAGTGGAGAATGATCCTCTGCCGTTTTCTTCTGTTTCTTAATTTCATCAATCTCCCGGAGGATCCTTTCGTTGGTCTTATCCTGCTCTTGTGCATGATTCCTCATCTGCAAAATCAAGGTATAGAGATCATTAGTAGTAGGATTAGTTGAAACAGAAGAAGTAGGTGGTTTTGAGAAAATGGGAGTCGGTTTCTTCGCAGCATTTTCTGTATTCTTCTGGGATCCAGAAGGTGGTGGAGGCAAAGGAGGAACGCCTTGTGATGAAGTGAATGAGGGCATCAAGTTTGAAGCATTCTTCGCTGAGGAAGCCATTTGCTTGGTGGTAATGAACCGAATTAAGCACAGAAATGCGTATTTTCTTAAGGACGAAGCACCAATTGCCCCACGGTGGGCGCCAAACTGTTTTGGTCAGAAAATCTGTTGAGAATATTGCAACCAAACTCTAGATTACGGGGTATGATGCTCTAAAAGTTTAACAACAATGAGGATCACTTCAATGTGGAATGCACAAACAACACAAGGATTTATACGGGGAAAAAGCCCTTGATCAAGAGTTGATCTCCGGCACAAAAAACCCCGGGTGATGGAAACTACCGATCACCAAGCTCAAATAAATGAATAAACGTTTACAACTTCGGATAGTAACGAGCTAGGTACAAGGATCACTATGGTGAAATGTGTAAAAGTGTAAGTAATTGCTAAGTGTTTGAACGAGAGCTTGTATGAGAGTGTTTGCGAGTGTGTGAAACTGCCAAAAAATGATTAAGTGTCACTAACTAGCTCGTTACCCCTTTTCAAATAAGAAAAATATCTAGTTAACAAACTCTCCGACTTTCAAGCCAAGCCTCCACGTTCTCCATAACGTCTAGTTCTGATCTAGCACGTGCAGAATACTTCGGGAATATTCTCCAAGAATGCCGCTAAGACCTGGTCAAGCTTGTTATATCTGCGAGATGTTATGAAACATAAGTAAACAATCGTCAGTATGAGGATCCTTGAAGTGATCCATGATCCTGATCCTAAAGCCCTTCTGAGGATCACCACCTGTCACAGAAGTAAGGATCACTAGTTAGGATAACAAATAAGGATCACTAATTGTTAGAAAATCCTCCCCTAACAATGGTGACAAAGAGGGGCATTGAAGCAAGTCCAGAGCAGATTAAGGCTATTGTGAATATCAAATCTCCTTCCAATGCTAAGGATGTGCAAAGGTTGACTGGCAGGATCGCAGCCTTGAACAGATTCATATCCAAATCCTCAGAAAAGTGCAAGGAATTCTATGACATCCTAAGGAAGAACAAGAAATTTGAATGGACTGAGAAGCATGAAAGTGCCCTTAAAGCTCTTAAGGATTACCTATCCTCAGCCCCAGTCTTGATGAAACCAGAAAAGGGAGATGTGTTATCCTTATACTTGGCGGTATCCTCAAAAGCAGTAAGTGCGGTCCTTGTTAAGGATCACCAAGGTACACAACATCCTGTTTATTATGTAAGTAAGAGCTTACTTGATGCTGAATCCAGGTATTCACATTTAGAAAAACTTATCCTTGCATTAATTATGGAATCTACTAAATTAAGACATTATTTTGAGACCCATGCCATTATTGTTAAAACTAATTTCCCAATTAAGAATGTTCTCAGGAAACCTGAAATGTCAGGAAGGATGGCCAAGTGGGCAGTGAAGTTGAGTGCATATGATATAAGATATGAACCAAGGACTGCCATCAAATCCCAAGCTTAGCTGACTTTGTGGCAGATTTTAGTAGTGATTTGCAAAAGGAGGCTGAACTAGAAGTCCAACAGCTTGAAGAAACCAAGGATCCTTGGATACTGTTCACTGATGGATCCTCCAATGTAAATGGAACAGGGCTTGGAATACTACTAAAATCGCCACAGGGGGACATAATACCCCACTCCATAGCTTGTGAATTTCAAACTACCAACAATGAGGCTGAATATGAAGCCTTGATAGCTGGTTTGCAAATTGCAAAGCACATGAGCATCGGGTATCTTGAGGTACATGTAGATTCTTTATTGATCACTAATCAATTTAATGGATCCTATGCTGTTAAAGGTGAAAAGCTAATCAAATATTTGGAGATAGTCAAAGAATTGGCACTCTCTTTTGTATCCTTTAGTTTGACACAGGTACCAAGGGAAGAGAATGCAGAAGCTGATGCATTAGCCAATCTAGGATCATCTTTGAAAATTCCTGAGGATATCAAGATCCCTATTATCCATATCTTGACCCCTGCTATTAAGGATCATGTAGCTATGGAGATAGGAGAAGATTCTGCAATCATCCCTAGTGATAATACCCAATCTCATTCAGGATCATGGATACTCCCAATCATGAGATACATACAACATGGAGAAATTCCTACAGGAGAAAACCCAAGGGCTTTCAAAATTAAGGTATCTCAATTTACAATATTAAATAATATGTTGTATAAACGATCTCTTGCAGGACCATATTTAAGATGCATTGAGGATCCTGAAATTCAAGAAGTCCTAAAGGATTTCCATGAAGGAGATTGTGGAAACCACACTGGGGGCAGGGCATTATTCTCAAGGATCCTGAGGACAGGATACTATTGGCCCACTATGAAGAAGGATGCTGTGGAGTATGCCAAGAAGTGTGATCCTTGTCAGAGGCATAGTAATATCCTTCACCAACCAGCAGAGCTCTTGCATCCTATATCCTCTTCTTGGCCATTCATGAGATGGGGAATGGATATAGTTGGAAAGCTTCCTAAGGCACCTGGTGAAAAAGTATTCATGCTTGCTATGACTGATTACTTCTCTAAGTGGATAGAGGCTGAAGCCTTTGCTCAAGTCAGAGAAAAGGAAGTTATATCCTTTATTAAAAGAAACATTATTACTAGATTTGGTATCCCTTCTGAGATTATTTGTGATAAAGGATCCCAATTTATTGGGAATAGAACCACTAACTTTTGTGACAGTTGGGGGATTAAGATGATAACATCAACACCAGTCCATCCACAAGCTAATGGTCAGGCAGAGTCATCCAACAAGATCATCATCAACAATTTGAAGAAGAAGCTTGGATCCAAGCAAGGAAAATGGGCAGAAGAACTACCTTATGTGCTTTGGGCTGATAGGACAACTCCCAAGAATGCTACAGGCCAAACTCCATTTTCTTTGGTATTTGGGGCAGAATCAATGATCCCTACAGAGATGGTGGTTCCAACTGCAAGAACAAGCATTCGTGATCCTGAAGAAAATGCTGAAAACTTGATTCAAGACTTGGATACTATAGAAGAAATCAGGGATTTAGCAAGGATAAGGATGGCCAGTTATCAACAAAGGATGGCTGGAGCTTACAACAAAAATGTCAGGCTCAGGAAATTCCAAGTTGGGGATATGGTATTAAGGAAAGCATTTCAAAATACCACCAATCTTGCTGATGGAAAGCTAGCACCAAAGTGGGAAGGCCCCTATTTGATTGAAGCTGAAGCAGGAAAGGGGGTATATCGATTGCTAACAATGGAAGGTGATTTGCTACCTAGAGCTTGGAATGCTGTCCATTTGAAGAAATATTTCATGTGATCATGATCCGTGATCCTTGCCAGACAAGTATCCTTGAAGGATCCCCACTGACAGATGATCCTCTTTCTGGTAACATTCCAATCTCAAACTATTTCATTCTTTTTATTCTCTTACAAGGATAAGGATCTTGCGTCCTTTATCCTCCTTTTACTTGATTCTGAGTTTTGAAGGTCCAGGTATCCTTAACTAAGGATTGAATATCCACAGAAGTATCCAGTTATTTGGGCTTGACCCCAGTTCTTTGGGCTAGTCCCCAGTTTGGGCCTGTCCCCAGTTTCGCCAGTAGCGCACGATGATCCTAGTATAGTTCATGGCAATGGGACCAGTACCCGCTTTAGGGGCTGACAATTTCATTGTACTGGCTATATTCAGGATCCTACGTATAATGGTAGACGTACCATACATCCGTTCCTAAGGTTTCTAACGTTTTCACGTTAGCTAAGGTTTTGGCATTTTCATGTCACTAAGTTAGGATAGTCGCCAGTGAGGGCCATACTCCAGTTTACATACGATCCTTTGGGCTTGTCCCCAGTTATCCTTTGGGCTTGTCCCCAGTTATCCTTTGGGCTTGTCCCTAGTTATCTTTTGGGCTTGACCCCAGTATATTGGGCTTGTCCCCAGAATTGTTGGGCTTGTCCCCAGTTACTAACATTCATCTTATATTGGCTCAGTCCCAAGTAATATCTTATTTCAGGCTTGTGAAGATAAATGACTAAGGATTCTTGATCCTTACTTTCAACTAAGGTTTGTATCTTGGGTTATCCTAATTTTAAGTGTTAAAGGATAGGATCCTAACTTGGATTCTCAGGTATGATCCTTAACTATTTTGATTTTATTCATTATGTACTTAAGTGACACTTATCCTTTGACAACTGAACTTATTATCCTTAAACTATTTTTATGTGAGCCTTGATCATATCCTTAACTCTTAAGGGATATTTTTTAAATTTTTCCTTACTTGATGAGTTTAAACGACATGAACATCACAATAGATTGAAAAATAAAATAACAATAAGGATATCAACACATGATATAGCCAAAAAGTTAAAGTCATTTTATTCACAAAAGCTTAAACCCTTTTAAGGTTGTCAAAATTGCCAACCCACGTTTCTACCAGCAAAACGTGGCCCGTCCACATGGGTTGGCAAAGGGTGTCCATTGTTCATAGGTCTAACAAGTGCAGGAAATTAAAGACGGCAGGATCACAATGGCTTCATCCCCCAAACAGAGGATCCCTCCACCATTTGTAATCCTACCTATTGTTCAAAGGATCATCCATGACCCTCAACCCTAATTACTATTGTTCAAGTACAGACCAACCATTGTTTATCAAAACATCATCAAAACAAAAAACCATAACCAAACTAAAAAAATGGGCTCCGGCTACGTCTAGAAATGTCCTTCATCGCCCATTCAGGCAGCCTACACCTTCGCTGCATCACCATCTCCCGCTCCACTAGCTTCACCACCATGATCCTTGCCACTGCCTCCAGCCTCGATTGCCAGAACCTCATCAGCCTCATCCTCATCATCCAGCTCAGCCAGCCTTGCCTTCCAGACTTCCACATCCCAGTTGCTCCTGTCAAAGGCAGGATCCTGAGCTTCTTGGGCCATTTGTAGCTTGGTCTTGTACATGGCTATGGCAGCGGAGACCTTAGCATCCTCCGTGATCTCGCTCTTCTCATAATCAAAATTAATCAGGATTGTAGCTGTCTGAGCTTTGGCATCTTTGAGATCCTTTTGGAGGTCAGCAATCTTAAGATCCTTGAGCAATGCGACTTGTTGGAGGTCAGCAATCTTCTTGTCCTGCTCCTCGACATGCCCAACATAGTCTTCAATCTCAGCAAATTTCTGCAAAGAAGATAAAGAACAGTTCAAGAACAGGTGATCCTCAAATGAGTTGGATACCTAAAGCAGGGACAAGGATCCTTACATCGTTGAAGTATTCAAGGAACTGGTGGCGGATCAGGGGCAGACCTTGCAGATCCTCAGCTTCAGAGGCTTTTCTTTTCTTGCCACCCCTTCCTTTAACGGGTGCCTTGGGGATCGAAGCAGTTGGGCTGGCAGGAAGCTTCTTCTTGGAGGATCGTACGGTGTCAAGCTCAGTGACACTAAATTTGGAAGCAGATCTTGATGACTTTCCAGCGCCTACACACCCAAAACAGATAAGTGTCCTTATTCTATTCATATATAACTATTTATTTAAACATTTGAATATAAAAAGAACAGGATACTTACTTGACATGGTGACAGAGCCTGAGGATACCTCTTGAGAATCCTGGGTGATTGTCTTGAATGATCTTGTTTCAGGACCGAGTCTTCTAAAAGCAGCAACTCTCCCCTTGGTGGCAGCTGAAGGAATAATATGCGAGAATGTGATAGCTGTACAAAAGAAACAAAAGCATATTAGTAATCATTATCGAAAATGAGCTTACTTAGTGATCCTTCTAAGGATCCTCCTACCCTACCATGGGTGCTCCATTTCCTTGGCAGATCCTTTCCATCCGGGATAGAATCCCTTCTGACGAAGAAGAACCGCCGTTTCCAGTTGGTGTCATTTTTAGTAGCTTTAAAGATGGGATGTTCTTCACCAGGTTTTCGTTTAAACAAATATCGGTGGGATCCAAAAGTTGTGAGATCATACATCTCAGCCAACTCTGACATTCCTAGATCAATCCCTTCCTGCTCGATGATCCTTTCAAGGGTATATAAGACCCTCCAGATCATCGGCATAGCTTGGATGTAGGAGATGCCGGTAAGGGAGAAAAAGGATTGGGTAAAGGCTGGAAGAGGATAGGTGTATCCTATGGTGAATGGGGTAACAGGAAAGGCAATCCAAGTTTCAGAGATATAGTCACTCAAAGCAGTGGGGTCAAATGGCTTGATAACAGTATTCGCCGGAAAACAGTGGCGAATTTTGTCTATTTGTGCATCATTGAAGCAGCATCTTTCTTTCGGTGAATCTTTGATGATCCCCTGGCTTTTAAGAGGGATGTTCTTCTTGTGATCCTTGCCCGATGAGTTTCGGAGCATCATTTTTGACGAGATGATGGTAAAGAAAGAAAAGCAGAGTAAGAGAAGGAAGAAAAGGAAAAGAGTTACCTGCTTGATCGTCGGATGAGAATATAAAGGGAGTTCTCTTGAACTTAAATGTGAAATGATCCCTATCTCTAACTCCTATTTATAATGATGATTCTGCAGGATAGTCATCTCACTGACGTCATGATCGTAACGGCTAGTCCGACTCCAACGGCTAGTTATCTGATTAATTCGTTACGGATAAGAACAAAATATAACTCATTTATTTACATAATTACTCCTTATATTTTGGGGGCAATTGTTAGGGGTGGATTTCTAAATGATCAGTGATCCTTATTTATTGTTGGGTTTAGTGATCCTCAATTCTGTCTGAAGTAGTGATCCTCAGAAGTGTTGCAGGATCAGGATCATGGATCACCATAAGGATCCCTGTACTAACGATTGTCTACTTTGAATTCGTAATTGTTTTGCAGGAGTATCAACTTGGACTTGGTCTTGGCGATATTCCTAGAGAATATTCTAAGTCTATTCCGCACGTGCTTGGCCAGAAATGGACGTTATGGAGTCGTGGAGGACTTGCACCATTTGCGGACAATTAGTTAGGCTAGATATTTTCTAATTTTAAGGGGGTAGCGAGCTATCAGATAGAAGACTTGGCTATTTTTGGCTACACACACACTCATACAATCGCTCTCATCAGCTCTCGCTAACACACTTGGCGATTACACACATTTTTTACACAATACACTATAGTGATCCTTGTACTTAGCTCGCTATCATCCGAAGTTGTAATACATTTCTTGTTTAATTTGAGTTGGTGATCGGTAGTTTCCATCACCCGAGGTTTTTTATGCCGGAGATCATTCATTGATCAAGGGCTTTTTCCTCGTATAAATCTTCATGTCACTTGTTCATTACACTTCATAGTGATCCTTATTGTTGTTCATCAATTCAAGCATCATACCTCACAACAGAAAGTTTGGTTACATTGTCATTGCTTGATTTTTGACCAAAACAAAGATGATCATTCATATAAAGCTTAATAACATAGGAATCTATGTTGATTTAGTGTATGTATGATACTTGATTGTGTATATGATGTTGATCATCATAAGAAGCTTGCTAGATTGTGATTAAACACATGATCTAGCAAGTATGAGGATGAATCTTGTGAAAATCATAATGATCATCCTTTATGTGGATCATGAACTTGAAAATGAAGTTGTTTTAGAGTATGAAGATGAATGATACATGTTATTGTTTTGGTCAAAAATCACACAAGGATAATGCAACCAAATCTGATTTTGTGAGGTATGATGCTTGGTTAATTGGTCAAATGTATGAACAACAAATATATGAAATGAGTGGTGAACACAAGGATTTATACGAGGAAAAAGCCCTTGATCAATGAATGATCTCCGCCATAAAAAACCTCGGGTGATGGAAACTACCTATCACCAACTATATTAAACTAAGAAAGTTTACAAATCGGGATGATAACAAGCTTGGTACAAGAATCACTAGTGCGTATAAGTGTGAAATCGCCAAGAGTTTACAGAGAGTTCGAGTGTAGTGCAGGTGTGTTGCTAATAATAATTAAATCAAGCTTGTATCGCCATTTAAAAATAGAAATTATCTATGCTAACTAACTATCCGCAAATGGTGCAAGCCCCCCCCCCCCCCACGATCATCATAACGGTCGAAGAGTTCATGCACGTGCAGAATCACCAAGCATATTTCCCTAGAATCTCGGTTGGACCAAGTCCTATTCGAATACACCTGCAAAACAAGTTCAAAAATGATGGAAACGATTGTTAGTGTTAGGATAATAATGAGGATCCTGGATCCTTAGTCTTGCAACATCTTTTGAGGATCCTTAATTCGAACTGAACTGAGGATCCGTGATCCAAGCTGCACTTGAGGATCCGTGATCCATAAGCTGTGAAATTCTATCCCTAACAATTGCCCCAAACATGACTAGTTGATATCCAATTAGATAATCATGTATCAATTTAATTCGGACTAGCCGTTGCTTATGGATGTAGCCGTTGCGATGCTGACATCAGCGATAAGACTTCCTGCAACAGTCATCATTATAAATAGGGTTAGAGATAAGGATGAAAATTGCATTTAAATTCGAGACCCTTCCCCTTTAAATCCTCATTCGAAGATTTCATCAGGTATCTCTTCTTTCCTTCTCTTTAAATTTTCTTCTTTCTGATCCCCTGCTCTTCAAGTGTCCATGGCGAAGATGAGTACCAGATCCTCCCCTGCTAAGGATCCTAAAAAAGAAAGCCCTCCGAAGAGTCAGGGCATAACTAAAAATCCTTCAATGGAACTCTGTCGTTTCACCGATCCTGAGATTGATCGGTTAAATCATTGCTTTCCGGAAGGCACCATTTTTAGACCCTTTGACTCTTCCATGAAGAGTGTTTGCATTTCGGACATCTGGATCACCTTTCCTGCAACCCCTTTCCAGATTGGCTTCACATATCCTTTCCCTTTCTTCACCCAAAGCTTTTTCACACTCGCCGGTTTGTGCTATGTTCAAGCCATGCTGATGGTGTGGAGAGTCTTGTACACGCTTGAGCACATTGTTGAACAAGAGGGGATTGATATAGGCTTATCTAAGTTGAGCCAGTTGTATAATCTTGTTAGCCATGGTTCTCATCGTTTTCTTTTCAAACACAAACCCGGACAAGCACATCCAATTCTGAAAACCACTAAGAATGACTCCAACTGGAGGAACCAGTTCTTCTTCGTAAGAAGGGACTCCATCCCAAATGGGAGTCATCTTCCCAAGAAGTGGATCACCCAGGGTAGGATATGGGATCCTTGGACCAGGACCATGGAAGGATTCTTCTTTTCTGTTGAGGATAACTGATCCTTCTTTTTGTTGTGCAGCTATCTCATTCTCTCACATCCAAGAATCTCCTGTCACAAGAGAGAGGATTGCTGCTTTCTGGAAGCTCGATCCTGCCATAAGAACATTTCAAGCTAAAGCAAAGGATTCTCAAGAAATCTCCTCCGGTTCCTACACAATGTCGAGTAAGTATCCATATTTATGTGTAAATAAGTGTTTAAATGAATATAAAATATGAATACTTATCTGAGAATTATATTTGTAGGTGCTTCCAAATCTTCCAAGTCTGCTAAAAGGTTCAGTGTGGGTGACATCCAGGAATATGTATCCCCTAGGTCTATTAAGAAGGAGCTGGCTGCAAGCCAAAGCATCCCCGAGACCAAAGGCGTCAGCACCAGGGGTAAAGGAACTAAAAGGAAGAAGCCTGCTGAACCCGCTGAAGGCCTGCCTCTGATGGAACACCAGGTTCAAGAATATGTCTCCGAGGTAAGGATTTCATATCCTAAAATTTGCCTTTCTTTTGAGGATATAGGATCCTGAATATTGAGTTCTTTTATTGCAGAAATTCGCTGAAGTCCAGATCCTCATTGACCAACATGTGGCTAAGAGTCTTGACCTCCAGGCCATTGCAGTTGCTAAAGATAAAAAGATCTCCCAACTTGAAAAGGAGAATAAGGCACTGCACAAGGAGTTGCTTCTTGCTGAAATGACAGCCCAAAAGGAGAGGATAGAGGTCATGGAAGGGGCAAAACACTCTGCTGCTGTCGTGATGCTGAAGATCAAACTCCAGATGGCTAAGGATGCTGTTGATCCTGCCTTTGATAGGTCTGAATGGGACTTGGAGGGATGGACCAAGAGGCTGCTGAACTTGGAGATGATGAAGAGCCTGAGGAGGTGCTGACACTTGAAGCCGGAGGCAGCGGAGCCAAGGATCCTGAGGATGCAGCAGCTGGAGGCAGTGGTCAAGGTGATGATGAGAAGGTGGAGGATGCAGCGAAGGTTTAGGCTGCATAAATGGGCGATGATGGATAATTCTAGACGTGACCGGAGCCCATTTTTTATGGTTTAATAGTTTTTTGGTGATGTTTTGAACAATGATCTGTAGTAACTTGAACAATAGTTTTAGGGTTTAAGGATCACTGATCCTTTGGACAATAGGGGGTAGCAAAGGTGGATGGGTCCTTTTGTTTGTGGAGGATGAAGCCTTTGATGCCCCTCACCTTTTATTTCCTGCACTTATCGAACCTTTAGTATGGACACCCTTTGCCAACCCAAGTGGACGGGCCACATTTTGCTGGTAGAAGCTTGGGTTAGCAATTTTGACAACCTAAAAAGGGTTAACTTAGATAAATAAATAAAACTTTAACTTTTGGCTATCTTTGTGTTGTTTATTATGCATACATTTACTTGTCAATTGTCATTGCATAGTTTTAGAACTTACAAGTTATTGATAAAAGTATCAAATGAATATCAAGATTAGCTTATATCAAAGAATTAAGGATATGATCAATATCCTCTTAATCAAAAAGTTTGAAAAGTGAAATGATTTAGGATCATATATTCTGTTGTCAAAGAATAAGGGTATGATTGATAAAACAAGAATAAAGTTAAAGTAAATTAGGATCATACCAAAGAATCCAAGTTAGGATCCTATATCCTTAACACTTACAACTATGACAACCAAAAGATAAAACCTTGTAGAAAGTTAGGATCCTTAATCCTTAACTGTTCAGCTCTAGAAACCTGAAATAGGATATAACTTGGGACTAAGCCAATTGTAAAAGAAGATGTTAGTATCTGGGGACAAGCTCAACAATCTGGGGACAAGCCCAATAAACTGGGGACAAGCCCAAAAACTGGGGACAAGACCAAAGGATCTTGTGTAAACTGGAGTATGGCCCATACTGGCGACTATCCAAACTTAGTGACATGAAAATGCCAAAACCTTAGCTAACGTGAAAACGTTAGAAACCTTAGGAACAGATGTATGGTACGTCTACCATTATACTTAGGATCCTAAATACAACCAGTACAATGAAATTATCAGCCCCTAAAGTGGGTACTGGTCCCATTGCCTTTAACTGCACTAGGATAATCGTGCGCAACTGGCAAAGGTGTAAGAACCTGATTCGTAGGAGGTAATAGATACCTTAAACTGGGGACAAGCCGAAAAACTGGGGACAAGCCCAAAAACTAGGGATAAACCCAAAGACTTAGGAGATTTCAGTGGATACTTGATCCTTTGTCAAAGATGTGCCAACTTCTGCAAAACTTAGAATTTAGTGAAAAAGGATAAAGGATCCTAGATCCTTCTCCTTGTAATCAAGTAAATTAAAGGATTAGATAAATAAAAAGAATCAAATCATTACCAGGATGAGGATCATAAATCCTCTAAGGATCCTTGATGCGTATCAGATATGAGAATGACCAAGGATCCTGGATGCTTCTTACATGAAGTATCTCTTTAAATGGACATTCCAAGCTCTTGATAATAGATCACCTTCCATTGTTAGTAAACGATATGCCCCCTTTCCTACCTCAGCTTCAATCGGATAGGGGCCTTCCCACTTTGGTGCCCACTTGCCATCAGCAGGATTTGTGGTATTCTGGAATGCTTTTCTTAACACCATATCACCAACTTGGAATTTCCTGATCCTGACATTCTTGTTATATGCTCCAGCCATCCTTTGTTGATAACTAGCCAATCTTATCCTTGCCAAATCCCTGAGTTCTTCTATGGTATCCAAATCTTGAACCAAGTTTTCAGCATTTCCTTCAGGATCACGGATGCTTGTTCTTGTAGTAGGGACTACCATCTCTGTAGGAATCACCAATTCACCTCCAAACACTAAATAAAATGGAGTCTGGCCAGTAGCATTCTTGGGAGTTGTTCTATCAGCCCATAACACATAAGGTAGCTCTTCTGCCCATTTTCCTTTCTTGGATCCAAGCTTCTTCTTCAAGTTGTTGATGATGATCTTGTTAGATGATTCTGCTTGACCATTAGCTTGTGGGTGGACTGGTGTTGATGTTATCATCTTAATTCCCAGCTGTCACAAAAGTTAGTAGTTCTATTCCCAATAAATTTGGATCCATTATCACAAACAATTTCAGAAGGTATGTCAAATCTAGTAATGATGTTTCTTTTAATAAAGGATATCACTTCCTTTTCTCTGACTTGTGCAAAGGCTTCAGCTTCTATCCATTTGGAAAAGTAATCAGTCATAGCAAGCATAAACACTTTTCCTCCTGGTGCTTTGGGAAGTTTGCCAACTATATCCATTCCCCATCTCATGAATGGCCAAGAGGAGGATATAGGATGCAAGAGTTCCGCTGGTTGATGAAGGATATTGCTATGTCTTTGACAAGCATCACATTTCCTTGCATAATCCACAACATCCTTCTTCATGGTAGGCCAATAGTATCATGTTCTAAGGATCCTTGAGAACAGTACTCTGCCCCCAGTGTGGTTTCCACAATCTCCTTCATGAAAATCCTTCAGGACTTCTTGGATTTCTGGATCCTCGATGCACCTTAGATATGGACCTGCAAGAGATCGTTTATATAACATGTTATTTAGTATTGTAAATTGAGATACCTTGACTTTGAAAGCTCTAGGATTTTCTCCAGTAGGGATCTCTCCATGTTGTATATATCTTAGGATTGGAAGGATCCAGGATCCTGAATTCGACTGTGTAGCATCACTAGGTATGATTGCAGAATCCTCCACTATCTCCATAGTTGTGTGATCCTCAATAGCAGGAGCTAATATATGGATGATGGGAATTTTAATATCCTCTGGAATCTTCAATGATGATCCAAGGTTGGCTAAAGCATCAGCTTCTGCATTCTTTTCCCTAGGTACCTGTGTCAAACTAAAAGAAGCAAAAGAGAATGCCAATTTCTTGACTATATATAGATATTTGATTAGTCTTTCACCTTTAACAGCATAAGAACCATTAAAGTGGTTAGTAATTAACAATGAGTCTACATGTACCTCAAGATACCTGATCCTCATGTGCTTGGCAATTTGCAAACCAGCTATTAAGGCTTCATACTCAGCCTCATTATTAGTAGTTTGAAACTCACAAGCAATTAAGTGGGGTATTATGTCCCCCTTGTGGCGATTTTAGTAGTATTCCTAGTCCAGTTCCTTTGACATTTGAAGCCCCATTTGTGAAGAGTATCCAAGGATCCTTAGTCTCTTCAAGTTGTTGAACTTCCAATTCAGCTTCACTTTGTAGATTACTACTGAAATCAGCCACAAAGTCAGCTAAGGCTTGGGATTTAATGGCAGTTCTTGGTTCATATCTGATATCATAAGCGCTAAGCTTGACTGCCCACTTTGCCATCCTTCCTGACATTTCAGGTTTTCTGAGGACATTCTTAATAGGAAAGTTAGTCTTAACAATAATAGCACGAGTTTCAAAATAATGGTGTAATTTAGTGGATGCCATGATTAAAGCAAGAATAAGTTTTTCTAAATGAGAATACCTGGATTCAGCATCAAGCAAACTTTTACTTACATAGTATACAGGATGTTGAGTACCTTCGTGATCCTTAACAAGGACTGCACTTATTGCCTTAGAAGAAACTGCTAAATACAAGGATAATATATCCCCCTTTTCCGGTTTCATTAAGGCTGGAGCTGAGGATAGGTAATCCTTAAGGGCCTTGAGAGCATTCTCATGCTTTTCCGTCCACTCGAATTTCTTGTTCTTTCTCAGGATGTCATAGAATTCCTTGCATTTCTCTAATGACTTTGAGATGAACCTGTTCAAGGCTGCGATCCTTCCTGTCAATCTTTGCACATCCTTGGCATTGGCAGGAGACTTAATATTCACAATCGCCTTGATTTGTTCCGGACTTGCCTCTATCCCTCTTTTTGTTACCATATAACCTAGGAACTTTCTGTCACACCCTGGCTTTGCGGAAGCGTGGTTAATTTGGCGTGACTTCTTAATACCATAGCTTAATCATAACAAAGCTATATGATAATAAAACCATGCAAGATCATCCATAGATTTAAGTTTTAAAACCGAAGTAACATAACATTGTCTTAGGGACTACAACACCAAAACATAAAACATTGTTTTGAAAGACATAAACATCAACATGAATAAAACGCAGTTTAAGATTTGTAACTCGTCCAGGAAAAAGTCACATTTCCTAAACCGGGATGACCTCGGAACCCATATGCAGCGGGAAGACACAACATACCGCGCCAGATCTTTAATTTCCTGAAATACATGTAAGTTGAAAAAATCAACAATAATGTTGAGCGAGTTCATGTGTAAGTGAGTAAATAAACCTTTGTATGTATAAAAACCCTGGTATGTAGCAAATAAGGAAAAAGAGATCACCAATGGTTTGCAAGGCCATTGATATGTGTGAAGTGCAAGTAGGAAGACTCAAACCTAGCAGATTTATGCGTTGGGTACAAAGTCACCCCGAGGTCCGTTCTGTTTGGGCCTGGGGCTGGGCTCGCTACACCCAGATAGATCTACCACTCCTGCCCCTCGGTCCTACCCTGAGGATTAATGGCCTCAAGTTTCTGCCTACCCACTCACATGATCTGAATAATAACCCTCCTTACGCTAACCATACCATGTAAGAAATATTCGTAATCATAGTAACATGTATTTCACCCCCGCAGTTTAGAAAACTGAAAACAATTAGAGAAAAGGGGGACATGAACTCACAGTGGTGCGTCTCTACCAAGTATATCTCTTGAATCAAGCAGCTGTGCGACGACCTACACATACTAAGTCTATTAGACGGACGGCCGTGCCTTAGCTTAAGGTTTAAGTTTTTGGGAAATAGTTAGACAACTATTTCGTGTTTATATTTTTGTAAATACTTGGTAATTATTCTCCTTCCCAAGGATGGGGGATTTAATACATGCGTGTTCGTAAAATTCGAAATACATTATTAAGTCTCACTTAATATATTTTATTCCTTACTTCAAAATATAAATATTCTTCCCAAAATAATACTTTGACAAAAATACGCGCTCATAAATATTTTCTTAAAATGCGTAAGTTACGTTTTAAAGATCAGGTGGTAATAATTATACCGTTGTAACTTATTATTAATTATGAAGGCGTATGCATTATTTCTGGAATCATTAGTACTTGGTAATATTATTTTTACTCTAAAAATAATATCCGTATATTTCACAAAATAATCATAAACATTTTACAAGTGATGCTATGAAAAACATATATTCTAAATATATATATTTCAGGTTTTATTTTGTGAAAATCCCACCTCCGACACTTTGTAAATAAAGTTATGGCGAAATTTACGTTTTGAAAACAAGTCAAGAATATATTTACAACACTTGTAGTGAAAATATTTCCAAGTGTTAGGTTTTTAGAAAAATTTCGCCAGAGTTTCCCCTGTAACTAGAGGTGGCCACGCTTTCAAGTGTATCGTTTTCTTTTATTATTCAAATCAACAATTTCCTTATTCTCAATAACAACTTTCCAAAACATCAATTAGTCAAAATATATATATAAATCGCAAAAATTACATGAACTTGTGGTTTATCCAAAAATGCGTGATAAATCCCACTATTTTTAGTGGATCTTTGCAATAATCTACTTGGTTTCGTAAAAGCCTCGTTTTTAAAGAAATTCCATCTTTACAACTTCTTGTAAAATTTGATAAAACTAGTTCTTTGTCGAAACTTAGTGTTACACAAATATTTACACACTTGTGTGTTTGCTAAAATCATTCTTATTTATGAAAGATCCGTCTTTAAAAGTATGTTTTCTCTTGACACGTGGTCCTTTGAAAATACCGTTTGTAGATCCGTAGATCTACTAGTTTTAAACACTATTTCGTAAGTAAAGTCGATTTTACACAAGTTCATGTTTAGTGTGTGGTAGAGTTTCATCATATAACCCTTTGTACACTTAAACAACTCTATGCCATGATTCTTGATCATGACTAATCCGGGTTAGATGATGATCCGAGCTACCACATCATAGATCGGCACTAAATAATCACACAAAACAAATCTTACAAGATTTACACAACCCTTGTGCTATTAACCAACATTTTTAACATTTTAGTAGACTTTTACATATTATCTTGTAAGTTCATGAGTTTTAACCGTCATAGTTCTTTTTAACCACTTTAAAATAGATCGAGAGTGTGTTTAAAGCAACTTACTACTAGCTCGAGGCTAGGGAAGAAACTAGTCGAAGAATGCGTGGATAAAAGCAATAGGGTGAGGTCCTTCGCGTTCCGAATGCACCAAGCTTCTTTGTATGAGATCCTTAGCACTTGTAGATGCTTGAAATGGCAAGATCAAAGCTCGAAAATGGATGGGTGTGGGTGTGTGTGTTCGGCCGAGAGCCAAAGAGAGGGAGAGAGAGGAGTGTTGTTTAGTTGTGGTGAAATGAATATGATGGATCAAGTTTCAAACTTATAGACAAACCTTATGTTAATTACCCAATGGTTCTCATGTCACCAAGATATTAAACAACAAGATTATTATAATCTTGAAAGTACAAAGGGGTGTCCCCTTGGGGACGGTTTCGTTGGAAAGGGGGGGGGGGGGTCTATGGTTCCATTTCAACTAGATAGTTAGACATTAGCTAGATAATTAGGAGGTTAACTTAGTTACTATCATGTAGTAAGTTGTAACGGGTGTTAGGGTACTCGGGGACCCTAACTGGTTCAGAAAAAGAAAAACAAAGTAAATGGCAATATTTTATGTTCCGGGTAAAGTCCGGTTGTTCGGTTGGATAGAGATCTGTTAAAGTGCTTAACAAAGCTTTAAAGTGTCATTATTATTATTTTTAGTGACACAACTTATTCCCGACACTTTGGAAAGTGTCTAGTAACATTTTTCTCATGTTTTGGCACTTTATTAGGTAGCTTAATGCTGAATTTTTATTTAAAGTGCTGAATTTTGTACTTAAAGTACGTTTTAGGCACATCCGGTCACTGCAATTATCTCCCAGTGACGCAGTTCTACAACCCTTATATCCCTACACTCTCTACTAGTGTAGCAAATTATCTCTGGCTCTTACAGGCCTTAGAGGCAGTACCTGCCTGGTGCTAGTTATGACAGCACGTTTAATAGGTTATCCGTTCATTGTGCTACTGTGCCTTTGGTGCATCAAGGTTGTCACAAAGGTGATGTAAGCAAAACATGGAGTGACAGCAAGTAAAGTATGATGCAAGTAAGTACATGTATCAGCATTCAAGTAGCAGTTTATCCACAAGTTCAAGTAAGCACAGTAATTAAGCAGTAATTAATTATTAATTAAGTCGTACGGATACCTGGTTTAGTGAGGGTTGTCACATTCTCCCCCCGTTAGAAAATTTTCGTCCCGAAATTTTAAGTTCTGCTTCTAGAAGCAGGGTTCTTGGGAAATAGGTGGGGGTATTTCTCTTTCATCCGGTCCTCACGCTCCCAGGTGTATTCAGGACCGTGTCTGGCATTCCAACGAACCTTGACGAGCTTAACACTGCTCCGGCGGGTCTTGTTTACTTTCCAATCTGTAACCTCGACAGGTTCCTCAACGAAATGGAGCGTGTCGTCAATATGAATCTCGTCGGTGGGAATGGAAACGGTATCTTGAGTTGGACTTTTCTTCAGGTTGGATACATGAAATGTATCGTGAACTCCATTCAGTTCAGCAGGTAAGTCCAGCTTGTATGCTACTAGCCCTATTCTTTCCATAATTCTGAAAGGGCCAATGTAACGCGGATTTAACTTCCCACGCTTTCCGAAGCGTGCCACACCCTTCCAGGGTGAAACTTTCAATAAAGCCATATCTCCAACTTGGAACTCCAAATGTTTCCGGTTTGGATCTGCATAGGCTTTCTGTCTTTCGCGAGCTGCTTCGATGCGTTTTCGAATCTGCGCAATCTTGTCTGTCGTCTCTTGGACGATTTCGGGACCAACAAGCTGCCTATCACCTGCGTCAGCCCAGCATAGGGGTGATCGGCACTTGCGTCCGTAAAGAGCTTCGAATGGCGCGGCTCCAATACTGGTGCGGTAGCTGTTGTTGTATGAAAATTCGACCAGTGGCAAATGCTTATCCCAGCTACCGCCCAAATCCATAACACATGCTCTCAGCATATCTTCCAAGGTCTGAATAGTCCGCTCGCTTTGACCGTCGGTCTGAGGGTGAAATGCCGTGCTCAGATTTAATTGTGAGCCAAAAGCTTCTTGGAAGGATTGCCATATCCTTGACACAAACCTTCTGTCTCTATCAGAGATGATCGAGAGAGGCACTCCATGATGTGCGACGATTTCTCTCATGTATATTTCTGCCAGTTTGCTGGTGTTATCCTTCTCTTTGATTGGCAGAAAGTGTGCGGACTTTGTTAGGCGGTCAACTATCACCCAAATAGTGTCATGACCTCTTGGCGTTCTTGGCAACTTTGTAATAAAATCCATGGAGATTTGTTCCCATTTCCATTTGGGAATCTCAGGTTGTTGTAGAAGTCCTGAAGGCTTCTGGTATTCCGCTTTCACCTTAGCGCACGTTAGACACTTGCTCACATAAACAGCAACATCGCCCTTCATCCTAGGCCACCAATAGTAACCCTTGAGATCTTGGTACATCTTATCCGCTCCTGGATGGATAGAGTACCGCGATTTGTGAGCTTCATCAAGAATAACTTTCCTTAAACCACCAAACAGAGGAACCCAAATCCTTTTCTCAAAACATAACGTTCCTTCCTCGTTTGGTACTAATAGCTTCTCCATCCCACGAAGATATTCTTCTTCAAGATTTCTTTCCTTAAGAGCTTCTTTCTGCGCGGCACGAATGCGCAAGGAAAGATCGGTTTGGATAATCATTTCTAAAGCCCTAACCCTTATGGGCTTGATCCTCTCTTTTCGACTTAGGGCGTTGGCAACCACATTCGCCTTCCCTGGATGATACTTTATCTCGTAATCGTAATCATTTAACAACTCAACCCATCATCTTTGTCTCATATTCAACTCCTTCTGGTTGAATATGTGTTGTAGGCTCTTATGATCTGTAAAAATTGTACATTTCGTACCATATAGGTAGTGTCTCCAGATCTTTAAAGCAAATATCACTGCGCCTAGCTCCAAATCGTGCGTGGTATAGTTCTTCTCATGTACCTTCAACTGACGTGATGCGTAAGCAATAACCTTCTGGCGTTGCATCAACACGCAACCCAATCCTTGACGCGAGGCGTCACAGTATACCACGAAATCGTCAGTACCTTCCGGTAGTGCTAGGATTGGCGCATTGCAGAGCTTATCCTTCAACAGCTGAAACGCTTCTTCCTGTTTGATTCCCCAATCAAACTTCTTATCTTTCTGGGTGAGGAGCGTCAATGGTTGAGCGATCTTCAAAAAATCCTCAATGAACCTTCGATAGTAGCCAGCCAAACCCAAGAATTGTCGAATCTCGGTTGGCGTCTTTGGCGTTTCCCAATTCTTGATCGCTTCGATCTTGGTTGGATCCACATGGATTCCATCTCCATTTACCACATGTCCAAGAAATTGGACTTCACGTAGCCAAAATTCGCACTTAGAGAATTTGGCATACAGCTGTTCTTTCTTCAGCAGCTCCAAAATAGCTCTTAGATGCTGTTCGTGCTCAGCCTTTGTCCTTGAATAAATCAAGATGTCGTCGATAAACACAATCACGAACTTGTCCAAGTACGGCTTGCAAACTCTATTCATCAAATCCATAAAGATTGCAGGTGCGTTTGTCAATCCAAACGGCATAACAAGGAACTCGTAGTGTCCATAACGAGTTCTGAAGGCTGTCTTCGGGATACTCTCCTCTTGTATCCTTAACTGATGGTATCCAGATCGCAAATCGATCTTTGAGTAAAAGCTTGAACCCTGTAGTTGATCAAACAGATCATCAATTCTTGGCAGAGGATATCTATTCTTGATCGTCAGCTTGTTCAGCTCCCGGTAGTCTATGCACATACGAAAACTACCGTCCTTCTTTTTGACAAACAGGACCGGAGCTCCCCAAGGCGAGAAGCTTGGTCGGATAAATCCCTTGTCTAACAACTCTTGAAGTTGTGTCGATAATTCTTGCATCTCAGACGGGGCAAGTCTATAAGGTGCCTTAGCCACAGGCGCGGCGCCTGGGACTAAATCGATGTGAAACTCCACTTGCCTCTGAGGCGGCAGTCTAGGCAAGTCCTCCGGGAAGACTTCCGGATACTCCCTCACGACAGGGATGTCTTCGATCTTCGGTTCTGCAGCTTTCTTGTCTACAATGTGTGCCAGGAAGGCAACACACCCTTTTTGCAAACACTTTCGCGCTTTGAGGCAACTGATAATTCTTAACGGCGTATCGCGCTTTTCGCCATGAACCACAATCGTTTCACCATCTTCGGTCGGGATACGAATGACCTTTTCATGACAAACAATTTCTGCCTTGTTGCTTGATAACCAATCCATTCCTACTACCACGTCAAAGCTCCCCAGCTGGACTGGTAGTAGATCCAAAGTAAACTCACGTTCTCCCAACTCGATTGCACAACCTCTGATCACTTCATTGGCTTCTACTAACTTCCCATTAGCCAATTCGATTGAGTAGGGAATATCTAACTTACTAGCGGCTAAACCAAGCATATTCTTAAATTCTAACGATACGAAGCTATAGTCGGCACCAGTATCAAATAAAACGGATGCATAGCGTTGGTTTACAGGGAACGTACCAGTAACGACATTGGGATCCTGGCGTGCTTCCCTCGCTTCGATATGGAACACTCTTCCACGGGCTTGGTTCAGCTCTGGGCAGTTCCTCTTAAAGTGCCCGATATCACCACAGTTAAAGCATCCAGGTCTTTGCCCGTTTCCACCTCCATTTCCAGCTTGGTTATTCCTTTGGTTAGGATTTACAGCGCCTGCTTGATTCGCATTGTTGCCTCGATTCCCATTACCTTCATTGTTTCCTTGTGGGCGATTTCCAATTCCACCCCGGTTATTGTTTCTGTTTCCAAATCCTCCTTGGCCTCCCTAACCAACAGTGGCCCTACAAGAATCCTTCAAGTTGCCAGGTTTCCCATACGCTTCACATACCTTCAAACCACATCGGCCAGAATGGTGACGCTGGCAGGTGTTGCACTTGGGCTGGGTGCCCATATATCCCTTTCCTTTCTTTCCACCACCAGCTGTAACCTGAGCTGGCGCGTTTGGCTCTCCTTTCTTAACAACACCACTAGTGCCTTGTTTGAAGTTCGAGAACTTTCGTTTGTTACCTCCGGATGACTCGACGTGAGTCTCTTTCTTCTTTGTCTCGATCTCACCAAACTTGTTCTGGCGGATAGCCTCCTCAGTGAGAGCTACGCTCAAATCGATTGCCTCAGTAATTGTTGCAGGCTTGGAGGAGGTCACCATGCTTATGATTTGAGGAGCTAATCCCCAAATGAAGCGTTCAATCCGCTTGAATTCTGGAGTGACCATATAGGGTACCACATGCGACAGGTCGTGAAACCTCTGAACGTATTCCGCGATCTTCGGACCTTCCATCTTCAAATGCCAGAACTTAGTTTCCAATCTTTGGATTTCAGCGCGAGAACAATACTTTTTGCGCATTAGTTCCTTCAGTTCGGTCCATGTTAGTGCGTAGGCAGCAGCTTCACCAAGTGTCTGCACTTGCAAATTCCACCAAGATAGGGCTCCATCCAGAAATAGCCCAGAAATGTAGGTGACTTGCTGGTTTGGTGCACATTTGCTCATGCGGAGAACAGATTCAGCCTTCTCGGCCCAACGAACAAAAGCGACAGCACCTCCTGTGCCATCAAAGTTGACAGGCTTGCAGTCTAGAAACTGCTTGTAGGGGCACCCTGCACATACGTTACAACATATGAATGGCATTAGCATCCTTGCTAGAGATATCCAATTAGATCTTGGTATGTCTTAATGACTTAGTATTACCATGAGGTGGATTGTTGTTGCCATTGTTGTTTGAGCTGCTTCCGCTGGGTCCTCCTTGCGAGGCGGCGTATTGCGCGATGGCAGCAGCGATGACTTGTTGGAGTTCTGCCTCATTGGTAGGCATCGGCGTTTGACGTCTCGGCGGCATCTTCTAAAAGATGGGTTTACGTCGGTCAGGCCAAAATAAAGCGTACGTATATAATGATAGTAATAGTACATAACATCTCATGTTATAATCATATCAATCACACAACATCCCATGTTATAAAACATAAATAATCAATCAAAACATCACATATGATGAGAATACTGCGATTGTATTGCCAAACTCGAGACCACATGGTAGAGTGTACAAGTACATAATAGTGTCATACATCATCATCGACTAAGGGCTACATCACCCCAGTCCAAAAGAATATCAAATCAGTGTCAATACATCTCATATACATGATCAACAAAAGTCAGAATCAGAATGCAGTCTCAAAAAATGATGTGTGGTCGGAGCAATCGTCGTCTTCTCACCAACGTCTACCCATGCTGTACTAAAGATGCCCTAAACTGATGGTGGTGGAGGAGGGGGAAAATGGGTGTAGAACAAACGTCGCAAATGGAGCCAGTCCTCCTCCATGGCTCTCTGGGTACGCAACCAAGAAGCAACCTGCTGCTCAAGTGCCAAAAGGCGTGCAACATAGTCAGGTAACAATGGTCGAGGGTGCTGTGAAGAAGTAGGGTGGGTCTGACCCTGACACTGGCATGGCGGTGGCTGAGCTCTCTCAAGCTCCTGAATACGCCGTGTGAGTGCCTCCTGCTGGACAACAAACGACATCAGAACGTCCTCAATAGAATACCCCATATGGAAAGGATGGTAGGGGTCGGTCGATGGCATAACAGAAGGTGATGTCCAGAGAAACGGCTCGCTGGCTGGATCAAAGGTGGCACAAAGAATGGTGGTACAGGGGGAATAGCAGATGAAGACTGTGGCATAACTGGAATATATGTCGGCACATGTCCAAAGGGACGAGCCGAGGAACCCTCTACAGGTCGAGCTGGAGGTGTGTACTGTGCAAATGAAAAAGAGAAATCAACGTGACGTGCATCGGTGGTATGAGGAGGAATAGGTGGAAGCTCATCATCCGCAGGAATCCACCCATGCTGGGCGTGCTCATCTCGTGGGTCAATCTGTGCCTCAAAAAGTGCTCGATCAAACTGTACAGGCATAGGGTCAAGGTGGGGTGCAACAAGAGGGTCAACAGGTATATCAGCGATAAGTGGGGGATCAACATGATCAGCAGCAATAACATGGTCACCCTCCAGTAGTGGTGTATCAGCAGGGTGATCATTAATGGGTGGGTCAGCAATCACAGGATCAATAGGTATGCCAGCATGAGCAGGGTCATGCTCAAGCACTGGGTCAGGAGCAGCTACTGGCTCGAGGGCCATGGCAGGCTCGGGATCAACGAACTCCATATCAAAATCTGCATGATCAGCGAATGCAGGGTCAACTAGGTCTACTGGGTCAACCATAGGCTGATCCAAGTGGATGAACTCTATCTCCCGGTCCGGGTCAAATCCAGGGGAAAAACAGGGTCTGAATCCTCATCGAGGTCGTGATCGAAGGAAAATCTAGGAGCAGAGGCAGCAGATGATGCCCTGTCAGGATCTGAACCGTGTGAATAGTGCTGTGCGCTCCGAGTGTGTGACGGTGCGGAGGCCACAGACTCGAAGGAGTTTGGAGCGGGTGAGTGTGCAGGTGACTCCCCAGCTGGAGCATCTGCGAGTAACAAAAGACCACCGTCAGCTAGAAGGGCCTCGCCCTCAACATCGTCCTCCAGGGGCTCATCATCAAACAGATCGACGTCGTCGTCAACGTCGGCGTCGAGGAGCATATCGTAAGCAGGATAAACGGCCAAAGGTATGGGAGCAGGGACCTCTACGAGTGGTAGGTACCCAGCAAAAGGACCATCAGCGGGCTCATCGACAGCGTCGGGCAGCGCAAAGGGCTGAAAGTCGTCCTCGTCTGTGCTGGTAACATCTGATGTGTGGACCTCGTGCTCTGAAGACTCTAAGTCGTCTGATACTATGGGTCTAGGGCCCGTGGTGTCCGAATCACCTGTGTCGGGCGAGTCCATGGTGTCTGTAACACAAACACAAATATGTACAAATAATCAATCATACAATCAGATAAGCACATTAGTCACCAAGTAAGCAATCAAATAATTCTCCTAGTCCCACTAGCCTCCCAGCCTCTCAGACTGCTCTTCCTAGTCCTACTAGCCAAATTCTCCCAGCCTCTCAGACTGCTCTTCCTAGTCCCACTAGCCTATTCTCCCAGCCTCTTAGACTGCTCTCCCTAGTCCTACTAGGCAACTACCTCGGTTTCCTAGACCGAGCCTCGGTCCTCCAGACCGAGCCTCAGCCTCCCAGACTGAGCCTAAATAATAAATAAATGTGCTCAACATTTGTTTGTAAAAAGTTTTGGATCTGGACTTGAGTGGTATGCAGTGTAAAAATGTTTTCGTGAGAGCCCTAGTGATCATAGTCTAGACTCGAGAAGGAATCCTAGTTCGCTATGATCAGAGCTCTGATACCAAGCTGTCACACCCTGGCTTTGCGGAAGCGTGGTTAATTTGGTGTGACTTCTTAATACCATAGCTTAATCATAACAAAGCTATATGATAATAAAACCATGCAAGATCATCCATAGATTTAAGTTTTAAAACCGAAGTAACATAACATTGTCTTAGGGACTACAACACCAAAACATAAAACATTGTTTTGAAAGACATAAACATCAACATGAATAAAACGCAGTTTAAGATTTGTGACTCGTCCAGGAAAAAGTCACATTTCCTAAACCGGGATGACCTCGGAACCCATATGCAGCGGGAAGACACAACATACCGCGCCAGATCTTTAATTTCCTGAAATACATGTAAGTTGAAAAAATCAACAATAATGTTGAGCGAGTTCATGTGTAAGTGAGTAAATAAACCTTTGTATGTATAAAAACCCTGGTATGTAGCAAATAAGGAAAAAGAGATCACCAATGGTTTGCAAGGCCATTGATATGTGTGAAGTGCAAGTAGGAAGACTCAAACCTAGCAGATTTATGCGTTGGGTACAAACTCACCCCGAGATCCGTTCTGTTTGGGCCTGGGGCTGGGCTCGCTACACCCAGATAGATCTACCGCTCCTGCCCCTCGGTCCTACCCTGAGGATTAATGGCCTCAAGTTTCTGCCTACCCACTCACATGATCTGAATAATAACCCTCCTTACGCTAACCATACCATGTAAGAAATATTCGTAATCATAGTAACATGTATTTCACCCCCGCAGTTTAGAAAACTGAAAACAGTTAGAGAAAAGGGGGACATGAACTCACAGTGGTGCGTCTCTACCAAGTATATCTCTTGAATCAAGCAGCTGTGCGACGACCTACACATACTAAGTCTATTAGACGGACGGCCGTGCCTTAGCTTAAGGTTTAAGTTTTTGGGAAATAGTTAGACAACTATTTCGTGTTTATATTTTTGTAAATACTTGGTAATTATTCTCCTTCCCAAGGATGGGGGATTTAATACATGCGTGTTCGTAAAATTCGAAATACATTATTAAGTCTCACTTAATATATTTTATTCCTTACTTCAAAATATAAATATTCTTCCCAAAATAATACTTTGACAAAAATACGCGCTCATAAATATTTTCTTAAAATGCGTAAGTTACGTTTTAAAGATCAGGTGGTAATAATTATACCGTTGTAACTTATTATTAATTATGAAGGCGTATGCATTATTTCTGGAATCATTAGTACTTGGTAATATTATTTTTACTCTAAAAATAATATCCGTATATTTCACAAAATAATCATAAACATTTTACAAGTGATGCTATGAAAAACATATATTCTAAATATATATATTTCAGGTTTTATTTTGTGAAAATCCCACCTCCGACACTTTGTAAATAAAGTTATGGCGAAATTTACGTTTTGAAAACAAGTCAAGAATATATTTACAACACTTGTAGTGAAAATATTTCCAAGTGTTAGGTTTTTAGAAAAATTTCGCCAGAGTTTCCCCTGTAACTGGAGGTGGCCACGCTTTCAAGCGTATCGTTTTCTTTTATTATTCAAATCAACAATTTCCTTATTCTCAATAACAACTTTCCAAAACATCAATTAGTCAAAATATATATATAAATCGAAAAAATTACATGAACTTGTGGTTTATCCAAAAATGCGTGATAAATCCCACTATTTTTAGTGGATCTTTGCAATAATCTACTTGGTTTCGTAAAAGCCTCGTTTTTAAAGAAATTCCATCTTTACAACTTCTTGTAAAATTTGACAAAACTAGTTCTTTGTCGAAACTTAGTGTTACACAAATATTTACACACTTGTGTGTTTGCTAAAATCATTCTTATTTATGAAAGATCCGTCTTTAAAAGTATGTTTTCTCTTGACACGTGGTCCTTTGAAAATACCGTTTGTAGATCCGTAGATCTACTAGTTTTAAACACTATTTCGTAAGTAAAGTCGATTTTACACAAGTTCATGTTTAGTGTGTGGTAGAGTTTCATCATTTAACCCTTTGTACACTTAAACAACTCTATGCCATGATTCTTGATCTTGACTAATCCGGGTTAGATGATGATCCGAGCTACCACATCATAGATCGGCACTAAATAATCACACAAAACAAATCTTACAAGATTTACACAACCCTTGTGCTATTAACCAACATTTTTAACATTTTAGTAGACTTTTACATATTATCTTGTAAGTTCATGAGTTTTAACCGTCATAGTTCTTTTTAACCACTTTAAAATAGATCGAGAGTGTGTTTAAAGCAACTTACTACTAGCTCGAGGCTAGGGAAGAAACTAGTCGAAGAATGCGTGGATAAAAGCAATAGGGTGAGGTCCTTCGCGTTCCGAATGCACCAAGCTTCTTTGTATGAGATCCTTAGCACTTGTAGATGCTTGAAATGGCAAGATCAAAGCTCGAAAATGGATGGGTGTGGGTGTGTGTGTTCGGCCGAGAGCCAAAGAGAGGGAGAGAGAGGAGTGTTGTTTAGTTGTGGTGAAATGAATATGATGGATCAAGTTTCAAACTTATAGACAAACCTTATGTTAATTACCCAATGGTTCTCATGTCACCAAGATATTAAACAACAAGATTATTATAATCTTGAAAGTACAAAGGGGTGTCCCCTTGGGGACGGTTTCGTTGGAAAGGGGGGGGGGGTCTATGGTTCCATTTCAACTAGATAGTTAGACATTAGCTAGATAATTAGGAGGTTAACTTAGTTACTATCATGTAGTAAGTTGTAACGGGTGTTAGGGTACTCGGGGACCCTAACTGGTTCAGAAAAAGAAAAACAAAGTAAATGGCAATATTTTATGTTCCGGGTAAAGTCCGGTTGTTCGGTTGGATAGAGATCTGTTAAAGTGCTTAACAAAGCTTTAAAGTGTCATTATTATTATTTTTAGTGACACAACTTATTCCCGACACTTTGGAAAGTGTCTAGTAACATTTTTCTCATGTTTTGGCACTTTATTAGGTAGCTTAATGCTGAATTTTTATTTAAAGTGCTGAATTTTGTACTTAAAGTACGTTTTAGGCACATCCGGTCACTGCAATTATCTCCTAGTGACGCAGTTCTACAACCCTTATATCCCTACACTCTCTACTAGTGTAGCAAATTATCTCTGGCTCTTACAGGCCTTAGAGGCAGTACCTGCCTGGTGCTAGTTATGACAGCACGTTTAATAGGTTATCCGTTCATTGTGCTACTGTGCCTTTGGTGCATCAAGGTTGTCACAAAGGTGCTGTAAGCAAAACATGGAGTGACAGCAAGTAAAGTATGATGCAAGTAAGTACATGTATCAGCATTCAAGTAGCAGTTTATCCACAAGTTCAAGTAAGCACAGTAATTAAGCAGTAATTAATTATTAATTAAGTCGTACGGATACCTGGTTTAGTGAGGGTTGTCACACTTTCCAGCTTTTACACCAAAGTGGCACTTGGAAGGATTCAATTTCATATTGAATTTATCAAGGATATCAAATGCTTCTTCCAAATCTCTAAGGTGATCCTCAGCTCTCTTGGACTAAACCACCAGGTTATCAATATAGACTTCCACTGTGTGTCCAATTTGTTCTTTAAACATCATATTAACTAGCCTTTGGTATGTAGCACCTGCATTTCTTAGTCCAAATGGCATAGCACTATAACAATAGATACCGGTAGGGGTCATAAAGGCTGTATCCTCTTGATCAGATGGTTCCATCTGAATTTGTTGAAATCCAGATAAAACATCCATAAAAGTTAACAATTCATGACCCGTTGTAGCATCCACCATGGAGTTAATGTGGGGTAATGGGAAAGGATCCTTGGGACATACCTTATTTAAAATCAGTGAAATCGACACATACCCTCCACTTTCCATTTTTCTTTTGAACAACAACCACATTGGCTAACCACCTTGGATATTTAACTTCTCTAATCATACCTGCTCTGAGCAGTTTATCTACCTCCTCTTGGATGATGGCATTCCTCTCAGGTGCAAACTTTCTCCTCTTCTGATGTATGGGTTTGAATGACCTGTCAATGCCAAGTTTATGAGTAATAATGTCTTTAGAAATACTTGTCATGTCCTCATGCTTCCAAGCAAAGGTAGCTTTTCTCCTGTTTAAGAAGGATACTAAATCTTGTTCAACTTTATCCAGGATCTCGGATCATGTAAAAACTTTGGATTCAGGATCCTGAGGATCCATCAGGATATCTTTCACATCTTGTTCTCTTACCTCCAGGACATCTCTTGGAGGATACTTTAATTGCTATGCCTCCCTAGGTCTTGAGGATGGCTTCGTTGATGAAGTGTAACAATTCTTGGCTTCCTTTTGATCACTTTCTATCTTCACCACACCCCATGGAGTAGGGAGTTTAACACACTGATGATAAGTAGATGGAACTGCTTTCATATCATGTATCCATGGCCTGCCAAGGATAACATTGCAACAAGATAAGCAATCTATGACACAAAATTTCTGAAAAGAATTAACTCCCTCTATGTAAATGGGAAGTTTAATATCCCCCAATGTGTTCTTGGTTTCTCCACTGAATCCCACAAGAATTGATGATCTTGGGACAATTTCTGATTCAGGAATGTTCATCTTCTTGAGGACATCGAGCTGGATAATGTTCACTGAGCTTCCTCCATCTATCAGAATCCTGCGAACAAAATGATTAGAAATAAACAATGTAATAACAAGACCATCATGATGAGGATCCTGAATATCCACGCGGTCGTCCTCATCAAAGGATATGACTTTATCCTGTGTAAGGATTGATATTCGAATAGGCCTATCCCCATTCTCCATCTTTGTCTCTTTAGCATGCCTCTTGGCCGCTGAAAAGGAAGTGCCACACATGTCTGATCCACCGGAAATGAAGTTGATAATTTGTGCATCAGCTGGAGGAGCTGGAGCTCTTTCTGGAATCTTTTCAGGATCCTGGATCCTTGACTTTTTTCTTCCGAATAGCTCCTTCAAATGTCCCTTTCTTAACAGATAACCAATCTCTTTCCTAAGTGCTATGCATTCATCAGTGAGATGACCGAAATCTTCATGATAGGCACACCATTTGGATATATCTTTTGTAGCAGCTGGCTTATCGTTCTTTCTGGGCCATCTTGCTTTTTCACCTAAATTCTGCATGGCTAGGATTAGTTCATTGTTATCAACAGCAAAGCAATATTCAGAAATGGGTGGATAATCTTCATCATCCTCTTCTTGCTCCACAGCATGCACATTTTGATTATCAGACTTGTTGTATGATTTGGATTTCTTGTTCCTGAAATAGGATCCTTGCTTTTCCTGCTTTGAGGATTCTGACAGTCTCTCTTGGATCCTTTTATCATCCTCTAAACGGATGAATCTAAGGGCCCTGGTTCTTACTTCATCAAGATTCCTGCAAGGGGTCATGACAAGATCATTATAGAATTGTGAATCCTTAAGTAAACCCATTTTGAAAGCTTCTACAGCTGTGGCAATATCCAAATTAGGAATCTCTAAAGATTCTCTACTGAATTTAGTTATGTAATCTCTAAGTGATTCATTTTGACCTTGTGTTACCCTATATAGATCACTAGTTAACCTTTCAAATCTCATACTACATGAAAATTGGCTATTGAACAAATTAACTAGATTAGCAAATGAAGTAATAGAGCAAGGGGGAAGACTTAGCAGCCATTTAAGAGCTGATCCTGTCAGTGTGGATTCGAAACCCTTGCATAGACATGCTTCTTTCAACCTTTCAGGAATGGGATTGATCTCCATTCTCTCCCTGTATTGAGCTACATGCTCTTCTGGATCAGTTGTGCCATCGTAGAGCTTCATGTTTGGTGTTTGGAACCTTTTTGGTATCTCCGCATCACAAATGGGTGATGCAAAAAGAGATATTCTGTGACTCCCATCCGGAATCTCAAGAATGGGTTTAACCACTCCTGGGACACTGGATATCATATCCTTAAGTTTTTGAAATTCCCTAGCCATAGCTTGGTTGATTCCTGTCTCCTGCACAAAGCCATGGTTAGCATTATAAGAAGTATTTAAAGTGTTACCTCCTGATGGATTCAAGGTTGGGATTCCTGATGTGAATCCATATTGGTGTGATTCTGGCATGATTGAGGGACCAGATGAAGCAATAGTTTGCATAGGTGTGAAGTCTCCCAAATGAATCTCTGAGCTTCTGGGTTGTACACTCCTTAAGGATCCTTGATCCTAAAAGATGTTGGATCCTTGATACACCGAAGCTGTGGGTCTTGAAGGATAATCCATGGATCCGTGAGCCTGGGATGAGGATCCCTGAACCTGGGATGAGGATCCTGGATACTGAGAGTAGGATCCCTGAACTGGCTGCGTCCCCAAGTATCCTCCTGAACTAGAGAAGGATCATTGATGCTGGAAGGAGGATCCTTGAGGCTGAAGAGATGATCCTGAAGGCTGGAAGTAGGATCCTTGAGCCTGTGTCATTGCCGATGATCCATAATGCATACTTGAGGATCCACCTTGATACTGGACACCTGACGCTGTGGAATGCTGGGCAGTTGCAGCCGGAGTGTCGAAATTCAGTGATCTAGGTACCAATGGAGAGTGATTCACCGCTGATCTCTTTAATTTCTTGATTTTATCAATTTCTCAAAGGATCCTGTCATTAGTTTTGTCCTGTTTCTACATGTAATCCTTTATCTGCAAAATCAAAGAATAAAGATCATTGTTAGTAGGACTAGAAGAAACAGCAGTAGTTGCTTTTGTGAAAACGGAGGTTGGCTTCTTCGCAGCATTCTCAGCATTCTTCTGGGATCCAGAAGGAACAGGAGGCAAAGGTGGAATGCCCTATGAAGAGGTGATCACTGGCATGGAGCTTGAAGTGTTCTTCGCGTGAGAAGCCATGTAGTTGAAGGCAATGAACATAAATGAATGAAATGAACAAAATTTTCAGATATAAAGCACCGATTGCCCCACGGTGGGCGCCAAACTGTTTTGGTCAAAAATCACACAAGGATAATGCAACCAAATCTGATTTTGTGAGGTATAATGCTTGGTTAATTGGTCAAATGTATGAACAACAAATATATGAAATGAGTGGTGAACACAAGGATTTATACGAGGAAAAAGCCATTGATCAATTAATGATCTCCGGCATAAAAACCTCGGGTGATGGAAACTACCGATCACCAACTATATTAAACTAAGAAATTTACAAATCGGGATGATAACAAGCTTGGTACAAGAATCACTAGTGTGTATAAGTGTGAAATCACCAAGAGTTTGCAGAGAGTTCGAGTGTAGTGCAGTTGTGTTGCTAATAATAATAAAATCAAGCTTGTATCCCCATTTAAAAATAGAAATTATCTATGCTAACTAACTATCCGCAAATGGTGCAAGCCCCCCCCCCCCCGATCATCATAACGGTCGAAGAGTTCATGCACGTGCAGAATCACCAAGTATATTCCCCTAGAATCTCGGTTGGACCAAGTCCTATTCGAATACACCTGTAAAACAAGTTCAAAAATGATGGAAACAATTGTTAGTGTTAGGATAATAATGAGGATCCTGGATCCTTAGTCTTGCAACATCTTCTGAGGATCCTTAATTCTAATTGAACTGAGGATCCGTGATCCAAGCTGCAGTTGAGGATCCGTGATCCATAAGCTGTGAAATTCTATCCCTAACAAGAGCTTTTATCCACCCTTTACATCTTCATCTTCATCATAGTTTCTTCCCTAGCCTTTATGCTAGTAGTAAGCTTCTTACAACTTGATATTACTTCTAATTTTGGTGGTTAAAAGATTATGTAATGTGTTAATCATAAGAAACTCAAAGAAACAAGAAGATGATCATTCACATAAAGCTTAATAACATAGGAATCTATGTTTATTTAGTGTATGTATGATACTTGATTGTTGATTTCTTGTGTATATAATGTTGATCATCATAAGAAGCTTGCTAGATTGTGATTAAACACATGATCTAGCAAGTATGAGGATGAATCTTGTGAAAATCATAATGATCATCCTTTATGTGGATCATGAACTTGAAAATGAAGTTGTTTTAGAGTATGAAGATGAATGATACATGTTATAAGTCTTGAGAATGGATGATTTCAAAAATGATCTTTCCAAGAAACCAAAGGTATTTACAAGAATTACATGATCATGATTTTTAAAGAATTTAAACATGTTTTTAGTGTTAAATCAAGGCTAGAAAAATTTTTGTAACAAGAAGAATACAAAAGAATCATTTTTAGAAAAATCTTCATACAAGTTGTGAAGAACTAAAATCTTCAAGAATTAGATTTATAAACAAATAACCATATTTTTAGGGGTAACTAAACTTACTTGACAACATATTAAGTTACTACAAATTTTTACAAAGTTTCAAGTTCATGGCATAGTGTAAATTTTATATTTTTGGCTTATGGTAAGTCTTGTTTATGTTGTTGATGATTGATGATGATTTTAAAAAGAAAATGATATTCTTTTAAAGCATGGAAACCTTCATTTTTAAGGGGAAACTATGGCAAAATTTTTGTAGAAATTAAACACTTAAAATATTTTTTTAAACGAGTGTTTACAAATAAAATTTGATCATGGTTTTCATATAAAAACTTGCCATAATTTTTGTTACAAAAGTTACAAATATTGGAGGTTGGTTTTTGATAAATAAAAGTGACTAAGTATATATTTAAGAAAATATATATTTAGATGTCACACTTGTGTGCTATTTGTATATTATGTGTATTAGTTATATTATTTTAGGAACGTTGAAAATAATATAACTTACCGAAATACCCAAAATTGTAATATAAATTATTACCAAAATTCCAAGAAAGCAAACATATAATTTATACCCGAATATTGAACAAACCGAACAAGGACTATAAACTATATATTTATATATATTCCGGAATTAAATTCATATATATTTCGACAAATGAGTTAAACGGTATTTTGGAAACCAAAGAAACAGAAAATATGATTTTGACAAGTACTACAAGATATATCATATTTTATCAAGTAGAAAATATATTATATTTGAGTGAAGAAAAATATATATATATATATATATATTCTTGAACAATTAGAAGATATATTATTTTTGAAGAATATCTATCTTCTTAAACAAGCTAAAAACACATTATTTTGGGTGAAAATTAGAAATACAAATATTTTCTAAGTTAATCTTGAAAATATATTATTTTTGAGGTTTCTATGAAAGTATAATTATTTTTGCCAAGATTAAATACAAGATTAAGTATAAAATACTTAATAAATACAATAAAAGTACGTATTCTCGTACGTACAAATACACACCGGAATACGCCACTAATACTTGGCAAAATACACAAGTCTAAAAACACACAAGTACAAGTACACCAATACTTGGGAAAATACATATGTATAAATACATAATATACCAAGTTAAAATATATTATTATAACAACTATTCCAAATAATTGATAAATATAATTTAAGTTAAAATATTATTATTTTAACTAATAATTATATACTTTGGAATAATATAATGTACATCAAGACGTAACTCAAAGAATGTTAAGTTATAACAACTAAGACTAAGAGTCGTTACACGACCTAGCCGTCTAATAAACCATAACACGTGTGTAGGTAGTTGCACGACATCAGGACAAGACCTTTGAGTTACACCGGACAGCAAAACGCAAGATAGTGAGTTCATGTCCCCTTTTTCTTTAACTATTTTCGGTTTTATAACTTCGCGGGTGAAATACATGTTACAAATATTTCAATGGTTACAAATGGTATGGTTAGCTAAGGAATGAACTATAAGATCATGTGAATGGGTAGGCGTTAACTTAAGACCATTAATCCTTGTATAAGGACCGAGGGGCATGAGTGATAGATCTATTTGGGTGTTGCGAGCCCCACCCATGAGACCGCGTGTTGGACCATGAGGTGACTATGTCGTCCCCGCCGGGTGGCCCGGTACGAAATTCGCAAAGGATTGAGCCTTCCTACACCGTTGCACATATATTAATGTATTAGCTACACATTAATTGATCTGTTCATTGACGCTTTCATACCGGTTTACAAATACATACTTACAAAAGTTTACAAGGTTATTCGCGCACACATACAAAAACACATGAACTCGCTCAACTTTTGTTGATGTTTTCAAACTACATGTATTTCAGGAAATTGATGGATCTGGTGAAGTCTGAAAGGTTTCAAGATGTGTTTACAAGAAATGATGTCATCCCGTTTTGAAGGGTTTGAATTGTGTATCTTATCCTTGATAGGATACATGAATCAAAGCCTTGTTTTATCAATGTCTTTTGTTAAAGTCCTTTATAGAACTAAATACATTTGGTTAGTTTGTATGTTAAACTTGAAGTCTTTGGTTGGTACTAAACAATGGGGTTTGTATTATTTTGAATCGTATTAATGGATGAACATCATGGTTTTATTCATATAGTTGTTTGTTATAATTGAATGCAATGATATTAAGCAAGTCACACATCATACGCTTCCACAAAAGTCAGGGTGTGACAGTTTGGTATCAGAGCTTCGATTGTAGTGAACTAGGATTCCTTCTCGAGTTTAGACTACAATAATTAGGACTCTCTCATGAAAAAAAATTTTACAAAATATTTTTTTTCATTGTATTTACAAAACGCCAAGATCCATGGAACAAACATTTTACAAAGGAAAGACAAGAAACACGAGCAAGAACACTGATTAGTGGTTTAGTTTACCAGGGGTAGACTTGTTAAGTTAGAAAAAGTCTCACGTAGGAATGACGTGAATACATGTTAAAGTGATACCTGCCCTTGTTTACATACACCGAGTGACAGTAGTTAACATATGTGCACATGCCATGATTATTATGTTACAGGTACCTATGTCATCGTCTGAGAGTGGATTGTCAGACGATCATAACCCCATGGCAGTGGTTTCCGACGATGAGATAGCTCCAGAGCCGGAGGTCTTCACGTCAAATACAGAGAGTGACCCGGAGATGATGTCCGACGACGAGGACAATTTTCAACCCTTTGCTTTACCTGATTTTGGAGATGATGCACCTTTTGCTGATGGCATTCCCATTGATGATGCTTTTGCATTTCCTACTCCTATTCAGGACCATCTCATCATCGGTCACCCCGATGGTGAGCACGTTGTTGCCCCCATCCTTGATGCTGTTCCTTTAGTGGTCATTCCCCCAGAGGATTGGCCCTTCGATGATCTTTTTTATGATGATGTTGATTTGTTCTTGGGCGATCACCCTGTAGATGCTCAGGGTGATGGGGAGGTTGATGATGTTGTTGTGCTGGATGTACCTCCTCCTGCCATACCTGTTATTGACATATCTTCATATTCTAGCTTGCACTCCGTTGCAGACTCCTTTGAGTCTGTAACTTCATCGGCCTGCAGGCTGCAGGACTCCAGCTTTACGCCACCGATTTAGATGATGACGATGCGTAGTCTGCTGCACTGTCATCTTTTGTTCGAGTCCCTACACCCCTCACGCCCTAGATCACATTCCTGATCCAGACCCTATTCCATTTGGTTTACCCGATGTTGCACCACTCATACCTGAGCCTATTTCAGCACCACTTGATTTCCCACCTGTTGATCCATACGTTCCACAGCCCCCACCTGCTGACATTGTTCCCCCACCTCCTTTTGTGTCTGATAACCATCGTACCGATCTTCCTATCGTATTTCTACAGGAGATCCCAGCTCCCCGTCCAGGGGTAGGCACCTTGGGACAGCCCCCAAGCTTTGATCTGTTTGCATCAGCTGACTTTCCGCCTGTCCCACAGTTTAAACCATATACACCAGCTTCACTAGACGAGCCACTTAGATGGTTCCCACCCTACTCGATGCCTATTTCTGACCTTTATCATCCCTCGCATCACGTCGGCTACACTCGTGATGAGTTACTTTTGTGTATACAGTTACAGTTCGAGATTCTGAGCCACAGAGTTCTCGAGCTGGAGTTTGATGAGGGTGCCAGACGGTCACCATTTCCATTTCATCCTACTTCTGTTCCCCCACCCTCATCATCAGCTTCTTTTGTACCTCCACCTGTTGCTCCCACATCTATTCCGGGTTTTGATGCCCGCTTTCTCACAGTCAAGCAGCAGATTAGCTACTTGGTTCGCCAAGTTCATGAGCTCGAGGAGGAGCTCGCCCATGTTCGTAGTTTGCTCTTTTCCCTCCTCCGCCATCAGCATCATAGGTTTTTGGTTTTACGCAGGTGCCCTACTTTTGGTGAGAACGCCCCAATTGAGCCGAGATTGTGAAGACAGGAAGACCACTTTTTGATTATTAATTTTGTATATTGACAGACTTATTTGACAGGGGTAGTGTGACCCTATGTCTCTTTTGATATGATACAATTTGAAAACAATGTAACTTGTGGTTGGTTATTAATGAAAGCTCAATAGTCGTGTTCTCATTAAATACATTGTTGGTTTACATGTTCATGCTATGATTATGTTATTATGTGGTTGTTTGCTATGGCGATTGATTATGTTATATATATATATATATATATATATATATATATATATATATATATATATATATATATATATATATAGGGGAAGGTTCATTGGGGAACACTAAAAAAGTGGGGAACAGCGGGGAACCGACTCAAACGAACTCCGATTGGACTCATTCCAGCGGCGTTGGAACCGGCTTGTTGAACCCTAACTAAGATCTCTTAACCCTAAACCCTAAATCCTAACTCCTAAACTCTAAACCCTAAAGCTAAAAAATAAGGCTAAAACCTAAGCTAAACCGTAAAATCTAAACTATAAACCCTAAAAGCTAAACCCTAAAGGCTAAACCTAAAGCTAAACCCTAAAGCTAAACCCTATAGTTAAACCCTAAACCCTAAAGCTAAACCCTAAACCCTAAAGCTAAACCCTAAGCCCTAAAAGCCAAACCCTAATATATTTAGGGTTTAGGGTTTATGATTTAGGGTTTAGGGTTAAGAGATCCTAGTTAGGGTTCGACGAGCCGGTTCCAACGCCGCTGGAATGAGTCCAATCGGAGTTCGTTTGAGTCGGTTCCCCACTGTTCCCCACTTTTTTAGTGTTCCCCAATGAACCTCACACTATATATATATATATATATATATAGTGGAGAGTTCAAATGAGAAGAAATTCTTTATAAGAAGAAAAAAGAAGAAATTTCAACCAATAGAAATGTTTCATTAGACTTCATTTAATATTTGTACTTAATGTAACTATAAGGGTATATTGGTAAACTTACATACATCATTAATTGGTAGTTCTAACTATATTAAATTTGTAACTTATTTTTAAGATATATATTTTTCTCAAAAAATAAAAATAAAAATTCATTTATAGTGTAGGATAAATACGTGGCGTGTAGGATAAATTACGAGTTGTGTAGGATAAATTTCAATATGTGTAGGATAAATTTCGAAATGTGTAGGATAACTTTTGATGTGTGTAGGCAAATTTTTTTAGTGTGGAGGGGGATAGTCTAAATGACTAATTAATTAGTCAAACATAATAATAAATGAGATGAGAAAAAACTATTTAATGTTTTACCATTGTACCCTTTTGTTCTTTTTATTCTTAATAAAATTTTCTTCTCAAATGAACCTTCCCCTATATATATATATGTAAATACGACTCCTAGACAATTATTTATTTATCTAACGAACTACCCGATCTTCTTATTAGAAGAACAATGCCGCCTCGAAGGAATACCAATACCAACAACCCACTGCCAAGGACTGAGGCAGAGCTGCAAGAACGTATATCAATAGCTATTGCTCAGCACGAGGCCCTCCGCTCTGAACATAGCGGTGGTACCTCTGGGAATAACCCCCCAATCGGTAATGTTAAGTCACCTAAGACAAATTACAACTCGTTTGGATATTTCCAATTGTGCTTTGCCAATGCTTACTATGAATGATGTTGCTTGTGTTACAGGTTGTACCTACAAGCAATTCTTGGATTGCAAGCCCCTTAATTTCGATGGCACCGAGGGTGCTGTCGCGTTTGTACGCTGGGTAGAGAAGACCGATTCCGTGTTGAGAATGAGCAAGTGTGCTCCGGAACAAAGGGTTACATATATTTCTAGGTTATTTCTAGACGGAGCGCTTTCATGGTGGAACCTCCAAGTTCAGACATTGGGCGAGGCTGCTGCATACGAATTAACATGGAATGAAGAAAAGGAGTTAATGCGCAAAAAGTACTGCTCACGAGCGGAGATTCAGAAGTTGGAGATGGAATTCTGGAACCTAAAAATGGATGGACCGAAAGTAGCAGAGTATATCCAGCGCTTCCATGATTTGTCATGGGTTGTTCCTTACCTGGTGGAGCCAGAGTTTAAAAGAATTGAGCGTTTTATCTAGGGATTGGAACCTCAGATTCTTAGTATGGTGACAGCTTCCAAGCCTCCAACTATTGCTGAGGCTATTGACCTAAGTGTGGCACTTACTGAGGAGGCAGTTCGGTTGGGAAAGTTTTCGATCTCTGAGACTAAAAAGAAGGAGACTCATGTGGAGTCATCAGGAGATAACAAAAGGAAGTTCATGAATTTTAAGAAGAGCACCCGAGCGAACAACAACAACAATGCCAACAAGCGTAGAGACACCAATCAGCCAGCTGAGGCACAGACTGGCGCAACAAATGTTGAGAACAAAGGAAAAGGGTATATGGGCACTCTGCCCAAGTGCGACATCTTTTAGCGTCATCATACCGGACGGTGCAGGTATGGAAAATGTGAGAACTATGGCAAGGTGGGGCATGCCAAGGCGACATGTTGGTATGGTGTTGGACATGGGAATGGAGGTCAAGGTGGTAATGGAAACCGTGGTGGGAATGGAAACCAGTCAGGTAATCGAAACCAGGGAGGAAATGGTAATTTCGGAGGAAACGGGAATCGTAGTGGTTATGGGAATCAGGCTGGTAATGGAAATCGTGGAGGAAACAACAACAACAATCAGGGCGGATATGGAAATGATAATGGACGCAGCCAGGGCTGTTTTGGCTGCGGTGACTTGGGGCATTTCAGGAAGGATTGCCCTAAAAACAATCAAGCCCGAGGAAGAGTGTTTACAATCGGAGCCAGGGAAGCACGCCAGGATCCAAACGTGGTTACTGGTACGTTCCCTATTAATCAATGCTATGCATCTGTGCTGTTTGATACTGGTGCCGATTTTAGCTTCGTATCTATAGACTTTAAGAATATACCCGGTTTAGTTACAAGTAAGCTAGACGTCCCATATTCGATAGAACTGGCTAATGGAAAGTTAGTAGAGGCAAACGAGGTAATTAAGGGTTGTACCTTGGAGCTTGGAGAGCGCGAATTTTATATCGATCTTCTACCAGTTGAGTTGGGAAGCTTTGATGTCGTGGTCAGGATGGATTGGTTGTCTAAGAACCGTGCGGAGATAGTTTGCCATGAAAAGATCATTCGCATTCCGTTGGCGAATGAGGAGACGATCGTGATTCATGAGAAAAGCATGATACACCTTTGCGGATCATCAATTGTATGAAAGCACAAAAGTGTCTACGTAAAGGATGCGTTGCCTTCCTAGCTCACGTAGTGGATAATAATGCCGAAGAGCCAAAGCTTGAAGATATCCCAGTGGTGAGGGATTTTCCTGAGGTCTTCCCCGAAGACTTACCAGGATTACCTCCTCAGAGACAAGTCGAATTCCACATTGACTTGGTTCCAGGCACCGTGCCTGTAGCCAAGGCATCATATCGACTTGCGCCATCCGAGATGCAAGAGTTATCCACGCAACTTCAGGAATTGTTAGACAAGGGATTTATAAAGCCGAGCTTCTCACCTTGGGGAGCTCCAGTGTTGTTCGTTAAGAAAAAGGATGGTAGCTTTCGAATGTGTATCGACTACAGGGAGCTGAACAAGTTAACTATCAAGAATCGGTATCCATTACTGAGGATTGATGATTTATTCGACCAACTGCAAGGAACGAGCTATTACTTCAAGATTGACCTTCGATCGGGCTATCATCAGTTAAGGATTCAAGAGGAAAGCATACCAAAGACTGCGTTCAGGACTCGCTATGGACACTACGAGTTCCTTGTGATGCTATTCGGATTGACTAACGCGCTAGCAGTGTTTATGGATTTGATGAATCGTGTATGTAAGCCATATCTCGATAAATTTGTGATTGTATTTATCGATGATATCCTGATTTATTCGCGGACAAAGGAAGAGCACGAGCAACATCTCAGAGCCATTCTGGAACTACTGAAGAAAGAGAAGCTCTACGCTAAGTTCTCAAAATGCAAATTTTGGATTCGCGAAGTACAGTTCCTTGGTCATGTGGTAAACGAGAATGGTATTCTTGTTGATCCCACAAAGATTAAAGCGATAAAGAACTGGGAAACTCCCAAGTCACCGACTAAGATTCGACAGTTTTTGGGATTAGCGGGCTATTACCGCAGATTCATCGAGAATTTCTCTAAGATAGCTCAACCGCTAACTTTCCTTACTCAGAAGGACAAGAAGTATGACTGGGGAGACAAGCAAGAGGAAGCTTTTCAACTGCTCTAGAAAAAGCTATGCGATGCACCGATACTATCCCTACCTGAAGGCATGAAAGACTTCGTGGTATATTGTGACGCTTTGCATCAGGGATTGGGTTGCGTGCTAATGCAATGCCAAAAAGTCATCGCTTATGCTTCACGCCAACTAAAAGTTCATGAGAAGAATTATACCACCCACGACTTGGAGTTAGACACAGTGGTATTTGCCTTGAAGATTTGGCGACATTATTTGTATGGTACTCGATGTATTATCTTCACAGATCATAAGAGTCTGCAGCACATATTTGATCAAAAGGAGCTTAATATGCGTCAGCGACGATGGGTTGAGTTGCCGAATGATTATGACTGCGAGATCAAGTATCATCCTGGAAAGGCAAACGTGGTAGCAGACGCATTGAGTCATAAGGAAAGGGTTAAGCCACTAAGGGTTCGAGCTTTAGAAATGACAATTCAGACGAATCTCACCTCACGCATACGTGACGCACAACAAGAAGCCCTTAAGAAGGAAAACCTTAAGGATGAGTATCTCCGAGGAATGGAGAAGAAGTTAGTACTAAATGAGGAAGGAACCTTATATTTCATGGGACGCATTTGGGTCCCGCTCTAAGGCGGTATTCGAGAAGTTATTTTTGATGAGGCTCATAAGTCGAGGTACTCGATCCACCGAGGATTGGACAAGATGTACCAAGATCTGAAAGACTATTATTGGTGGCCAAAGCTTAAGAGCGACGTTGCTATTTATGTTGGGAAATGCCTAACCTGTGTTAAGGTTAAGGCCGAGTATCAGAAACCTTCCGGTCTCTTGCAACAACCTGAAATACCCATGTGGAAGTGGGAACAAATTTCGATGGACTTCATAACAAAATTACCCAGGACACTTAGTGGGCACGATATGATATGGGTAATAGTGGATCGGTTGACAAAGTATGCACACTTCCTACCTATTCGAGAGAAAGATAGCACTGGAAAGCTAGCTGAGCTTTACCTTAAGGAGATAGTGGCATGTCATGGAGTGCCTATCTCGATAATTTCAGATAGAGATGGACGGTTTGTATCAAGGATTTGGAAATCCTTTCAAGAGGCCTTTGGATCTCAGTTAAATCTGAGTACGGCCTTTCACCCACAAACAGACGGCTAGAGCGAACGAACCATACAAACATTGGAAGACATGCTTCGTGCATGTGTGATGGATTTAGGCGGCAGTTGGGATACTCATCTGCCTCTGGTTGAGTTTTCCTATAATAACAGCTACCATACGAGCATACAAGCCGCACAGTTCGAAGCTCTATATGGCCGTAAGTGCCGCTCACCGTTGTGTTGGGCAGATGCTGGAGATAGACAGATGATTGGTCCCGAACTGGTTCAAGAAACAACTGACAAGATCATGCAGATCTGAGAGCGCATCAAGGCGGCTCGTGATCGACAAAAGAGCTACGCAGATCAAAGACGGAAACCTTTGGAATTCGAGGTAGGAGACAGGGTTTTGTTGAAAGTCTCACCATGGAAGGGTGTAACACGATTTGGGAAATGTGGTAAGTTGAATCCACGATACATTGGGTCGTTCAAGATTTTGGAAAGGGTTGGTACCGTAGAGTACAAGCTAGAATTACCAGAAGAACTGCAAGATGTACATGATACATTCCATGTGTCAAACCTCAAGAAGAGCCCAACTCAGGAAACAGTTATCATCCCTGTGGATGAAGTGCATATCGACAACAATCTCAAATTCACTAAGGAACCCGTTCAAGTTACGGACTGGAAAGTCCACAAGACTCGGAGAAGTCGCATTAAGCTTGTCAAGGTTCGCTGGAATTCACGTCACGGCCCAGAGTTTACTTGGGAGCGTGAGGATCGAATGAAATCAAAGTATCCGCATTTGTTTCCTAACTCCCCTGCGACTGATAACGCAACTTAAAATTTCGGGACGAAATTTTCTTAACGGGGGGAGAATGTGACAACTATCAATTTTCCGTGTATCCGTACAATGATTAAACAGTAATTTGTATCCTAATGACTATGTCTGATGTGGATTAATGACATGAATGATTTCTGATTATTGTCATATACATACAAGTGCATTCCATGTTGCATGATTATTTATCATTATTGCAATGTAACACAATATGATTTAATTAGTGCACGAAACAAAGTTAGCACAGTTATCAGACAAACTAGAAGTACTGACGGGAGTTCAGTACTCAGACAGACATGATGTTAAGACACAGAATGAGGCTGAAACCAAGAGTTACACTAGTATAGTGTGTAGGAATGTAAGGATCATAAAACTGCCTTCCTAGTGATAGTTTAAGTGCCGGAAAGTGCCTAAAACTCACACAAACTGCAGAATTCTGCATATTTAAGCAAAAATCAGCATTTTAACAACACAATATAATGCAGAATTATGGTTTAATGGTCCAGAATGCTTTCCTAAGTGTCGGGAATCAAAATTGTCACAAAAAGGAACATAAAGCACACTAAACTGTGTAATTTAGCACCTTAACGAGCCAGTAACCAATCGAACAACTGAACACTACCCGAAACACCAAATTTTCACTTGAAGCATTGTTTTAACATTTCCAAGCTAGTTATGTTCACCGAACATCATAATACATCTTATAAACACATAACACATAAAACACTAACCAAATTCCATTACTTTCTAACTAAACCATTTAACTACATTTGAAACCCAACCATATACCCCCCCCCCAATTCGACGGTCACCATGGTGGTCCCACCACCATGATTTTCTTGATTTGTTTATTTGATATGTTAATTGCTTTAGAAACATATTATCCAAAGGTTTAGCAAATGTTGGAGAACTTGTTTAAAATACCCACAAGACCACCAATCTCTCTCATTTCACAACTTCACAAATTCATCACCCTCCTTCTCCCTTCCTTGCTCTCGGCCTCAAACCACACACACACCACCACCATTTTCATTCCATTAACAACCATTCTAAGGTGATCCAAGGATGCACGAAGCAAAGTTAAGAAGCTTGGAGGCATTGGAACTTGAAGGACCTTCATCAAGAACTTTTATCCACCCTTTACATCTTCATCTTCATCATAGTTTCTTCCCTAGCCTTTGTGCTAGTAGTAAGCTTCTTACAACTTGATATTACTTCTAATTTTGGTGGTTAAAAGATTATGTAATGTGTTAATCATAAGAAACTCAAAGAAACAAGAAGATGATCATTCACATAAAGCTTAATAACATAGTAATCTATGTTGATTTAGTGTATGTATGATACTTGATTGTTGATTTCTTGTGTATATGATGTTGATCATCATAAGAAGCTTGCTAGATTGTGATTAAACACATGATCTAGCAAGTATGAGGATGAATCTTGTGAAAATCATAATGATCATCCTTTATGTGGATCATGAACTTGAAAATGAAGTTGTTTTAGAGTATGAAGATGAATGATACATGTTATAAGTCTTGAGAATGGATGATTTCAAAAATGATCTTTTCAAGAAACCAAAGGTAATTACAAGAATTACATGATCTTGATTTTTAAAGAAGTTAAACATGTTTTTAGTGTTAAATCAAGGCTAGAAAAATGTTTGTAACAAAAAGAATACAAAAGAATCATTTTTAGAAAAATATTCATACAAGTTGTGAAGAACTAAAATCTTCAAGAATGACATTTATAAACAAATAACCATATTTTTAGGGGTAACTAAACTTACTTGACAACATATTAAGTTACTACAAATTTTTACAAAGTTTCAAGTTCATGGCATAGTGTAAATTTCATATTTTTGGCTTATCGTAAGTCTTGTTTATGTTTTTGATGACTGATGATGATTTTAAAAAGAAAATGATATGCTTTTAAAGCATGGAAACCTCCATTTTTAAGGGGAAACTATGGCAAAATTTTTGTAGAAATTAAACACTTAGAAATTTTTTTTTTTAAACAAGTGTTTACAAATAAATTTTGATCATGGTTTTCATATAAAAACTTGCCATAATTTTTGTTACAAAAGTTACAAATATTGGAGGTTGGTTTTTGATAAATAAAAGTGACTAAGTATATATTTAGGGAAATATATATTTAGATGTCACACTTGTGTGTTATTTGTATATTATGTGTATTAGTTATATTATTTTAGGAACATTGAAATACTTGAACTTACCAAAATACCCAAAATTGTAATATAAAATATTACCAAAATTTCAAGAAAGCAAATATATAATTTATACCCGAATATTGAACAAACCGAACAAGGACTATGGACTATATATATATATATATATATATATATATATATATATATTCCGGAATTAAATTCATATATATTCGACAAATGAGTTAAACGGTATTTTGGAAACCAAAGAAACGGAAAATATGATTTTGACAAGTACTACAAGATATATCATATTTTATCAAGTAGAAAATATATTATATTTGAGTGAAGAAAAATATATATATTTTCTTGAACAATTAGAAGATATATTATTTTTGAAGAAAATATCTATCTTCTTAAACAAGCTAAAAACACATTATTTTGGGTGAAAATTAGAAATATAAATATTTTCTAAGTTAATCTTGGAAATATATTATTTTTGAGGTTTATATGAAAGTATAATTATTTTTGCCAAGGAAGATTTATGGATATTTTTCTATAAAAGTTTTCTTAAAATACATATATGTTAAGAGTATAAGTTGGTGATTTTTAATTGATTAAAAATAATATTCCGTAAAATTAAATGCAAGATTAAGTATAAAATACTTAATAAATACAATAAAGGTACGTATTCTCGTACGTACAAATACACACCGGAATACGCCACCAATACTTGGCAAAATACACAAGTCTAAAAACACACAAGTACAAGTACACCCATACTTGGGAAAATATACATATGTATAAATACATAATATACCAAGTTAAAATATATTATTTTAACAACTATTCCAAATAATTGATAAATATAATTTAAGTTAAAATATTATTATTTTAACTAATAATTATATACTTTGGAATAATATAATATACATCAAGACGTAACTCAAAGAATGTTAAGTTATAACAACTAAGACTAAGAGTCGTTACATGACCTAGCCTTCTAATAAAACATAGCACGTGTGTAGGTAGTTGCACGTGTGTAGGTAGCGAGCCCCACCCATGAGACCGCGTGTTGGACCATGAGGTGACTATGTCGTCCCCGCCAGGTGGCCCGGTATGAAATTCGCAAAGGATTGAGCTTTCCTACACCGTTGCACACATATTAATGTATTAGCTACACATTAATTGATCTATTCATAGATGCTTTCATACAGGTTTACAAAGACATACTTACAAAAGTTTACAAGGTTATTCGCGCACACATACAAAAACACATGAACTCGCTCAACTTTTGTTGAAGTTTTCAAACTACATGTATTTCAGGAAATTGATAGATCTGGCGAAGTCTGAAAGGTTTCAAGATGTGTTTACAAGAAATGATGTCATCCTGTTTTGAAGGGTTTGAATTGTGTGTCTTATCCTTGATAGGATGCATGAATCAAAGCCTTGTTTTATCAATGTCTTTTGTTAAAGTCCTTTATGGAACTAAATACATTTGGTTGGTTTGTATGTTAAACTTGAAGTCTTTGGTTGGTACTAAATAATGGGGTTTGTATTATTTTGAATCGTATTAATGGATGAACATCATGGTTTTATTCATATAGTTGTTTGTTATAATTGAATGCAATGATATTAAGCAAGTCACACATCATATGCTTACGTAAAAGTCAGGGTGTGACAAAGCAGGTAAGTTATCGACAATGAAATATGCACAGACGTGACTACGAGTTATAGAATGCGCAACACATATCACCACTTTGACATGTGAAGAAAAGCCCTTAACAACCCCTGTCCATGACAGGTGCTGAGTCCAAACTATAGTACTATCATTGCTAAGGTGTCAGGCAACAATCACTGTGTAAACATAACATACTATCATTCATCGAATAACATGTATAACATGCGAGAGCGGTTAGCGTATAAAAGTGTTTGCGTTGTGTGTCGATTGTGATTTTGATATAAGTAGCGTATGTAACACCCAAAAGTGCATAAAGAAAAAAAGGGATCGAGTATACTCACAGTTCGTGTTTAGTAAATAAACACAAGCTTGGATTGAAGGGAGCGCTGGAGAATTAGCCTGATCAGAGAACGATAGTGTAAGCATTGAACAGTGCGTTAAACAGTGCGTCGAAGTGTTTGAGTGATGAACAGTGATCCGGTCAGATGACCGTCCGGACGGATGACCATTTGGTCGGATGGTCATTCATCTGGGAAGGATGTGTTTGTGTATGAACTTTGAAGTTTTTGTTGTAACATTTTGAAAATGGAGAAGTGTCCCTAGCTATCAGGTCATCCGGCCGGATGGTCATCCAAACTGATGACCGTTCGGTCGAATGGTCCTTCGCTTGAAACACTGATGTCCTTTGAAAGTTTACAAAATGGATCAAGTGTTTAAAACATGGGTCACTGGGTCGGATAGTCGTTCGATCGGATGGCTATCCGATCAGATGGTCGTTCGTCCGAGCGACTGTTTGAGTTGGAAAGTTTGTAAAATCAGCTAAGTTAGAAGATTTTATCGAGATGGTATGACAACGTGTTAAACAACGGAAACCACATCTAGTCCAACTCATCCGGTCAGACGGGGACCGCCCCGTTTGATCCAAACCAACTATTCTTTACGGTGTTTCATGTTCAACCAGTGTATCGGTCGTCTCTTCGTTAAAAATCCATTCTCAGTCGGGGTCTTCCAGAACAAGTAGTGGACTCGAACGAGTCCAGATTCTAACAGTTTTAGAGTGAATAGTTAAGAATGTTGAAGAAAAGTTTGAAACACTTGAAAGATGTTTAGATTTAGGTGAAATCGGTGTTTAAACTTTGTAGAAATCCTTTAGATTTGAGTTGTTCTTGGTGGAATGAGGTCACACTTTGGTGTTCATGAAAATCCATGATGACGTCATCTTAGAACAGCCCGAATCAGGTGGATTTCATGGTGAAATCATGAGATTTGATGGTGAAAATGATGAAAAAGTGTGTATAGATCAAAGAAGTACAAGATTTGAGATGGAAACTTACAAGAATCGCGAGGAATTGAGAGAAAAACAGGCTGAGAATGCGCGGGTCGGAGGAGAGCTGTCACATCATGAACAGTGATGTGACAAGTGGGGTATTTATAGGTGAAGAGGAGAAGAGGCGGTGCTGAGTAGTTGGGTCGGAGGGCCTTTCGATCGAATGGCCATCCAATCGGATGGTCATCCGGACGGATGACCATTCGATCGGATGGCGCGTGTGAGTTAGTTTTCGACTTTTCATTTCGTGCATTGAGCGTTGCGTTGCGAGTAAGCGATGCGATAGTATTACACATTAGTTACACAAATAACATAACCAACCTAATAATCATAAAAGTAATTTGTATTACGGGTTGCAATGTGATGCGATAGAGTTGCGATTGCGTTTGCGATTAACATCCCACAATATATACATAAGCACACACAAGTAAATCACATAATAGCACACACACGTAAAACAATATCCAGAACCTGTAATTCGAATCGCGATGCGATAGTAGCGTTAGTAGATTAGCGTTTAATTACGTTTATCGCATTATTACTTCACATATTAAATAATCATAAAAACAAATAACGTCAAATAAAGTATCGATCATCAAGGCGCGAAATTTAAGGCGCGGGCGTAACAAATAGTAGCGGATACTTAACCTTCATATCACTCTCGAGTTCCCAGGTGAACTCGGCGCCACGTTTGCCTTCCCAGCGAACCTTCACAATGGGAATGCGTGAACGTCGGAGTTTCTTGGTCTCTCGGTCCATGATTTCGACTGGCTTTTCCACGAAGTGTAATGTTTCGTCCACTTGTAAATCCTTAAGAGGGACATGTAAATTCTAGTCGGCTAGACACTTTTTGAGGTTCGAAACGTGGAAAGTCGGATGCACGTTGCTGAATTCCTCCGGTAATTCGAGTCTGTAGGCCACCTTGCCAATTCTTTCCAGAATCTTAAAGGGTCCAACATATCGAGGCGCTAGCTTTCCTCTCTTGCCGAATCGGATCACTCCCTTCCAAGGTGCAACCTTTAGGAGTACGTGATCGCCAACACCAAATTCAAAGGGCTTGCGGCGTTTATCTGCGTAACTTTTTTGACGACTCCGAGCTTTCAATAGATTATCTCGTATTTGGAGGATTTTTTCAGTCGTTTCTTGCAATAACTCAGGACTGGTAATTTGCGCATCCCCGATCTCGTGCCATACAATAGTCGATCGACATTTTCTTCCGTATAATGCCTCAAATGGTGCCATTTAAATGCTAGAGTGATAACTGTTATTGTACGAGAATTCGACTAAAGGTAAATGCGAATCCCAATTACCACCGAAATCTATAACACACAAGCGAAGCATGTCTTCAAGGGTGCGTATCGTGCGTTCAATCTGACCGTCGGTCTGGGGATGGAAAGCAGTACTAAGATTGAGAGTAGTACCCAGAGCAGATTGAAAAGTTTCCTAGAGGCGCGAAGTGAATCGACCATCGCGGTCAGAAATGATGTCACGAGGTGTCCCATGTCGACAAATGACTTCATCGGTGTAGATTCGTGCTAATCGTTCTACCTTGTAGTCTTCCCGTATCGGCAGAAAGTGGGCGGATTTGGTGAGACGGTCAACGAGAACCCGGATGCTGTCGTGACCGGACGGCGTGCGCGGGAGTTTTGTAATGAAATCCATAGTTATACTCTCCCACTTCCACATAGGGATCTCGGGTTGCACGAGTAAGCCAGAGGGTCGTTGTTGCTCGGCCTTGACCTTTGAGCAGGTTAGGCATTTTGAAACGTAGATAGCGATATCTTTCTTCATGCCCAGCCACCAGTACCTACAGTGAAGGTCCTGGTACATCTTATCGGCACCGGGATGAATGGAATATCGAGACTTGTGGGCTTCGTCTAGCAGAATCTCTCGTAAATTAGTGCGTTTGGGAATCCAAATTCGATCATGATAGTGAAATATACCATTCTATTTATTCACTAGTTGCTCACCGTTTCCGATAATCCTTTCTTTCTTCAAAGTGCGTTCGGTAAAATAAGCATGTTGAGCGTCGTGGATAAGAGCTTCGAGATTGTGCTGGGCTTGAGTACTACGAACGTTATGCAAATAACTTCATCGACTGAGAGCTTCGGAAACGACATTTGCTTCGCCAGGATGGTAACAAATCTCACAGTCGTAATCATTGAGAAGTTCAACCCATCGGTGTTGGCGCATATTCAGCTCTTTCTGGTTAATGATGTGTTGTAGGCTCTTGTGGTCGGTGAAGACCGTACACTTGGTACCGTAAAGGTAGTGTCGCCAAATCTTCAACGCAAAAACAACTGCGCCAAGCTCGAGATCGTGGGTTGTATAGTTCTTCTCTTGGATCTTGAGCTGACGAGAGGTGTACGCGATAACCTTGTCCCATTGCATAAGAACACAACCAAGACCGAGGTTAGAGGCATCGAAGTAGACTACAAAGTCGTTTTCGTCGGGTAATGCGAGCACAGGGGCGTTGCAAAGCATGAGCTTTAGGGTTTGAAAGGCTTCCTCTTGTTCAGTTCCTCAAACAAAAGGTTTGTCCTTGTGTGTAAGAGAGGTGAGAGGAACAGCGATCTTTGAGAAATCAGCGATGAACCGACGATAGTAACCCACCAATCCGAGAAAGGAACGAACTTGGAATGGGTTCTTTGGTGTAATCCAACTCTTAACTGCTTCGATCTTCGCGGGTCGACGTGAATACCTTGACTATTGACAATATGACCGAGAAATTGAACCTCCTCAAGCCAAAATTCGCACTTAGAGAACTTGGCATAGAGGCGATTTCCTTGGAGTAATTCAAGAACCAAACGGAGATGTTGCGCGTGTTCGGTTTTTGACTTGGAATAGATCAGGATATCATCGATGAACACGATGACGAAGCGGTCGAGAAATGGTTTACACACGCGATGCATTAGATCCATAAAGACTGTGGTGGCGTGGGTTAAACTAAAAGGCATAACAACAAACTCGTAGTGGTCGTATCGGGTTCGAAAAGCGGTTTTGGGTATATCGTCCTCTTGGATTCGTAACTGGTGATAGCCAGAGCGTAGATCGATTTTGGAAAAACACGTAGCACCTTGTAATTGATCAAACAAATCATCTATTCGAGGTAAGGGATAGCGATTCTTGATAGTCAGCTTATTGGGTTCCCTATAATCGATGCACATCCAGAACGATCCGTCCTTCTTTTTAACGAAAAGGACAGGAACGCCCCAAGGAGAGGTGCTATGGCGAATAAAGCCTTTATCAAGCAATTCATGGAGCTGACTCGAGAGTTCGCGCATTTCAGAGGGAGCGAGATTATAAGGCGCTCTAGCGACAGGATTTGCTCCAGGAATGAGGTTAATTCGAAAATCGATATCACAAGATGGCGGTAAACCAGGTAAATCATCAGGAAAGACGTTAGGAAAATCACGAACCACAGGCAACTTTTCCATTGCCTTCTCTTTGTTTTCCTTCTCCGCTACTACAATGTGTGCCAAGAAAGTTGTGTATTCCTTGCGAAGATACTTGCTGGCTTGGACACATGACATGAGTTGTAATTTCTTCAAAGCAACTTCGCCATAGACACATAATTGGTCGCTGTTTGCAAGAGAGAAACAAATCATTTTATCAAAACAAACAATTTCATCATGATTTTCACGGAGGAAATCCATGCCTACTATTTTGGTCAAAAATCACACAAGGATAATGCAACCAAATCCGATTTTGCGAGGTATGATGCTTGGTTAAATGAACAAATGTGTAAACAACGAATGAATGAAATGAATGTTGAACACAAGGATTTATACGAGGAAAAATCCCTTGATCTTTAAGAGATCTCCGGCACAAAAAACCTCAGGTGATGGAAACTACCGATCACCAACTATATTAAACAAACAATGTTTACAAATTGGGATGACAACAAGCTTGGTACAAGGATCACTAGTGTGCAAAAAGTGTGTAATCGCTAATAACTTGTAGAGAGTTCTCGAGAGTAGTGTGTGTTGCTAATAATAATCTAATCAAGCTTGTTATCCCCATTTAAAAATAGAACTAGCTAGCTAACTAACAATCCGAAAAAGGTGCAAGCTCTCCCACGATCACCACAACGGTTGAAGAGCTCATGCACGTGCAGAATTAGAAGGCATATTCCCGTGGAATCTCGGTTAGACCAAGTCCCACTCGAATACTCATGCAAAACAAGTTCAAATATGATGGAAACAATTGTTAGTATTAGGATAATAATGAGGATCCTGGATCCTTAGTCCTGCAACGTCTTCTAAGGATCCTTAATTCAAACTGAACTGAGGATCCGTGATCCTGGCTGCACTTGAGGATCCGTGATCCATATGCTTAGAAATTCTATTCCTAACAATTGCCCCCAAACATAACTAGTTGAAATCGAATTAGGTAGTCATGTTTCAACATTTCTCGGACTAGCCGTTAGTAAAAGATATAGCCATTGCGAGGCTGATGTCATCAACAGTCACCACCTGCAACAACAATCATTATATATAAGGTTAAAGATAAGGACCAAATTGCATTTAAATTCGAGAGTTTCTCCCTTTAAATCCTTATCCGAAGATCCAAACAGGTATCTCTCTTTCCTTTCTCTCTAAATTCTCTTCTTCCGATCCTTCATTCTCCGAGCATTCATGACAAAGATGACCCTTTGATCCTCCCCTGCTAAGGATCCTAAGAAGGAGAGCCCCCTGAAAAGCCAGGGTGTAACAAAAAATCCTTCGCTGGAACTCTATCATTCCACCAATCCTGAAATTGATCGGATTCGTCATTGCTTCCCGGCAGAAGCCGTCTTCAGATCCTTCGACTCTTCGACGAAGAGAGATTGTGTCTTCGATGCCTGGATCACTTTTCCGGCAACCCCTTTTCTGATAGGGTTCACCTATCCTTTCCCTTCCCTAACACAAGCATTCTTCACACTCACCAGCATGTGCTATATACAATCCATGCCGATGATGTGGAGAGTTCTTTACACTTTTGAAAACATCATTGAGCAGGAGGGTGTTGAGATAGGGGTGTCTGAGTTGAGTCGGTTATACAATATTGTCAGCCATGGTTCTTATCGCTTTCTGTTCAAACACAAACCCGGTCAGCCTCATCCAATTCTGAAAACCACCAAAAATGATATCCACTGGAGAAACCAGTTCTTCTTTGTAAGGAGGGACTCAATCCCAGACGGGAAAGACCTTCCAAAAAAGTGGATCACCCAGGGTAGGATATGGGATCCTTAGACAAGGACCAAAGTAGGACTCTTTTTCTTTTAAGGATAACTGATCCTTCTTTCTATTTTTGTTGTGCAGCTATCTCGCTCTCTCACATTCAAGAAACACCTGCAACAAAAGAAAGGATTGCTGCTTTTTGGAAGCTTGATCCTGCTGTCAGAACCTTTCAAGCTAAAACAAAGGATTCACAAGAAGCATCCTCCGGTTCCTACACAATGTCAAGTAAGTATCAAGATCTATATGTGAATAAATGTTAAAATGAATATAAAGTATGAATACTTATCTGTGCTTTATATTTGTAGGTGCTGGCAAATCCTCTAAATCTGCTTCCAGATTCAGCGTGAGTGATCTTGATGCATTCGCCTCCTCAAATTCCATCAAAAAGGAGCTGGCTGCAAGCCCAAGCATCCCGAATCCTAAGGGCATGAGCACACGGGGCAAGGGTGCCAAAAAGAGAAAGACTGTTGAGCCCACTGAAGGCCTCCCTGTCATCCAACACCAGTTTGAGGAATACGTCTCCAAGGTAAGGATCCTGAATCCTTAAGTCTGAACCTTCCTTTCTGAGGATAACGGATCCTGACTACATACTTCTTTTATGCAGAAATTTACCGAGATCCAAATGCTCCTTGATCACAATCTAGCAGAGGCTGAGCAGAAAAATCTAGACTTCCAGCAAATGTTCCTGGCCAAAGACAAGAAGATTTCTTCCATTGAGAAGGATCTTAACTTGGTGCAAAAGGAGCTGGTCCTGACCCAGATCACGGCTCAGCAGGAGAAGGCAGAGGTGATGGAAGGGGCAAAGCTTTCTGCTACTATCGCCATGCTCAACATCAAACTGCAAATGGCCAAGGAAGCTGAGGATCCTGCCTTTGATAGGTCTGCCTGGGATCAGGAGGCTTGGAGGCAAAGGTTGGCTGAGCTGGACGATGAGGATGAAGCTGATGAGGCAGCAGCTGATGGAGCTGGGAGCAACGGGGTGAAGGATCCAGTGGAAGAGGCAGCTGGCAAAGATGGTGATGATGCAGCAAAGGTTTAAGCTGCAGCAATGGGCGATGATGGATTTATCTAGATGCAGCCGGAGCCAATTTTTTATGATTTTGTAGTTTTAGTTTGATGGTGTTTTGAACAATGGTGGTTTGTAACTAAACAGTAGTATTTAGGTTTAAGGATCACGGATCCTTGGGACAATAGGTAGGATGATAGCTGGTGGAGGGATCCTCTGTTTGGGGGGATGAAGCCACTATTATCCTGCCATCTTTATTTTCCTGCACTTTAGACTGGTTAACATGGACACCCTTTACCTACCCCAGCGGACGGGCCACGTATTCCTGGTAGATGCTTGGGGTAGGTAATTTTGACAACCTTTGAAGGGTTTAACTTTGGATAAATAAATAAAACCTTTAACTTTTGGCTATCTTGTGCTGTTCACATCGTCTATACTTACCTTTCAATTGTTATTGTATAATTCTTTGAATTTACAAGTTATTAATGAAGGTATACAAATTAGTTTATGTCAAAAAGTTTAGGATGTGATCAAGGATCAAATATCCTATAATTGAAAAGTTTAAAAGGTGAGATTATCTTAGGATCATATATCCTGTTGTCAAAGACCAAGGGTAACATAGATAAATCAAGAATAAAATTAAAGTAAATAAGGACCATACCAGAGAATCCAAGTTAGGATCCTAAATCCTTGATACTTACAATCATGATAACCAAAAGACAAACCCTTGTCTAAAGTTAGGATCCCAGATCCTTAACTACTTAGCTTTAGAAACCTGAAATGAGACATAACTTGGGACTAAGCCAACTGTAAAAGGAAGAGTTAGCATCTGGGGACAAGCCCAACAATCTGGGGACAAGCCCAATAAACTGGGGACAAGCCCAAAAAAACTAGGGATAAGCCCAAAAAACTGGGGACAAGCCCAAAAAACTGGGGACAAGCCCAAAGGATCTTGTGTAAACTGGAGTATGGCCCTTACTGGCGACTATCCAAACTTAGTGACATGAAAATGCCAAAACCTTAGCTAACATGAAAACATTAGAAACCTTAGGAACGGATGTATGGTACGTCTACCATTATACTTAGGATCCTGAACACAGCCAGTACAATGAAATTGTCAGCCCCTAAAGCGGGTACTGGTCCCATTGCCTTTAACTGCACCAGGATAATCGTGCGCTACAGGCGAAGGTAGTAGATACCTTAAACTGGGGACGAGCCCAAAAACTGGGGATAAACCCATAAAACTGGGGACAAGCCCATAAAACTTAGGAGACTTCTGTAGATACTTGATCCTCAGTTAAAGATGCACCCACTTCTGCAAAAACTCAAAACTTAGTGAAAAAGGATAAAGGATCCTGGATCCTTCTCCTTGTAATAAAATAAATTAAAGGATTAGACAAACTGGACTCAGATCATTACCAGAATGAGGATCATATATCCTCTAAGGATCCTTAACGTATACCAGATATGAAGATGGTCAAGGATCCTGGATCCTTTTACATGAAGTATCTTTTCAAATGGACAGCATTCCAAGCTCTTGGTAGCAAATCACCTTCCATTGTTAATAACTGATATGCCCCATTTCCTGCCTCAGCTTCAATAAGATAGGAGCCTTCCCAATTTGGTGCTAACTTGCCATCAGCGGGATTTGTGGTATTTTGGAATGCTTTCCTCAACACCATGTCACCAACTTGAAACTTTCTGATCCTGACATTCTTGTTATAAGCTCCAGCCATCCTTTGTTGATAACTAGCCAATCTTATCCTAGCCAAATCCCTGAGCTCTTCTATAGTATCCAAGTCTTGAATCAAGTTTTCAGCATTTCCTTCAGGATCACGGATGCTTGTTCTTGTAGTAGGCACTACCATCTCTGTAGGGATCACTGACTCAGCTCCAAACACTAAAGAAAATGGAGTCTGACCAGTGGCATTCTTGGGAGTTGTTCCATCAGCCCATAACACATAAGGTAGCTCTTCTGCCCATTTTCCTTTCTTGGATCCAAGCTTCTTCTTCAAGTTGTTGATGATGATCTTGTTGGATGATTCTGCTTGACCATTAGCTTATGGGTGGACTGGTGTTGATGTTATCATCTTAATCCCCCAACTGTCACAAAAGTTAGTAGTTCTATTCCCTATAAATTGGGATCCATTATCACAAACAATTTCAGAAGGGATACCGATTATTAGATTGTATTAGATTAGAAGGGGGGCCAACAGCGGACTACACCAACACCTCATACAGGAGAATTCCTAACTACGGTTACAGGCCTATCTAATCTGGTAATAATGTTTCTTTTAATAAAGGATATCACTTCTTTTTCTCTGACTTGAGCAAAGGCTTCAGCTTCTATCCACTTGGAAAAGTAATCAGTCATGGCAAGCATAAAAACTTTTCCACCTGTAGCTTTGGGAAGTTTGCCAACTATATCCATTCCCCATCTCATGAATGGCCAAGAAGAGGATATAGGATGCAGGAGCTCCGCTGGTTGATGAAGGATATTGCTATGTCTTTGACAGGCATCACATTTCTTCGCATAATCCACAGCATCCTTCTTCATAGTAGGCCAATAATATCCTGTCCTAAGGATCCTTGAGAACAGTACTCTGCCCCCAGTGTGGTTTCCATAATCTCCTTCATGAAAATCCTTTAGGACTTCTTGAATTTCAGGATCCTCAATGCACCTTAAATATGGACCTGCAAGAGATCGTTTATATAACATGTTATTTAATATTGTAAATTGAGATACCTTGACTTTGAAAGCTCTGGGGTTTTCTCCTGTAGGAATCTCTCCATGTTGTATATATCTCATGATTGGGAGGATCCAGGATCCTGAATGTGATTGTGCACCATCACTAGGTATGATTGCAGAATCCTCTACTATTTCCATAGTTGTGTGATCCTCAATAGCAGGAGTCAAGATATGGATAATGGGAATTTTAATATCCTCTGGAATCTTCAATGATGATCCAAGGTTGGCCAAAGCATCAGCTTCTGCATTTTCTTCCCTGGGTACCTGTGTCAAACTAAAAGAAGCAAAAGAGTCTGCCAATTTCTTGACTATCTCTAGGTATTTGATTAGTCTTTCACCTTTAACAGCATAAGAACCATTAAAGTGATTAGTAATTAACAGTGAATCTACATGTACCTCAAGATACCTGATCCTTATGTGCTTGGCAATTTGTAAACCAGCTATCAAGGCTTCATACTCAGCCTCATTATTAGTAGTTTGAAACTCACAAGCAATTGAGTGGGGTATTATGTCCCCCTGTGGCGATTTTAGTAGTACTCCTAATCCAGTTCCCTTGATGTTTGAAGCCCCATCTGTGAAGAGTATCCAAGGATCCTTAGTCTCTTCGAGCTGTTGAACTTCTAACTCAGCTTCCCTTTGTATATCACTACTGAAATCAGCCACAAAGTCAGCCAAGGCCTGAGATTTAATGGCAGTTCTTGGTTCATATCTTATATCATAAGCACTAAGCTTTACTGCCCATTTTTCCATCCTTCCTGACATTTCTGGTTTCCTGAGAACATTCTTAATTGGAAAGTTAGTCTTAACAATAATAGCATGAGTTTCAAAATAATGGCGTAATTTAGTAGATGCCATAATCAAAGCAAGGATAAGTTTTTCTAAATGTGAATACCTGGATTCAGCATCAAGCAAACTTTTACTTACATAATACACATGATGTTGGGTACCTTCATGATCCTTAACAAGGACTGCACTTACTGCCTTAGAAGAGACTGCCAAAGGATAATATATCCCCTTTTTCTGGTTTCATTAAGGCTGGAGCTGAGGATAGGTAATCCTTAAGGGCTTTGAGAGCATTCTCATGCTTTTCAGTCCACTCAAATTTCTTGTTCTTTCTCAGGATGTCATAGAATTCCTTGCATTTCTCTGATGACTTTGAGATGAACCGGTTCAAGGCTGCGATCCTCCCTATCAACCTTTGCACATCCTTGGCATTGGCAGGAGATTTAATATTCACAATCACCTTGATTTGCTCTGGACTTGCCTCTATGCCTCTTTTTGTTACCATGTAACCTAGAAACTTGCCTGCTTTTACACCAAAGTGACACTTGGAAAGATTCAATTTCATATTGAATTTATCAAGGATATCAAATGCTTCCTCCGAATCTCTAAGGTGATCCTCAGCTCTCTTGGACTTAACCACCATGTCATCTATATAGACTTCCATCGTGTGTCCAATTTATTCTTTAAACATCATATTGACTAGCCTTTGGTAGGTAGCACCTGCATTTCTTAGTCCAAATGGCATAGCAATATAACAATAGATTCTAGTTGGGGTCATAAAGGCTGTATCCTCCTGATCAGATGGTTCCATCTGAATTTGTTGGAATCCAGATGAAGCATCCATGAAAGTCAACAACTCATGACCCGCAGTAGTATCCACCATGGAGTCAATGTGGGGTAATAGGAAAGGATCCTTAGGACATGCCTTGTTTAAATCAGTGAAATCGACACATACCCTCCACTTTCCATTTTTCTTTTGAACAATAACCACATTGGCTAACCATTTTGGATACTTAACCTCTCTAATCATACCTGCCCTGAGCAGTTTATCTACCTCCTCCTGGATGATGGCATTCCTTTCAGGTGCAAACTTTATCCTCTTTTGATGTATAGGTTTGAACGACCTGTCAATGCCAAGCATATGAGTAATAATATCTTTAGAAATACCTGTCATGTCCTCATGCTTCCAGGCAAAGGTAGTTTTTCTCTTCTTGAGGAAGGATAATAGATCCTATTCGATGTCATTGAGGATCCCCGATCCTATAAAGACTTTGGATTCAGGATCCTGAGGATCCATCAGGATATCTTTCACATCTTGTTCTCTTGCCTCCAGGACATTTCTTGGAGGATACTTTAATTGCTATTGCTCCCTGGGTCTTGAAGCTGGCTTCATGGATGAAGTGTAACAATTTTTAGCTTCCTATTGGTCACTTTCTATCTTCACCGCACCCCATGGAGTTGGGAGTTTGACACACTGATGATATGTAGATGGCATTGCTTTCATGTCATGTATCCACGGCCTGCCAAGGATAACATTGCAACAGGATAAGCAATCTATAACACATAATTTTTGAAAAGAATTAACTCCCTCTATGTAAATGGGAAGTTTAATGTCCCTCAATGTTTTCTTGGTTTCTCCACTGAATCCCACAAGAACTGATGATCTTGGGATAATTTCTGATTCAGGGATGTTCATCTTCTTGAGGACATCAAGTTGAATGATGTTCACTGAGCTTCCTCCATCTATCAAAATCCTGCGAACAAAATGATTAGATATAAATAATGTAATAACAAGACCATCATGATGAGGATCCTGAATATCCACACGATCATCCTCATCAAAGCATATAACTTTCTCCTATGCAAGGATCGAGGTTTGAATGGGTCTGTCCCCATTATCCATCTTCGTTTCTTTAGCATGCCTCTTGGCTGCTGAAAAGGAAGTACCACATATGTCTGATCCACCAGATATGAAGTTGATAATTTGTGCATCAGCTGGAGGAGCAGGAGCTCTTTCTGGAACCTTTTCAGGATCCTGGATCCTTGACTTTTTCCTTCTAAACAACTCCTTCAAATGCCCTTTGCTTAACAAGTAACCAATCTCTTTCCTGAGTGCTATGCATTCGTCAGTGAGATGGCTGAAATCTTCATGATATACACACCATTTGGATTTGTCTTTTGTTGCAGCTGGCTTATCACTCTTTCTGGGCCATCTTACTTTTTCACCTAGATTCTGCATTGCAATGATTAGTTCATTATTATCAACAGAAAAGCAATATTCAGAAATGGGAGGATAATCCTCATCATCCTCTTCTTGCTCCACTGCATGCATGTTCTGATTATCAGACTTGTTGTATGATTTGGACTTGTTGTTCCTAAAGTAGGATCCTTGCTTTTCCTGCTTTGAGGATCCTGCCAGTCTTTCTTGGATCCTTTTATCATCCTCTAGGCGGATGAATCTAAGAGCCCTGGTTTTTACTTCATCAAGATTCCTGCAAGGGGTCATGACAAGATCATCATAGAACTGTGAATCCTTAAGTAAACCCATTTTGAAGGCTTCTACAGCCGTAGCAATATCCAAATTAGGAATCTCTAAGGATTCTCTACTGAATTTAGTGATATAATCTCTAAGTGATTCATTTTAACCTTGTGTTACCCTATATAGATCACTAGTTAAACGTTCAACCTCCTACTGCATGAGAATTGGCTATTAAACAAATTAACTAGATTAGCAAATGAAGTAATAGAGTAAGGGGGAAGACTTAGCAGCCATTTAAGAGTTGATCCTGTCAGTGTGGATCTGAAACCCTTGCATAGACATGCTTCTTTTAACCTTTCAGGAATGGGGTTGATCTCCATTCTCTCCCTGTACTAAGCTACATGCTCTTCTGGATCAGTTGTACCATCATAGAGCTTCATGTTTGGTGTTTGAAACCTCTTTGGTATCTCTGCATCACAAATGGGTGGTGCAAAGCGAGATATCTTGTGGCTTCCATCTGGAATTTCAGGAATGGGCTTAACCACCCCTGGAACACTGGATAGCATATCCTTGAGCTTTTGTAACTCTCTAGCCATAGCTTGGTTGATTCCTGTATCATGCACAAAGCTATGGTTAGCATTATAAGAATTAGTTAAAGTGTTACCTCCTGAAGGATTCAAGTTTGGAATTCCTGATGTGAATGCAGATTGGCTAGATTCTGGGATAATTGAGGGACCAGATGAGGCAATAGTTTGCATAGGTATGAAGTCTCCCAAGTGGATCTCTGAACTCCTGGGTTCTGCATTTCTTAAGGATCCTTGATCATGAAAGATGTTGGATCCTTGATACACCGAAGCTGGGGGGTTGGAGGATAATCCATGAATCCTTGAACCTGAGAGGAGGATCCTTGAACCTGAGAGGAGGATCCTTGAACCTGAGAGGAGGATCCTTGACCCTGAGATGAGGATCCTTGAACCGTCTGCGTTCCCATATATCCTCCAGAACTAAAGAAGGATCCTTGATGCTGGAAGGAGGATCCTTGAGGCTGAAGAGAGGATCCTGAAGGCTGAAAGTAGGATCCTTGAGCCTGAGTTATTACCGATGATCTATAGTGTATACTCGATAATCCACCCTGGTATTGAGTGCCTGATGCTGTGGAGTGCTAGGCTGTTATGGCTGGAGAATCAAAATTCAGTGATCTGGGCATCAATGGAGAGTGATCCTCCACTGATCTCTTCAATTTCTTGATTTCATCAATCTCTCGAAGGATCCTGTCATTAGTTATGTCCTGCTGCTGCATGTAATCTTTCATCTGCAAAATCAAAGAATAAAGATCATTGTTAGTAGGACCAGAAGAAGCAGCAGTAGTTGGTTTTGAGAAAACGGGGGTTTGTTTCTTTGGAGCATTCTCAGCATTCTTCTGGGATCCAGAAGGTGCAGGAGGCAAAGGTGGAATGCCCAGTGAAGAGGTGATCGCCGGCATGGAACTTGAAGTGTTCTTCGCTTGAGAGGCCATGTAGTTGCAGACAATGAAGAGAAATGAATGAAATGAACAAAATTTCTCAGAATTGAAGCACCAATTGACCCACGGTGGACGCCAAACTGTTTTGGTCAAAAATCACACAAGGATAATGCAACCAAATCCGATTTTGTGAGGTGTGATGCTTGGTTGAATGAAAAAATGTGTAAACAATGAATGAATGAAATGAATGTTGAACACAAGGATTTATACGAGGAAAAAGCCCTTGATCTTTAATAGATCTCCGGCACAAAAAACCTCGGGTTATGGAAACTACCGATCACCAACTATATTAAACAAACAATGTTTACAAATCAGGATGACAACAAGCTTGGTACAAGGATCACTAATGTGCAAAAAGTGTGTAATCACCAATAACTTGTAGAGAGTTCTCGAGAGTAGTGTGTGTTGCTAATAATAATCTAATCAAGATTGTTATCCCCATTTAAAAATAGAAACTAGCTAGCTAACTAACAATCCGAAAAAGGTGCAAGCTCTCCCACGATCACCACAACGGTTGAAGAGCTCATGCACGTGTAGAATTAGAAGGCATGTTCCCCTGGAATCTCGGTTAGGCCAAGTCCCACTCGAATACTCCTTCAAAACAAGTTCAAATATAATGGAAACAATTGTTAGTATTAGGATAATAATGAGGATACTGGATCCTTAGTCCTGCAACGTCTTCTGAGGATCCTTAATTCAAATTGAACTGAGGATCCGTGATCCTGGCTGCACTTGAGGATCCGTGATCCATATGCTTAGAAATTCTATGCCTAACACCTACTATGACATCAAAGCTACCGTGAGCTGCATAGGGATAAGATTGATCGGGAAAACGTGATTGTTGAGCTCAAGGGTACAAACACGTAGAACGGAACTAACAGTGACGGTTCTTAAAGTGGCAACTTCTACGTAGAATGTTGATGGGAGGTTAACGCATTTACGGTTTAGGAGCCTTTCGAATTCGAACGATACAAAACATTTATCGGCCCCAGTATCAAACAAACACGAAGCATATATACCATTTACGAGAAACTTACCATTAACCACGTTGTTGTCTGCTTGGGCCTAGCGGGCGTTGATGTTGAAGACTCGCCCACGGGCTGCTTGCTGAGCTGGCTGCTGCTGCTGTTGAGGCTGTTGCAGTTGGTGTTGTTGTTGCGCTGGCTGCTACTGTGGCTCTTGCTTCACCACTTTGTTCGGGCAGACATTCGCGAAGTGGTTGGGATCACCACACGCATAGCAGGCTCTTGCGTGATCAGCGGGAGCAGGAGCTCCTTGTTGTCCCTGAGGAGTGGGAAGTGGAGCTGGCAGAGCAGGAGGAGCTTGAACTTGAGCTTGACGGGGACCAGTATGGCAGTTTGCAGAAAAGTGGCCGTAAAGGTTGCAGTGAACACAAAATCGACATGCGATCCCAACAGGATGATGGTAAGTACAGGTAGGGCACAGTGGGTGAGGACCAGTATACGCACGTTTTGTAGGAGGCGCGTTGGTCACTGGTTCTGTAACTTTGCGATTCTGGTTCTGCTATTGGACAGGAACAGCATTGAGAGGAGCGGTTGTGACATCACAGTCTTGTTGTTGTTGTTGTTCTTGCGCTTGCGGTGTGAAGATTTCGAAGCTTGAGGTGAAGCGGTTTCAGCGACAGGAGTAGCAGGAGTAGCGGTGGCTTGGTGAAGACTCTTGGTGGTTTTATTGAAGTAACCAGCCTGAACTCGCTTGTCATTAATCTCGACAGCGAGCAGGAAGGTCTCCTCAATCGTTGTAGTCTTGGCCGCTTGGACGAAATCAGCAACACAATCAGGTAAAGCTCGAATATATTTCTTGATTATGATGTCGGGAGTTGAGACTTGGCTAGGGCAGATGATGCTAAGCTGTTTGAAGCGCGCAGAAAGACCAGCATTGTCGCCACCCTCTTGCTTGATGTTCCAAAACTCGTCTTCCAGCTTTTGGAGCTCGTGCGGAGGACATAATTCTTTCATCATGATTTCTTTCAATTCCTCCAAAGAAAATCCGTAAGCCGCGTCGTTCCCACGCCTGTTTCGCTCCGCTGTCCACCATTCCAGTGCCCTAGACTGGAAGACACCAGTTGTGTTAACAGTGCGGAGGTTGTCTGGACATCCGCTTTGTCGTAGAGTGACCTCAATCGAGTTGAACCATGCAAATATTGCGCTCGGCCCATCTTCCCCAGTGAAGTCTTTGGGTCCACAAGCTTTAAACTGCTTGAAGCTAAAAGTCGCTTTTGGAGAGTCAGTCCTTGATTCCTCGGAGGACTTGCTAGCGATTTCATTAATCTCGCTGACGATTTGCGGAATGACCTTTGCCATCTGCTTGGCGACTAGCGAGGCAATGCGTTTGTCGGTGTGATTGCGGCAAGCAGAGCAAGAAGTATGAGATCCGAATGTCGACATTGTCTGCAACAGACATCGTCACGGATTTAGACGATACACTCAATCTCACCACACAGCGTTTAACCAAAATACTATAAAGCTCAGGAACACGTACACTTACGACAGATAATTCACAGAGGCACATAAATCACGTAGGCACATAAGCACGTAAACACAGGAGCATATAAGCATGTTGAGCACAGAAGCACGTAATCCATGTAAGCACGTATTCCACTATATTTTGCACGTATTCACCTACATATTTTGCACGTATTCACCTATCTTTCACAGCTGCGAATAGCGATTGAGAGTTGCGAGTGCGAGTAGCGATAGCGAGTAACATAACGAGTAGTATAGTGTGCGATTTGTTAGCGTATTGAGATAAATGTATAAAGCGAGTTGTGCGTGCGTATCGAAGCGAAAAGTGGAAAGCGAGTAAATCACCCAAAACTGAAACATATATAAACACATAAAATACCATATAAAAGCGATAATTCACAGAGTCAGCGGTGGCGATCCTCAGAATCGAAACACAAGCGATAAGGCGTAAATTCAGAATGTCTCGGGCGTACTAGACTTTGACTACCCAAATTGGTTTGACTATTCTCAAGGACTTGGAGTACACGTGTTGGCTTAATAGACTGTGCTCTCGCCTCAATCCGGGCGATCGACACGCATCCTTTCGGCCATTACGTGACCCTAGTCGTTGGAACTAATCGAGACTTTGGTGAGAGTTTTGCAAAACCAAAATATAGAGTGGAATAAGTCATTAAGATGCGGGTTTCACCCCTAACATAATAACTTCATTCCTGTTTGTGTGATAAAATCATGAGATAGGTAGGGAGAATCGCGTCGAGGTATGGTTTTCACACCTGACTCAACGCAAATTCTCGTGTTTTATTAGAAAGAAGCGTGTCGTGCGAGCGATTCTATCGAGAGTTTGCGGTTTTCACACCTAGTCTCGACCGAATCTCTCGAATGTTTACGAAAATGGTGTGTGTCGTCAGCCTTAGGAAAAGCTGAATGTCTGCACGGAGCTGATGTATGCGATGTTCATGCAAAGTTGTGAATCTAGCGAGTGTGAACGAGAGTATAAAGAGTAAGCTCGCGCGAAACCCCTACTGGGTTTGCACATGGAGGTCTGTTGGTACTTAGACTATAGACTAGGTGAATTCTAAGACATCGACTCGGACTAGGTCGAGTCTTACCTAATTCCCTATAGTTATGGATCTGATACCAATCTGTCACACCCCAACCGATTGCAGAAACATCGGGGCACGGCACTGAGAGAAACAGATTGTCCAGGAGAAATCCATAACAACTAATATTACCGGATATTTAACGTTATGTCCCATACCATAGCATATCAAATAAAACAGTTATTATAGACATAGTATCAAAGACAAATTAAATTGTTTCGACAACTCAGATTAAATTATTTGTGAGTTTCTAGACCACCTAAACTTGATTCCATAGCAGCTAGCAAGCAAAAGCATCCTAAACACCTGTTACATACGTTAAAATAAAAGTCAATACACATAGTGTAAAGGTGAGCATACAAGTCTAATAGTATAATAGTAGCGAAAGCGATTTACGCATACTAGAATGTAACACGTAGAGATGTGAAGCAGGTAAGTTATCGACAATGAAATATGCACAGACGTGACTGCGAGTTGTAGAATGCGTAACACATATCACCACTGTGACATGTGTAGAAAAGCCCTCAACCCCTGTCCAGGACAGGTGCTGATTCCAAACTATAGTACTATTGTTGCTAAGGTGTCAGGCAACAATCACTGTGTAAACATAACATGCTAGCATTCATCGAAAAACACGTATAACATGCGAGAGCGGTTAGCGTATAAAAGTGTTTGCGTTGTGTGTCGATTGTGATTTTGATATAAGTAACGTATGTAACACCCAAAAGTGCATAAAGCAAAAAGGTATCGAGTATACTTACAGTTCGTGTTTAGTAAATAAACACAAGCTTGGATTGAAGGGAGCACTGGAGAATTAGCCTGATCAGAGAACGATAGTGTAAGCATTGAACAGTGCGTTAAACAGTGCGTCGGAGTGTTTGAGTGACGAACAGTGATCTGGTCAGATGATCGTCCTGACGGATGGTCATCCGGATGGATGACCATTCGGTCGGATGGTCATTCGTCTGGGAAGGATATATTTGTGTATGAACTTTGAAGTTTTCGTTGTAGCATTTTGAAAATGGAGAAGTGTCCCTAGCTATCAGGTCATCCGGACGGATGACCGTTCGGACGAATGGCCCTTCGCTTGAAACACTGATATCCTTTGAAAGTTTACAAAATGGATCAAGTGTTTAAAACATGGGTCACTGGGTCGGATAGCCGTTTGATCAGACGGCTATCCGATCGGATGACCGTTCATCCGAGCGACTGTTCAAGTTGGAAAGTTTGTAAAATCAGCTAAGTTAAAAGATTTTATCGAGATGGTATGACAACGTGTTAAACAACGGAAACCACTTCTAGTCCAACTCATCCGGTCGGACGGGAACCACCCCGTTCGATCCGAACCAACTGTTCTTTACGGTGTTTCATGTTCAACCCGTGTATCGGTCGTCTCTTCGTTAAAAATCTATTCTCAGTCGGGGTCTTCTAGAACGAGTAGTGAACCCGAACGAGTCCAGATTCTAACAGTTTTAGAGTGAAAAGTTAAGAATGTTGAAGAAAAGTTTGAAATACTTGAAAGATGTTTAGATTTAGGTGAAAAAAGTGTTTACACTTTGTAGAAATCCTTTAGATTTGAGTTGTTCTTGGTGGAATGAGGTCACACTTTGGTGTTCATTAAAACCCATGATGACGTCATCTTATAACAGCCCGAATCAGGTGGATTTCATGGTGAAATTATGAGATTTGATGGTGAAAATGATGAAAAAGTGTGTATAGATCAAAGAAGTACAAGATTTGAGATGGAAACTTACAAGAATCGTGAGGAATCGAGAGAAAAATAGGCTGAGAATGCGCGGTGAGTGATGAGAGTGAGAGGAATCATATGAGACAGAATGTCTCGTTGGCTGCGACGAGTGAGACTCGTTCGAGTACTGCTTTGATGGTCCGAACTATGGGACTGTGATAATATTTGCTTTGATGGTCCTCCCCCCATGGGACATTTTCCTCGTCCTATAATAATTGGCGACATATTACCTGTTAAATATCAAAAACAATAAATATATAACTTAAACAAATTTAAGCACAGTCGTTCAAACAAAATAACAAGTAAGGTTGCAATTTATGTAACATCCCAAAATCGGGTTTGGTAATCAAACCACGTTAACACTAATGTACGGGTAAAATACCTTTAGAGGTAAAAATTAACCTGGTAAATATTAAGATTTAAATAAATAAACCTAATATTAAATAAAAAGAAAATGAAAGCTTTTGAGGAAATAAAGTTTATAAGAGGCCCGAGTTAACGGGACTTAAAAACAAAATGGGTTATGACTTTCCCAAACCCACAAAGTAACTAGGAATATCAACCTAGTTAAATAAGTGCCTTAAAAATATAAAGAAAACTTGAATTAGCTAAACCTTTTATAAATCCTTGAAACTATAGGGACTAAAAGGGGCCAAGAGTGAAACATGATTAAAATTAATAGAATTAAAACACCAAAAACACACACACTTTTGTGTGTCTGGTCGTGGAGTTTCACAGGAGACAAAAGGGTTGAACCCTAGCTCAACAAAATCCTCAAATTGAAGGGGCAATCGAAGACCAAATTCGGATTTGAATATATATTAATGATCACCTAGTCATGGGGATCACAAAGTATGTCAAATTTTGCAAATCGGTGATATTTTGAAATTGTGATAATCATGCATTAACGAAATTCTTGTATGAAAGTTGAATGTTTTAGTGAAATTGATGTGAGTATAAGTCTAGAAACAAAACCCTAGATGCAAACTTGTTGAATTTATGCCATAAATTAGTGATTAGTCAACTAATCAAGTATGAGCTAAGTGGGTTTTATATCAATATGATGAACACATGAAATCGAGTGTTGAAATCGTGAAAGTTGATGTTATAATTCAAGTTCTTGATGTCGTTCATGTACACTAGACATAGGGGCTTGATTTTGATGCTAAAACTTAGTGACATATGTGTGTTTGTAATGATATGTTGAAAACAAATTGGGGTAAGGTGTTCAAGAGAAAGGTTAGAGACTAATCTTGAATGCGAAACCCGCCAAGTGTTCGATGAAATGCTTAAATAAATATGGTGCATACCTGAATTTTGAAAATTCACAATATATTACAGAAAAATCGTATGGGTGTGTACTTTATATGCCTAGAAAGGTCTCTGAGTAAGCTGCATTTTGTTAGTTAACATGATGACTTGGTTCAGATGTTAAATGTGTCAAAAACGTCGAATTCAGTGGCTATTTTGAAAAGACAGCATGCTGTTTGGGCTAAAAATAAGTTGTTATCCTGAGTTTGTAAAAATCATATAAAATCATAGAAACATCGTTAGAAGACGTACTATAATTGCTTGGAAAGGTATTTGAGAGTTCTACGATCCATCTTTAAACATGTTGATCTAATTCGGAATTTAAATGGGTCAAAATGATCAATTATAGCAGGTAAATAGAAAATCCCTGCACATAAATAATGTTCTTATTAACCAAGAAAAAGGCATAGGATTGTATATACTTGCTTTAGGCATGAAGTTGTTGGGATTGAACCCTACCAGAGGAACAGATAATGTAAAGCCAAAACCTGGTCACAACAGTGGATTTACAATAAGCAGCTGTTTACACTAAGTCTTCTCCCTTAAAAGTGATTACAACAGCTGATGGACTCATATCCACTGCCCAGATACAACTGCTGCTTTGCATAACTACTGATGAAGCCTAGAAGACTGCTGGAAACTAAGCACTGCTGGAACAAACTGCTGATGACAAAGCACTGCCCAATCAAGGACTGATTAACCTTGAGGAAAGCACTGATGAATAGGAAGAGCAGTAGTTTAGTATATCATCTGATTCATGTATAGTCAGTTGTTAGGTTTAGCAGTGTTTGTATAAGGACAGTAGATACAGGTTGTTAGGCTGTTAGACGTCGCTTTCATGGTGACGTCAGCTGAGATGCCTCAGCGGTTTGGTTTGTCTATAAATGAAGCAGTACTCTGTACTGTTACATTTGATTCGTTTTGAGAGAGTTCTTCTCCTCAACTCAATCCTTTCATCTTGTACAATCCAACCTTGGGGCATCTGGCTGAGGGGGAGCTTAGTATGTAAGCATATCTGTAATCATTTGATTATTATTGTAAATCTTTTGACTAAATGAATTGCATATGCTTTCTCAAAACTATTTTCTCCTTGATTGTGTTTACAAAGTTTGTTATTCATTTCCGCTGCACTTAAACTCTGTTCATCTTTATTGATTATACAATTTTACACAAACAAACACTATCATGAGGGCCTCCGATCCTAACAATTGGTATCAGAGCCTGGACAGTCAAACTTGATCTAACAATCAATTTGACATAACAGTTCGGCTCAAAATTCATTGATACTAAGGTTGGTTGTATCTAGTTGAAAAACAGAGTAACAAGTATACCATGAACAAAATGGTTATTCAAAAACTCTATAAATCAACCAAGATGTCATATGACACACAAATTTCACATAACAAGTGAATTCATGCACAAGACACTCATGGTTTCTAAATCTGAAAACAATATCTGTTAAACTATGAGATTATTTCTTATTTTCTAAATTGATTTCATTTGTTGATGTATAATCTGTGATGTTTTTATTAAATACTAAAGTATGAACCTCAGATTAACAAAACCTATGTTCATAAAAACATTGATGTTTTGCTAACATAAAAAGAGGGAAATTAAAACTTTAGTCATTCAAATCTTATGTGTTGAAAACAGGTTGAATTCCTCAAAAGGACAAAATCAACTTTGTTAAAATACATTAAGAAAATCAGGAGTCAAAAATATCCAAATCATAGGTAATGAGGAGGTTGGCATAAGCATGTGTAGAAATGACCAAATCTCTCAAAACATTACTGCAAAATGATTTTGGAACAAGTATTCCTTCAATAAATACCCCTCAGTAAGTATCTCAATACTTGTGTTTGGGAAGGGTAAAAAGGGAAGAAGAAATTCACAAAAACTCAGAAGTGTGTTCATCTCAAAACTTCTGAAGTCAGAAGAAAAGAGTATAAACATAAAACACTGAAGAGTCAAAATTTAGGGTAATAATGGTCATTAAGCAACTATGTACATTTATCTATTCACGAAAAGGTTTAAGAAAAAATGAAATTTCCGGTGGTTGAACTTACAAGAGGACTAGACAAATGTTCAAAAATCATCACATGGTAACAAGATCTATAACAGGATCTTCAGAACTCATGTGCCCATGTGTTCTCTTGTTTGCAATCAACTAACTAGAAAATGGTACCAAACAGTGGTCAAAATGTATTCAAAATTTTCTTACCACTGCTGTCAAACCACTGACCATTTTCATAAACTTGAGAATGATATGATTATGTACTCTATTGAAATCTTTCCAGATCCTTTTTTATGCTTTTCTCAGAAAAATCCTTTAATTTTTTTTATAAAGGATTTTCTCAAATAACCAGGATATATTGTTCATTTTTTTTGGGATAATATATTTTGAACTTTTGCTTGTTTTTTTTGGCATTAGGTTCATTTACCTGTCAGGATATAGTACCTTATTTTTGTTGGTATTTTTGTCCTCATAAATGAGTCAAAAGGAAATGGTACATATGTTAAGATCATATCATACTCAGGTTTTTTTTTTTTCTTAAACACTAATCAAAGGTTGATTGCTAAACAGTGTCTAAACTACTGGGGCACTCATGTTTTAATTTAGATATTAAACGAAAATGAGTTGCCTTAGTAAAAAGTTCTCATCATCCGGGGTACAAAACCACTGTCAGTAATTCGTAAGAATTTCAATAGAAATTTTGACATGTGGCAAAACCTTGATAGAAAATCTCTGCAAAAAGTTGCTGAATATGAACTCTCAAACCTTTGCCCTTATTTTAACCCTAACCTCTGTTTTGCTCAAACGTCTGCTTCCTAATTACTATCCACTGCTGAAAGTCAACCACTGATCCTCATTTTACTTGGCAAGCACTGATGCTCAAAATCAGTGTCTTATCCACTGATATGCTATCCACTGATAGTAAAAATCTTCCACTGTTTTCACTTTATTACCGTTGTAACTACTGATGCTTGGTACATCAGTGGATCCTAAAACAACTGTTCTCCACCCTTCATCCATTTCATCAGTGTTTGACACGTGGTCAGTTCTTAGCCTTCAGATCAAAATAACCGCTGCCACATCAGCGATCACTTTTTCCCTAAATAAAACCCTGATCAAAACCCCAAACAGGGTTTTACACTGTCGAATTGAATTCCAAAGTTCTCTTCTCAAAGCAGTTTCCAACTTTTCTTCCCAAAATCACTCTCCGATTCTTCTTCATCAAAATGACGAAGTCAAAATCAAAATCAAAATCTAAACCAAAATCACCATCATCTTCAAAAGAGGTCGCTCAAACGGCCGAAGAAACCATTGAAATCCCATACAAATCACCGCACAACTACTTGGGTCTCCTCACAAAACCCTCAAACAATCGCACCTTCGATTCCGTCATCGACACACTCTCTGCATCAAAGTACAAAACTTTGTTGACAGTAGACGCTCCTATATACTTGCAAACCCAGAGAGAGTTCTGGAAAAATACTACGCTTGAAAAACAAGACGGAAAAGTAGTAGCCATTAACTCCTCGATACAGGGTAAAGCGATTCAAATCACTTCACAATCAATCTCAGAAGTCTTCAAACTCGATGATCAGAAAGGTAAAACTTCTTTTGATAAAAACGAGTTAAAAGTTGATTTTCTGAAAAGGGGATATGCAGAACAATCAAAGGTAGATACCTTACAAAAAGGTTATTTTCCGTCTGCACCCAGATTTTTATTCCACACACTTTTGTCGTGTGTTTCAAATAAAACAACAGCTTTTAACGAAATACCATTGAAGATTCAATGCCTGGGCTATGCCATTTTAAATAATAAAGATTACAATTATTCCCAGGAAATCTTCAATGACTTAGTAAAGAATGTTGATAGCAAAACATTTTTACTCTTTCCAAGGTTTCTAAGCTACTATTTTCAACAAAAATTTGAAAAAGAAAATGAAAATGTGCCAAAAGAAGGTGGTTATTTTAAAATAAAAAGTTTAACACCTGAAACATTCACTAGAATGTTGGCACCAATAAAAACAAAAGCAGAGGTGTCCGAGCAGAATTTAGCAGTTACCACTGCTCCTCAGACATCTGTTGCTGAGCCCACTGCTCCAGGTGATCAGAGCAGCGCTGCCATTGCTTTGAAACCCACACCTGACATTACCAAAAAGACCAAAAGAAAAAACATCCAGAAAACCCACCAAACCCAAAACAAAGGCAACTCTGGAAGTTGAGATCCCAGAGCAACTGCCTGTGACAAAACAAATGTCACCACAAACCACTGCTGCTACTTCCTCACATCAGTTGGAAGAAAGATCTCAACCATTGCCTAAAAATCCTCCTGCATCCTCATAAAAGGATCAGGTTGTAACCATAGGGACCCCACAATATGAAGCTCTGGATTCAATCGGATCCATCTTCCTCAGTCCTAATCCCAAGGACATGTCTCTCTCAACTCCCATACCCTCACCAATAATATTACCACAATCCATGCTACCTTTGTTGCATGCAGTTGTTATAGCTCAGACACAAACCAGTTCCTCTCTATCACCTGTCACTGAGAGTATACCCCCACAAGTGACTGGGTCGGATGCTTATACTTGTGCTATCCCAGCAACAACTGAGGAGGTTACACCCCCTGAGTTACAAGTAACTCTCGGTGGTAGTTCAAGTGGAGCAGCAACTACAACTGATGGATCAACAGATCTTCAGTTGGACAGTTGTTTCATCAGTAACACTCCCTTGAAGGCAATTTCTTCAATAGCACCATCGGTAACCACCAGTGAGTTAGTTCTAACCACTGGTACCATCAAAGGTCTATCAAGTGCTGAAGAAAGAAGTCCCCAGTACCAAGAACAAGGGGCATCAATGGGTGATTTTTGGGACTCAGTTCCTAAGTCGAACATTGATATAACCACTACAGGTGGGGATTCAGATGATCCCATTAAAGTGGGTGATGATTCAAAATATCAGGAATTGACGGAAAGAGTTGAAAAACTGGAAACCTCAGTTGCTGAAATAAAGGAGATGGTGCAAGAGATTTTAAAAGCTCAAAAAGCACAATCCACCGCTGCCCCACCACAATCATCTGTTCCAACTCAAGCATCCGCTCCACCACAAGCAGTTGCTGCAAATGAGCTCTGGAATATCTTTCAACCCATGCTGGAGAAACAAAAACAGATGGCTGATCAACAGCATGAAATGCATGTAAAAATGCTGACAAACATGGTGGAGTCACGATTCAAATATACTCAAGCAGATATCAAGGCCATAAAGGCCAGCATACAAAAGACTGCCCATGGTGAAAAAGTTCCCTCTACTATCCTTTTTATGGATAACCCCCTGGCAGATAATGCCAAAAAGGGGGAGAATGTCAAGAAGATGAAGAAAAAGGGAATTGAAGATGGACTGTATGTTGAACCAGAGCAAGAAAAACAGCCATCTAAAATCTCAAAAGATTCAACATCCAAAACCTCTATCCAAACAGCTGATACAACAGTGGTTACAAAAACTGCTGTCAGTAGCCAAACAGCTGCCATTCCATCAACCATCCACCACTGATTCACCAACGACATCATCAGCCTCTCCTACAATAAAAAGGAGAAGGATTTTCATATCTGATGATTCACCATCACCATAACCACCATCAAAAACTACCTCACCACCTCCATCTCCTGCTCAAAAGCAGAAGACATCTGCTGACATATCAGCAGTTGTAATGACAACAGCGGTTGAAACATCAGTTGTTTCAACAACTGTTAGTCAACCATCCACCACTGCTCTCATCATTTCTACATCACAACCTCCAAAGCTTCACAAAAGAAAGAGAGACACAACACAGGCTACTGATGAAAAGTATGATCCTGTTGCTGCTAAATATCCACTGGAATTAGAAGCTGTGAAAAATGAGATGAAACAATTTTACACCGAGGATGATCCTTCAAAAAGGAAATTTCCTTCTCTCATAGGTTTCATAATTCCAGAAGACATGGATGAATATCTCGAAATGAAAGCAAGGATAAGAGCCAAAGTTGAATGCAAGAATCAGGGTGATGAAGCCATTTTGGAAAGAAGAGAATTTCTGCTCACCAAAGTCAAACAAATGGAAGAATATGCAAGTGATCTGAACAAAGAAATGTCAAGCCTATCTCCTGAAGCAGATCAACGAAATGAATTGAGAAAAGAATACCTTGCATACATAATGAAAGAAAAGTTCTATCCTGCTGAAGAAACACAATTCAAAGAATGGCCAATAGTTGCATTAAAGCATGAGGCTAACAGAATTGAAAAGATCAAAAATAATCCAAGAAAGAAGAAGACAGCTCCAAATTGGAACAAATACAGGAAGCTCATAGCTGATCTTACTTCTGAATATAAAAGAAAGAAGCAGGAACTGGTGGAAGCAAGGGTGGATACTGCAAATGCCATAGCAAAATGGACTAAGCAGCAAACAGATGAAGCTTATGAGAGACTTAAGAAAAGGATGAAGACAGCCTCTGATACTCCTAAAAAGTCTAACTACAAAAAGCTAAAGGAGCATATCAAGACTCTTGAAACACAAATAAATGCAGCAGAAACCTCTGTCACAATGTTGAGAAAAGAAAAGAGGGAACAACTGACTGCTGGAGGAGAAAAAGAAAAAGAAACTGATTATCTTGAAGAAGCTATCAAGAAAATAGCTTCAGATAAAGAAAAATTGGCAAAGCTACAGGACCTTACCAAAAAGGTTTTGAACCAATCATCATCAGCAGATATCACAGACAGTGAGCTTGGTCAACAACAGAGATAAGAACTGATTGACAAAGAAGTCGCAGAAGACATAGCTGCAGCTAATAAAGTCATAGAAGAAGCTTTCAAAAGAATGTCTGAAGTTCAAGATACTGCTCTACAATTCTTTTCAAGGCCAACATCTTCCAACTCATCTGCAAATAAATCTCTCCCAAGAAACCCATTTGGTTTAAAAATACTAAAGTGGCTCTCTGATCAAAAGACCCACGTATTGACTCTGGTCAGAATCAATGGTGAAGTGAAGCATATATCAAGGAATCAAGCACTAGGCCTGGGTGTTGAAGATCTACAAGATCTCCTTGAGCTTACACTGTGTAGGGATGAAGATGACACAAGTTCCAAAGAATTTGAAGAAGAATTTAAAAGAAAAGCAAGGGAACTTCTGATGAGTAATAAAGATCCAGAATAATGACAGGTTTTGGCATTATCTGTTCCAGGGGGAGATTGTTGGGATTGAACCCTACCAGAGGAACAGATAATGTAAAGCCAAAACCTGGTCACAACAGTGGATTCACAATAAGTAGTTGTTTACACTAAGTCTTCTCCCTTAAAAGTGATTACAACAGCTGATGGACTCATATCCACTGCCCAGATACAACTGCTGCTTTGCATAACTACTGATGAAGCCTAGAAGACTGCTGGAAACTAAGCACTGCTGGAACAAACTGCTGATGACAAAGCACTGCCCAATCAAGGACTGATCAACCTTGAGGAAAGCACTGATGAATAGGAAGAGCAGTAGTTTAGTATATCATCTAATTCATGTATAGTCATTTGTTAGGTTTAGCAGTGTTTGTATAAGAACAGTAGATACAGGTTGTTAGGCTGTTAGACGTCGCTTTCATGGTGACGTCAGCTGAGATGCCTCAGCGGTTTGGTTTGTCTATAAATGAAGCAGTACTCTGTACTGTTACATTTGATTCGTTTTAAGAGAGTTCTTCTCCTCAATTCAATCCTTTCATCTTGTACAATCCAACCTTGGGGCATTTGGCTGAGGGGGAGCTTAGTATGTAAGCATATCTGTAATCATTTGATTATTATTGTAAATCTTTTGACTAAATGAATTGCATATGCTTTCTCAAAACTATTTTCTCCTTGATTGTGTTTACAAAGTTTGTTATTCATTTCCGCTGCACTTAAACTCTGTTCATCTTTATTGATTATACAATTTTACACAAACAAACACTATCATGAGGGCCTCCAATCCTAACAGAAGTATTAATTGTTGGAAACAAATAGCACTTTATGTGACACGCTTAAAGTGTTTAAAATCACTTACTAACTAGTTTGTATAAGTAACTTCACTAACGGGTCAAACGGTTAGTGAATAAAAAGATTTATGGTATAAAATTAGTTGTTGAATATATGGCATGCTTTGATAGATAAGTGTGTAAAAAAGGTCCATAGGGTGATGGCCATTATATAGAATGACCAATCTAACCATCTTATGGATGTTATGATATAGTTTGACTCTAAACAAGCTAGGTGGGAGCTTGGAAAGGAACGGGTCAAAAGGATCATGGATGCGAAGAATGTTTGCGCGGACGCGAGGTAAGTAAAACTTACACCCAATTTAAGTGTACGTATTTATTTTATAGGTGATAAATATGACAAGGGGTTGTATCCGAATATGGGTTCCGACACGAAACAATATGAGTCGGAACGAATAAAAATGATCAAAACCATGGTTAATGGAAAAAGGATCTTGTGGTAAAAATCAGAAATGGGTCGGATGTGTGAATGGGTAGTTAAAACCATGTTTTGTTATAAATGTAAATGTTTGGTCATATAGGCCAAACGGGACAAATGGTGGTGATAACACCATTTGACTATATCGACTAACGTTTGGTTGTCAATTCATATGTTCACAGGGGTGAACGGGAAGTGGATACTTGTATAGCTATTAAGTAGCGGCTAAATAAAGCAAGCTATAAAATGGGTCTATACGTTGACCCGATCCAGGTACGCATAAAATAAGTTTATAGTTAAAAGTGCAATTTTGGTTAAATAATTAGTGAAAATCCTTCGTCGTAAAATGAGGAACTAAAATTAACCGAAAAGCCCTTGATGGGAAAACCGGGCAAAAGACCCTTAGAGGTTGTTTAGGAATTTGTATTATGATTATGTAATCCGTAGGTTTGTATAAAAGTTATAGGCATAAACTTTCGTAAGTCTAATGCCTAAGAATGGGTCATATGTGTAAAATGGTTAACCAAAGGGTAAAATCTCGGGATAACGAGTTCTTTATGTTAAACCCACCAGAAAATAGTTGTGGTGGAATATAAGTAGCTATTTAAATATGAGAATGCGAAGGGTGAAAAGGGAAGAGCGAGTTCGATGCTTGAGAGCATAAAAATCCTCTAAACGGGTCAAAACGAATTACGCGCATAACTTGAATATTGGCTACGTAATTCATAAAAGTTATGAATCCAAGTTAAAGATTTTGAGTTAAATACATTAGTGTATGGATTCTGATCATTTAGAAACAAGTCGGTGGTTTTAAACTTGAACGGGTCAAAAGTCTTGATAAATTAATTTCAAGTCGAGGGCTTGAAATCTAATATTTTATGAGTTCAGATGTCGGTTTATAACTCCATATGATGGAGAATCAAATTACGATCGTATAGGAAAAAGAATCACGCAAATCAGACTTGTAGAATAAAAGTTATAGCAATTTGAAATTGATTTTTTTGGTAAAAAAATAGAGCTGGGCAAAATGCAGGTCCAGAAGACGGATCTGCTGGAAAACCATCTCCCTCGCGACACGAGAGGGGATACAACGTGTCTAGCGCGACACGCGACAGGCGTCGCGGCATGTGAAGGAACAAGGATAAGCTCTCGCGGCCCGCGAGAACTGAAAATGCTGGCATATTGATTTTATTTTATTGATTAACGCATAGAACTTGTTTAAACTTGTTTATACGCTATCAAAACTATCTTTTAAGTTGGTTTTGATCATAAGTAAATGTCAAGAGTTCTCGGATGAAGATCAAGCGATGTACAAGAACCGAACACATGAAAAAGAAGCTTCCACACATTGCCTCGTCGTTATTTTAAAACGACGAATTCAATTACATTATGTTGTATTATTCTAAAATTGTAAAAAAATTAATTTACCCGTATTTTTCAACGTATATGTAATCATAATTACATGTTTATTTTCGTAAACTATACGAAAACTGTTAATTAATAGAAAGGGTCTTACAAGTTGGTAATCAGAGCTCATGGTTAAAGAGTAAAGTGTGTTAGGTTCGAGGCTTGATCGCAAATCCAGTAAGTATATGTATATTAATAGTTTAGTATGATTAAGGTATTGTGAACAACACATAGGGTTATCGTGTAATACACGTTACCCCAATTAAATCGATGAAGGATCGACATAGTAAACAAAATTACGTGTGTTGACACGTATCGTGGAAAAGCCTTGTATTATAATACGGGCATTCATTAAAGTCGAAATTACTAATTTTTATAAAGGTTTTAGTGGAAGGACACTCGCATCCGAAGATAGCGGGAGTTTAAAAAATTGCGGATCTGAAGAAGATATGGTCCAAAGTATGACAAGCAGAGCATGCTCAACAAGGACCTAAATCGCGAAACAATCGCGAACAAGGTTAATGGCATGGAAAACCCGTTATGGCAAGCATTACCAGGTGCACGTTTTTTAATTTAATCGCATAAGCAGTAATATGCAACAAACACGTAGAGAATGACTGTTGCATATGTAGGATAAAACTTGGAAAACCTGAATAGGATATCTATTCAGGATGATGTTTCCAAGAGAAATTAAATGGAAGCATGTGTTATTAACGATGATGACTAACAAAGCAATAACGAGATTAGTTCATATGGAAACTTGGACGGGAGTAATTATCCAAGTGAATAATTCTCAACATAATACTATTGAGAAAAGTAGCGATCACATTAACGAATGTGATTATATAATAGTTCGATAAAAAGGAAAACATTTTATATGTCCAAGAATAAAACGGGTAAAACTAATGATTGTTAAATAAAAATTAAATAAAGTTTTACCAACTGAAACCATGAATATGGAAATTATTAGAGGAGTTACTTACATGGGGCGTGATGCGAAAATTATAAAAAGGTCATGTGTGTCATGTGTTGATCGCTTACTCTGGCCAAGTAAGTAGTGAACACATGATACCATGAACTTCTTATGATGGACACATTTACGTTCGATGTAGTAAGGACGGGGTGAATGGGACGAATTAAAAAGGTACCCAAAACGGATCAAATAAGTAAAATATTTGATAATAAATGTAAATGCGAGCCGGGTAACGGAAGCATATTATATTAGAATAACGAGCCCAAGGGAAGGGACAAGAATCAAAGTAAATGAAAATACAAACCGACTAATAAGAATGCTAAGGCGTAGGAATAAAGTTTGACTGTCATAAGCGATGAAATTCACACGAATAAGTCAAACACAATAAATAAAGAATGAGGACTTTGTTGAATAAAAGCGATGGATTTCGCTAAGACGACCAAATAAGTTAAAACGAAGTCTAAAACCATATCAGAATGGTTACTTTGAAGATGTCTTCGGTAAAGATGCCCGATAGATGGGTAGGATTTTGAGTATATGCGTAAACCAAGAGACGGGAGCGCGGACTAGAAAGTCAAAAGACTCGGGTCATGAGTTATGACTAAGAGACGATAAAATTTTGCAAACATAAATTTTGATAATTATGTTAAACTATTGGAGGTTAAACAAGTAGAATAAAGAATAACGTCTGATAATAAAAAGAGGAAAAAAACGCAAACCAGGCAATGGGAGCATTAAAAACATTAAGATAAAAGAACCCGGGTAACGGGCTGTAAAGAAATATAAGTATGAATTGGATAACGGTAAGCGAAGAATAAACCGACGCGTAAATGACTTTAGAAGTCATAGAGTCGGAAGGATAATTCAAAAGAAAACAAATGTAGCCTTAGACTACGGTTAAGGTCAAATGAAATTCAAAAGCAAAAAAAATACATAATTTTAAACATAAAAAAGAGGGGGGGTGCCTTGACGCTATGTAAGTATATATATACATATGCACTTTAATAAAGACACGAGTAAAAGATGATCTACGGGATCATCATAACCTTCGTGACTATAAGTAGTGTTAAGGTCTACGGGACCAAAAGGCCCCTTGGGTCACAAATAGAAAGAAACGAACTGTTGACATCTCACCTTAAAAATGTAAAAAGGTGAAAATCTAAAGAAATAGTCTACGAGGGTAAGTGAAAGAACCTACGGGTCACTTGGGTAAAGCGTGGAAAACTGGTTATGATTCCCCGCGTAAAATAATAACGAAAAGGAATAAAACTTTGGACGAAAATTCCTTGCTATGAGTAAATGACGTAAGACAAAGAGAAAACGTTAAACTAAAATTCAGTTTTTAGTCAAAAGCAACGTTTTAGCAAACATAAGTAGTATGAGGTGATTTAGGAAATAGTAAACACACGTAAGGCCGGAGATGGCAATATGGTATACCCGTGTGAGGGGCATGAAGTGAAGGTGACTAATTAGTCTAGCCGGTAAAACTATTTGTTAGTGCATTAAGTGTTTATCGCCTCCGTCAATCAAAATCGTAGTAGAAACCGAAGAATGCAAGACTTGATGATGTTACTAGTTAGTAAAGGCAAGGTGGCAATTTTGTAAATAATGAGATTTCTCATTATAACCTTGTGACTATAAATAGGAGCTTTAGTTGTAAAGTTTAAGACTTTTGGCTCATTTGGAGATTTAGAGATCTAATCCTAGAGAGAGAAAGTCTAGAGAGAGAAAGTCTCTCCACGTGATTCACGGCTTTGTACACGACATCATATCAATAGAATCACGTTATTTGTACGTTCTTGTGTGTTCGGTCACGCACGTTCACGGATTCCACACGTCGAACGTTCGTTACGCAATCGTACGGTGTCAAAACCGATCCTACAAGTGGTATCAGAGCAGGTGCTCGGTTGCAAAGATCAAACGCACAGATTCGTTCAAGATTTGATCAGATTCAGAGCCAAAATCATCCAGATTTGTCAAATTTCTCATATCTTTCTTGGTCTTCACGTTTTTATCTGATTTTTGTCAATTTGAACAGGTTTTTACGGTCGAAAATTGCTGATTTTTTTATATGTGGTGCGAAAACACCTGATCTATAATCCTACCAAATTTCAGATTCAAACTCCTAGCCGTTTAGGAGAAATTCGAGTTTTTAGGTCCGTTTGAAGCAGTCCTGACCGTTTGAAGCAGACCTGACCGTTTGAAACTGACACCTTCCCGTTTGAAACTGACACCTTCCCGTTTGAAAATGACACTTCCCGTTTGAAACTGACACCTTCCCGTTTGAAACTGACACTACCGTTTGAAGGTGTAACAGTTTGAGGGTGTGACCGTTTGAAGGTGTGACAGTTTAAGGGTGTGACTGTTTGAGTGGTTCCCGTTTGAAAGTGTCAAGTTTGAAAGTGGTTCCTGTTTGAAACTGGCTTCAAGTTTGAAAGTGGTTCCCGTTTGAAAGTGACATCAAGTTTGAAAGTGGTTCTAGTTTGAAAGTGACATCAAGTTTGAAAGTGACATCACGTTTGAAAGTGACATCAAGTTTGAAAGTGACATCACGTTTGAAACTAGTTTTCGTTTGAAACTTGATTAGTGTTGTCTCAAACGGAATAACATATTTTGTTTGAGAAGAGCCATTTCGTTAGAAAGACTATACCGTTTGAACCATTCCGTTTCAACAGATTCCGTTTGAATCTGTCATTTTTAAAACCAAGAACTTTCTAAGTGTTTGTTGAATATTTCAGGTTATTCAAGAATTTTAAATCATGGCTAAAATGTTTGAAGAGAAGGAAAATGCTAATCTTGAAAGAATAAACAATTGGACTTGTGGTTCTCATTTTGAGAAAAAGGAGATTTTGGTTGAAAGATTTGAACATTTTACGTGTAGGAAATATGAGAACTTTAATGATACGTATAAGCGATATGATGATTTACATAAAGGTTTTGGAATGTATTACTTAACGATATCAGATGCTGAAAAGATATCTAAGTTTGCGGATGCGTTACCATCAGATTGGGATGAATTTTTGGGAAAATTGAAAAAGGATTCTAGGTTCTCAAAATTTGGTTTTTATGATTTCATCAGAGAGCTTAGAAAACACAATGATGAGAATGAAAAGAAAAAGAAAGAGTTGATAGAGAAATTAGAAAGCAGCTCAAAATACATAAGTTTGGATGTGATTCTTGAAATAATCAAAAGAATTGAAAATGGTATTGATGTAAGAAGAAAGATGAAATATGATCACAAGAGAGGTTGTTTTTTGAATGAAAATTTAGATCCTGCTGATATGGTTAAAATTTTTCTTGCAGGAACGACAAAGATTGAAGAATCTAAGAAGGATGAAATTTCAAAATGTGAAGTTGTATGCTCAAAATGCGAGAAATTCGAAGCAGAAAATGTCAATCTCTCGAAAGATGTGGAGAATTTGACATTGGAAAACAAAGCTTTGAAAGACGAGAAGAAAGCTGATAATGAACAGATTCTGGAATTGCGCATGAATTGTGAAAAACTGAGATCTGAAAATGACAAACTTTTGAAGAATGTTGAGAGTTTGTCATTAGAAAACAAAAATTTTAAAGAAAAAGAAAAGGATTTTGAAAATGAAAAATTAAAGATTGAAAAAGATTTTCAAAGTCAAATGAAGGTTTTAGAAGATGAAAAATCTGTTATTTTTAAAAATAATCTTGAAAAACAGATTGAAATAAATTCTCATCTTCAGAAAATCATTCGGCTTGAAAATGAAGCTGAAATTGCAAGAAATAAAATTGATGATCTTGAGAGTAAATTGAAAGGTTTTGTGAATTCTACATCACATGTTTGTCCAAAACCGATCAATTTTGTTCCAATAAGTGACAATGTCACAAATTTTGACAAAGTCAAAATTGAAGACTGCGATGACAAAGCTGATGATGAAATAGAAAAAGAAAAGAAAAATATTTTTAGAATTACAAGAAAATTTTCAAAATATTGTTTTGCAGTCTACTGAAATAGGTGAATGCTCTAAGCAAAAACCTGTTAAGAAGATTGTAGAACAGAAACAAAAAGTTAAAAATATGAAAAATTTTCAAAATGAAAATAAAAGCTCATCAGTTAAGTCATCCAATCATTATGAAAAATTACAAAAATTCAAAAATCAAAACTCAAAAATAGTTGGTAATAAGTGGTGCAGGTTTGACCACAGTGCTTCAAAGCCAAAACCAGTTTTCAAGAAGAGTGATGATTACCACAAAGCCAGACAATGTTATGATCTAAGCATATGGTGTGAAAGTGGTGAATGGTACGATAACAGAGTGTGCTACACCTGTGGTGTGAGAGGACACATTGCTGTTAACTGCCAGAATTGGAGTTATGAGACAAGAAGATGCTATAATTGTCAAATCAGAGGTCATATTGCCAGAGATTGCCCAAGGAGATCAAATGAAAGATTGAGGGTTAATTTTCAGAAATTGACAAAGAAACCAGTCAACGTCAAGCCCAAAGAACAGAAGGTTCAAGAACCTAAAGTTTAAGAAAAGAAAGTGAAGCTTTCTCAGGGGCAGAAAGACAGACTGAGGAAGAAGGCAAGAGAATATTTGGAGAAAATTTTGTCTTCGGGTTCACCGGACAGATTGAATAAGAGTTCTGATGAATCAACTAACTCGATTGCAAACTCAAGCAAGACGAATTCATCGGATAAAAATCTGAGGACGAAAGAAGAAAAGAAGAAGAAGAAAATGGTCGGCGATGAATCTGATGTGTCAAAGTCAGACAAGCCACCATCAGGCAATGAATCTGACAGGTCAAAGTCAGACCTGGTAATGATTCTGATTCGGTAAAATCAGAGGAGCCACAAATTGAGGTAAAAACTGTCAAACCCAAGGCTGGTCAGGCTTGGGTAGATCTTTTCAAATGAAAAACCTGACTTGCCGGAGCTTCCAGGTTGGTAAGTGTGAAGCAGGTATGGGCATCTTTCTTGAGAAATTCACAGGTTGGTAACTGTGATATTTCGAATTACAAAAGATTAATCAAGGACATTAAGTTGTACTTGATTTATCTTTCCGACAAGTGATTAAAAGAAAACAATGTGATGAAATGATCCCCGAGTTTGTGAAAAGTCAAACAAAACTAATTTTCCGGAAAAAATCATTTGATTAAAACAAACTTAAGTGTTTTGAAATCATAATGGGAAAATAGTTTGTTGACAGGGGGAGTTCTAATTGTTTATGCCAAGTGGATGGCGAATTGAAGTAATTCGATATCGGTTGTCAGTTTGTTTTCAAATTTTCCTTGAAAATCAAAATTGAAACATATTTTGATTTTAGGGGGAGAAAAATTTTGGAAAAAAATAGAAAATTTGAAAATGCCAAAAACATTGAAAAAGCAAAAATGAGTTTTGTTGTGAAAAAGAGGAAATGATAGTAAATCAGTGAACTATCACAGCATGCTAAAGAAATGAAATGTCAAATGTGATAAACGGCTTCATTGATGATGTGTCGATAGGTTTTCGCACATTTAGTAGATTTATTCGGGATATAAACCTAAAATTTCAAACTTGTGAAATTCGTGGGGAACACTACTTAGATATATAGGTAACCCCTGAAATCTCGTTTGAAAGGTCTCGTATTCTGATATACTAGGTTTTTATACTCAATGATGTCTGGGGTATTATTCCGGGACTTCTGCTGAATGGAAGTTCTGACCTAGTCCTTGGATAATACTTTCCACAAATGCTTGAAACATAGCATAAACCCTCAGCATGCAGATGAAACAATAAAATTAATAGTCGCTGCTGTTGTAGCTAAAAGATCCTCTAAAGGGGAGATATCGTAAAGTCGAAGCTGATATCTCTCTGCGCATACGGAAGTATCGACCTGAGATTCCTCAGCCCTCGCATTACCTAATTTATGTACAGATATCATTGTAGTATACTCACCTGTAAGACTGAATATTGGGATTCTGGATACGGGAGTATATTCAAGAGGTGGGACACATGAATGAGCTAAGTTCATAAAACATCTAAATCGTAAATCGTATCCTGAGTAAATTGAAATTTGTGTGAGGATTTAAGATGGATCAGTATATCGACAATCAAGGTGAATCGTTTAGAGCTTAAAATGATTAAAGCTTAACGGTGCTAGTGATTTGTCTCATGAACTGATATGATCCTCTTACACAAACTCACAAAAATATTGTTTGTACATATTTCTTTACTGCATTTCTCTAAAACAAAAATCCAAAAAGATTTTCGGAGTGTTTTAGCATAAAATTTTGAAAATACAAAAAGATTTTCGACAACTGATGTTGAAGAGTTGATTTTCAAAATTCAAAGTGCTAAATATGATGAACAGGGTTGGGAGAATATGTTGAAAACTTTGAATGTCATATACAAATGTTTTGAAAGATTGTGTGGTTAGTTAATCAAGGTCATTCGTTTGAACTTGATGTAACTATACAGATTGATGAATTAATGATGTCTACCAGTAAGTTTATTAAATTCAACTGTTATAAATTTGTGAAACTTATGTTGAGATAGAGGATGTGCAGGTTAACCAGGTTTCAAATCCTGAGCAGATACAGAATAGAGCCAGGAATTGATCCTGAACTTGTGAACCGATGAAAGCCAGACTACGATCCCGACAACTGAGTCTAAGGGGGAGTCTGAAGACAAGCTCAACGCAAGAGGAAGCGTGGATTCAAAAATCCAGATAAATATTTTGGAGGAGCTTGTATACGGAAATCCAGGTGTCGATCCCAAAAGCACGGAAGCTTGACGAAAGGGGGAGCCTGAAGAAAGAGACTACCGAGAGGGGGAGCAACGGAAGCTCGAAGACAGATCCACGGGGATTCTGTTCAAGATAGAGAAAGACAAGATGCTACGAGATTGACTACGACAATATCCAAGGGGGAGTCTGTTAGTGCATTAAGTGTTTATCGCCTCCGTCAATCAAAATCGTAGTAGAAACCGAAGAATGCAAGACTTGATGATGTTACTAGTTAGTAAAGGCAAGGTGGCAATTTTATAAATAATGAGATTTCTCATTATAACCTTGTGCCTATAAATAGGAGCTTTAGTTGTAAAGTTTAAGACTTTTGGCTCATTTGGAGATTTAGAGATCTAATCCTAGAGAGAGAAAGTCTAGAGAGAGAAAGTCTCTCCACGTGATTCACGGCTTTGTACACGACATCATATCAATAGAATCACGTTATTTGTACATTCTTGTGTGTTCGGTCACGCACGTTCACGGATTCCGCACGTCGAACGTTCGTTACGCAATCGTACGGTGTCAAAACCGATCCTACACTATTCAAAGTTAAGCTAATGCCATGACTTATACAAAGCGCTTGTCAATATAAGACTAGTGCGGAATAAACATGTTGACGGACTAATACGACTGAGTGGTCAAATGTCAACTCGGTCAAACAGACGACAAAGATAAGAAATATAAGATGAAAGTTACGGTTCATAAGGACTTACACATGAAAGACGCACACGTCAATACGAATGATAACTGTTGACCGAAAAGAATGAATGCCTTGAAAATGAAACTAAGTTCGTTTTGTTTGAACCAATGAACTACATAAAGAAGGTTTCGAGGATGAAACCTTTTTAAGGGGGTAGTCTGGTCGTGAGTTTCATAGGAGACAAAAGGGTTGAACCCTAGCTCAACAAAATCCTCAAATTGAAGGGGTTATCGAAGACCAAATTCGGATTTAAATATATATTAACGATCACCTAGTCATGGAGATCACAAGGTATGTCAAATTTTGCAAATCGGTGATATTTTGAAATTGTGATAATCATGCATTAACGAAATTCTTGTATGAAAGTTGAATGTTTTAGTGAAATTGATGTGAGTATAAGTCTAGGAACAAAACCCTAGATGCAAACTTGTTGAATTTATGCCATAAATTAGTGATTAGTCAACTAATCAAGTATGAGCTAAGTGGGTTTTATATCAATATGATGAACACATGAAATCGAGTGTTTAAATCGTGAAAGTTGATGTTATAATTCAAGTTCTTGATGTCGTTCATGTACACTCGACATAGGGGCTTGATTTTGATGCTAAAACTTAGTGACATATGTGTGTTTGTAATGATATGTTGATAAAAATTGGGGTAAGGTATTCAAGAGATAGGTTAGAGACTAATCTTGAATGCGAAACCCGCCAAGTGTTCGATGAAATGCTTAAATATATATGGTGCAGACCTGAATTTTGAAAATTCACAATAAATCACAGAAAAATCGTATGGGTGTGTACTTTATATGCCTAGAAAGGTCTCTGAGTAATCTGCATTTCGTTAGTTAACATGATGTCTTGGTTCAGATGTTAAATGTGTCAAAAACGTCGAATTCATTGGCTATTTTGAAAAGACAGCATGCTGTTTGGGTTAAAAATAAGCTGTTGTCCTGATTTTGTAAAAATCATATAAAATCATAGAAACATTGTTAGAAGACGTACCATATATGCTTGGAAAGGTATTTGAGAGTTCTACGATCCATATTTGAACATGTTGATCTAATTCAGAATTTAAATGGGTCAAAATGGTCAATTACAGCAGCTTAATAGAAAATCGCTGCACATAAATAATGTTCTTATTAACCAAGAAAAAGGCATAGGATTGTATATACTTGCTTTAGGCATGAAGTATTAATTGTTGGAAGCAAATAGCACTTTATGTGACATGCTTAAAGTGTTTCAAATCACTTACTAACTAGTTTGTATAAGTAACTTCACTAACGGGTCAAACGGTTAGTGAATGAAAAGATTTATGGTATAAAATTAGTTATTGAATATATGGCATGCTTTGATAGATAAGTGTGTAAAAAAAAGGTCCATGGGGTGATGACCATTATATAGAATGACCAATCTAACCATCTTATGGATGTTATGATACAGTTTGACTCTAAACAAGCTAGGTGGGAGCTTGGAAAGGAACGGGTCAAACGGATCATGGATGCGAAGAATGTTTGCGTGGACGCGAGGTAAGTAAAACTTACACCCAATTTAAGTGTACGTATTTATTTTATAGGTGATAAATATGACAACGGATTGTATCCGAATATGGGTTCCGACACGAAACAATATGAGTCGGAACGAATAAAAATGATCAAAACCATGGTTAATGGAAAAAGGATCTTGTGGTAAAAATCCGAAATGGGTCGGATGTGTGAATGGGTAGTTAAAACCATGTTTTGTTATAAATGTAAATGTTTGGTCATATAGGACAAACGGGTCAAATGGTGGTGATAACACCATTTGACTATTTCGACTAACGTTTGGTTGTCAAGTCATATGTTCACAGGGGTGAACGGGAAGTGGATAATTGTAACGCCCTGTGTTTTCATACTTTCTATATTTAGAAACCATTTCTTGAAATTCTATTTTTTTGGAAATCTTGTATTCCTTGTAATCGTATTTCGTTGTATCGTTGTAAAATCCAAGACTTTGATCGTTTATACATGGTTATACATTGATACGTGCACTCGTTTGATACATGGTTTGTAATTCGTATAAACGTAAGCTTAACTCGTAAACAATGATCATGTATTCGTAGGGTTGTAAACGAACCAAACGTTCGGCGAACAGTTCGTGAACCGTTCGGCGGAAGTTCGTTTGTGTTCGTTCGTTTATTAAACAAACGAACACGAACAAGAAATTCCGTTCGTTTAGTTAAATGAACAAACATGAACAGAGGTCGCGTTCGTTCGTTTATGTTCGTGAACGTTCGGTAACGTGTTCGCTTGTGTTCGATAGTTCATTAGTGTTTTTAGTTTTATATTTATTTAAATATATCAAAATTCTAACGAATTAAATATTTAATAAGTGTCAGTGTATTATATATTCTGTTCATGAACGATTGTTTATGTTCGTTTGTATCCATGTGTGTTCATGAGCATTAGTTTGTGCTCATTTGTGTTCGTCAACGTTCGTTGCCTAAAATTAACAAACAAACACAAACGAACACGAACAAGTTCATTTCCTTAACAAACGAACACAAACATAAAATCTCGTTCGATAAGTGTTCGTGAACGGTTCGCGGACACATATTTTTTAACAAACGAACACGAACAAGGTCTTGTTCGTGTTCGTTCTGTGACAACCCGCACTAAACCAGGTATCCGTACCACTTAATTAATGATTAATTACTGCTTAATTACTGTGCTTGTTTGAACTAGCTGATGAACTGCTACTTGAATACTGATACATGAACTTACTTGCATCATACTTGCTTGCTGTCACTACATTATTTACATGCTGAACCCTAGTGACAAACATGATGCACATAAAGCACAGTAGCACTAAACGGATACACAGTGAACATGCTGATATAACCAACATCAGGCAGACACTGCCTCTAAGGCCTGTTAAGAGCCTCAAATATTTTGACTACACTGGTAGTGAGTGTAGGGTTATAAGGGTTGTGGAACTGCGTCTCTAGGAATAAGATACACTGATTGGATGTGCCTAAAAACGTACTTTAAGTACAAAACACAGCACTTTAATAAATAATCCAGCTTCTAGCTGACTAGTAAAGTGCCAAATCATGGGGAAAATACTACTAGACACTTTCTAAAGTGTGGAAACAAAATGTGTCACTAAAAATAACAATAACGACACTTTAAAGCTTTTGTAACGCTTTAACGGATTACTATCCAACCGAACAACCGGACTTTACCCGGAACATGAAAATATTAATATTTTCACTATTTATATTTTTCTGAGCCAGTTAGGGTCCCTGATTACCCTAACACCCGTTATAAGACACAACACACTAATACTTTATTTAATGTCCCTAAATAACTAACTACTCACTTAATTATTAGTTGGAAATGAACTAAACTCCCCATTATGAAATTGGCGGCACACATGCTTTCCCTTTTCTCAAATTTTCGATTTCCCATGTGCCACCAACAATTGTCCACCAAATCCCCATGCATTGGATTGTGAGAAGATATTGAGTACACTGCTATTACATCTAGCACCCCCCTAAATACTCATCACTTACCATATAACTTACACTAAGGCCCCTCTTTTTGGCTGAAACTTTCGGTTCCTATGGCCCCCACAAGACTTCCTTAAAATCTTGTGTTTTCCCTATGAAATCACATTGGAGATTTTTAGATAATCATGTGTGTACTTTGGGTGACACAAGACCCTATGGGCAATAACATTTGAATACTTATAATCACCACCATCACCAACTAATTACCAATCTCATTACAACACATATCACCTCTCTCTCTTTTCTTGAACCTCTCGGCCGAGAACCAAGCCCCACCTCCAACCATTTTCGATTTCATTCAAGTATTCCAAGACCCACTACAAGGTGTAACAAGGCGAATCACGGAGTGTGGAGCTCGCGGTTTGTCAAGGACCTCTCTAGTTTGCCTTTATCCACTCGTTTTCTCTCGTGTTTCTTCCCTAGCTTCAAAGCTAGTAGTAAGCTTCTTGGATCATCTTTTATTTTATATTTTTTTTTTTGTGGTTAATAACTATGTTGTGATATAAATAAAAGAACACTAGAAGATCATAAATGCAAACTTGAACATAAAGCTAGTGTGAGGTTAAAATAAGATGGAATCTTGTTATAATAATAAAAATTGTTTTGATGTGGTTATTATTTATTTTGATGCTTACTAGTAAGATGATGTAGGACATCAAAATTTAACTTGTTAAAATAAGATTAAAAACTTATGTTAACAAGTTAGGAGGTGACTAATGTTTACATAAAAGAATCACCTCCATGTTTCACATAAACTTGGTAACAAAAAACGAGTTCTTGAAAAATAAATAAACTAAGTGAGTGGATGGTCTTATGGACCCGACATCTACAAATGATTTTTCTAAGACACACCAAGTTAAAAGACGGGTCTTTTTGAAAAGTCATAATTTTTGGAGGGTAACTAAACCCACTAAAAGCACCGCTAAATTACTACGCGTTTTCATGAAACGCCAAGTTTATGTTGTCATGAAAAATGCATTGTTTTTACACTCGACTAGTGTAACATTGTTTAGAAAATTGTTGATTGAATTTATAAAAGAAAATGATACGCTTGAAAGCGTGGCCACCTCCAGTTACAGAGGGAACTCTGGCGAAATTTTTCTAAAAACCTAACACTTAGAATTATTTACACAACAAGTGTTAGAACTATTTTTGACACATTCTCGAAATATAAAATTTCGCCACGACTTTATTTATTAAATATTCGGAGGTGGGATTTTCATAAAATGCTACGTGATAAATTATTTTTGTTACAACACTGTTTATGATTATTTTGAGAAATTACATAAATATTATTTTAGAGTGAAAATAATATTTACAAGCGTTAATGATTCCAAAACTTTGCGAACGCTTTCACCATGAATATATAAGTTACACCGGTAATTACATTACCTCAGGATTGATAAAACGTAACTTACGCACATGTATTGTATCCCCCATCCTTGGGAAGGAGTTTAACTACCAAGTATATACAAAAAGTAAACACGAAATAGTTGTCTAACTATTTCCTAAAAACATAAGCTATAAAGCTAAGGCACGGCCGTCCGTCTAATAGAATTAGCACTTGTAGGTCGTCGCGCAGCTTTCTGATTCAGGGATACTTGGTAGAGACGCTTCACTGTGAGTTCATGTCCCCCTTTTCTCTAACTGTTTTCAGTTTTCTTAACTGCGGGGGTGAAATACATGTTACTTTGATTACAAGTACTTTATACATGGTATAATTAACGTAAGGAGGTTTTAGATCATGTGAATGGGTAGGCGGAAACTTGAGGCCATTAATCCTCAAGGTAGGACCGAGGGACAGGAGCGGTAGATCTATCTGGGTGTAGCGAGCCCAGCCCCAGGCCCAAACAGAACGGACCTCGGGGTGACTTTGTGCCCAACGCATAAATCCGCTAGGTTTGAGTCTTCCTACTTGCATTTCACAACATGCTAATGGCCTTGCAAACCATTGGTGATCACAAGTCCTCTTACACTGCTACATACCAGGAAACTTTTATACTTACAAGTGTTTTACTTACTCACTTGCACATGAACTCGCTCAACATTATTGTTGATTTTTCAACTTACATGTATTTCAGGAAATTAACGAGATCTGGCACGGTATGGCATGTTTTCCGCTGCACTAGTTTCCGAGGTCATCCGGGGTTTAGGGGATGTGCCTCTTTCCTGGACAAGACACAATCCTTAAACCATGTTTATGTTATGTTTAAAGTTGTAATGTCTGTTGAACAAGGTTATGGTTATTGGTTAAAACAATGGTACTGTATTTGGCTTTCAAAACTTAATGGATGATCTTGCATGTTTTTAACTCATATAGCTTTGGTATGATTAAGCTATGGTATTAAGAAGTCACACCAAAATTTACCACGCTTCCGCAAAGCCAGGGTGTGACAGCTTGGTATCAGAGCTCTGATCATAGCGAACTAGGATTCTTTCTCGAGTCTAGACTATGATCACTAGGGCTCTCACGAAAACATTTTTCTGCATACCACTTAAGTCCAGATCCAAAACTTTTTACAAACAAATGTTGAGCACATTTTATTATTTATAGGCTCAGCTTGGAGGGCTGAGGATCGGTCTGGAGGATCGAGGTGATCGAAGTAGTTGAGCACGTTGGTTTGTTATAGGTTCGATCTGGAGGATCGAGGCTCGGTCTAGGTGACCGAGGTAGTGGGCTAGCAAGGCTAGGAAGAGTAGGCTCAGTCATGACGACTGAGGAGCGATCTAAGTGGTCAAGGTGGAGGATAGAGCAGTCTTGTAGACTGGATGATATTGGCTAGTAAGACTAGGAGAATTACGTGATACCTTACTTGGTGACTTATGTGATTACTTGATTTATGGTTGACTATTTGTGTATGTTTGTGTATATGTTACAGACACATGGATTCTGCAGACACTGGTGGTTCAGGCACCACAGGCCCGAGGCCTATCGTTTCAGACGACATTGAGTCATCGGAGCACGAGGTTTATACGTCCGACTTCACCAGCACAGATGAGGACGATTTCCAGCCCTTTGCACTACCTGACGGTGCTGGCGAGCTCGCAGATGGTCCTATCGCCGGGGATCTACCACTGGCATTGATCCCTGCTCCTATACCGCTGGATGCGTATCCAGCTTACGATTTACCCATCGACGATGAGGAGGATGATGTCGATATGTTTGATGAGGAGCCTTTCGAGGAGGATGCTCAGGGCGAGGCCCTTCCTGCCGCCGATCCCTTGTTGATCGCAGATGCTCCTGCCGCGGAGTCACCTGCTCACTCCCCAGTCGCGGACTCCTTTGAGTCTGTGGCCTCTGTACCCACACATGTCCAGAGTGCGCAGCACTTCTCTTATGGATCAGATCCTGATCAGGCATCTTCTGTTGCCCCTATCCCCAGTTTCGCTTTTGACCATGATGATGAGGGGGATTCCGATCCTATGTTTCCCCCAGGGTTCGACCCAGATCGTGACTTAGAGTTTGTTCCCATGGACCAGTTTATGGAGGATCCAGTAGACGCTGTTGACCCATTTGATCCTATTGACCCAGATTTTGAGTTTGAGATGGCTTTTGATGACTTCGAGCCTGCCGTTGCTCCTGAGCAGGCAGCCGCTCTAGACCCTATACCCGAGCATGACCCAGTACATGCTGATATCCCTTTTGAGCCTGTTGTTGCTGATCTCCCTGTAGATGTTCCTGTGATTGAGGGCGATCATGTTGCTGTTGATCCCGTTGTTCCTTTACCCGTTGGTGATATACCTGCTGACCATCCTATAGAGCACCTTGCACCCGTTCACCCTGTTGTTGCTCCCTTACTTGATCCCGTCCCACTAGAGCCCGGACATGCACTGTTCGCGGCACATATGGATCCACCGGATGAGTCCGCACAGCACGGTTGGATACCGGCTGATGAGGATGTTCCACCTTTTCCTCCACAGATTCCTGTTGCACCACATATTGACTTTTTATTTCAGGTTCCTATGTTTGTACCTCCAGCAGGGCCTGGAGAGGGTTCTTCAGCCCACCCTGATGGGCATGTACCGATGCCTATCCCTTTCATGCCTCAGACGTCATCCGTTCCACCCACTTTTACTCCATTTCACGTAGCACCTTTCGACCCCACTAGTGAGCCGTTTCTTTGGGCACCCGACTCTGGCATGCCACCTACTGACCCCTACCATGCTTTTCACAGGGGATACACTATCGAGGACGTCTTGATGTCCTTTGTCGCACAGCACGAGTCCCACACACAGCGTATCCAGGAGCTCGAGAGAGCTCGGCTGTCATGTCAGTGTCATGGTCAGACACACTCTCCTCTACAGCCGTTTCGACCATTACCTCCAGATATTGCTGCCCGTCTCTTTACATTAGAGCAGCAGGTTGCCTCTATTATTCGTACTCAGCGAGCCCAGGAGGAGGACTGGCTCCAGTTACGCCGCTTGTTTTACACCCACTTTCCCCCTCCTCCACCACCATCTGCATAGAGCTCACCAGTTACTGATTAGGTAGACGAGGATGAGAAGACGGCGATTGTTGGATTGCACAGCATTTTGGAGACCACTTTATGATTTTGACTTTTGTTGACATGTACTTGATGTTGTATTTGACACTGATTTGTTATGATTTTTGGACAGGGGTGATGTAGCCCCTAGTTGATGGATGATTGTATGACACTATGATGTACTGATACACTTACCATGTGGTCTTGATATATGACAATCGCAGTATTCTCATCACAACTGTTTCGCTTGATTACTTATTTGCATTGTTATGACATGAAATGTGGATGATTGGTATTTGTGATGTATTGATGACATGAGATATTACGTGCTATTACTATTACTATATACGTACTTTTCGCTATGGCCTGACCAACGTAAACCATCTTTTAGAAAATGCCGCCAAGACGTGAGCCACACATGCCAACCAATGAGGCAGAGCTACAACAAATCATTGCTGCTGCCATAGCACAATACGCAGCATCTCAGCCAGGAGCGAGCGGAAGTGTTAACCAGGGCAACAACAATCCACCTCACGGTAATACCAAGCCACTTGGACCTACCATGAACTAGTTGGAGATTTTAGCGATGATGCTAATGCCAATCACATGTTTTAACATACGTGCAGGATGCACCTACAAGCAGTTTCTAGACTGCAAACCGGTCAACTTCGATGGCACAGGAGGTGCAGTTGCCTTTACCCGCTGGGCTGAGAAAACCGATTCTGTCTTACGCATGAGCAAATGCGCGTTAGATCAGCAAGTCACTTATATCTCAGGGCTATTCTTGGATGGAGCCCTCTCTTGGTGGAATTTGCAAGTACAAACCCTAGGCGAAGCTGCCGCCTACGCGCTGTCATGGACCGAATTGAAAGAACTTATGCGCAAAAAGTACTGTTCTCGCGCGGAAATTCAAAAGTTGGAGACTGAATTTTGGCACCTAAAGATGGACGGTCCAAAGGTTGCAGAATACGTCCAAAGGTTTCACGACTTATCTCAAGTGGTTCCTTACATGGTTACGCCAGAATACAAGCGAATCGAGCGCTTCATTTGGGGTTTGGCTCCCCAAATCATAAGCATGGTAACCTCCTCCAAACCAGCGACTATCACTGAAGCCATCGATTTGAGCGTGGCTCTCACCGAGGAGGCGATTCGTTTGAACAAGTTTGATGAGATCAAGACGAAGAAGGCAGAGACTCACGTTGAGTCATCAGGAGGCAACAAAAGAAAGTTCTCGAACTTTAAACAGAGCATTGGCAGTATTGGTAAGAAAGGGGAAACAAACGCACCAGCTCAGGTTACAGCTGGTAGTGGAAGGAAAGGAAGAGGATATATGGGCACCCAGCCCAAGTGTAATGCCTGCCAGCGTCACCATTCTGGCCGATGTGGGTTGAGGGTATGTGATTCGTGTGGAAAACCTGGCCACTTGAAGGATTCTTGTTGGGCCACTGCTGGCCGCGGAGGCCAGGGAGGATATGGAAATCGGAATGATGATCGTGGTGGGAATGGGAATCGCCCACAAGGAAATTTTGGAGGAAACAGAAACCGAGGCAACAATGCAAATCAGGCTGGCAATGCCAACCAGAACAACACCCCAGCTGGAAATGGGGGTGGAAACGGGCAGAGACTCGGATGCTATAACTGCGGGGAAATCGGGCATTTTAAGAAGAACTGCCCAACGTTGAACCAAGCCCGTGGTAGAGTGTTCCAACTCGAAGCTAGGGAAGCACGCCAGGATCCCAATGTTGTTACTGGTACGTTCCCTATCAATCAACGCTATGCATCCGTTTTATTTGATACTGGTGCCGATTATAGCTTCGTATCGTTAGAATTTAAGAATATGCTTGGGTTAGCCGCTAATGAGTTAGACATTCCCTACTCGATCGAATTAGCTAATGGAAAGTTAGTTGAAGCCAACGAAGTAATCAGAGGTTGTGTGATTGAATTGGGAGAACGTGAGTTCGCTCTAGATCTACTACCAGTCCAATTGGGAAGCTTCGACGTGGTGGTAGGAATGGATTGGTTATCAAGCAACAAGGCTGAGATAGTATGTCACGAGAAAGTTGTTCGTATCCCAACCGATGATGGTGAGACAATTGTGGTTCACGGAGAGAAGCGTGACACACCGCTAAGATTTATCAGCTGCTTGAAAGCAAGGAAGTGTTTACAGAAAGGATGTGTTGCTTTTCTGGCACACATTGTGGACAAGAAGGCTGCTGAGCCAAGAATCGAAGACATCCCTGTCGTGAGGGAATACCCAGAAGTCTTCCCAGAAGACTTACCTGGACTGCCGCCTCTGAGGCAAGTAGAGTTCCACATTGACTTAGTTCCAGGCGCCGCGCCTGTAGCTAAGGCACCTTACAGACTTGCGCCGTCTGAGATGCAGGAATTGTCGACACAACTTCAAGAGTTGTTAGACAAGGGTTTTATCCGACCAAGCTTCTCGCCTTGGGGAGCTCCGGTCCTGTTTGTCAAGAAAAAGGACGGTAGCTTCCGCATGTGTATCGACTACCGAGAATTGAACAAGCTAACGATCAAGAATAGGTACCCTCTGCCAAGAATCGACGATCTGTTTGATCAACTGCAAGGCTCTAGCTTTTACTCTAAGATCGATCTTCGATCTGGATACCATCAGTTGAGGATACAAGAGGAAAGTATCCCGAAGACAGCCTTCAGAACTCGTTATGGACACTACGAGTTCCTCGTTATGCCATTTGGTCTGACAAACGCACCTGCAGTCTTTATGGACTTGATGAATAGGGTTTGCAAGCCATACTTGGACAAGTTCGTAATTGTATTCATCGACGACATCTTGATTTACTCAAAGATGAAGGCTGAACACGAGCAGCATCTTAGAACCATTTTGGAGCTGCTAAAGAAGGAACAGCTGTACGCCAAATTCTCCAAGTGCGAGTTTTGGCTACGCGAAGTCCAATTCCTTGGGCACGTGGTGAATGGAGATGGAATCCACGTGGACCCAACAAAGATCGAGGCGATCAAGGATTGGGAAACGCCAAAGACGCCAACCGAGATTCGACAATTCTTGGGTTTGGCTGGCTACTATCGAAGGTTCATTGAGGACTTTTCAAAGATCGCTCAACCTTTGACGCTCCTCACGCAGAAGGATAAGGCGTTTGATTGGGGAATCAAACAGGATGAAGCGTTTCAGATATTGAAGGATAAGCTTTGTAACGCGTCAATCTTAGCTCTACAAGAAGGTACCGACGATTTTGTGGTATACTGCGACGCATCGCGTCAAGGATTGGGTTGTGTGTTGATGCAACGCCAAAAGGTCATTGCTTACGCATCACGTCAACTGAAAGTGCACGAAAAGAACTATACCACGCATGATCTAGAGCTTGGCGCAGTGGTTTTTGCACTAAAGATCTGGAGACATTACCTTTATGGTACGAAGTGCACAATCTTCACCGATCACAAAAGCCTACAGCATATATTTAACCAGAAGGAGTTAAATATGAGGCAAAGACGATGGGTTGAGTTGCTAAACGACTACGACTGCGAGATAAAGTATCATCCAGGAAAGGCGAATGTAGTCGCCGATGCCCTAAGTCGTAAGGAGAGAATCAAGCCCATAAGGGTTAGGGCTCTAGAAATGATCATACGAACCGATCTTTCCTTGCGCATTCGTGCTGCACAAAAGGAAGCTCTCAAGGAGGGAAACCTTGAGGAAGAATATCTCCGCGGAATGGAAAAGCTCTTGGTACCAAACGAGGAAGGAACGTTATGTTTTGAGAAAAGGATTTGGGTTCCTCTGTTTGGTGGGTTAAGGGAAATTATTTTCGACGAAGCGCACAAGTCACGGTACTCTATCCACCCTGGATCGGATAAGATGTACCAGGATCTCAAGGAATATTATTGGTGGCCTAGGATGAAAGGCGATGTTGCTGTTTACGTGAGCAAATGTTTAACGTGCGCTAAGGTTAAAGCGGAATACCAGAAGCCTTCAGGGCTACTGCAACAACCTGAGATTCCCAAGTGGAAGTGGGAACAAATCTCCATGGATTTTATTACAAAACTGCCAAGAACGCCAAGAGGCCATGATATGATTTGGGTGATTGTTGACCGCCTAACAAAGTCCGCACACTTTCTGCCAATCAAGGAGAAAGACAGTACTAGTAAACTTGCGGAAATATACATGAGAGAGATTGTCGCACGCCATGGAGTACCTCTCTCAATCATCTCTGATAGAGACGGAAGGTTTGTGTCAAGGATATGGCAATCCTTCCAAGAAGCCTTTGGCTCACAGTTGAATCTGAGCACGGCGTTCCATCCGCAAACTGACGGCCAGAGCGAGCGAACGATACAAACTTTGGAAGACATGCTGAGGGCATGTGTTATGGATTTGGGCGGTAGCTGGGATAAACACTTACCTTTGGTTGAATTCTCATACAACAACAGCTACCACACCAGTATTGGTGTCGCGCCATTTGAAGCCCTATACGGACGCAAGTGCCGATCACCCCTATGTTGGTCTGACGCAGGTGATAGGCAGCTTGCTGGTCCCGAGATCGTCCAAGAGACGACAGACAAGATTGCGCAAATACTTAAACGCATGGAAGCAGCTCGCCACAGACAAAAGGCCTATGCGGATCCAAACCGGAAGCATGTGGATTTCCAAGTTGGAGAAATGGTGTTATTGAAAGTTTCACCCTGGAAAGGGGTGGCACGCTTTGGGAAGCGTGGGAAGTTAAATCCGCGCTACATTGGTCCTTTCAGAATTCTGGAAAGAATTGGAACTGTAGCATACAAGTTGGACCTACCTGCTGAACTGAATGGTGTTCACGATACATTTCATGTATCCAATTTAAAGAAAAGTCCAACTCAAGTTGACGTTGCCATTCCCACCGACGAGATTCATGTTGACGACACGCTCCACTTTGTTGAAGAACCTGTCGAGGTCACGGATTGGAAGGTTAACAAGACCCGCCGGAGCAGTGTCAAACTCGTCAAAGTTCGTTGGAATGCCAGACATGGTCCTGAATTCACCTGGGAACGTGAGGACCGGATGAAAGAGAAATACCCCCACTTATTTCCTAAGAACTCTGCATCTACAAGCAGAACTTAAATTTCGGGACGAAATTTATTTAACGGGGGGAGAATGTGACAACCCGCACTAAACCAGGTATCCGTACCACTTAATTAATGATTAATTACTGCTTAATTACTGTGCTTGTTTGAACTAGCTGATGAACTGCTACTTGAATACTGATACATGAACTTACTTGCATCATACTTGCTTGCTGTCACTACATTATTTACATGTTGAACCCTAGTGACAAACATGATGCACATAAAGCACAGTAGCACTAAACGGATACACAGTGAACATGCTGATATAACCAGCATCAGGCAGACACTGCCTCTAAGGCCTGTTAAGAGCCTCAAATATTTTGACTACACTGGTAGTGAGTGTAGGGTTATAAGGGTTGTGGAACTGCGTCTCTAGGAATAAGATACACTGATTGGATGTGCCTAAAAACGTACTTTAAGTACAAAACACAGCACTTTAATAAATAATCCAGCTTCTAGCTGACTAGTAAAGTGCCAAATCATGGGGAAAATACTACTAGACACTTTCTAAAGTGTGGAAACAAAATGTGTCACTAAAAATAACAATAACGACACTTTAAAGCTTTTGTAACGCTTTAACGGATTACTATCCAACCGAACAACCGGACTTTACCCGGAACATGAAAATATTAATATTTTCACTATTTATATTTTTCTGAGCCAGTTAGGGTCCCTGATTACCCTAACACCCGTTATAAGACACAACACACTAATACTTTATTTAATGTCCCTAAATAACTAACTACTCACTTAATTATTAGTTGGAAATGAACTAAACTCCCCATTATGAAATTGGCGGCACACATGCTTTCCCTTTTCTCAAATTTTCGATTTCCCATGTGCCACCAACAATTGTCCACCAAATCCCCATGCATTGGATTGTGAGAAGATATTGAGTACACTGCTATTACATCTAGCACCCCCCTAAATACTCATCACTTACCATATAACTTACACTAAGGCCCCTCTTTTTGGCTGAAACTTTCGGTTCCTATGGCCCCCACAAGACTTCCTTAAAATCTTGTGTTTTCCCTATGAAATCACATTGGAGATTTTTAGATAATCATGTGTGTACTTTGGGTGACACAAGACCCTATGGGCAATAACATTTGAATACTTATAATCACCACCATCACCAACTAATTACCAATCTCATTACAACACATATCACCTCTCTCTCTTTTCTTGAACCTCTCGGCCGAGAACCAAGCCCCACCTCCAACCATTTTCGATTTCATTCAAGTATTCCAAGACCCACTACAAGGTGTAACAAGGCGAATCACGGAGTGTGGAGCTCGCGGTTTGTCAAGGACCTCTCTAGTTTGCCTTTATCCACTCGTTTTCTCTCGTGTTTCTTCCCTAGCTTCAAAGCTAGTAGTAAGCTTCTTGGATCATCTTTTATTTTATATTTTTTTTTTTGTGGTTAATAACTATGTTGTGATATAAATAAAAGAACACTAGAAGATCATAAATGCAAACTTGAACATAAAGCTAGTGTGAGGTTAAAATAAGATGGAATCTTGTTATAATAATAAAAATTGTTTTGATGTGGTTATTATTTATTTTGATGCTTACTAGTAAGATGATGTAGGACATCAAAATTTAACTTGTTAAAATAAGATTAAAAACTTATGTTAACAAGTTAGGAGGTGACTAATGTTTACATAAAAGAATCACCTCCATGTTTCACATAAACTTGGTAACAAAAAACGAGTTCTTGAAAAATAAATAAACTAAGTGAGTGGATGGTCTTATGGACCCGACATCTACAAATGATTTTTCTAAGACACACCAAGTTAAAAGACGGGTCTTTTTGAAAAGTCATAATTTTTGGAGGGTAACTAAACCCACTAAAAGCACCGCTAAATTACTACGCGTTTTCATGAAACGCCAAGTTTATGTTGTCATGAAAAATGCATTGTTTTTACACTCGACTAGTGTAACATTGTTTAGAAAATTGTTGATTGAATTTATAAAAGAAAATGATACGCTTGAAAGCGTGGCCACCTCCAGTTACAGAGGGAACTCTGGCGAAATTTTTCTAAAAACCTAACACTTAGAATTATTTACACAACAAGTGTTAGAACTATTTTTGACACATTCTCGAAATATAAAATTTCGCCACGACTTTATTTATTAAATATTCGGAGGTGGGATTTTCATAAAATGCTACGTGATAAATTATTTTTGTTACAACACTGTTTATGATTATTTTGAGAAATTACATAAATATTATTTTAGAGTGAAAATAATATTTACAAGCGTTAATGATTCCAAAACTTTGCGAACGCTTTCACCATGAATATATAAGTTACACCGGTAATTACATTACCTCAGGATTGATAAAACGTAACTTACGCACATGTATTGTATCCCCCATCCTTGGGAAGGAGTTTAACTACCAAGTATATACAAAAAGTAAACACGAAATAGTTGTCTAACTATTTCCTAAAAACATAAGCTATAAAGCTAAGGCACGGCCGTCCGTCTAATAGAATTAGCACTTGTAGGTCGTCGCGCAGCTTTCTGATTCAGGGATACTTGGTAGAGACGCTTCACTGTGAGTTCATGTCCCCCTTTTCTCTAACTGTTTTCAGTTTTCTTAACTGCGGGGGTGAAATACATGTTACTTTGATTACAAGTACTTTATACATGGTATAATTAACGTAAGGAGGTTTTAGATCATGTGAATGGGTAGGCGGAAACTTGAGGCCATTAATCCTCAAGGTAGGACCGAGGGACAGGAGCGGTAGATCTATCTGGGTGTAGCGAGCCCAGCCCCAGGCCCAAACAGAACGGACCTCGGGGTGACTTTGTGCCCAACGCATAAATCCGCTAGGTTTGAGTCTTCCTACTTGCATTTCACAACATGCTAATGGCCTTGCAAACCATTGGTGATCACAAGTCCTCTTACACTGCTACATACCAGGAAACTTTTATACTTACAAGTGTTTTACTTACTCACTTGCACATGAACTCGCTCAACATTATTGTTGATTTTTCAACTTACATGTATTTCAGGAAATTAACGAGATCTGGCACGGTATGGCATGTTTTCCGCTGCACTAGTTTCCGAGGTCATCCGGGGTTTAGGGGATGTGCCTCTTTCCTGGACAAGACACAATCCTTAAACCATGTTTATGTTATGTTTAAAGTTGTAATGTCTGTTGAACAAGGTTATGGTTATTGGTTAAAACAATGGTACTGTATTTGGCTTTCAAAACTTAATGGATGATCTTGCATGTTTTTAACTCATATAGCTTTGGTATGATTAAGCTATGGTATTAAGAAGTCACACCAAAATTTACCACGCTTCCGCAAAGCCAGGGTGTGACACGTTCGGTTCGTTTACAGCCCTATGTATTCGTAATCCTTAAATCTTCATACATTTAAACACTTAGTTATTCGATTATAAGATTAAGTTGTATGTTTTTTTTTCACTTGATCATACCAAACTATAAACCATACATACTTGTTACATTTCATGTGTTATACACACCTATGTTATCACACTTTTTGCTAAACTAAAACATGTCATTTATGCATTTTGGACTTTGTTACAAGTTATATACATACTAGACACCATATAACACTTTATTAAACATCAAATATATACCTTCTAATGTCAAAAAAATAAAATAAAATAAAAATTAAAGGGTTGTTAACAGCCTTGCATCAGCCCACTTAATTTCCTTGTTTTGAGTTATTTAGCCCACTAAACACTTCCAAAGCCCAACCCAATGAAACCCTAGTCCATCCCCTATATAACCCAAGCCTCCTCCAAGCATTTTTCACTTTCTAAACACTCACCATTCACTCTCAAACACTCTAAACCGTAGCTGATTGCAGAAGTTCGAACAGATTTATACCACTTCACTAAAGTGAGCATAACTCACTCAATTCTTATCCGATTCACTCAATTCTTTTTCCTACTACTTTGTATTGACCTTAGCTACGTTTCCATGGGTTTTCCCTAGAAAACCAGAGCCTGGAATGTTGCCAAAAGGGCTCCAAAGTGGACTGATTTTTCTGTTCTTGCTTCAAACTTTGATAAACTTGTTTAAACTTGAGGAAACTCATCTCAAACCTATGTCCTTATGCTTATAACCAATTCTATGGTTAGTTAGGCTTAAAAACAAGGTTGAGACATTCAAAATCAGATGTATAAACCGCACAAACTTTCTGTTTTGTTCAAGGGTTTTAACCCATAAGTGATGCTCAAGTTCAAGACTTGATGATTGTGTGATTTAGGATTAGCTTGGGCTAACCTACTTGAAAATTCACACATTGCTTGATGTTTTCTCATAGATTAGTTGTTCATATTCTATTGTTTCTTGTAAGTTCATGACCCTCCTTGTTGTTTATAACAACAAGTGTAGTGGTGAACAATAGAGGTACCTAAATGAAAGCTTTGTTCTTCCTACCTCATGTATGAATTCCATGATACTTAGAGGTGCCTAAATGAAGACTTTAATCTTCTACCTCTTAAACTCCAAATCGAACACATTCAACTTCCTAATCTCAATAACTTCGTCACATGGGATAATCGAAAAGCATATGCAACTTTGTGAGTACACTTGACCCATTTTCCTTTTAATACACTTTGGGTGCAACATGTTTTACTTGTTAAAATGCACGATTCACAAACATGCTTTTATTCGTTCAATCCTTATACATGCTTTGCTATGCTTAGGTTCATGCTAGAATACATACTACTTGTTAACTCGGCTTAACAATTATAGCGCTATAGGAGTAGCACACCACCCGACGGGGTTTTGTTGAGTCTTTATTCTATAACGGTCTCATCACTTTTTTGTCGAGGGATGCTAAATACTAGTGGACACTAGAGTTGACATATTGTTATGCATGATAGATTGACCTTGTATACCAATTGCTATGCTGGATTGAAAATTCCTTTTTATACATATGTCACGAGTCTAAAACTAGTGTACTCGCCAATACCTTTGTATTGAACTATGCTTTTAAAACATGTTGCAGGTTTAGCGATGATGTTGATGATGCATGGAATCTAGTAGGATGCTTAGATACACACTTTAAATTTTGTATTTTATTTGTATTGTATTTCATTATTCATGTTGTATTTGTTTCAAATCCTTGTAATTGACTCCTTAGAAATGAAATGAAAATCTATCATTTAAATACTTGTCACAAATAGTGTTATGAAGTCGCTCGCAATCTATTTCGTCTCACTTCGATGTTTCCGCCATCGGTTGGGGTGTGACAGATTGGTATCAGAGCCATAACTATAGGGAATTAGGAAAAAAAATTGCCATGCTTTTGACCTAGTCTATAGTTAAGCACCAAAATTCGACCATACTTGCTTCACATGCTACTTTTATGAAATATCTTTACATGTTATTCTTGAAATGTCTCTTACGTGTTATTTTCTTAAAATGCTTTATGTGCTTATACTTATTATTATTATTTTGAACATACGTCTTTTACTCATTTATACTAAATTCGAAACCACTTGTAATACACAAACGAGACGACTTCACCAAAATAGGCGTGAAACCCACAATTTGGTGAAAGACTCTCAATCCACCTATTCTTTTTACACGAAATTCACCACCAAGTTAGGAGTGAGATCCTCACATTGATGGAGAATTTCCGCTTTCAAATTCTAGTGGACTCTCGTCACAGTGTTGAAATTAAATTTTGACCCGGCGAGTACCAACCACACTTAGGATACGAAATCGTCAAGTTAGGGGTGAAACCTGCACCTTGTCGACTAGTTCCACTCCTTGAATTTTTCATAAATCCCGCCAAGTCTCGAAATTTCGATTGATTTGGGACATGTAGTAACCGGAAGGGTAAATACCGTTAACCGACTTGTCGGTGAGAGTATTCCACCCATTAGGCCAAATCATGCTCCTCAAATTCAAAAGACTTTTCGACCACTTTGGTTAGTCAAAGTTCCGTTTTGGAACCATCCCAAATTTTAATCAAACATGTGTTTCTATTATTTATTTTATACGATGCAATCTTTCAAATTCGAATTTAGTTTCGATAATTTCTTCTCACACACACATCATACTAAATCTTTTTCAAAAATTTATACCTATGCATGATTTCAAAACGTCACTCAATTTTGTTTACATTCTTTATAACGCCAAAATGGAGACATATCATTGAGTTAGGAGTGATTTTCTTACCTTGACGATTAACTCCACTCCTTCTTTTCTTAAAACAATCTCACCAACGAGTTAGGGGTGATTCCCTTACCTAGGTGATCGTTACCAAAACTTTCTTTCAAAATACTTTATCAAGCAAACACAATCAGGTTTCATACCTAAATCATTTATCATTTATCGAAATACCCACTTATATCAATTCCAAAATACATTATTTTATCAAACGTACTTCTTATCCTACAATCTATTTTCACATAACTCACATACACGAAATTCTTAATCATACCTTAAAATGTTTTATTTCCCGAATTTCAAAACCTTACGAAATGCTACCTTTCAATTTCATCGGTCCAATGAATCTCTGGCCTATGAACTTCATATTCAACTTAATTACTAAAACACGCACACGTTATATCATCATACTAGAGACTTCCATTCTTAATCGAAATCAAACCAACCTTTCTCAATTACTTATAAGATCTTATAGATGTTATCTGATCGTTTTACCAAATACTCTTTTCAACATCAAGAAATCATTTGTTAAAACTTTTAACAATCACTAAGTCCTTTTGCTAAATTTCTTTTCTAAGGATCCTCATTTTCACAAGAACCTCCTAAATTCATAATTTCTTGTTTGATGAAACGAACTTACTTTTTATCGAAAACCTTTTTCCTACACTAGTTTACAAAACACGTGGGTAAGAAGACTTCATGGGGACCGACCATCTTCGGATTACGTAAACTCTTTTAAAACAAAAGTAGCATTTCCATTCATTACAAAATACATTATGCTTAACCAATGAGTACTTTATATCCTCTTACATATACAAACTATAGTATACCCTTCAAATCAAGCTCAATCTAATTTTGATTCGATAAACTCAACATTTCGTTTAAACAACTATACATGCATATCATCATACACATTTTAGTCGATATCTCGCGATAACATCATTCATATCGTTCGTATTTACATACTCAACCTTTTGAATGCTTTTATACGCTTAAATCCGCTATGTCCCAACGTACACTATATACGTAAATTTTTATTATTCGTACCTACACTTATACGCATACGTTTTATGCTTATACTTATACTCATACTACTCGTATGTTTTATGTTTATACTCATACTTACGTGCATATTCATACTTAAACTTATACTTATGCTCATACTTTCATCCATACTCATGATTCATACATTCGTACCCGTACCCGTACCCGTACGCGAGCGTAATCCGTGTGATTCGCTTACGTGGGTCCCATACATACTTAAGCATGGACTTGCTTATATACTATATTCTTATACGTACACATTCTTATTTTTAAATTATGTATACCCTGGTTCATACACAACTAGTACAAGCTATGCGGATCATGCGACGATCAAAATAATCGCGGGTGCACACGGGATTATAGTGATAGGACTACTGTGTATGGTAAGACATGGAACGTAACATGACACCGAATAACGAGACGGACATAACATGGTCAAAACATGGTGGATACGCCACTGGTACTTCCTATATATAAGTGTTTTCACCATGTTACCAAACTTTCGTAAAACGTGCCATGAGAAATTCAGTGTTTTGCAGACCTTTTGACCTAATACAAACTTTAAACAACTCACAAACGCATTATATCCGATTATCCATGACAAGACTTCATCTTTAACACGCTACTTCCGTCTATCTAATACTTATATCATTCATATACTTGCACTCATTTATAGTCAATCGTTCGCCCCATACTCCTATTATTCTCCATTATCCTTTCTTTCATACGAACCCCGTTCACAATCAAGCTTGTTTAAACATTCAAATCCTAACTTATCTCATTACCTTTAAAATCGTCTTCCTATTCTTTATTCTTGTGTAAATGTACTTAGTATACCTTTAACGCTTTATTCAAAGTACCAAACTTTTTCGTTCCTCTCAATAAACAATTTTTAAGAAAGTGTGATTTTATACTATCCTTAAAACTTCCCCTGTAAACTACCCCACTTTCCAACAAAATACAAACCGTTTGTCAAAATCTTCCTTCTTAATACGTCCCATTTTTAATACATCCCCAATTTAAGTTATCCAAACTTGTTTAGACTCACTTTACCTATATACGCATCTACACGTTTTCAACTATGTTTGGTACCTCAAATTATTTAGCCAACGAACTCCCTTGCAAATTTACCTTGTCGTTCTCCAAAGTTTCGTACTTTTCAAACCGTTTCAAAATTTACAAGTCTCAATTTTTGCCAAAACTTTTTCAAGTCTTCCTCTTGAATAAATTTCGGGATGAAATTTCCTAAAGGAGGGGAGACTGTAACGCCCTGCGTTTTCATACTTTCCATATTTAGAAACCATTTCTTGAAATTCTATTTTTTTGGAAATCTTGTATTCCTTGTAATCGTATTTCGTTGTATTGTTGTAAAATACAAGACTTTGATCGTAATGAAACGAATCTTTTATACATCGTTTATACATGTTTATACATTGATACGTGCACTCGTTTGATACATGGTTCGTAATTCGTATAAACGTAAGCTTAAGTCGTAAAAAATGATCGTGTATTCGTAATCCTTAAATCTTCATACATTTAAACACTTAGTTATTCGATTATAAGATTAAGTTGTATGTTTTTTTTTTCACTTGATCATACCAAACTATAAACCATACATACTTGTTACATTTCATGTGTTATACACACCTATGTTATCACACTTTTTGCTAAACTAAAACATGTCATTTATGCATTTTGGATCTTGTTACAAGTTACATACATACTAGATACCATATAACACTTTATTAAACATCAAATATATACCTTCTAATGTCAAAAAAAAAAAAAAAAAAATAAAAATTATAGGGCTGTTAACAACCTTGCATCAGTCCACTTAATTTCCTTGTTTTGAGTTATTTAGCCCACTAAACACTTCCAAAGCCTAACCCAATGAAACCCTAATCCATCCTCTATATAACCAAGCCTCCTCTAAGCATTTTTCACTTTCTATACACTTTCCATTCACTCTCAAACACTCCAAACCGTAGCTGATTGCAGAAGTTCGAGCAGATTTATACCACTTCACTAAAGTGAGCATAACTCACTCAATTCTTATCCGATTCACTCGATTCTCTTTCCTACTACTTTGTATTGACCTTAGCTACGGTTCCATAGGTTTTCCCTGGAAAACCAGAGCCTGGAATGTTGCCAAAGGGGCTCCAAAATGGACTGATTTTTCTGTTCTTGTTTCAAACTTTGATAAACTTGTTTAAACTTGAGGAAACTCATCTCAAACCTATGTCCTTATGCTTATAACCACTTCTATGGTTAGTTAGGCTTAAAAACAAGGTTGAGACATTCAAAATCAGAGGTATAAACCTCACAAACTTTCTGTTTTGTTCAAGGGTTTTAACCCACAAGTGATGCTCAAGTTCAAGACTTGATGATTGTGTGATTTAGGATTAGCTTGGGCTAACCTACTTGAAAATCCACACATTGCTTGATGTTTTCTCATAGATTAGTTGTTCGTATTCTATTGTTTCTTGTAAGTTCATGACCCTCCTTGTTGTTCATAACAACAAGTGTAGTGGTGAACAATAGAGGTACCTAAATGAAAACTTTGTTCTTCCTACCTCATGTATGAATTCCATGATACTTAGAGGTGCCTAAATGAAGACTTTAATCTTCTACCTCATGCTTGACTTATATGATGTAATATACACTATGTAATACTTGTGTAACAACCAAATAATTGAACTCTTGGTGATAAACTAATGGACATTCGTCAAGCTAGTAGATTGTATCATCTTAGGCTGTCACACCCCCAAAATCCACACGCGGAGTATCACCGCTTGGAGGCGTGACTGACCAGGATCAAGCCATCAATCATATCAAACATAGTATTTAAGTGTAAAAGTAGGAAAATGTAATTCATCTTGACATGACTGATGTTCATAACCAAACATTGTTTAAGTAGCGGAAGCATAATAATGAAAACCCAAAGTAAGTTATAAGTTCAAATATCGTCTACGATCCGTATCCCACAACGACCTGCTCCTTCCTGTGCAAGCTCCATATGTACCTAAGGTCCTGCAAGGCATGCAAGAGAGAGTCAACAACTAGTTGAGCGAGTTCACAGTTAATAGTTCAGTAATGGTATAGCGTGAGTAGTAGTATGTTCGTTCGTTACAATGTATCGTATTAGTTTCCATCGCGGCCCTCCAGGCAGGTGTGCGAAGATGTTGGGGAAGGTCTTTCCCCAAGTTTTTCTAGACTAGGTTTGTTTGTATCGCGGCCTCTCTAGGCAGGTGTGCGAAGATGTTGTAAATTTAGTTCGCGGCCAATGTCCTTGGCAGGTGTGCGAAGTCAGTCATAATATCGCGGCCAATGTCCTTGGCAGGTGTGCGAAGATCGTTCAATAAGTGTTACTAGTCTAGCAGTAGTTTCTGTCATTCATGTATGTACAGTAATCATCAAATCCCCATTCCCCCGTGGGAACCCCATGCCTTGGCTTGTGTGAACTCACCTTGGTTTGCTCGGTATGCTAGGTATGTAAGTGCTCGCAAATAATCAATCACGTCCTAAGGTATGCACGTATACATAATCAGTTTGTGTTTCAGTTGTCCATGTATAAGCATGTAACACGTAATCACAATCATACAAGTCATGTTAATCATATAACAGCAGTTAAATATTCCAGTTAACACTTAACAGAATTAACTCATGTTACAGCACAGCTCGGCGAAACACATATATGGCGAAACACATAAGTTGGCGAAACAAGTGGGTTGGCGAAACACACATAGTGGCGAAACACATTATTGACGAAACACCTTTCAGTTTCGTCGTGGCCTTGTTCGGCGAAACAGGATTCTGATTCGTCGACGACTCTTGGCGAAACACTTCTGTTTCGTCGAGAGACCTGTTTCGTCGAACAGTCAGTTACGTCTAACAGATACAACCTTAACACAGAACCCTAATCCTCATAACAGCCGTCATTAGCGATCATCTATCATGCAGAAATCATTTGTTCTCAGAATCATCGAATCATCATCATAATATAATCATCACATCACTTTACATCTAGCATGAACCCTAGTTTACATATATCAACCCGATTTACATAATATATCACATCATTAATGGAGCAAGGTTTATCATCATCTGATTTAACCATGCAACCCTAATAGTCTACCGTTTTCATATTCATCAATCCCATGTACATTCGGGCATGACAATTATCAAACACCATACACTCTAAATCATCATACAATACGATAACCTATCACATAATAGCTATTAAAACTCTATCGATTGCCTGATCAGATTTATCAAAACAATATCATCAATCATAAGTAAACAAAGACAATCACGGAATGAATCACACTAACCGAGATAATGTTAAAGATGGTTTTGATCGTTCGGGAGTATTCAGAGCTGCCGACACACACAGAGGAGGTTCTAGGGTTTCAACTTTTTCCAAAGATGTGAAACTAAGGTCGTTGCACGCTAATAAACACGATTTAACGTTCTGGGCCCGTAATGGGCTTCGGCGAATCTGGGCCGGCGAAACAGCTTGTTTCGTCGAGTCGTATTGGGCGAAACATAATCTGTTTCGTCGAGATTAGTTATGGCAAAACACACTTGTGTTTCGTCGGACTCTTCCTATGTTAAGCAGTTTATGTTTCACGACATGTTATACAATCAAACACATAATCAAGCAAACACACTAGGTTTTATCATAACACAACCATATAGTCAAAGTCAACGTGCATTAAATGCGAATAAGGAATGTCGGAAATTCGAGTTGTCACATTATCCCCAACTTGAAAGAAATTTCGTCCCGAAATTTAGCATGCAGTCACTGAGGAAGCTAGTAGTGTGACGTTGTTTACCTGTGTCGTATCGCGGCTCCTCGAGCAGGTTTGCGAAGATTACTGGTTTTCTTGGGGTGTCACATTATCCCCCCGTTGATTTGGAATTTCGTCCCGAAATTCTGCATTGGTAGCTTCAGCCTCAGTAGTAGTTGCTTGGTTTCCGAATAACTGGGGATATTTGAGTTCCATTTGATCTTCACGCTCCCAGGTGAACTCTGGGCCGCGGCGGGAGTTCCAACGAACTCGTACAAGAGGGATTCTCGTGTTCTTGAGGACCTTAACATCCCGGTCCGTGATTTCAACAGGTTCCTCGACGAAGTGCAACCGCTCGTCGATAGTGAGTTCCTTTAAGGGAACTATGTGGGTCTCATCTGACGTACACTTCTTCAGATTCGACACGTGAAAGACGTTGTGAACTGCACTGAGTTCAGGTGGTAAGTTCAATCTGTAGGCCACTTTGCCTATTTTCTCAATAACCTCGAAAGGTCCTACATATCGTGGATTTAGTTTGTCGCGTTTGCCAAAACGAACCACACCCTTCCAGGGTGAAACTTTAAGTAGCGCTCGATCCCCAACCTGGAATTCGAGTAGTTTCCTGTCTAAATCAGCGTATGCTTTCTGACGGTCGCGTGCTGCCGCCATGCGTTGTCGTATTTGTGCAATCTTTTCTGTAGTATCGACTACCATTTCTCGACCTGTGATTTGACTTTCCCCCACCTCTGCCCAACAGAGAGGTGACCGGCATTTACGCCCGTACAATGCCTCGAATGGAGCAGCTTTAATGCTGGTGTGGTAGCTGTTATTGTATGAAAATTCCACGAGTGGCAGATGTTTCTCCCAACCATTGCCAAAGTCAATTACGCACGCCCGAAGCATGTCTTCTAGAGTTTGAATGGTGCGCTCAGACTGCCCATCTGTCTGAGGGTGATAAGCTGTGCTCATGTCTAAACGAGAGCCAAAAGATTTATGCATTGCTTGCCACAGTTCTGAAGTAAAACGTGCGTCACGATCAGAGATGATGGAGGTGGGCACTCCGTGCCTCGAGACTACTTCTTTTAAATAAATGTCTGCCAAGGTAGAGAACTTGTCGGTTTCTTTGATTGCCAAGAAGTGAGCAGACTTTGTGAGTCGATCCACGATCACCCAAATAGTATCATTTCCGCGCTGAGATCTAGGTAGGCCAGTAACAAAATCCATGGAAATTTACTCCCATTTCCATTGTGGTATCTCAGGTTGTTGGAGTGGTCCTGACGGTTTCTGGTATTCTGCCTTGACTCTCGCACAAGTCAAACATTTGCTAACGTATGTGGCTATGTGGGCCTTCATGCTAGGCCACCAGTATGTAGTTCTGATATCGTGGTACATTTTATCCGAACCAGGATGTACCGAGTAGCGAGACTTGTGAGCTTCATCCATTACCAGCTCGCGTAAGTTGCCGTACAGTGGGACCCAAATGCGTCCTGTTACGTAATAAGCGCCGTCTGCCCTTTGTTCTAATCGTTGCCTTGAGCCGCGTAGGGCTTCAGCCCTGACGTTGTCTGGTTTCAATGCTTCTATCTGAGCATCTCGTATCTGGGAAGGAAGACTAGACTGTATGGTGAGTTGTAAAGCTCGAACGCGCTTAGGCGCAGTGTCTTTTCGACTGAGAGCGTCAGCCACAACATTGGCTTTGCCTGGGTGGTACCTGATTGAGCATTCGTAGTCATTTAACAGTTCAACCCATCGTCGCTGTCGCATATTCAGTTCCTTCTGTTTGAATATATGTTCGAGGCTTCTGTGGTCAGTGTAGATAGCACATTTGGTACCGTACAAGTAGTGTCGCCATATCTTAAGTGCAAAGACGACCGCTCCCAGCTCTAGGTCGTGTGTCGTATAATTCCGTTCGTGAATCTTAAGTTGGCGCGAAGCATAAGCAATGACTTTATCCCTTTGCATTAATACACATCCAAGACCTTGGATAGATGCGTCGCAGTAGACTACGAAATCGTCCGTGCCTTCAGGCAGTGAGAGGATAGGTGCGCTACAGAGTCTATCCTTTAAGTGTTGGAACGCTGTTTCCTGTGCATTACCCCAACGGTAAACAACACCTTTCTGTGTCAGTAGTGTAAGCGGCTGAGCAATCTTTGAGAAGTCTTTGATGAACCTTCTGTAGTAACCCGCCAAACCCAAGAATTGGCGTATTTCTGTTGGTGTACGAGGTGCAGGCCAGTTCTTGATCGAATCTACCTTGGATGGATCTACATGAATCCCATCCTTGTTCACCACGTGGCCTAAAAAGTGGACTTCACGAAGCCAGAAGTCACATTTAGAAAACTTAGCGTATAGCTGTTCCGTTCGTAGAAGTTCCAGTATAAGTCGTAGGTGCTGCTCGTGTTCCTCCTGACTCTTCGAGTAAATCAGGATGTCGTCTATGAAAACAATGACGAACTTGTCAAGATAGGGTTTGCACACCCTGTTCATAAGATCCATAAATACGGCAGGCGCGTTCGTTAGCCCAAATGGCATGACCATAAACTCGTAGTGGCCATAACGAGTTCTAAATGCTGTTTTAGAGACGTCCTCATCCCGGACTCTCAGCTGATGGTACCCTGACCTTAAGTCTATTTTGGAGTAGTAGCTCGACCCTTGCAGCTGGTCGAATAGATCATCTATGCGCGGAAGAGGATAACGATTCTTGATCGTCACCTTGTTGAGTTCACGGTAGTCTATACACATCCTGAACGTACCGTCTTTCTTCTTTACGAATAACACTGGAGCTCCCCAGGGCGAAGAGCTAGGACGTATAAAACCCTTTTCCAAGAGTTCTTGTAGCTGCTTTGACAGTTCTTCCAATTCAGTTGGAGCTAGACGATAAGGTGCTCGAGCTATAGGCGCTGCTCCTGGAGCGAGCTCGATCTGGAATTCGACTTGACGATGAGGCGGTAACCCAGGTAATTCCTCAGGGAACACTTGAGGAAAGTCACGTACTACAGGAATATCTTCAATCTTTTTCTCTTTCTTCGAGGTATCTGTAACGAGTGCTAATATAGCAGTGTGCCCCTTGCGTAAACACTTCTGAGCCTTCAAAAAGGAGATGATGCCACTCACGACACCACTCTTGTCGCCTTGAACTTCGAGAGGTTCCTTGCCCGAACGAGGAATACGAATAACCTTTTCCTTGCATAAAATCTCCGCTTGTTGTTGAGATAACCAATCCATACCAATGACGACGTCAAAGCTACCCAATGTTATAGGAATGAGGTCGATGGAGAAAGTCTGATCAGCGAGGATAAGATTACACCCTTTAACTATGTGCGTGGCCTCTAGGCTTTTACCGTTATCTAACTCTACGACATGTTTGGTGTTTAAGAGAGTTGGTGCACGTTTTAACATTTCACTAGCTTTTAGAGACATGTAACTTGTATCCGCACCAGAATCAAATAGTACAGTAACATAAAAGTCGTCAAGAAGAAACTTACCCATAACCACGTTGGGATCATTCCTGGCATCACCCTGCCCGATCACAAACATACGGCCTCTAGCACCATTGTTGTTGTTGTTTCCCCCATTGTTGTTGTTCCCATTGCCCTGGTTGTTGTTGTTGTTATTGTTCTGGTTCTGGTTTTGATTCAATTGAGGGCAATCACGCTTGTAATGACCTTCAGCCCCACACTGGTAGCATCCCCTGTTTCCCTGCTGCTGCTGCTGAGGCTGGTTTCGTGGAGCAGGTGGTTGTTGTTGCTGGTTCTGATTTGCTGGCCGTGCACTTCTACAATCCTTAGCCTCATGGCCCATCTTGAGGCATCTTTGACACTGTTCCCTGCGGCATCTTCCACTGTGGTGTTTGTTGCACCTTCTACACCATGGGTGATTTCCCCGATAGCCACTCTGCCCTTGACTACCTGATGATTGCTGATTCGGACTCTGGTAGTCATTTGTCTTGCGTTGCTGAGCTTGAGACTGAACAGTAGCTGAACCCTTGCTAGAATCCCCCTCCCATTTCCTCTTATTGTCGCTGGGAGTAGCAGGGGTAACTGAAGTGGTAGCGGTAGCAGTAGCGCTGATGCGTTTAGGCAACCTGTTTTGCTCCACCGCCTGATCAGTGAGACGGTGAGCCAACTGAACACCCTGCTGGTAAGTGGCATGATTTGCTGAAGTCACATGACTCTGGATCTCTGGCACCAGACCCTTAAGATAAAGTTCAATACGCTTGTCCACCAGAGTAGGACACAGTAATGCAAGCTCATTCGATCTCTTGGTATACGCTTCGATCTCAGACCCCGTCATCTTGAGGTTGAAAAACTCGACTTCCAGCTTATGAATATCATCTCGACTGCAGTATTCTTCCTTGATCATCTCTTTGAAATTGTTCCATGGGGTGGCGTTAGCAGCAACCAACCCCAGTATTTGGACCTGAGCTTTCCACCATGTGAGGGCTAAACCCTCGAGGGTACCGGTAGCATATTTCACCCTGCGTGCCTCAGGGCACTCACACATCTCAAACACAGACTCTATCTTTTCAAACCAGTGCAGGAGACCTACGGCTCCTTCAGTGCCGCTAAAAGTGGATGGACGACAGTCCATGAAAGTCTTGAAAGTACAAACAGGTGCTTGACCTGTTGTGTAAAAGAATTAGGACAAGTTTAAACACGAGAGTTGATTTAGGAATGTAGGATCTATGGATCCTAGTGTGAGTTGTAACTGCAGGGTATACCTCCTGCTTGTGCGGCTGCAACTGCCGCAGTAACTCGTTCGTTAATGAGGGCCGTCAACTGGTCCTGAGTCATGTTGATACGTCCAGACATGATCTTCATAGTAAAGATAACGTAAGTGAGATAGGTTCGCGAATCATGCGATGACAGAAGAGAGTGAGCACGCGAGTATTCTCAAGCAATAACATATAGCAAGTTCTGTGATCTAAGCATACCACGAGCAAAGGTCTATGTAGTTCTAGCATGTAGGTAAAGTAACATGAATAGTAATACCTATGATGTTGAGCCTTGCACGTGGAGCGAAGCGTCGTTGTGGATCGTTGAGAGCACTGTTCTGGTTATAGTCTGGTTTTAACAAAATTGTTTTCCCTTTATTAAAACCAAGTTCTCTATAACCAATGGCTCTGATACCAATCTGTCACACCCCCAAAATCCACACGCGGAGTATCACCGCTTGGAGGCGTGACTGACCAGGATCAAGCCATCAATCATATCAAACATAGTATTTAAGTGTAAAAGTAGGAAAATGTAATTCATCTTGACATGACTGATGTTCATAACCAAACATTGTTTAAGTAGCGGAAGCATAATAATGAAAACCCAAAGTAAGTTATAAGTTCAAATATCGTCTACGATCCGTATCCCACAACGACCTGCTCCTTCCTGTGCAAGCTCCATATGTACCTAAGGTCCTGCAAGGCATGCAAGAGAGAGTCAACAACTAGTTGAGCGAGTTCACAGTTAATAGTTCAGTAATGGTATAGCGTGAGTAGTAGTATGTTCGTTCGTTACAATGTATCGTATTAGTTTCCATCGCGGCCCTCCAGGCAGGTGTGCGAAGATGTTGGGGAAGGTCTTTCCCCAAGTTTTTCTAGACTAGGTTTGTTTGTATCGCGGCCTCTCTAGGCAGGTGTGCGAAGATGTTGTAAATTTAGTTCGCGGCCAATGTCCTTGGCAGGTGTGCGAAGTCAGTCATAATATCACGGCCAATGTCCTTGGCAGGTGTGCGAAGATCGTTCAATAAGTGTTACTAGTCTAGCAGTAGTTTCTGTCATTCATGTATGTACAGTAATCATCAAATCCCCATTCCCCCCTGGGAACCCCATGCCTTGGCTTGTGTGAACTCACCTTGGTTTGCTCGGTATGCTAGGTATGTAAGTGCTCGCAAATAATCAATCACGTCCTAAGGTATGCACGTATACATAATCAGTTTGTGTTTCAGTTGTCCATGTATAAGCATGTAACACGTAATCACAATCATACAAGTCATGTTAATCATATAACAGCAGTTAAATATTCCAGTTAACACTTAACAGAATTAACTCATGTTACAGCACAGCTCGGCGAAACACATATATGGCGAAACACATAAGTTGGCGAAACAAGTGGGTTGGCGAAACACACATAGTGGCGAAACACATTATTGACGAAACACCTTTCAGTTTCGTCGTGGCCTTGTTCGGCGAAACAGGATTCTGATTCGTCGACGACTCTTGGCGAAACACTTCTGTTTCGTCGAGAGACCTGTTTCGTCGAACAGTCAGTTACGTCTAACAGATACAACCTTAACACAGAACCCTAATCCTCATAACAGCCGTCATTAGCGATCATCTATCATGCAGAAATCATTTGTTCTCAGAATCATCGAATCATCATCATAATATAATCATCACATCACTTTACATCTAGCATGAACCCTAGTTTACATATATCAACCCGATTTACATAATATATCACATCATTAATGGAGCAAGGTTTATCATCATCTGATTTAACCATGCAACCCTAATAGTCTACCGTTTTCATATTCATCAATCCCATGTACATTCGGGCATGACAATTATCAAACACCATACACTCTAAATCATCATACAATACGATAACCTATCACATAATAGCTATTAAAACTCTATCGATTGCCTGATCAGATTTATCAAAACAATATCATCAATCATAAGTAAACAAAGACAATCACGGAATGAATCACACTAACCGAGATAATGTTAAAGATGGTTTTGATCGTTCGGGAGTATTCAGAGCTGCCGACACACACAGAGGAGGTTCTAGGGTTTCAACTTTTGCCAAAGATGTGAAACTAAGGTCGTTGCACGCTAATAAACACGATTTAACGTTCTGGGCCCGTAATGGGCTTCGGCGAATCTGGGCCGGCGAAACAGCTTGCTTCGTCGAGTCGTATTGGGCGAAACATAATCTGTTTCGTCGAGATTAGTTATGGCGAAACACACTTGTGTTTCGTCGGACTCTTCCTATGTTAAGCAGTTTATGTTTCACGACATGTTATACAATCAAACACATAATCAAGCAAACACACTAGGTTTTATCATAACACAACCATATAGTCAAAGTCAACGTGCATTAAATGCGAATAAGGAATGTCGGAAATTCGAGTTGTCACATAGGCCTTGACAACTTGTCACGATTCTAATGGAACTTTGTTCCATGAAAACATTTAAACTCTTTTAGAGTTTCATAGTGTCAAGAACAAGTGTCATAGGTGTTATATGATTATTTTCATATGTTTATTTTTCATGTTATTTAAACTCCAAATTCCTAGAACCATATGTAAACACCTCTTAAACTCCAAATCGAACACATTCAACTTCCTAATCTCAATAACTTCGTCACATGGGATAATCGGAAAGCATATGCAACTTTGTGAGTACGCTTGACCCATTTTCCTTTTAATACACTTTGGGTGCAACATGTTTTACTTGTTAAAATGCACGATTCACAAACATGCTTTTATTCGTTCAATCCTTATACATGCTTTGCTATGCCTAGGTTCATGCTAGAATACATACTACTTGTTAACTCGGCTTAACAATTATAGCGCTATAGGAGTAGCACACCACCCGACGGGGGTTTGTTGAGTCTTTATTCTATAACGGTCTCGTCACTTTTGTGTCGAGGGATGCTAAATACTAGTGGACACTAGAGTTGACATATTGTTATGCATAATAGATTGACCTTGTATACCAATTGCTATGTTGGATTGAAAGTACATTTTTATACATATGCCACGAGTCTAAAACTAGTGTACTCGCCAATACCTTTTGTAACATTTCAATTTTTATCATATAAGAGTTATAGGTTGTTTAAATTTATTAGCCACTAGTAACTAGTTTTATTTTTAAAATAATTATTCGACCCATATAGTTTTGAAAACTATTTTATATATATTTGGTTGGAATGTTATACTAATTAATTGGCTTATATATGTGTGACATTTCTATTTTTATAAAAATAAAGTATATAAAATTTATATATTTAAACGGGTAGATTACGGGTAAGTTGACTGTTAAAAATATGAAGTACATAAACGGGCTTAGGAACCATCTAATAATTAAATTATAAAAATACATTATATTTGGACTTGTTCCGTTTTTAATGAAAATTGGTTCAAAGATAAGATTATTCTCTTTCTAATGACATATTTATTGTTTTATAAAACGTCATATTTTAGAAGTTATAAGCGCCAAATAAGTGAAGCAGCTGAATTAATTATAATATATATAATAAACTAATAAAATAATCTATAAATTTTAACTTTAAATTGTGTGTATACGTGTGTCCTACAAAAGAATTAAAAATAATAAAAAAAGAAATTTGAATTAAAGGTTGTATACGTGTGTTGTGTGTAGTGTAGATAAGAAAGAATAAATTTTGACTAAAAGACTCCAACACTTGCTCTGGAAGTTCAACCTCAACTATAAATAAAGACAAGCCATCAAAGAAAATTTTGCTCATGTCTTCCTCCATATCGCACCCCTCTCTGTCTCTATATTCCTTTTTTTCTTCTTTTTATTTCACCTATAATAATAATAAAGCCCTGCCCCATTTTAAGTGTTTTAACCCCTGATCACTGATACCCTGTCCGATTGATCTGGGCCCCCATAACGCATGTCAAGGCTCTGTCCGACTAAGTTCGTTGGGGTTCTGTCTCGTGACGTAGGGATAATGTTGAATTTGGGTTACTTTACTTAACACGAGTGCATTATATATTTATTATATAGCTCAGGAGTTATACTCAAGATTATACCAGGAGGCTTTATAGTTGAACCCTAAAGTTACAAAGTGAGTCAATTCTCTTTTCTCACAGTTTGTGAGTCATTCTCCTTTTTATCACTTTTTGTGATACAGTTATATTTAAAAATGCTTTCCAAAATCCTAAATATTTACCAGTTATACTTACAGTGATTAAGTTTTGATATTCTACAATAGCTGCCAGTATATTATGGGATTTTGTATACATTACTTGACACTCGTTACTATTGGCCAAAATGTTAGCCAATCGTAGCATGACCACAAGCACGAGAGAGTTATGCCCCAGTAGCCGTAGCTTATAACTAATATTATTTTCTTTTACATTAAATAATTAATAAATTTAATGTATGATTGAAACAAATCTAAATGGTGTGTATATAAAATAGAGCTTTATTAATCATTATTAAAATATATTAGTTATATTAAAGAAAATATAATTTACTATTGTATATATATATTAATTCATAAAAGTCTTTTGGATTTTTTGATTTGAATAGTGTTTTTACCTTTTGCTTTCTGACACTAATAAAAATTACTACCACATAATTAAATTAAATTATTAAATTAGAAATGAAAGTAATAGGTGATAACTATGGCTCGTGTCATGTACCTCTGGCTCAATCTTCGTATATTTAAAAATTCTAAAATCTATATATTATATGTTTTTATACACTTACTTTTAACAACATATAAATGCATATATTTTCTTTATGTTTATTTCCGAGAGTTACCATTGGGTTGGTGTTTAGTTGCATTACTTTTAAGAATCTTATATATCGTGAGATTTAAATATTATATTTAATATTTAAAATATTATATTATAAACCTTAATATATAAACTACATAAACCTTAATGTATATCTTAAACGATATATATATATATATATATATATATATATCAATTATATATTTAACTTTTAATATACTAAGATATACATCGGGGATTATATTTTAAGTCTTAGTCACAGTAATATATTAAGTAATAATATCACAATTATTTAATTAATATATTACATTTGATAAAGTTATAGCTATTAATTTGACAGAAAATGATATATTTCATTTTCTGGGCTAATTGGTTTGGTGTCATAGAAAATATATTTGACAAAGTAATGTCATGGACACTACTAAGTTCAGAGTCACTAGTTGAGAGAATGATCAACAGTGATATGACCAGAGTCACTAGTTGAGAGAATGATCAACAGTGATATGACCATAAATATAACCACAGTCACTAGTTGAGAGAACGATCAACAGTGATACGACCACATGCACTAGTTGAGAGAATGATCAACAGTGTTATGACCCCAGTCACTAGTTGAAAGAATGATCAACAGTGATTTGACCGCCGCCACAGGAATCGCATAGTGACAGATACTTTGAGTAATAGTAAAATATAATTACTTGATAAATTCACTATTGGACGAAAGTGAGCCAATGAGTGATATGACCACTGTCACATCGGAACTGCCACCATGTGACAAATACTGATTGAGTTGGGTAAATATAAATAAATATAAAAACCCTTAATGATGTAAAGTATAACAATATAATTATAAAAATGGAATGAACTCGCCAATATTTATTACTGATAAAATGTTTCCAAACGTGTTTCAGGTAATTTGCTGTAAAGTTAATATAAGCCAGCTATGGAACACTGAATGCTTAAATAAAGTGGCTATAAATACCTGAATAAAAGAAGAAATTTATGTTTTATTTATTTGGGTTTATCCCTATAAAAACAATTGAATTGAATATGGGCTTTAGCCCATTTGTTTAATATTAAAAGTTTGGTGTTTTACAAACTCTAAAATCATTTCCTAACTACGATCCTGATGAAAAATTTTTCCGATGCGTATTTAATAAACACCGATACCATCTGACTGGATCGCGGCTCCCGTTCTCAAGATGGGTCGTGTGACACCTGTGTCACTTCAACCATCACACAAATTCCAAACCAATGAAATATTGTATTTCATACTTGGGATTTGTAAAAATATGTGTATCGTTTGCACATATCAACTCTTGTTCGATTTCAAGCTTTAAATCGCTTTCTGGAGGGTTATACGCGCTCTGATGCGTAGATATAACCAGTTTAATGCAACGAACACTCCGGGATAGTGAAATAGGATTAACATACCTTAAATAACCTTTACATAACTTAGAAATAAGTTTTAAAGGCTTTGGTATGGAAAAATCGAGTTAAATCGCTTACAGGGACTAAAGTTGACAAACTGCGAAAGTATGCCAATTTGAACTGTAACAGACATTCCGAAACATGACCATAAGTTAAAAACACCTTAAATATCCTTTACATAGCTTAGAAATAGGCTTTGAGGGGTTCGGTGTGCTAAAATAAACTTTTGGGCCATTCAGGGACTAAAAGCGTCAAAAAGGGCACAAGTTTGCACTTTCGCGCATAACTTACGTTCTGAATACATCCGGACATCCAAAAATTTATGTAAGCACTAAAACATTTTATTTTAGTGTTTGGCATAAGAAAAATCCATCCGTCGCGCCATTTGGATCGTTTTTCGCGCTTATGCGCATTCCGTCGTAATTAAGCGAACATCGCATCGTACGGCCAAACGAACCGACATCTGAGATATTTTTGAGCACATTTTAAGTTCCCTATACTTTAACTTCATTTTAGAGCCTTGAAATGAGGTTAACGGGGTTCAAACGCATCGAAAAAGGCCTTAAACACGTGCAGGGACTAAAACTGTCATTTTTGAAACATTTCTGAAACAGGGGGTGGCGTAGCGCGAGCCCTAAGGGCCTTACCAGTCGCGCTACGCGACTGCCTAACCAGAGCAGATAAGACTGATTAGTCAGCAGATTTCAGCTGATTAACTCACAACCACACACTCACACTTGCCCTTTCAGCTCATTAGGGGCCATTTTTAGTCACCACAACATTCCAACAAGTGTACGCCTTAGATTCGATCACGGTTTCCAAGAAACGATCCTAACGGTTCGGGAAATACTATAAATACCCAACCCACTTCATTGCAAAACCCACTTGAAATCTGAGATTTCTCTAAGTTGGGGTGTTTCATCACCTCATACCTGAGAATACTTGGATTATCAATCTTGCGGGGACCCTTTGTAAGTGTTCTTTCGTTCTTTTATTGCTTTTCGAGTCCGAAAGTCAAACTTTGTTTGACTTTCTGCATTGACCAGTTTATGGTCAATGCGAAGTTCGTTTAAACTTCGCAACGTGATTGTAATCACGATGGTTATAGTCCCTTGTGACTATGCCTAATGATTACCACGTTGTCTAGGGTCGTAAGGGTAAGCGATCTAATAAATCGCTTATACCTTCGAACCCGACCCATTTGGTCGATCATTAGGATCCGACCAAACACATTAGGTGACCATAGTATATAGGGAATAACCCTCCGAGGTTATACCTTATGGTCGCTTCGTTTAAGTAGTTGTATGATAGGTAGTTTATATGCCTTAGGTAAATTACCAAAATACCCCTTTGATGCCAAAATTCGTTTTAAACATATGTAACATAACTTTTGACATCTAAACTGATTTGACAACCATATTAGACATGTTAAGGCATATTTTACTTGTCATAGGACTAGTTAGGCGTTCCGAACGCGTTTTACGCGAACGACGCGTTAAAGTAGCATAAGCTACCTAAACGGATCGTAATGGGTCACAAACACTTAGGTTAAGTTTCGTTTTAGTATGTGGGCTTTGTTAAACCATGTTACACGAGTCTCCATACTCGTTTGGTTTACGAACCCTCATTCTATCCGATCCTCCGATTTAGGTCCGGTTTATTAACATAGTTACCTATATTAGGTGCCGTTTGATATCCGTGATCTCTAGCATTGTTTGGTTGTCACTCAAGGACTTCTGAGCAATCTCAAGTGAGTACATAGACCCCTCTTTTACTGTTTTCCAAACGTTTTGGGGCGGAACACATGTGCCTACTTGTTACTTTCATGCTTTCCATGTTTTCACATCATATACTTGCTATGTTCATTAGTACATTAATAGTACATGATTTACATTACATTTCATGCTATGTATGCCCATTGTGTGCATACTTAGTACATTGTTTTACATTACATTTCATGCTATGTATGCCCATTGTGTGCATATTTAGTACAGTTGTTTCACGTCACATGCTATGTATGTCTATTGTTGCATACTTAGTACAGTTGTTTCACGTCACATGCTATGTATGTCTATTGTTGCATACTTAGTACAGTTGTTTCACGTCACATGCTATGTATGTCTATTGTTGCATACTTAGTACAGTTCACATGCTATGTATGCCCATTGTGTGTGTACTTAGTACATTATTTTACATTACATTTTATGCTATGTATGCCCATTGTGTGCGTACTTAGTACATTGTTTTACATTACATTTCATGCTATGTATGTCCATTGTGTGCATACCTAGTACATTGTTTTACATTACATTTCATGCTATGTATGTCCATTGTGTGCATACTTAGTACATTTTTTAACATTACTTCTTGATGGTTTGGTTTGAGAAAGTGACTTAAGTAACGAGGCGTGTGTAATATGATACAAGCATGGTGGATACGCCGCTGGTACTTCCTATATATAAGTGTTTGTATGGTATTACATATCGTAGCGTTATTTGAATCATTTCAATTTGAGACATATAACATTTTATACAAATAACATACTTTTCACAAGACATTGTTTTACAAACAACTTATCTTATACAAACTCATTCTACATGGTTATTCATTTAACCATACATTATTCTCTTATTTATACATATCATCTGAACTTATTGTTTTTCAAACGATTTACAAAACAAAACAATTTACAACGTTCATGACTAAACTTTATTAAACAACTCTTTCTAAACTTACAAGTCATGAATCCTATTTTCACAAAACCTATGTATCTCACAGGCATTTTTATGCTGACGTACCTATTTTCACATGTGTTTTCAGGAGATGATGCATAGGACTTATCAAGACATACTTAGGCGGACATGTGCCTTAGTGACTTAAAACGAGACAAGAACTAGTTAATTTATGTTATGTACTCTTTGTTTCTTGTTTAAAACAATGTAAACTTTCATGTTTGATTAATAAAACGAAACTTCAATTGCCATGGATTTGAAACAATTAATTCTGTTACAACACTCCCTGACGTTTCCGCCACGTTTTGTATGTTCTACGTGGTCGGGGTGTGACAGGTCGGGGGCTGTGACACCTTTGTATTGAACTATGCTTTTAAAACATGTTACAGGTTTAGCGATGATGTTGATGATGCATGGAATCTAGTAGGATGCTTAGATACACACTTTAAATTTTGTATTTTATTTGTATTGTATTTCATTATTCATGTTGTATTTGTTTCAAATCCTTGTAATTGACTCTTTAGAAATGAAATGAAAATTTATCATTTAAATACTTGTCACAAATAGTGTTATGAAGTCTCTTGCAATCTATTTCGTCTCACTTCGATGTTTCCGCAATCGGTTGGGGTGTGACAATAATCGTGTAGCTATTAAGTAGCGGCTAAATAAAGCAAGGTATAAAACGGGTCTATACGTTGACCCGAGCCAGGTACGCATAAAATAAGTTTATAGTTAAAAGTGCAATTTTGGTTAAATAATTAGTGAAAATCCTTTGTCGTAAAATGAGGGACTAAAATTAACCGAAAAGCCCTTGATGGGAAAACCGGGCAAACGACCCTTAGAGGTTGTTTAGGAATTTGTATTATGATTATGTAATCCGTAGGTTTGTATAAAAGTTATAGGCATAAACTTTCGTAGGTCTAATGCCTAAGAATGGGTCATATGTGTAAAATGGTTAACCAAAGGGAAAAATCTCGGGATAACAAGTTCTTTATGTTAAACCCACTAGAAAATAGTTGTGGTGGAATATAAGTAGCTATTTAAATATAAGAATGTGAAGGGTGAAAAGGGAAGAGCGAGTTCGATGCTTGAGAGCATAAAAATCCTCTAAATGGGTCAAAACGAATTACGCGCATAACTTGAATATTGGTTGCGTAATTCACAAAAGTTATGAATCCGAGTTAAAGATTTTGAGTTAAATACATTAGTGTATGAATTCTGATCATTTAGAAACAAGTCGGTGGTTTTAAACTTGAACGGGTCAAAAGTCTTTATAAATTAATTTCAAGCCGAGGGCTTGAAATCTAATATTTTATGAGTTCAGATGTCGGTTTATAACTCCATATGATGGAGAATCAAATTACGATCGTATAGGGAAAAGAATCACGCAAATCGGACTTGTAGAATAAAAGTTATGGCAATTTGAAGTTGATTTTTTTGGTAAAAAAATAGAGCTGGGCAAAATGCAGGTCCAGAAGACGGATCTGCTGGAAAACCATCTCCCCCGCGACACGAGAGGGGATACAACGTGTCTAGCGCGACACGCGACATGCCTCGCGGCACGTGAAGGAACAAGGCTAAGTTCTCGCGGCCCGCGAGAGCTGAAAAAGCTGGCAAATTGATTTTATTTTATTGATTAACGCATAGAACTTGTTTAAACTTGTTTATAAGCTATCTAAACTAACTTTTAAGTTGGTTTTGATCATAGGTAAATGTCAAGAGTTCTCGGATGAAGATCAAGCAACGTACAGGAACCGAACACATGAAAAAGAAGCTTCCGCACGTTGCCTCATCGTTATTTTGAAAAACGACGAATTCAATTACATTATGTTGTATTATTCTAAAATTGTAAAAATTTTAATTTACCTGTATTTTTCAACGTATATGTAATCATAATTACATGTTTATTTTCGTAAACTATACGAAAACCGTTAATTAATAGAAAGGGTCTTAAAATTTACTGGACGCCCTTAGTCTGGAATGAAATGTAATTATTATCTATTAGAATGTTAACGGGTCTTATTCAAGTCATATGAGTTGGATAGGTTAACTATAATATAAAGAAAACGGTATGGTTCGCTAGATTAAGCGGTGACCGGATAGAATGCCGTTTGAATCCTCACCAGTATTATGACTTGTATTATATGGATCAAACAATATTACATTCTGATTATGAATGAATTTGAAGGGAATTGACCCAATTTGACTAACTTATATAGACTAAGCTATACAAGTCAACCGTACACGCATAGGCGCCATCGGGTGATCGGATGAGTCAATGTCAAGTTTATTATGCCAAAATATGATTATTAAGTTATCACCAATAGGTATTACGTTTTATATGTTCATTCTGGTTTAAAACCATTTTATGCTCAAAAAGGGCATTTTCGGTATTTTTAAGGCATAATGTATGAACTTGCATAAAACCCGACAATTGATTATGATCAAATGGTATAACCTCAGATGGTTATTCCATACATTAATACATTAATATGATCATAATGCAACTTTAAATCAGTAGGTAACTAAACTAAAACGGGTCAGAATCGAAAGTCAAAGCAGAAGTCAAACTGCTTGACTTTCGGCTGCGAACCGAACTATAAATTGGAAATGATGGGTTTAACATGCTTTAACATGTTCTAATATATTATACTAATTGATGTAATGTCAAAAATTGGTGTTTAGATGTTTATAAGTTCATTGTATACATTTTCTGAAAAACTGCGTTTTGACTTTCATTTTAACATAACGTTGACCCGTCATTCGACCAACTTAACGTGATATTCGTGAGGTGCCCTCATAGGGGATTATCACCTACCTTATTAGGATCACGAAGCCATGTTCAATTCGAACATTGGTTTGACCATAATGGTTATAACCGAAAGTCAAAGCAAAAGTCAATTTATTGACTTTCGGCTAATTACTTAGCCTAGAAAAGAAAGGAGCTATGAAAGAACACTTACAAGTGTTCTAGAAGAAGTTTGGACTCAGTAGGAGGCCTTTATGAAGAAGCAAACTCTAGATGAGAGATTAGAGAGAAGAATTTAGAAATGAGCAAGGAAATTGGTTCATCCTTGGTTGCTATTTATACTTGATCCAAGCTCCTAGGATGATGCCATGTGTTACAAGGGCTCTCCTAATGTTGATTAGTGTCCAAAGACGTGTAAGAAGCAGAGAAATGGTTCAAGTTCGCGAGCAAGGTGGCACAACATGCAGGCTGCCATGGCAGTCTACCAAAACTACCAGCTGCAACCCCTTACAGACCGTAAGGGGTTAAGGCTTACGGTCCGTAAGGACCTTTGGCGCCCATGGTTTTCAAATGCTTACGGTTCCTAAGCTATTAAGCCTTATGGTCCATAACCGACTGCCAGTAACAATATTATATTTACCTTACGGTCCGTAAGGCTTTAGGCCTTGCGGTCCGTAAGGGTCACTCAGAGGCCAAAACTTTCGCATGTTGACATATTTAGTCCATCCACATCCAATCTTCCACAATTTTACAAATATGGTCCCTCTCGTCCAATATTGTGGCATATTTTAGAGTTGATTGGACACGTGTTGCCATATTATTCGATGCAAAACTCTGAGGTGTTACAAATATGGAACCTAGTTCCATCTACATGTGACCTATAAGGTGTGTATAATACCTACACACCCATTCAAAGTCACAATACAAAAAAATCGTTTATCTTATATTCATAAAGAAAAGGCGATTAGTCAAATCCTAAAAATATTAAATTTCAATCTTATATAATAAATAATAAACCTAATGATTTCTATTGTTAATCAAGTAATAGATAATTAGTTATTGCAAATCCTCAAAAGCTCAAAAGTTAAGCCTATACTTGTAGAAAAGAACATCAAATGGTAGCTAGTGCTCTGCAGTTATAAAGAATGATATATAACAAAGAAGTGTTATCTCCACCAACAAATCCTCAACACAAAGATGTGTTATCTCTACCACAGATGATCTACACCTAAAAATAATCAACTTTCCTCACATATCTAAACCAAAGCTCAGACTAAACCTAAAATTTGGTAACCCTAAAAACCCATGAAAACCCTATAACAAAAATTACTTCATCCTACACAACAATTTCCACAAATTATAACTAAACAACGAACATTGGCGGAAAATTTACCAACTTAAGAGTAGGAAAACCCGTTTAGAAATAAGATTAACATAAATCAGAAGGACCTACCTTCGTTCAACAACTGTGTGAGTGGAAGAAACGAACCAGAGATATTAGGGGCTTGATGCGAAAAGTAAATTGCATGTGTGTGTGTGGGGGGGGGGGTAAACCCTAAATCGTCATCAATAAGACACGTATTAGGACACTTGGGAATTTCTAATCAAGTTTATAACTAAAATCATCATCAGAGAGACACGTTTTAGAACAACAGGGGATTTATAAACAACAACACTGCAAGTGGTACAACCAACATAATGCAGTACAATGTTATAAATTCATAATAGGGTAAATTACACTTTTCGTCCTTTATGTTTGTATCGGATTGCAATGGATAGCCTTAACTTCAATAATTACAGTCACAATCCTTTATTTGTAAAACTCGTTACACCTTAGGTCCTTTGACTCTAACCTGGTTAATTTTTTTATTTAAATATGACATGTGCCTTGCACATGAGGGTAGATTAGTAATTTTACTAATATATTTAAATTAAACAAATACACAAAACACATATCTTTGTTTCATTGTTTCAGATCTCTCTCACCTCTCTATCTTTCCCCAAGCAATCCCCATCCCTACCATCACTGTGAGAGCTACCGCTACCACCACCATCGTTTCTGGCAACCCTCTCTATCTCCCCCCAATCAATCCCTACCCCCACCATCACTGTGAGAGCTACCACCACCAACGTTTCCGGCAAGGTTCCGAGCAAGATTCTGTTTAAAAAATGCTATATTGTAGGAGGAAGTACTGATCGAAGTGGAGGCTACACAATCTGTGTACGGTGACGATTGTCTGGTTATCTCACAATACCAACCTCATCTCAACCTTTTAATCAAGCCTAGAACCGCCGATGTTTCATCTCAACAGGTTTCCCCCTTTTCAAGATCCCCATATTTCATTCGATCCACTTGTTTATGTATTAAGTCCATTGATCATTAAAAAGATGACATTTTTATGCTCTGATTGCAAAAAAGTCAGTCTCATGGTTGTTCCGAGTTCTGACCATGAACATGAGCTGGAAACAGATGCACCTCTTTTAAAACCCTAACCTTCCTTGAAACCTTAAATCAACATTCAAAACTTGATAATGATGCAAGTATGCAACACAATTACTCCATTAACAACATAAACAACTCTCTAACCGTCATCAATCATCCAATTAAAAATGTAATCAAACATTTAGAAACAGATAAACGAGCCATCAACTCGATAAGGTACATGACAGCTAAATCAACCGACACACAACGACTGCATTTACAAACAACAAATCAAGATCACCTCACGAAAAACAAGCCTAATTCGATCTGCAATGGTCGTTGCCGGAAATAGATGTGAAGGAAAGTTGAGATGGTGGTGCATAGCCGTCGGAATGAGATGAAGATGAGTAGGAATACGGTGGTGGCGTCTTGTCAGTGGGAGAGAGTGGTTGTTGCAGAGATGGTGGTTGTGGGTGGTCGATTACGGCAGTGGTGGCTATCAGTGGCGGTGAGGGTTTCATATATATATATATATATATATATATATATATATTGTATAATTTTCTTTAAATATGATTTATTTTATTGTTTGATATTATTTTAGATAATTAAAATGAGTAAAATTACCATTCAACCCTCATGTGCAAGCCACATGACATATTTAACTGAAAATTTTAACTAGGTTAGGGTCAAAGGACGTAAAGTGTAATGGGTTATACAAATAAAGGATTATGACTGTAATTATTGAAGTTACAGGCTATCCGTTGCAATCCGGTAGAAACATAAAGGACAAAAAATGTAATTTACCCAATAAATAAATAATTAGGTGTAGAAAAGCAACAAGACACAAATCTCTCTAAAATTTCACAAGAGTTAATTACTGTTTTCGTCACTGTGGTTTGTCAAAAATCACTATTTCAGTCTATTAGTTTAAAAATTTCGATTTCAGTCCCTGTGGTTTCACTTTCGTAACCATTTCAGTCCAGTCTCCTAACACCGTCTATTTTACCGTTAAGTTTTTAATGAAATACCTAAATTACCCTTGTGTTAATTAAATATGGACTTATATGATTTTATTATTGGATTTATATGATTTTATTGTTGTATGACATATGGACTTAAATTGGATTATAGGGTTCGACCCACCATAGCTTCAGTAGAAGTAGAAGTAGAAGTCTAGCACTAATTTTACATATATGGTTTCAAAATTTTAATTTTGGATTTTAGAAAGAGAAAATGTCCAGGTGAACATTATTTTTCAAAGTTATTATGTTAATTGATGCTGTTAGGAAGATATTAATTGGGGTGGAGTAATGGGACGCCGGACATTAAGAGGGTGGGGTTGTGATGCCGAAGAAGATGACCGGAAACTTTTGCCAGAAATGAGAGCAGAATACAATCTTTTAACAAGTGAGTCCTAGAATACAATCTTTTAAATTTCTATGGTTTTTTATTTAATTAACACAGGAGTAATTTAGGTATTTCATTAAAAACTTAATGGTGAAATAGACGGTGTTAGAAGATTGGACTGAAATGGTTACGAAAGTGAAACCACAGGGACTGAAATAGTGATTTTTGACAAACCACAAGTACGAAAACAGTAATTAACTCATTTAGATATCTTTTTGTTTTTATTAATAAGGGCACTATGGTCAATTCACGTGTACTTAATAGAATAAATGGATGGGGTTAACGGAGGTGGACTGAAATGGTTACGAAAGTAAAACCACAGGAACTGAAATCACAAATTTTAAACTATTGGACTGAAATAGTGATTTTTGACAAACCACAGGGACGAAAATAGTAATTAACTCATTTCACAAAAACAAACCCTCACGCCAAAAGACAGAGCAACATCAATTCCAAAACCAACACCGAACAAGAAAAGAAAAAAAACTTCTTCTTCACAAGCCAACCCCTCTTTCACACACACACTGAGATCAAAATTCTTCTTCACACGGCGCAATCACACCCCACTTCCCTGTGTTTTTCTCATACCCATACACATACACACACATACTTAATTTCACAATCTAATTCTCACACACCAATTCCTCTCTTACAATCCAATCAGCCGAATATGGTAACACAAGCGGCAAATTAGGGTTTTTTCGAATTCAACGGTTGAGGTTTGGAGTAAAATATCACGAATTACAATACCTTTTCTCCAATATTTAGGGATTTTTATTGGATGAATACAAGTTAGGGTTTCAATTTTGTGTTTTTGCCTATTTGGGAATTTTTTATATTTAGGGTTTGATGCTTGTATGTAATGGGCTTGAAGGATTCATCTAGAAGGGATATATTTTGTGTTTCTGGATGATATAAGACGGTTTACTTTTGTTATACTGCTGATTGAAGTTATTTATGAGATGAGGGTCTGTTAAGTTGGTGAAGTATTGATGCTTTTTGAACTCTGTTTTGATTGGAATTGAATTTACAAAGGGTAGAGGGGAACAATGACCAGTGCTTAACAACTTAGGATAGTATTCAAAGCTTTGGGTTTTTTTTCATACGGGCTTTTGTCGATGCGCATTGGTTCTATGTTATTCGGTTTTTATAATGTTCAGCATTAAGTATGGAGAGAAGTGAGCCAACGTTCGTACCCGAATGGTTAAAGAGCAGTGGAAGCTTAAGCGCTACATCTCACCATTCTGGTAATTCTGTTATATTTTATCTAATGTATTATTTTCGTAGTTTTGGTTGTGTGTATACTGTATATGTATATGACAATGTTGTTTTGTAGATGAACAAGGTGTGTCAACGACCTCGCGAAATAAGTCACTTGTTAACATAAGTGATAGCGAGTTAGGACGCCCATCTGTTTCAGAAAGGACGACTTCTTCATACTTCAGACGCGCATCTAGTAGTAACGGATCACCTTATTTGAGGTCTTACGGTAGTTTTGATCGGTATTCTGATAAAGAAAAATCAGAAAGTAGGCATCGTGATTATTCTGATCCTTTGGGTAGTATTTTACCGAGTAGGTTTGAGAAAGAAGGGTTAAGACGTTCACACTCAAGCGTATCTACAAAGCGTGGCGACTCGTGGCCTAGGAAAGTAGTAGCTGACTCGGCCGGTGTTAACAAAACCAGCCATGGGCATAGCAATGGCGGTGCGTTACGGTCTGGTGGCGGCATTAGCGGTGTAACGACTGCGTTTGACAGGGATTTTCCGTCTCTTGGAGCAGAAGAAAAACAAGATTCTGAGATCGGTAGAGTCCCGTCTCCTGGATTGAGTAGTGCTATTCAGAGCTTGCCGATTGGTAGCGCGGCGGTGATTGGTGGTGATGGGTGGACATCTGCACTGGCTGAGGTGCCGGTGATAGTCGGGAGTAATGGAAGCAACACATCTGTTGTGCAACCTGTACAACCGACAACTGGTAGGAACATGGCTGAAACTTTGGCACAGGGTCCACCTAGGGCTCAGACTGCTCCTCAGGTACTTGAAGCATGCTTTACATATGCGTCATATGTTATTATGTATCGTGTACTTATGTGCATTCATGTTTGTGTAGTTGTCTGTTGGAACTCAAAGGCTTGAAGAGCTTGCGGTTAAGCAATCGAGGCAGTTGATTCCCGTGACTCCTTCCATGCCTAAAGCTTTGGTAAGACTGTTTTCAAACTTTTTGTTGTTTCTTGCGTAACGTATGAATGGTTTATATATGTGGTCTTTAATCGTTTTAAGTTATGGTTTCATGGCTTTCAACATTTGGTGCAAATGTGCAGTTATTAGCCGTCATTGTTTATAATTGAACTAATTGTTATATATATGTGTGTGTGTGTGTGTGTGTGTCTGTATACACACACCCGCACCTGTAAATGCATACGTTAGTGAACAGGCTTTTATAAATTGCTCCTATTTTACGAGTTTTGATATTTTTATTCAAATGGTATTTACTTGTTGTGGACTAGTGTTCAGTGGCGAAGCTTGAATTTTTTTACGGGGGGGGGGGGGGGGGGTCGAAAACGTATATACCCAAAAATTTCTATAGAACCGGGGGGTCGAAAACATATATACCAAAAAATTTCTATACGAAAACTACATATATAACACTGCTGGCTGAAAAGTTCGGGGGGTCGGGCGCCCCTCCCGGCCCCTTCAAAGCATCGCCCCTGCTAGTGTTACTGTGCTTCTACCCATGGGAGCATGTATTGGTATGAAAGTTCTCATATGTATCCATTTAAGTGTGTAACCAAAAAAGTCATATTAAGGCCGATACAATAAAGTTCAGTATGGTTTATACTAACATCTATAGTTCTTCGTGTCGAGCACCAAATTCGTAATCAATTATCTGCAGAACAAATGTTTATTCATATTTTTCTTCATTATTTTTTAGGCGTTAAACTCTTCTGATAAACCAAAGCCAAAGGCGGCTCAGGTACAGCTTCAGAGTTCTCACCTCGTCAACTCTCCTCGACCCGTCAATACAAAGTTCGACTCTACAAAGACATCTACAGTAGGAAAACTTCATGTACTCAAACCATCACGTGAAAGGAACGGTGTCACTCCAGTTGCAAAGGACACCTTGAGCCCAACAGCTGGTGCCAAATTACCAAACAGCCCTCTTGCCGTACCCTCTGTCGTGGGACCCGTTCCATTAAGAAACAACAACTCACCCGTTTCCGTTCCAGAGCGCAAGCCTGGTGTAGTGACACTGGAAAAGAGACCTTCATCTCAAGCTCAAAGCCGAAGTGACTTTTTTAACCTTATGAGGAAGAAATCTATGACACCTATTACCACCGATAATACTGGTTCATCGATCTCTGCTAGTGACAGGCCCGGTGAAGCTGTAACCGAGGGGGAGTCTGGTGGGGCCCAACGGACGAATAACGAGAATAAAGATGATTCGGCATACAATGGTGATGCTGATGTGGCGAGTGAGACGTCTAGTAATAATGGGAGGAAGAATTTAAACTCTGATGCCTTTCTTTACTCTGAGGAAGAAGAAGCTAGATTACTACGTTTAATGGGCTGGGAAGAAACTGCTGACGAGGATGAAGGCCTAACGGAAGAGGAGATAAATTCTTTCTACCGAGATGCAAGTAAGGTAAAATAATTACTTTTAATAGGAAGCATTGATCCTTCCTTTTGTGTATGGTTTCAGTTAGGGGTGCAAACGAGCCGAGCCCGAGCTCGACCAGGCTCGAGCTCGAGCTTTGTTTTCAATGCTTGATCTCGGCTCGGGCTTGGCTCGTTTATTATCTATTAATAATATATTAGATAAAAATAATATAAATAATAGACTCGTTTAGGTTTGCGAGCTTGATAAGTGAAGCTCATGCTCGGGTTCGTTTACTAAACAAGCTTATTTTTAGGTTCGGGCTTGGCTCATAAACAAGTTTAAATAAGCTCAGCTCGGTTCGTTTCGAGCTTTTTCTCGAGCAGCTCGCGAACCGCTTGGCTCGTTTGCCCCATGGTTTCAGTTAAACCTGGCAAAACAGGCCGGTCGGGTGGGCTAACGGGTCAAAACTGGATTTGGGTAAAAACGGGGTTTGACCAAAATGGGTTCGGGCTGAAACGGGTCATTTTAGAAAATGGGCTGCTTGCCCACTATATTTGATGACTGATCTTGAATTCTGAATGGACTTTGTTATTATTTTTCTGTGTGCAGTATCTGAATATGCAGGCTGCCTCCAAGATCTTTAAAGGAACGCAACCAAAGCTACTGATACCGCTCCACTCACAAATCAGTGAAATTTCGTCCGACTCTAAGCTGGAATCTTAAGTTTGCTGGAAAAAAAGGTGTTTTTGGGTTATCTTTTAATATTGTTTGATCAAGATGATGAGGATGGTAGTAGTGAGAGAGGAAGTGATTTGGAAGTTTTGAAATCCTTGCAGTGAGGGAGGGGGGATATGAGTGAATAGGAATAAGTACATACATATGGGTCTTTAATAGCTTACTGTAAACCCGTGTTTACCCCTCTTGATCGATGGCTGAGATTTTTCTGACTTTTTAAGGTTGGGATAAAAAAAAGAAAAGAAAAAAGAGGATAGGAAATTTGCTTGGTTTATTATTATTAATTTTAATTTTAAGAAAGAAAAAAAATGAAGAAGTTTAGTTAACTTTTACTTTTGTTCTTACATTGTTCTTTTAGCCTATTTTGTGTTCTTTTAACATATTTGATCGCAAGTGATAACCAACATTTTGGGCTTAATCAATGGTTATGGTTTTGGAAAACGGCGAACCAAACTGGCTGGACTGGTAGTTTGGTTAGACACTTAGACTTGCGGTTCAACTGTTTTTCATAAATGAAAAAAAAAACAATAAATAATCCAAGTGATTTGGCCGGTGGGTGTGGCTTAACGCCACCCCGCCATCTCATCCGCTATAGCGCCCCGGGGCGCCATCGGCCACACCGCCGGATTGAGGGGGGGGGGGGGGGGGGCGCCATGTCCTTCCGGCAGCACGTTAACGAGCAAATTTGGCATTTTCGAAGGTGATGGTCTTTAAAGGGGGGCGTTATAGTGTAAAAGGGGGCTTTATATCACACCCTGCAAGTTAAAGGAAGGGGCTTTAAAGCCCCCTGTGTGACATGACGTTGACGTGATAAAGCCTCTAGAGGTTTTATACCACACCCTCCCATTCAGCCTTAGCCCATTTAGTTTCAAGTTTCAAACCGTAAAAAAAAAAAAAAAAAAAAAAAGAAGAAGAAAAACCTGTTTGTTCTGCTCTTTAAAGCATTAATGAATCGAATAAATCTTAAAGTGGTTGATTTGGATGTTTGATCAGTTGTAGGAGATTTATTACACGAATTAAAAAAAAAAGGTAGAAAATGAGGCTGCAACTGTTTTGACGATTTTAAAATGCTTTCTTTAAAGTAAAAGTGAATTATGGGCCGAAACTATAATGAAGCCTACTCTGTAATAGGGAGGTCATCTAGTTTCTTATTCCCTAGAAATGGCCCATTTAACTGGTCCTTTGTATAGGTGCACAAATACTAACCTGGTTGCTGGTATGGAATTGGTTCTGAGTATGATCGAGTATTAAAATAAGGTACTGAGAGAATTCGGGTATGTGAGGAGAAAAATCATACCCTATGTACTCGGGTAGGGTTTGATTGGGTTTGGGTATTACCAGATATGGGTTTAGGTATTAATATCCGGTTTTAAAAAATAAGTTTCTTTTTTGATTATTTTACACAAAAATAAATTCGTTTGATAGTTAAATTTGGTTTGTAATTTGTAAAAATAATTAAAATATTTTATAATAACATGAATTCACTCAAGTACAAATTATTTGCTTTATAATATGCATTTTTAAAACTTAAATATAAAAATTGTTAAATAAACATAAAATATACTTTAAAAATTCGTGTATTTTATCAGGCATTAAAAAAACTGGTATCGGGTATAGGGTAGAATCGGGTTCGGGTATATGGTATGACCGGTTTTAGGTATATTCGGGGTACAATTGCATAAATATTATACATAAAAACATCATACATATGCATAATTGCATATTTTAAAAATGAAATGAAATTACCCATCAAAAAATAAACGGACACTTTCAAGTTTCAAATCGTCAAGCAGGCTTCATGTTTCAAATCGTCAAAGCAGGCTAAATCTAGATGAATGGTTTAATCGGTTTTAACTACATTTCTTTTGCTTATGACCTTCACACCCTGGAAAAAAAAGTTGAATATAGTGGACCTTCATTTATACAATTTTGGTCATCGACATTGACATATTGAAAGACACAAGTTGTATTTTCTTCACTTCTTCTCCTTTTCTTTCTTAAACACTCAGAATTTTATTGTTTTGTATGGAACTGACAAAAATTAAAACAGAACCAAGTCGCAAGTTTGTAAGAACTTAATTCATCTTGATTGTCAAAGTTTTTTGATAAGTGCGGAACCTCTCGATTGGAGGGTTGACATAAAACTTTCTTTACACAAAAAAGTCCTATATTTTCTTGCTAGAAATGTGGAAATTAAATTTTATATGTGTATAAGGTTATCTTTTCATCTAAAAAAATAATGTTCTCTGGAAAAAGTGTATGTTTTTACGGGCTTTTTTCTCATCATGTGTATAAGGTCATCTTTTCGTCTAAAAAATAATATTCTCTGAAAAAAGTGTACGTTTTACGGGCTTTTTTCTCATCATAATACAACGAGGTGGGTCCAACTCATGCTTTTATAAAGAAAAACTTAATTTTCTGCCTAACGAATTTTGGCAACCGAGGGTTTGTGGACCTTCTCAACCCTCCCTTGGTTGATAGTCTTGTGAAATGAAATCAAATTAAAGAGGTGACAATACAAACATAACAATGAATAGGAAGATTTGTTTGAAAGATGAACTCATGAAGCTATCGGTATATATAAAACCTTCCAACACGCCATTTTCTTTATATTTTTTATATGTTGAGGGTTGATACTTGCAAAGATGGAAGTGTAACGTTGAAAACACTTTGTTAGGATGGTATTGATATTGGAACACGACTCTTATCTAGACTTTTGTATATTCAAATTGAATAGAAGGTAATATAATTTATTTTAAACCAACTTCAATTAAAGTAATCTTACAAGTGAATCTATTCCACGTTTAGATGGCGTTGCACCCATTCTTTGGATAATCCAATTACTTATCTTAAATAGGTTTATTAGTGGACCTTTTAACAAGGGATTAAAAATTAAAAATATTACTATTGTCCCAAAAGATAGATGTTTACACTATACCGTTTCCTCCCTAACTCATCCATGGGAAACTAAATTCTCAAATATTGAGATGTTTGCTGAAAATATAATGAGAAAACTTTTTTTTTTTTTTAGAAAATCAAAAGTGAGAAAAAAAAACTTCATACTGCTTGCTGCATATATGTAGTATATTATATAAGTATAACTAATTGGTAGTTAGCTTTTCTAGTAATAAAAATGGGGGTTCCAATATAAATTAACGTAACTAATCACCAGTTTGTATAAAAACTAACTTTATATTGGTTTATGTTTATCAACTATGTTTATTATATTTTCTATGTATTATTATGTGTGATGTCATGGATGATGTAATCAAGCTTTTCCTTATCTTCTGATTATGAGGCCTCCAGTATTCTTCAGGGAGAATAGCGGGGTTCAGAATGGAGGCCGCCGATCCTGTATCAAAAAATGCAATGACCGGGATGGGCTTTGCATATGTGCTTGTAAGGAGATGCACCTTTGCAATTGGTGCGGGCGCCTTCCTACGTCCTCGTTGACAGGAGGAGACTTTTACCATGCATATTTGCTAGAGCTTGGTACGCAGTCTGGGCATTTTTATCTTTCTTTTCAGGGCCTTTCGGTGGCGAACTCTTTTCTTTTGTATTTTCTCCGTATTACACCGTTTTCTTTTCTTCAGAATTATCTCTTGATTCATTTCTGGATTTACCAAATCCTCATCTTTTATGCCAACTTTGTTTTCTTGACCCAAAGATTTTGGAAAAGAGGAGGTGTAATTTTCTTTTATGATTGGGAGATCTTCTGGAACCTCTGATGAGACCATGATGGGGCAATCATCAAGGCTTTGTTTTCTTTTTGTTCTGGTGGGTATGTTTATTTCCAAGCTCATACTCTTCACAACTTTTCTGGCTTTAATCTCTACTTGTTCTTTTGACCAGAGATTTAAGGATGGGGAGGTTTGTAGGAATGGTGAAGCTGGTAATGATACTTGTGCAAATGGTGTTGTTGGCAGCCTCCATGGGTTATCAGCATAGGTGGAGACCCTTTGCTGCTTATGTTGTCTCTCAAGGTCTGTGAGCTGTGCTTTGAGGAATTTCATTTCAGCTTCTTTTTGCTGGAGACCTTGTGGACTCTGCGGCCTTGGGGAGTTGTGTACTAGCTGGAGGAGCTCATGGTGCAGTTCAAGGATTTTGGCCTTGATCTCATAGATGATACCTTCTAGGCCTTGAACTCTGCTTGTAAGATCTTCATGGGCTTTTGTGATATTGTCTTGTTGAGCTAGTATTGTGTTGAGAGCTCTGTTTTGTGCAACAACATTTTCACTTTGCCAGTTTAGCGTGGTTTCAGCAGCTATTACTGATTCAGGAATACCGGTTGCACTGATGGATGTTGGGTTCTTGATTTTCCAGCTATGTTTGGTTTTTTGTTGGGTATGTTCGAACGAGGTTAGGGGTGGAAATTCAATTTGGTAATTTGGGGAGGTGGTGGCTGGAGGTGTTGTTCTGAGCATAAAGCATTCGTCTGGCTCGGTAGGCGGATGCCTCGATAGTTTTGGTTGTTTGGGTTTTGGTTCTGGTTTTGATTTTGAATCACCATACAGGACATCATAGTCAAATTTTCCTGATGGCTTCCCAAGCAAACCAACACTTGGATCTCCGGCCTCATATCTTTTCTTTAAGGCATATTGGGATCCTTTTTTCTTTTTGTTTTTGGTTTCCTCCTTGTATTCGAGTTCGTATGCGTCGTCCAGGCATTCCTGGTAGTTGCAGACGTCGAACGGGAAATGCAGTTCTTCTGCCGGTTGGATCATGCTTATTGTAGAGAAAATTTCTCTTCGGTCTTGTTTTACAAACCGAACCTCAACTTGTCCATCCTGATGGCAGGCAAAATCAGGGGTTGGGGTTGTTTGAACTGGTGCTTGGTGGATCTGTTCGTAGTTGGTTATCCATTTTTCAGGTAAAAGCTTTGTAAGCTCTTCTCTGGATAACTGTTTGGGAACGTATGTGCAGGTTGGTGTAGCGTTGGAGTCGATGTCTATGAGTAGAGCATCACCAGAGTTATCCTGCGATCCGGGAACCATGATGTCCAAAGAGTGGTTTTGGACACGATATGCCATCTGGTAATGAAAAGTGGCCTGAAAGGTGTTGACCTGTGGTGTACCACCGACCTGGATCTGGGCTTTCAAGGCTGTTAACAATGACGGATCATTGAGAGGCTTATTGAAGTTGGGGTAGAAAGTGATGAAGACGGTTCCAGCGTTTAACGTAGTTTGAATGGTACCGATACAAGCATGCTGGTACTCCACAAATCTAGTATCGACTAAGGCGATATGAGAGAACGCAGGTAGTCCTTTTCTTCCGTGAAAGGTTAAGGCTAGTCTTATGGCACCAAAGTGGATATGGGTATATCCTTGGGATAGACAGATCCTTGGAAGATCTGGAGGGATGGTGAGAGGGACGAGGTGTTCAGAGGTTGTTGCTGGGAGTTGGTGTGAATCAAACTTGGTGGTTTGCACAAACTCTTTTACAACTGGGTTTGATGAAGAACTGACTAGTAGTTTTACTTTTTTGGACAAGGAATTTTGGGGTTTTTTAAAGACACTATAGGGAACACTAAAGGCATACCAGTAATAGGTATTTTAGAATCATCAGATACATAAGATATCTCATATAACTGATCAATCTTTGACGCAGACGACCGACGGAAACTAGAATTTGAACGGGAGAGACTGTGATTTGGATTCATATCTGGTTTTAGACTTCTAACGACACTTATCTTAATCTTCAAGCTCGTACTTTGAGGAAATTGCTGCGGACCCTTCCGACTTACGACTCACCTAACAAGCTACTTTTGGATTTAGGATAAGAAACTCAGCGTGTCGGACCAGACTGACAAGACTTCATAAGGTTAGAGTTCTGATGTGAGAGATCCGAGCATAGTCGGCAGTCACAGAGCATACTAATCAAACCTTAGAAAGGGTTGGACAGGAGCGCTATGGCTCATCCAAAAATCACAAAAGCACAAACAATATCCTAGCCTGAAAGATCACGTGGAAGATTCTTTGTCCGAACAATTCAAAGAAAAGTGTACCCTATCACCTAGAAGGAATCTTCCAGCTCAGCCCAAAAAAGCAAAGAAGGCCACAAAGCAAAAGCAAAGTATTGAAGTGACCTCAACTCTGCAGATTCATGCCATAACAGACAAAGGAATCAGTCAGACAAGTAAAGATGAATAGTTAGGCCCACATGAAGACAAAATAACAAGTGCTCACAAAAGAAGCTTACTAAGGAAGAAAGGCAAAAGGACAAAGAAAGCCATATGGGTCAAAAAGGAGACAGGAAAACCCCTAGTGCGTGAAGCCAATCACACAAAGCCAACTACAAAGAGCAAACAGAAGAAGCTACCAAAAAACCCATCATTATAGGAGATGGCCAATCTTCAAGAATCCTGCATAACAGTTCAAGAAAATAAAGAAAAGATCCTTAAAGATTCCCTACCAACTGACGTTGCCTATTTAAAGGCAAGCAAAAATGAGAACTCCCACAACTCAAACACCTCCATTCCAAATAAAGCAACCATGGACACCTCAACCACTACCACCCTTATCCAAAAGCTACAAAAGAAAGATATCCTTGAAGAAATCATTGAGGTGGTCACCAAACACGCCATCACAGATGAATCCTTCTTGAACTACAAAAACCTCCTCATTCTCACCTTTAAAACACAAGGCCCGTTAATGGACGGAGATAAATTCTTCCTGGATTATCCCTTCCTAAATGTTTTCAGACTCAAAAACTTGCACAAGCTATCAAAAGAAGGCCTGGCCTTCCTATGGTACCTGACCGAGTCTTTTGTTATAGCCATGGCCTTTAACTGCAACAAGCTGTTAGCCTATCTCTTAGACTACCAGTTAGGCTGCTTATCAGAAGATAAGGAAAACTTTGCCAAGTTCCTTGAATGGTTCCTCCCAATCCATGTCTGGGACCATCTCATGAGAGACTCCCCCAGAAAACACTGCATGGTTCTATTACACAAACCGAGCCATTTTAAAAAGGAGAGTTATGATCTAAACCCTACAGGGCCACCCAACTTCATACACTCGTGGTATGATATGAATCCTGTAGGATATTACTACAAGATCAACTACCGTGACGCTTGGATGGAAACCCGCATCAATCTCGCAAAAGCAAACCAGAAAAGAATCGAAGATCTGCCACCAAAAATACTGAATGGAGAACACCCGTGGAAAGAAGAAGACCCTCAAACGACTGAATGGGAAAAGACGGTCATAGATTATTTCAATAATATTCGTGTATATACACACCCTCCCATGATCGTTCTACCAATTGAGCCCAGGAAAAACTCGGTGTTTGATCCTACCAAAAATACAGTCCCGTTTACTACCGAGATTCGCGATTCTGCAAAACCAAATTAAAAATGGCCTATGAATGCTTTTAAGTCTACTAATGGTGTGCTTAGGATTAAATAAAGCTTTAATTACTCTTAAAGTGAGGTAAGCACTTATGTCATGTTTTTTTGTTATTTTCCTAGATATTTTCTATGTATTATTATGTGTGATGTCATGGATGATGTAATCAAGCTTTTCCTTGGCCTATAAAAGGAAGGCTTCCCCTCATTTGTAAATCATCATTGTAAAGAAATAAAATCTTTTTCTATATTTCTCTCTACCTTCTCTCTACTTTCTCACTCTAAAATTCTAGAGTCTAGTAAAGAGTCTTGAGTTTTTCTGAGTCCTTCTTAGTCTTTCTGAGTCCAAACCTTTGAGTCTTTTATGTTTATCACCCTAGTCCTCCCCCAAGCTTTTACCGGTTTTATATAAATCAGTCATACACCCCCCATCATCTTGTATATGTCTTTTATGTTTATCACCCTAGTCCTCCCCCAAGCTTTTACTGGTTTTATATAAATCGGTCATACACCCTCCCCCCCTCATCTGGTATCAGAGCCATAGCGCTCCTGTCCAACCCTTTCTAAGGTTTGATTAGTATGCTCTGTGACTGCCGACTATGCTCGGATCTCTCACATCAGAACTCTAACCTTATGAAGTCTTGTCAGTCTGGTCCAATACGCTGAGTTTCTTATCCTAAATCTAAAAGTAGCTTGTTAGGTGAGTCGTAAATCGGAAGGGTCCGGGGTAATTTCCTCAAAGTACGAGCTTGAAGATTAAGATAAGAGTCGTTAGAAGTCTAAAACCATATATGAATCCAGATCACAGTCTTTCCCGTTCAAATTCTAGTTTCCGTCGGTCGTCTGTGTGACAACTGTCAAATTTGCATGTATCCGTACAGTTAATCAATATTGATTTATGCTTAATGACTGTGCTTAATTACAACTGATGATATAACCTGCTTTATGATTTCTGTATCGTACATACATGTGCATCACATTTCATACTGTCACACCATTTATTACATACAGACTTTAGTGACATACTTGATGCACAAAGCACAGTTAGCACAGTGAGCGGATAACTTAGAAATATACTGACAGTGCCAGTACATAGACAGACAGTGTTTTGAGGCCCAGTATGAGCCAGAGACAAGGTACTACACTAGTATGGAGTGTAGGGAAGTAAGGACCATAAAACTGCGTCACTAGGTGATAGTAAAAGTGCCGGAAAGTGCCTAAAACCCATTCAAAATGCAGAATTCTGCATTAACCAACAAAATTCAGCATTTTAACATGCTAGTAATGTGCAAAAATATGGCAAAATGGTCCTGCATGCTTTCCTAAGTGCCGGGAATTAAAAGTGTCACAAAAAGTTACATAAAAGACACTATACGGAATAACTTAACACTTTAACGGAACGGTATTTAACCGAACAACCGGACATTACCCGGAACACTAAAATATTGTTAAAAGCATTGTTTTTATTTTTCTGAGCTAGTATTGGTTCCCGAGCACTATAACACACTACATAAAGCATGTAACACACTAAACACTAGACTTACCCCTTTAACCTTCCACTTATTACATCTTACCAAATAATTTACAAATAACCCCCCCCCCCCTTGCAAGATTACGACCCATAGGGGCCCCACTAATCAAGATTTGGTTAAATCTTCCAAAATCCCAATGTGATTTTCCTTGGAATTGTTGAGATCTTGATGAGATAGTGCTTGTACTTCATGAAACACATTACCTATTGGATAAGAGAACTTAGTGGAATTATAAGAACATAAGCACTCACCAACTCACCACCACAATTTTCTTCCTCCCTTCCACAAACTCACGGCCGAACTACTCTCCCACACACCACCATATTTTCGATTTCCATACAAGTAAACCAAGTGCACTACAAGGTGATACAAGGTGATTTAGAAGGTGTGGAACACTCGGATCTTGAAGGACCTCCACCACAAGCTTTTATCCACTTGATTTACACCATTGTTCTTCCCTAGCTTTAAGCTAGTTGTAAGACTTCTTTGATCCTTGTTTACTTCATTTTTTAGTGGTTAATAGATATATTATGATGAAATCATGAGAACACTAAAAGAACATAAACTTGAATCATGAAACATAAGCTTACATAAGGTGATATATGATAAAATAATGCTAGTATGATGTTGTTTTGAATGTGTTGATGATTACTAGTAATATGATGATTGATCATCATATGGAACTTGTTAGAGTATGATTAAAAAAAACCTGGTTTAACAAGTTAGAGATGATTATGTGCTCTCATGAAATAATCCTCTTCTAGACTAAACATGAACTTGAAAGAAAAAAAATGATTTTTCTTACAAAGTAATAAACCTAGTGAACTAGTAAAGTTGTAAATCCAAGGCTTGTAAATGATTTTTCTAAACAAACCAAGTTAAAAAGACGGTTTTTGAAAGATCATGATTCTTACATATACCTACACTATTTTTGGAAATGAAATAAGTATATGGATGCTAGTAAACCAAGAAAATGTTGAAAATAAATATTTTTGTAAAATGAGTTAACAAGTTGTAAACATCTAGAGATCCCGAGAATGAGATTTTTACAAAAGTAAATATATTTTGAGAAGTAACTAAGGCTACTAAATATATTACCAAGTTACTACGCGTTTTTACGACAACACAAGTTCATGTTATTATGTAAAGTGCATTGTTTTTACACTTGGTAAATGTAATATGGTTTAGAGATTTGTTGTTGATTGTTTGAATGATTTTCGAAAAGAAAATGATATGCTAATAAGCATGGACACCTCCATTTACAAAGGAAACTATGGCGAAATTTTCTAAAATTCCAACACTTAGAAAATATTTTCTAACAAGTGTTTACTAGTGTATTTTTAACTTTGTTTTTTTTTCAAAATAAACTTCGCCATCGGTTTTGTTACAAAAATACAAAGTATCGGAGGTTGGTTTTTGTAAATAAAATGGGTAAATATATATTTAGAATATATATTTTATACCAAGACGCTTGTGTGAATATTTGTATAATTTGAGAACTAGTTATATTAATTTAGGGTAAAATAATATAACTTACAAATTACCATGACATTTACAACTCCAAAATAATACCAAATATTACAAGGAATAAATATTTAAGTTACACACTTGATATTGTGAAACCGAACGCTAAAACGTAACTTATGGAACGTTCCGGAAAATACTTTTACGAATATTTTTGGTAAATATTGTTTTGGATACAAGAAGGGAAAATATATTATTTTTGGGAAAAATATACATATTTTGGAATACATTATTTTTTTTGACAATAAGTTATATATATTTTCTAAGTGGGACTTAAAAATATATTTCAGAACTACAATATACATGTATAAATACCCCCATCATTGGGAAGGAAATACGGAGTTAAAATACTTGTGAAGTATTAATACAAAATATTGATTAAACAATTGTTCCAAAATTAAATATAATTTAAAGTTAAAATAATTATTATTTTAACAAATAATTATAACTTGGAATAACATTCGGAGACATAAGAAACGCAACTCAAAAACATTAAAAGCCAAGGCACGGCCCGTTCGTCTAATAGACATTAGTACGTTGTAGGTTGTCGTGTAGCTGACAGAGTTTGAGTTGACGATACTGAAGACGCACTACAGCGAGTTCATGTCCCCCTTTTCTTTTAACTGTTTTCAGTTTTATAACTTCGGGGGTAAAATACATGTTACAATTGTTTACAGACATTTTATACATGGTATGGTTAGCTTAAGGAGGGTTACTACTTAGATCATGTGAGTGGTGGGTATGACACTTAAGGCCATTAATCCTCGTTGTAGGACCGAGGGACATGAGTGATAGATCTATTCGGGTGTAGCGAGCCCCACTCCTGAGTCCGCTGAGTGGACCATGAGGTGACTATGTCTTACCGACGAAATCTGCTAGGTTTGAGTCTTCCTTCATCACTTCACACATATCAATGGCCTTGCAAACCATTGGTGATCTCTTTTTCCTTATTGCTACATACCAGGGACTTACATACATACTTACAACGTTTTTACAGGTTTATACATACACACGAACGAACACATGAACTCGCTCAATTTTTGTTGATGTTTTTCAAATTACATGTATTTCAGGGAACTAGTAAGTGGATCTGGCGGGCGTTGGGAGTTTTTATGCTGCGTTTGAAATAAAGATGTCATCCATGGTCTTTGGGTTTGGTCGGTGTGTCTTATTCCTGGACGAGACACGTCTCCCAACCCTTAGTGCTTTTTATTGTCTTTCGATGAGTCCTTAAGGAGCTCAGAAAACAATTTGTACGGTTTGTAAAACTTGAATTTGAAGTCTACGTTTTAAAGCAATGTTGTTATGTTTTAAACTTATTTAATGGATGACAAACCTATGGTTTTATCATATAGTTGATGTTATGATTGAATGCAATGATATTAAGAAAGCCACACCATAATCACGCTTCCGCAAAAGTCAGGGTGTGATAGTCTGCGTCAAAGATTGATTAGTTATATGAGATATCTTATGTATCTGATGATTCTAAAATACCTATTACTAGTATGCCTTTAGTTAACCCTAATAGTATCTTTAAAAAACCCCAAAATTCGTTGTCCAAAAAAGTAAAACAACTAGTCAGTTCTTCATCAAACCCAGTTGTAAAAGAGTTTGTGCAAACCTCCAAGTTTGATTCACACCAACTCCCAGCAAAAACCTCTGAACACCTCGTCCCTCTCACCATCCCTCCAGATCTTCCAAGGATCTGTCTATCCTAAGGATATACCCATATCCACTTTGGTGTCATAAGACTAGCCCTAACCTTTCACGGAAGAAAAGGACTACCTGCGTTCTCTCGTATCGCCTTAGTCGATACTAGATTTGTGGAGTACCAGCGTGCTTGTATCGGTACCATGCAAACTACGTTAAACGCTGGAACCATCTTCGTCACTTTCTACCCCAACTTCAATATGCCTCTTAATGATCCGTCATTGTTAACAACCTTGAAAGCCCAGATACAGATCGGTGGTACACCACAGGTCAACATCTTTCAGGCCACTTTTCATTACCAGATGGCATATCGTGTCCAAAACCACTCTTTGGACATCATGGTTCCCGGATCGCATGATAACTCTAGCAATGCTCTACTCATAGACATCGACTCCAACGCTACACCAACCTGCACATATGTTCCCAAACAGTTATCTAGAGAAGAGCTTACAAAGCTTTTACCTAAAAAATGGATAACCAACTACGAACAGATACACCAAGCACTAGTTCAAACAACCACAACCCCTGATTTTGTTCGCCATCAGGATGGACAAGTTGAGGTTCGGTTTGCAAAACAAGACCGAAGAGAAATTTTTTGTAAAATAAGCATGATCCAACCGGTTGAAGAACCGCATTTCCCGTTCGACGTCTGCAACTGCCAGGAATGCCTGGACGACGCATACGAACTCGAATACAAGGAGGAAATAAAAACCAAAAAGAAAAAAGGATCCCAATATGCCTTAAAGAAAAGATATGAGGCCGGAGATCCAAGTGTTGGTTTGCTTGGGGAGCCATCAGGAAAATTTGACTATTATGTCCTGTATGGTGATTCAAAATCAAAACCAAAACCAAAAAGAAAAAAAAAAATCCCAATATGCCTTAAAGAAAAGATATGAGGCCGGAGATCCAAGTGTTGGTTTGCTTGGGGAGCCATCAGGAAAATTTGACTATTATGTCCTGTATGGTGATTCAAAATCAAAACCAAAACCCAAACAACCAAAACTATGGAGGCATCCGCCTACCCAGCCAGACGAATGCTTTATGCTCGTAACAACACCTCCAGCCCCCACCTCCCCAAATTACCAAATTGAATTTCCACCCCTAACTTCGTTCGAACATACCCAACAAAAAACCAAACATAGCTGGATAATCGCTCTTAAAGTGATGTAAGCACTTATCTCATGTTTTTTGTTATTTTCCTATAAATTTTCTATGTATTATTATGTGTGATGTCATGGATGATGTAATCAAGCTTTTCCTTGGCCTATAAAAGGAAGGCTTCCCCTCATTTGTAAATCATCCTTGGATAGAAATAAAATATTCTTCTATATTTCTCTTTACCTTCTCTCTACTTTCTCACTCTAAAATTCTAGAGTCTAGTAAAGAGTCTTGAGTCTTTCTGAGTCCTTCTTAGTCTTTCTGAGTCCAAACCTTTGAGTCTTTTATGCTTATCACCCTAGTCCTCCCCCAAGCTTTTACTGGTTTTATATAAATCAGCCATACACCCCCCTCATCTGGTATATGTCTTTTATGTTTATCACCCTAGTCCTCCCCCAAGCTTTTACTGGTTTTATATAAATCAGTCATACACCCCCTCATCTGGTATCAGAGCCATATCGCTCCTGTCCACAAACCGAGCCATTTTGAAAAGGAGAGTTATGATCTAAACCCTACAGGGCCACCCAACTTCATACACTCGTGGTATGATATGAATCCTGAAGGATATTACTACAAGATCAACTACTGTGACGCTTGGTTTTTCTGGAACATTGCCGCCGTGAGTGACTGGTCATTGTAAGCATCTTGGGGGATCTTCTTCTATCATGTAGATCCGTAGTGGCTCATCTTTAGACTCTGTTGTCTCACTTGTTTCTGATTCCTCACTAGAGCTATAGGATATACTGCGTATCATTCTTTTCCCTGGTTCATCGTCTAGGGAGTATAGCGATTCGATATCAGAAACGTCTGCCGGTTCAACCTTGTTGATGGCTTCAAGAAGGGCTTGTGTCTTTCTTTTGTCTTTACAGTCTTTTGCAAAGTGTCCTTCTTTATTACAGACATATCACCGATTTGTGTTCCGGGCTCTCTTTGATTTCTTGTTTAGGAACTTCCACTTTCTTTGAGAGTTATGTTTACCCGTCTTTGAATAGTAATTACCAGATCTTTTGAACTGGACTACTCTGGATTTTCTGTGAGGCTTCTAACAATTGCATGATGAATCATCTTTGCATTTTATTTTCAAGTGTTTGTCATTGCACGCAGACCCGAGTCGTCTTCCGGTTTTTTCAAACTCAACCAAAAACTGTTTTTGATTGCATAGCTTAGTCAAAGCATTTATTACTAGATGGTAAAGACCACCAAGGGAAGCTTGTGCAACCGTCATATTTTTGGTTTCTAAGCCTTTGTAAGCCTCATTTGAGAGGGACTCTGGGAAAGAGTTTAAGAAAACTTGTTTGAGATTTACATCATCGATGCCTTGAAGACAGTAAAATCTTTCAAACATTCTGTTGTAGTGTCTTTCAAGATCTTTTGGCCGAAAGGAACAACATTTCATTTTTAGGAACTCTTATCGGGCTCGGATTGTATAGTCTAGGGGGTTTCCAATGAATTCATAGTAGATTGTGTTTATGAATTCTTCTGGGGGTTGGATTTTTAGGATGTTTGTTTGTCTGTACTCGCCAAGGCTTATATACCAGTCCCGAAGTCATCCTTGACATCTTGCCAAGAAACGTTTGATGACCATATCGATACTATAGTATTGGAGTTCAGCTGTACACCAGGTTAACATCTCAATACTTATGTCTCACCATTTTGCCGGGAGGATGTCATCAAAAGTGAACTGTTGCTTTGAATCTGTGTTTGGAGGAGCCCTTTCATTTGTCTGTGGTGATGTTTGGGATGCTTCATCGTCAATATCTGAAAAGTAAGCTCTTTCAGTAGCGTCTTCATTCATGAATAAATGTTCAAATTCATCTGTCGGGGGTAATTCTTCATAAAATTGGGGGGTGGAGCTTTCTTTAGAAACAGATGATGTATCATCTTGTGATTGTGAGGCTATAACCGGAGCAATCGTTGACTTTCGTGGAGGAATGAGGAGATGAGGCAACTCTTTACTTCCTTTTTGAGTTAAAGCTTGCAGGAATGAGGAATGAGGTAACTCTTTACTTCCTTTTTGAGTTAAAGCTTGCAGGAATGAGGAGATGCCATTCTCCTTTTTAGGAAATTTATCAGGAGCTTTCGTGGAGGTCATCATGATACTATCATTCGTGTTTTGTTTGCTCTCTGATGGTCCTTTTCCTCTGCTTGAAGATGCCATTTTATTAGTACTTTCAGAGGATGTACTTCTTGTCGGCGAAGCTTTTCTAGCCTTGATCTTTGCTTGTTCTTTTGACCAGAGGTTTAGGGATGGGGAGTTATGTAGAAATGGTGATGCTGGTAACAGTTGAGGATCAAAGGATGTTCGCACAAATGTTGTTGTTGGTAGTCTCCATGGGTCATCAGCATAGGTGGAGATGCTTTGCGGCTTATGTTGTCTCTCAAGGTCTGTGAGCTGTGCTTTGAGGAATTTCATTTCAGCTTCCTTTTGCTGGAGACCTTGTGGACTCTACGGCCCTGTGGAGTTGTGTACCAGCTGGAGGAGCTCATGGTGCAGTTCAAGGATTTTGGCCTTGATCTCATAGATGATACCTTCTAGGCCTTGAACTCTGCTTGTTAGATCTTCATGGGCTTTTGTGATATTGTTTTGTTGAGCTAGGATTGTGTTGGGAGCTTTGTTTTGTGCAACAGCATTTTCACTTTGCCAGTTTAGGGTAGCTTCAGCAGCTGTTACTGATTCAGGAATACCGGTTGCACTAATGGTTGTTGGGTTCTTTATTTTCCAACTATGTTTGGTTTTTTGTTGGGTATGTTCGAACGAGGTTAGGGGTGGAAATTCAATTTGGTAATGTGGGGAGGTGGGTGCTCCTGTCCAACCCTTTCTAAGGTTTGATTAGTATGCTTTGTGACTGCCGACTATGCTCGGATCTCTCACATCAGAATTCTAACCTTATGAAATCTTGTCAGTCTGGTCCGACACGCTGAGTTTCTTATCCTGAATCTAAAAGCAGCTTGTTAGGTGAGTCGTAAGTCGGAAGGGTCCGCGGTAATTTCCTCAAAGTAAGAGCTTGAAGATTAAGATAAGAGTCGTTAGAAGTCTAAAACCAGATATGAATCCAGTTCACAGTCTCTCCCGTTCAAATTCTAGTTTCCGTCGATCGTCTGCGTCAAAGATTGATCACTTATATGAGATATCTTATGTGTCTGATGATTCTAAAATACCTATTACTAGTATGCCTTTAGTTAACTCCTATAGTGTCTTAAAAAAACCCCAAAATTCCCTGTCCAAAAAAGTAAAACAACTAGTCAGTTCTTCATCAAACCCAGTTGTAAAAGAGTTTGTGCAAACCTCCAAGTTTGATTCACACCAACTCCTAGCAACAACCTCTGAACACCTCGTCCCTCTCACCATCCCCCCAGATCTTCCAAGGATTTGTCTATCCCAAGGATATACCCATATCCACTTTGGTGCCATAAGACTAGCCCTAACCTTTCACGGAAGAAAAGGACTACCTGCGTTCTCTCGTATCGCCTTAGTCGATACTAGATTTGTGGAGTACCAGCATGCTTGTATCGGTACCATTCAAACTACGTTAAACGCTGGAACCGTCTTCGTCACTTTCTACCCCAACTTCAATATGCCTCTTAATGATCCGTCATTGTTAACAGCCTTGAAAGCCCAGATCCAGATCGGTGGTACACCACAGGTCAACACCTTTCAGGCCACTTTTCATTACCAGATGGCATATCGTGTCCAAAACCACTCTTTGGACATCATGGTTCCTGGATCGCAGGATAACTCTGGTGATGCTCTACTCATAGACATCGACTCCAATGCTACACCAACCTGCATATACGTTCCCAAACAGTTATCCAGAGAAGAGCTTACAAAGCTTTTACTTGAAAAATGGATAACCAACTACGAATAGATCCACCAAGCACCAGTTCAAACAACCACAACCCCTGATTTTGTCCGCCATCAGGATGGACAAGTTGATGTTCGGTTTGCAAAACAAGACCGAAGAGAAATTTTCTCTACAATAAGCATGATCTAACCGACAGAAGAACCGCATTTCCCGTTTGACGTCTGCAACTGCCAGGAGTGCCTGGACGACGCATACGAACTCGAATACAAGGAGGAAACCAAAAACAAAAAGAAAAAAGAATCCCAATATGCCTTAAAGAAAAGATATGAGGCCGGAGATCCAAGTGTTGGTTTGCTTGGGGAGCCATCAGGAAAATTTGACTATTATGTCCTGTATGGTGATTCAAAATCAAAACCAAAACCAAAAAGAAAAAAAATCCCAATATGCCTTAAAGAAAAGATATGAGGCCGGAGATCCAAGTGTTGGTTTGCTTGGGGAGCCATCAGGAAAATTTGACTATTATGTCCTGTATGGTGATTCAAAATCAAAACCAAAACCAAAACCCAAACAACCAAAACTATGGAGGCATCCGCCTACCCAGCCAGACGAATGCTTTATGCTCGTAACAACACCTCCAGCCCCCACCTCCCCAAATTACCAAATTGAATTTCCACCCCTAACCTCGTTCGAACATACCCAACAAAAAACCAAACATAGCTGGAAAATCAAGAACCCAACATCCATCAGTGCAACCGGTATTCCTGAATCAGTAACAGCTGCTGAAGCCACCCTAAACTGGCATAGTAAAAATGCTGTTGCATAAAACAGAGCTCTCAACACAATACTAGCTCAACAAGACAATATCACAAAAGCCCATGAAGATCTAACAACCAGAGTTCAAGGCCTAGAAGGTATCATCCATGAGATCAAGGCCAAAATCCTTGAACTACACCATGAGCTCCTCCAGCTAGTACACATCTCCCCAGGGCCGCAGAGTCCACAAGGTCTCTAGCAAAAAGAAGCTGAAATGAAATTCCTCAAATCACAGTTCACAGACCTTGAGAGACAACATAAGCAACAAAGGGTCTCCACCTATGCTGATGACCCATGGAGGCTGCCAACAACACCATTTGCACAAGTATGATTACTAGCTTCACCATTCCTACAAACCTCCCCATCCTTAAATCTCTGGTCAATAGAACAAGCAGAGATTAAAGCCAGAAAAGTTGTGAAGAGTACGAGCTTGGAAATAAACATACCCACCAGAACAAAAAGAAAACAAAGCCTTGATGATTGCCCCTTCATGGTCTCATCAGAGGCTCCAGAAGATCTCCCATTCATAAAAGAAAATTACACCTCCTCTTTTCCAAAATCTTTGGGTCCAGAAAACAAAGTTGGCATAAAAGATGAGGATTTGGTAAATCCAGAAATGAATCAAGAGATAATTCTGAAGAAAAGAAAATGGTGATACGGAGAAAATACAAAAGAAAAGAGTTCGCCATCGAAAGGCCCTGAAAAGAAAGATAAAAATGCCTAGACTGTGTACCAATCTCCAACAAATCTGCATGGTAAAAGCCTCCTCCTGTCAACGAGGACGTAGGAAGGCGCCCGCACCAATTGCAAAGGTTCATCTCCTTACAAGCACATATGCAAAGCCCTTCCCGGTCATTGCATTTTTTGATACAGGATCGGCGGCCTCCATTCTGAACCCCGCTATTCTTCCTGAAGAATACTGGAGGCCTCATAGTCAGAAGTTCTATATAGCCAATGGAGAATCCTTCATGATAGAGAAAATAAGCACTCCAACACACTTAAGGCTATTTCCATCGTGCACAGTCAAACACAGATTCTTAGGATCAGACTCTCATGGAAAAGATCTACTACTTGGTTTCGATATCCTATATCGACTAAGAGACTTAAGATATGGAGAAGAAGGTCTTAGATACAAAAAATTCACAAATCAATGGGTTTCTTTCCCGAGACTCTACATGGTCTCGCCGGTCTCGCTTGATGCCATAAAGAAGCAAATAATCAAATCATCTTGTGCCTCAAGCCATACAGAATTTCTCACAAAACACATATCACCGTTATGGCTAAATCCATCATTCTTTGTCTCATTACCGTTCAAACAAAATGAAGACATAAATCCGACAAAAGCCAGTCACCCAGGAATGAATCCTGATCATACCCAACTCGCCATTCAAGAATGTCAAGAGTTGGTAAAACAAGATTTAATCGAGGCAACAACGTCTCAATGGGCATGTGAAGCATTTTATGTAAATAAACGGAGTGAACAGGTCCGGGGAAAACTACGGCTGGTGATAAACTACCAACCACTAAACCATTTCTTGGCCGATGATAAATTTCCCCTACCTCAAAAGAAATCCCTTTTCCAATCACTAGTAAACGCCAAAATTTTATCAAAATTTGATTTAAAGGCGGGTTTTTGGTAATTAGGGATCAAACCAGAAGACAGACCAAAGACAGCCTTTTGCATCCCAAACCATCATTATCAATGGAAGGTAATGCCCTTTGGTTTAAAGAACGCTCCGTCCGTTTTCCAAAAGGCAATGGTGCGAATTTTTGCACCAATCCTTGAAAATGCCTTGATATACATCGATGATATCCTCTTGTTTTCTGAAAATGAAGACTCGCATATAGAGTTACTCGGAAAATTTCACGACATAGTAAAACAATATGGAATCATGCTTTCAGAAAAGAAAATGGAAGTAGGAGTCACATCCATTGATTTTTTAGGCATGAAAATCACCGATGGCATGTACAAACCACAACCACACATCTCCCAAGAACTCCATCGTTTCCCAGATAAGCTGACGTCACAAAAAGAAGTACAACAGTTTCTTGGCTTAGTCAATTATATGGCTGATTTCCTGCCAAGATTGTCAAATCACACAGTACACTTGTTCCCCATGTTAAAAAAGAATCCGCCAGCATGGTCAGAAAAGCAAACACAAGCTGTTAAAGAAATAAAGCAACATGCTGATGTGATGCCTCCTTTAAAGATTCCTGCAACAATCGACAAACGAATCTTACAGACAGATGCCAGCGATGAACATTGGGCGGCAGTTCTTATCACAGAAGGTGAAAAAGGTGTTAGAACAATAAGTGGATACAAAAGCGGCACGTTTAAAGAATCAGAAAAACATTATCGCTTCACTTACAAAGAAATCTTAGCGGTAAAGAAGGGAATCGAAAAATTCCAATTCCATCTAGTCGGCTACAGTTTCTTGATTGAAATGGACATGTCCGCTTTCCTAAAAATGCTTGAATTCAAAAGAAAGATGCTGCCAGAACCACAATTATTACGATGGGCAAATTGGTTCTCCCAGTGGACATTTACTGTTAAGCACATCAAAGGCAAGGACAATATCCTTGCAGATTTTTTGTCCAGACCAAAGGCCTATAAATGTAAGAGCTCTAACAAGATTCAGCATCACCTCCCTCACCACAAAGACATCTTACCAGCAGTTTTCATGATGGAAGCCACTAGCTCCCAAAACCCAGGTGAAGCCATTCCATTTGGTCAACAGTTCAAAGAAAAAGAAATCCCAGAAGTGATCGTTGAAGTAATAGCAGACCAAGCCCTGAAAGACCGGTCAGTCTTGAACTACAAGACTTTCCTCACTATCACCTTGAAACACCATGGCCTGTTTATGAAAGGTCTGGTCTTCCACCCAAATTATCCTTTCATGAATGTCTTTCATATACGGGATTTGTACAGATTACCAAAAGAAGCACTATGTTTCTTCTGGTACCTCTTTGAAGCTTTTACCATTGCCATGTCCTTCAACACCACCAAATTAATGCAATACCTGATTGACTGCCAGTTCGGTCAGTTATCCAAATAACAAAAGCATACGCTCACCCTAATACAATGGTTCCTCCCACCCCATCAATGGACTGGACAAATGACTGCAGCCAACAAAAACTATTGCGTCGTCATGTTTAGGAGACCCAGATGTTACCTTACGCCTACATCAATTCCCCAAGACGGAAAGGCCGCCATTTACCATGCCCCTTTTTGCTTCATCCATGCCTGGGTCAACTATAAACCCGCAACCTTTTCTTTCAAACACTGTAGAGAACAAGAATGGATGAATATCCGCAAATGCTTAGCTGCCGCAAACAGTTTCAAAACAGAAGAGATACCTAAAGACGTCCTAGATGGCGTATATGCATGGGAAAACGCAGACCCACACTCGATAATATGGAATGATGCTCACAGAGAATATATCAGAACACATATTACAAAAGGGGTCACCATGCTCACAAATGACGAACTAGCTGTGTGGGACTATGACAAAGAATCAGGTTTAGACCCAGCTGAGGATCCGGACTCAGAAGAAGATTAATTACGCTTTCGTTTTCTACTAATGGTGTGCTTAGGATTAAATAAAGCTTTAATCACTCTTAAAGTGATGTAAGCACTTATGTCATGTTTTTTTGTTATTTTCCTAGATATTTTCTATGTATTATTATGTGTGATGTCATGGATGATGTAATCAAGCCTTTCCTTGGCCTATAAAAGGAAGGCGTCCCCTCATTTGTAAATCATCCTTGGAAAGAAATAAAATTTTCTTCTATATTTCTCTCTACCTTCTCTCTACTTTCTCACTCTAAAATTCTAGAGTCTAGTAAAGAGTCTTGAGTCTTTCTGAGTCCAAACCTTTGAGTCTTTTATGTTTATCACCCTAGTCCTCCCCCAAACTTTTACTGGTTTTATATAAATCAGTCATACACCCCCCCATCTGGTATATGTCTTTTATGTTTATCACCCTAGTCCTCCCCCAAGCTTTTACTGGTTTTATATAAATCAGTCATGCTTGTTCAGTTATGTTCATTTGTGTGTTTATTGTTTGTTAAATATGTCCATTTACGTTTGTTTGTTAGTGTTCATTTACGTTCGTGAACTGTTTATTTAGGTTTTAAACGAACGAACATAAACGAACACGATCATGACCATTTTTTTAATAAACGAACATGAACAAAAAATCTATTCAAGTATATTCGTGTTTGTTCGATTCATTTAAAGGCTTATGCATATATATGATACATGTAGAATAATATATGTATATATAGACTTTTTTTAATTTTGTCACGAAAAAAGGTTTTCTCATAAACTACGTTTTATATGTATGAAAGAGAGAAATTTGGATGATAGTGTGAGACGAGGAATAGGTCAAGCTAGCATTTTGATTAATACCAATGTTTCAACTCAAAAATAATATAATATGGTATATAATTTTGTTAGCATCTACAAAAACCCGATTGATTGGACCTCGATGATCGCAAATAATATCATGTTATGCGTGTCTTCTCTATATAATTTAAAATCTTAAACTCATAAAATATAAACTTAACTGCTAGGTGTAGCCCATAGTATGGATGATCTAATGTGTCAACAATATATACTGATTGCTATATATTATTTTGTTTTCCAGTCAGTCAATAGGATGGGAACGAACAAGGGACCGGGTTTGGAATTAGTGTTATTTTTTTGTGAGTTTAGGATTTGATAATATACCTATTTATCTAACCTGATTGTCCGATACGATATACCGTTTATCCGATACAATTTCTTTTATTTTTTTAAGTATGTGTATAGATGATAATATCAATTATTGTCGTAGACTATTTTTTTCATCTATGCATACTAGTATATTTTTAATATATACTTTGGTATTTTATTTATATACATTGTATTTATTGGATATATTTTTATAGTAATAATCTTAAATTTAATTGATTAATAGTTAGCGGATAGATACCTGATGAGTTTGAGTCAGGTATATCCAACGAGTAACTTTCTTAAATTAACGGGTTTACCCGAAACTCGTTGGTATACCCGATATCCAATAGGTAATTACGTGAAAGAAATCTGATGGGTTTTGGACAAGCTTTTGTGTTTGGGTTTGGGGTTGAGATTACCTAAACCAGTCCCAAACCTGACCCATTGTCATCCCTACCAGTTAGGTAGTAGCCAATGAATATGCCAATTTAAAAAGCAAATCCAACATACGAGTAGGGATGGTAATCGAACTCTAACCTGTTGGGTAAATTCGAAACCCACAGCTTTGGGACGGGTTTGGGTTGGGTAATGGTTATGCGATCAGGCTTGAGATTAGTTTTTATTTTTTTCCCAGGTTTAGGATGTGTTTGGGATTTGATGATATACCTGTTTATCCGACCAGATTATCCAATAAGGTGTACCCGTTTACACGATATAATTTTTTTTGAGCATGTGTATATATAATATATTAATTATTGGCATAGGCTATTTTTTTCATCTATACATTTTAGTATATTTTTGGTATTTTATTTATATACATAGAAGTTATTTCATATATCTTTATAGCAATAACACTAAGTTTAATTGATTAGTAGTTACCAGATACATATCAAACGGGTTTGGGTTTGGTATACCCAACGGGTAATTTTTTAAAATTAACGGGTTACCCGAAACTCGCGGGTATACCCAATACTCGATGGGTAATTACCCGATAGAAACCTGACGGGTTTGGACAAGCTTTGTAATAGGGTGTACCTATTGGCACACCCATTTCACTATATACACACTTAAAAAGGTGTTTTTTGTCTTTATATGCACACCCTGCAGTGTCGAACTGTGGCCAAAACGTGGCGTTTTGGTCCGGTTAATCAGAAAAAGACTGACGGGTGTCTGACGGGTCTGTTGACCAGACCAAAACGCCGAGCTTTGGTCGAGTTTTGGTCCTGTCAACCAGACAAAAGACTGACACCCGGTCTGGTTGATAGGACCAAAACGCTGCCAAAGCTCGGCGTTTTGGTCCGGTCAACAGACCCGTCAGACATCCGTCAGTCTTTGTCTGGTTAACCGGACCAAAACGCCGCGTTTTGGCCACAGTTCGACACTGCAGGGTGTGCATATAAGGACAAAAATCACCTTTTTGGGTGACTATCTACACACTTGGTGTGTAGATAATAAGGTTTAGAGTTGGAATTACTCAAACCTGACCTATTGACATCCCTACTTACAAGATCATTGATCAATATGTATCTTTTTTTTTGAACGGCCAACAAACTCAATCCCGAGCACTCTCAGGGCACCCACTGGACAAACGGAGTACTCCGAGTCCATCACCAATTCCGGGGAAAACCAGGTAACTCACCCGCCCGTAGGCACGACGGTGAAATTACCAGTAAAACCCGTTTGACTCAAGGATCCAACCCAGGTTTCCCTGGGTCTCCTATCATTGTCCACCAGTGCCTCACTCTGCACCAAGTGGGAGTCGAACCTGTATATATCAAGAGAAATGCAAGCCTTCCACCACTTGATCTAGAGATCGTTGGCTGATCAGTATGTATCTCAATGTCATATTTCATTTTAATATTAAGATAAATATGTATACGAGATCATTGATCAATATGTATATCAATGTTATATTTCATTTTAATATTAAGATCAATATGCATACTAAAAGTAAGCTATATATGTTAAGTGAGCTCTAGTTTAGAAAATATTTCAAAATAGTAACAATATATTTCAATTTATCATGACATTTTTCATACACCATGCTTTACCTTTAACCTTCGTTTTTAACATTAAGGTGATTTTACCAATGAGTAATCACATCACCCATCTCATAAATCTGTATAGTTACTGATAGCCCTGACACTCATGTAACATTCTAACCCGTCATCGTATAATATATTAGAGAAATGCGGATAATTAGGTCCCAGATTTTTTTATTTTAAAAATATTTAACGTACGAGTCTGGGTTAACGGATAACTTAGACAAATCAACTTAATGGGTTATTACACAAATAAGTTACCACCTAAAACAATAAGGTTTAATACATAAAATTTTGTCACGCGTGATCATGCTTCAACTTTCTCGTGAAACGTCTCTAAAGAGATATTGGTTTAATAGTGTCCGGTTCTTCATGTACTTGGTCGTCCGTCCGGTTCCCGTTCTTGAGATAGCCTATCATAAACACTAAAAACAATTAGTGTTTAAGTTAAACCGTCAAACGATTTGTAATCAAACATTTGAGCGAAAATATTAAACACAATGAATTTCATCCAAACATGTTTTTATTTCAGCCCCCTACCCGAGTGGGTTAGGTTTCCACCCGGTCGTGTCAGCTGAAACGTGCCTTTTTTTTCAGCACCCTTACCCGGCCGAGTCAGGTTCCCACCCGACCCTGTCAGCTAAAAACATGTTTTCTTTTCAAATCAGTTTTTATGTTCGAAGTTAGTTACCCAACTGACCCGTTAGGAGGCATTCTGCATTCTAGTTCATGCCTCCAACTTTCTTATCAATATTCTAGTTGTTTTTACCAACTACAACTCGAATAATGGTTGGTTACATTATACAAACCCTAACTTTTCATTATTTTCTTCTAGCGTAGCGTTTTACCCAAAACGACCTGTTAGGAGACTATAAAGCTCCCGCCTCCCATTTTTATGTTACTAGAATGATCAACCCGATTATAGGACTCCTTTTTAATCTACCCTTAGGGTTAGTTTGCTCGATTCATCATCCGATGGCATTTTAGTCAAATTTTAGTCATTTTTACCACCGGATAAACTTTAAAGGTTTAAATTAAAACTAGTGATCATTTTTAACTCATTGTCCCATCTAACTTGGCTATGTCCATATGAACATAAGAGTTTCCAATCATTTGGTGATTTTAAAACTCATTTAGTCTTATTTTCGCATTATGGACATGCCCTTGGCTCTAATGGTCATTTTACCCAAATACTAGATATACCTCACTTGAAATGATCTATTGTCCACCCTTGACTCAACCATTACACATACTTGGCGCGGATCAAAGCAATGACCCGCCTTCAATACCTTACAAATGATTCTCACTAGTCATGACAATACTTGCCCATATAATAATCTTACGTGTAAGTATGACACTTAGCAATAACACGAGTTAAATACTACGCTCAAATGGTGATATCATCACCATTTGACCCGTATGACCCGTTTAGTCTTTTAACCATTATTGGTTTATTCTTTTGACAACTACACAAGTCCTTATATCGTTTAAATCACTAACATGTGATTTACTTGCGATATCACTTATTTGACCCATTATGATTTACGTCATCAGGTCTCCTTTTTATAATCATTAGTTTAATCATAAACATAGATTTACTTGCCCCTTTTGTTTGCTCGACCCATTTTGTTTCGCGTCAGCAAGTGTTTATAGCAAAAACTTATTTTTACTCGCTCGACGAGTCAACAAGTGTTTTATATCAAAAACTTATTTTTAATCGTTTGGTCAATGCTGTTTCACGTCAGCAAGTGTTTATATCAAAAACTATATTTTTACTAGCTCCCATTTGGGTTCGCGTCAGTAACTGTTCTATATCAAAAACTTATTTTTACTCGTTTGACCCGTTTTGGTTCGCGTCAGCAAGTGTTTATATTAAAAACTATATTTTTACTGGCTCGACCCATTTTGGTTCGTGTCAACAAGTGTTTTATATCAAAAACTTATTTTTACTCGTTTGACCCGTTTTGGTTCGCGTCAGCAAGTGTTTATATCAAAAACTATATTTTTACTCGCTCGACCCATTTCGGTTTGCGTCAGTAAGTGTTTTATATCAAAAACTTGTTTGTATTCGTTTGACCCGTTATGGTTTACTCCTTAGGGTCCAAATTCTAAAATTCTTTATTCAATCACCAAATTGTGATCTAACATAATCTTATCCATTTTGACCCGTTTGGTCTTCACCATGGGTCTCGACTTTAACACGTCATGTTTATTTTCGTCTACTTTATATTTCTTAATTAGTGATTTCATTATAGGAGGTGTAAGTTTACTTTCCTTCCTTCCTTTCGATCATGCATTCTCGCGTCTTTGACCCGCTTAACCCATTGCTTTTCAAGCTCTCACCTAGCTTGTCAAGAGTCAAACTATCATATAACATCCATAAGACGGTTAGATTAGTCATCAATACTGTGACCATCACCCTTATGGACTTTTATAACATGTTTCACATTCGATTCTATTATAGGCCGGTTTGTGTCACACCCCGATATTTCCACATAGATTTTTTTCATCATGGTTGTCACGGCCCTCGGCCCCGATTTGACCCGGTCCAGAGCCGCGAGGCAGGAAATCCCGTGGTATCTAATTAAGTGACAGCGGAAGTCTTTTTAAACAGGATCGATTAATATTAAAACTGCTCGTTTATATATATAATATAGGGATAAATCCCATAATTTATAATAAAGTGATTTCACTGGGAAATCTTTATTTCTCAAAACATGTTTCTTTATTTATTTACATTGAGCCATTTTTCTAAGCTTGTAGTGCTCCACGACACTTTTCCTTTGCTCACAACAGATCACCTGAAACATGTTTGAAAAATGTTTTGTCAGCGGGGAAATACTGAGTGAATCATTCAGTTTTACTAAAACGACTCGTTTGTTATAATTCACAGTATTAAGAGAGATTACAATGTTTCTGATATCAAACCAACTACCCACAGTATTTGTCACTCGACTCATTTCGGTGACTGTGGTCATATCACCATTGGCTGCCCCAATGAATGACGAATATCACTAATTAGGTTCGCCCACCTAAAGTGATAACAACAGTAGTAATGTATTCAAAACCCCACATACCGGCTGTAACTTGGTGATTACATAAACTCAATCACTGTAATTATAACTTTGAAAATATATATGCTTTTGTAAACAAATTTAATAAAAAGAGAATGACTCACATTGTAGATTTAACGAGCAGAGTATAAGCCTACTGATTAGCCTTGATTAACCTAATTTAAATAACAATGCACACACAAACAGGTTAGTAACTAATACAGCAGTTACGACAATTCACGAGATTAAACCCTCACAACGATTTATAAGTGCAATACTTAACAATTCAGCGGATTCACAACGAATGACAGAGTATAGTCCGAGTTCGAACAGCACTCAAACATTCAAGTCGAAATCACGATGAATAACAAAGTATAAACTCAATTTGAGCGGCACTTAAACAATCGTTGGATAGTTATAATCGATCGGACGTTGAATCGTAATAGCGATCGAATTATTACCCTGATTGTGGCAGCACTTCGTGATCAGTGTGTGTTTTGTGGACTGTTTCTGTTATAACTCAGCCTACGTAAAGCGAATTTACGTCGTTTCAAAGACAGAATTCAAGTCCCAAGGCCCTGTATTTATACGTGAATTTGAGTTCCCCCGCGTGTCGCGGGAGATGATGATGATGCTGTCGCGACTCGCCTGGGGTACATATCTACCCTAGGGTAGCCTTGTCACTAGTATAGGCATGGTGAGTTGTTATTTGAACGTAACAAAAATTTGACAGCATATTTCGAAAATAATTATCAATTAGGGTTTACCCCCCCTGAGTTTTAGGGGCCCTGATTCTAATTTCAACTATTCTGAAAATTTTAGGGTTTGTTCAGAATTACTTGGGTTTCTTAATTAGGGTTTCCTATTAGACAATTTACTTAAATAAATATGACTTTTGATGAGAGTTGTTACATTCTCCCCACCTTAATAAAAATCTCGTCCTCGAGATTTACTGGAATAAATGGGGATACTTTCTCTTCATTTCTGATTCCAGCTCCCAAGTGTATTCAGCTCCTCTCTTTGAATCCCATCTGACTTTGACTAAAACTAGTCGTTTATGTTTGAGAAACTTAATCTTTCGATCCTCAATTTGAAGAGGTTTCTCAACAAATTTCAGCTTTTCGTTTACCTCTATATCTTGAAGAGGTACTACCAGTGATTCATCTGATAAGCATTTCTTGAGATTGGATACATGAAATACATCATGTACTCCAGCTAATTCTTCTGGTAATTGTAAACGATAAGCAACGGGTCCTATACGTTGGATCACTGAAAATGGTCCTACGTATCTGGGACTTAGCTTTCCTTTCTTACCGAATCGAACAACTCCTTTCCAAGGAGAAACTTTCAAGAGTACTTTATCTCCGACCTGAAATTCTGACGGTTTGCGGCAATTATCTGCATAACTCTTCTGACGATCTCTAGCTGTTTTCAGTCTTTCCTTGATCTGAGTTATTTTGTCAGTAGTTTCTTGCACAATTTCTGGACCTGATAATTGACTTTCTCCTATTTCTGCCCAACAAACTGGAGTTCTACACTTACGTCCATATAGTGCTTCAAATGGAGCAGTTTCAATGCTTGAATGATAACTATTATTATAGGAGAATTCAATTAATGGTAAATGGTCGTCCCAATTTCCGCCAAAATCTATTACACATGCTCTAAGCATGTCTTCTAGAGTTTGTATCGTCCTTTCACTTTGTCCGTCTGTTTGGGGATGATATGCAGTACTCAGATTTAGTCGAGTTCCCATAGCTTGCTGGAAACTTTTCCAAAAATGAGAAGTGAAACGACTATCTCTATCTGATACAATGGAGAGTGGGACTCCATGTAAAGATACCACTTTGTCTACGTACAACTTGGCTAGCCTTTCCATGCTAAAGGTTTCTTTCATTGGTAGAAAATGAGCTGATTTGGTTAATCGATCCACAATTACCCAAATCGCATCATTACCTTTTCTTGTTTTAAGCAACTTAGTAACAAAATCCATTGTTATAAGTTCCCATTTCCATACTGGCATTTCCAATTGTTGTAGTAGTCCTGAAGGTTTCTGATGTTCAGCCTTTACTTATGAACAAGTAAGACACTTCGAAACATATCTTGCTATATCTTTCTTCATGCCTATCCACCAAAAATTCTTTCTTAAATCTTGGTACATCTTATTGTTTCCAGGGTGCATAGTATACCAAGATTTATGAGCTTCCTCTAAAATCTTATTTCTTAATTCTTCTTGCTTAGGTACCCAAATTCGTTTCTTGTGGAATCTCCAAATTCCATCATTTCCTTGCTCTAGTTCCTTTATATAACCTTTCATTCCTTCAGCATCGTCCTTGATTGCTGTATTTTGAACTTTCTTTAATTGTTCCATTATATCTACTTGTAGATTTAATCTAAGAGCACGGACTCGCTTTTGTTTTTCCTGATACTTACGACTTAAGGCATCTGCAACTACGTTTGCCTTTCCTTCGTGATATTGAATATCACAGTCGTAATCGCTTAGAACTTCCATCCATCTTCTTTGCCTCATATTTAACTCTTTCTGCCCAAATATATACCTTAAACTTTTATGATCTGTATAGAAAGTAAACTTACTTCCGTACAGATAATGTCTCCAAATTTTCAAAGCAAAAATTATGGCTCCTAATTCTAAGTCATGAGTCGTATAATTCTCCTCGTGCTTTCTCAACTGCCGGGAGGCATACGCAATTACCTTCTTGCGTTGCATCAACACACATCCAAATCCTAATTTTGAAGCATCACAATATACTTCAAAATCTTCTGTTCCTTCGGGTAATGCTAAAATTGGAGCATTCGTCAATCGGTGCTTTAAAATCTTAAAAGCTTCTTCTTGCCTATGTCCCTATTCAAACTTAGCAGCTTTACAGGTTAACTTAGTCAAAGGTACAACTATCTTAGAGAAATCCTTAATAAATCGTCTGTAGTATCCAGCTAAGCCTAGAAAACTTCTAATTTCCATAGCTGTTTGTGGGACCTTCCATTTGGTAATTGCTTCTATTTTAGCAGGATCTATGTGAATTCCTTCGTGATTCACCATGTGACCTAAAAATTGTACTTCTTGCAGCCAGAATTCACACTTCGAGAATTTGGCATAAAGTTTTTCCTTTCTTAACAAAGTTAAGAGTGCATGCAAGTGCTTGCAATGTTCTTCCTGACTTTTGGAATAAATAAGTATATCGTCGATGAATACGATTACAAATTTATCCAAGTATGGCTTACAGATCTGATTCATCATGTCCATAAATGCTGCTGGGGCATTTGTTAGTCCAAAGGGCATGACTGTAAACTCATAATGGCCATACCTAGTTCTGAAAGCAGTTTTAGGTATGTCTTCTTCTTGTACTTTCAACTGGTGATATCCGGATCTTAGATCTATCTTAGAAAAATACCTAGCGCTTTGAAGTTGATCAAAAAGATCGTCAATCCTAGGTAATGGGTATCGATTCTTAATTGTAACTTTATTTAATTCTCTATAATCGATACACATTCTCATCGATCCATCTTTCTTTTTCACAAACAACACTGGTGCTCCCCAAGGGGATGAACTAGGTTGTATAAATCCTTTGCTTAATAATTCATCTAACTGCTTTTTCAATTCTAGCATTTCGGTGGGTGCTAATCGATAAGGTGCCTTGGCTATTGGTGTAGTATCCGGAATTAGATGGATTCTAAACTCTACTTCTCTATCAGGTGGTAACCCAGGTAATTCTTCTGGAAAGATGTCCGGGTATTCTGAAACTATAGGGATGTCTGGGAGTTCCTTACTTTTAGTGTTAATGATTACCGAAATCATATACACCATTTCTTGTTTTCTTGAATAACTGGCCAACTTTATCACTGAAATGAATTTCAGTGGCTTTCGTGGTTTATCTCCTGTAATTAAAATTACCTCTCCTGTGGGAGTACAGATTTCTACGGAATTCTTATCACAGAGAATTCGAGCATGGTTGGCTATCAACCAATCCATTCCTAACACTATATCGAATCCGGTTAACTTCATAGGTAACAGGTTTGCATAAAACTTATGACCTAACAGTTCTATCTTTCCTTCTTGCAAAACTTTATTTATGTTAACAGAATTCCCGTCTGCCGTTTCGACTGTAAAAATTTGCCTAAGGGTGGTTAAGGGTAAGTTAAGGGCTTGGCAAAATGAAGTATTGATAAAACTTTGGTTTGCACCAGAGTCAAATAATACTTTTGCATAAACGTCGTGGACCAAGAACGTACCAGCTATGACGTCGGGAATTAGTTCGGCTTCCTGAGTGGTTAGCTGGAAGGCTCGGGCATTCTTCTTTGTTGTTCCATCAGCTGGTTTGCGTTTATTGTCTGCTGTTTTAATCAATTTAGGACATTCTGTTTTGTAATGTCCGGTTTCTCCACAGTTATAGCAGACTATGGTTTTCTTTTTGCAATTTTCTTCATGATGTCCTGCCATTTTGCAGAAGTTGCAGATTACATTGCATTTTCCAAAATGATTCTTTTTGCAATTTCTGCAAAAAGGCGGTTGTGCAGATTGTCTCCTTCCTCTTTTCTTGAACCTATTATTATCATTACCCACACGAAATCCTTGGGTAATCTTTTGAGCCAATTCCTTCTTTCGATCTTCTTCTCTTGTGCGCACTAGTTCATCAGTTAGGGTATTAGCTAATTCCACAGCATCGTCAATAGTGCGAGGTCTCGCAGCTTTAACGATGTTACGAATTTCACTAATTAATCCCCAAACGTAACGGGAAATGAGTACCGGTTCTGGCGAAGCCAGTGTTGGTACCACTCTAGCATATTCAAAGAATGTCGAAGTATAAACGCGACACTCTACGCCTACCATACGATGATTTAGGAACTTATTTGCCATTTGTTCCTTTTCATATTCAGGACAATATTTTCTTTCTACAAGAATTTTAAATTCTTCCCAGTTTATAGCATAAGCCATCCTTCTTCCTTTTGCTTGTAATACGGTGTTCTACCATTCTAATGCCCCTTCTTTGAACAAATTTGACGTATACATAACCTGATCTTCTTCGGAACACTTACTTATTGCAATTACTGCTTCGGTTTTCTCTAACCAAAGCAGTACTGCAGTTGCTCCTTCGTTGCCTGCAAATTCAGCAGGTTTGCAAGCAAGAAATTCTTTGAAAGTGCAACCAGGTGTTGCGGCTTTCATTTTCTTAGGAGGTGGAGCCTGTCTTGGATTATTATCGTCATGATTGCCGCCTCCATTTACACTATTACTAAAGTTGTCTTCTTGAGTACGTTTACTAGGAATGATTTGTTGTGGTTCAACAGGTTTCTGAGCAGCAGCCATGATTACTGGAATAGCATTAGCTATCCCTTGAGTGATAATGTTTTCAATATCTTGTCTAGCCATATACTGGTTTTCCTGATTTTGTTCAGATTGATTCCCTTCATTAACTGGTTCATTACTAGCGTTTTCCACCTGATAATTATTATAAATATAGCTATTAGTATCAAATGATTGTAAATAAATCAATTACACAGAATCACATAAAATCTTACAACACAGATATATGTATCCAAAATTGTCGATGTTTCGACTTCTATTTTGATTTATATATTATATAGGCATCCATACACACTGTTTATCTTACAATGTTTTATTTCCCATTTTACAGATTTATATTTAACTATTATTATTATTATATAGACATTCTTCCCAACCCCACTATTCTTTGGTCAACTGGCAGTTTAGTAGCGACGCTCCCTTTCGTCGTATTTCCAGGAGATTTGTTCCCCCATTTCCCGGATCCTATTCCCTGTACCTATCAGCTCTTCACCGAACTGACGGAGTTCGGCTAAGTTTTCGTTACTCATTGGAGGATTGGGGATAGGTTCTGGATCAAACTGTGGAAGGAAAGAATAAGGACTGTTGATGATATTTTCGAATTGCCAGTCATTTGTCCACCATTCTTCCATTTGACCTAAAGGTCGAGTGTGGATTAGTGGGTCTGGAATAGCTGGTTCCAGATTTACAGGAAGTTGGGTTTCGGCTAGATAAGGATATAGATTATTATGGATAGGGCTAATGACATCACAATTTGCCAGTAGACGGTCTATTTCGTCTTGAAATGTGATTTCTTCAGATTGTCTAGAGCTCTCTCCAATTTCTATTCCTTTTTGTTTAGAATCTTTTCTGATTTCTATCTCTGCTGGTTTAGAACTTTCTCCGATTTCGATTCTTTTTCCTTTGTTTATAGGGTTTTCTATTTTGGGGAGTTTCCTAGTAACTGGTTTTCTCCTGCGCACTTTCCTCCATCCTACATATCTTCTTCTCTTTTTAAGTTTTGCTTTTTCCAGCGGTGGAGCTTGGAATTCCAGAGGTTCCTCTATGTCAGCAATATAACCAGTAAAGTCGTGGGAGACTTCAATTGGTACTGGGTAGAGGTTGAGATTCTGAAATGCTTCCGATATCTCATTCATGCTGGATAGCATATATGCAAAATGCACAAAAATGCTAAGTCAAATAAACATTAAAGTTTTATTGCATACTGATTTGTAGGAAAGAGAACACACTATAATTTATTTATTTACTGGGTATTAATTTTCTACTAGACCAGGCTTATTGATATTTTAGAGGTTTGCATTCTCTGCTACGGTAGCTAGCATATAAAGGTTTGCCCATTTTTCATCTAATTTATCTTCCCAAGGTGACCTATTGCCCAATTCCTGGATTTCTGAATTAAACTTCACTTTCTTGACTTGGGGTTTCTTTATTTTCTCCTGTCCCTTTCTAAGAATCGAATTTCTTTTATCTTGGTTGAGAGGATTTTCATAATTTGCTTTACGGACAAAAATCCCTTCTTCCAGATCTGCTGGGTGTTTGGAGGAAGAGGTTCCTTTTTCTGTGGGTGTAGTATCTAATTTGTGGTAGATAGCAGAAATCTTTTGTTTTCCCATACTGTAACTCAATAATTAATCAGTTAATAAAACATGTTTTCACAGAATAGTAATTAAATTTCCTAAGTATCTCTTAATAACTTTAATAGGCTAAAATCAATAGTAAGCTTAAATCAGTGACTCTGATACCACCTTTTCCGGTCACGGCCCTCGGCCCCGATTTGACCCGGTCCAGAGCCGCGAGGCAGGAAATCCCGTGGTATCTAATTAAGTGACAGCGGAAGTCTTTTTAAACAGGATCGATTAATATTAAAACTGCTCGTTTATATATATAATATAGGGATAAATCCCATAATTTATAATAAAGTGATTTCACTGGGAAATCTTTATTTCTCAAAACATGTTTCTTTATTTATTTACATTGAGCCATTTTTCTAAGCTTGTAGTGCTCCACGGCACTTTTCCTTTGCTCACAACAGATCACCTGAAACATGTTTGAAAAATGTTTTGTCAGCGGGGAAATACTGAATGAATCATTCAGTTTTACTAAAACGACTCGTTTTTTATAATTCACAGTATTAAGAGAGATTACAATGTTTCTGATATCAAACCAACTACCCACAGTATTTGTCACTCGACTCATTTCGGTGACTGTGGTCATATCACCATTGGCTGCCCCAATGAATGACGAATATCACTAATTAGGTTCGCCCACCTAAAGTGATAACAATAGTAGTAATGTATACAAAACCCCACATACCGGCTGTAACTTGGTGATTACATAAACTTAATCACTGTAATTATAACTTTGAAAATAAATATGCTTTTGTAAACAAATTTAATAAAAAGAGAATGACTCACATTGTAGATTTAACGAGCAGAGTATAAGCCTACTGATTAGCCTTGATTAACCTAATTTAAATAACAATGCACACACAAACAGGTTAGTAACTAATACAGCAGTTACGACAATTCATGAGATTAAACCCTCACAACGATTTATAAGTGCAATACTTAACAATTCAGCGGATTCACAACGAATGACAGAGTATAGTCCGAGTTCGAACAGCACTCAAACATTCAAGTCGAAATCACGATGAATAACAAAGTATAAACTCAATTTGAGCGGCACTTAAACAATCGTTGGATAGTTATAATCGATCGGACATTGAATCGTAATAGCGATCGAATTATTACCCTGATTGTGGCAGCACTTCGTGACCAGTGTGTGTTTTATGGACTGTTTCTGTTATAACTCAGCCTACGTAAAGCGAATTTACGTCGTTTCAAAGACAGAATTCAAGTCCCAAGGCCCTGTATTTATACGTGAATTTGAGTTCCCCCGCGTGTCTCGGGAGATGATGATGATGCTGTCGCGACTCGCCTGGGGTACATATCTACCCTAGGGTAGCCTTGTCACTTGTATAGGCCTGGTGAGTTGTTATTTGAACGTAACTAAAATTTGACAGCATATTTCGAAGATAATTATCAATTAGGGTTTACCCCCCCTGAGTTTTAGGGGCCCTGATTCTAATTTCAACTATTCTGAAAATTTTAGGGTTTGTTCAGAATTACTTGGGTTTCTTAATTAGGGTTTCCTATTAGACAATTTACTTAAATAAATATGACTTTTGATGAGAGTTGTTACAATGGTCAAACATACACAGAATAACACAGCGGGGAGTATCCTGACGTAGTTGATATCATCATGGTCAAACATACACAGAATAGCACAACGGAAGTCTTAGAATATAAAATATTATTACAAACTCAAATGTCTGAAAATATCAAAGTATTTATTATAGACGAGCCTGTAATATCATATCCAAAGGTGGATCTTTACAGAATGTACAAGATGAAGTTTAGCAGACAATAAGGCATCTTTAAGGATTTGTAGGATCCTCTATTTCAACACCGAGTAAACCCCCAGCCTATTACGAGTAGTACCCGCCACTTAGTCTTTGAAAAATACGTCAGTTTTCACTGGTAAATACAATTAACCGACTCATTTGAAAAGAGTTTACGAAAATTGATTTAAGTGCACAAGGTAAAAACCATTTATACTTGGGACAATTATTTAATATAATCTTGTATAAAGATTTACATGTTTGTCATACATATGGGGCCGGTTTGGAAGCCGGTCATGATTAACCGACTCACCACTTTAAAACTCACAAAGGAGTTATCCCAACATGTGGGTTATTTAGCATTTGCATCTATCAGGTGTATGCCTACATCCTGTGCATAGGTCGTGGCCATTTTCAAATGAAATGAGCCAAGGATATCCAGGACACGGTCGAATTAACCCCCAATGTTTATTTTATTAAACAAGACAGATTAAAACGGGTTATGTAAATTTATTAATCACAATCCGATTAAATGATTTCATACCCGACCAAGTGGTATTATTATAATACCATATCCCAAGCCCGTATAAGTGAAAATAAGTTAAAAGTATTTACCTGAGCTAATACTTGATTCACAGCAAAATAACTCAGTCGTATCCAATCTATCTAAATGCAGGTAGCTTTTACCGGGTGGCTCTAGTCTGGAGTGATGGTAATATATAACCAATTTCAGAATGATAACGGTCTTATTTAAGTCGTGGACTTAGACCGGCTAGCTTAAAGTATCTAAAATGGTACGATACGCTAGATTAAGCGATAACCGGAATAGAATGTTATTTAGACCCAACAAGTGCGAAGACTTGTGTAATATGGGTAAACTAAACTCATTCTGGATTTTGAGACAAAAACGATAAGGTTAAACCCGTTTCGGCAAACTTACGTAAACTAATTACGTAAACCGATCCGAATGCGTAAATGCATAACGGGTAACCAAATAAATCATATACAAGTCCCATATGTTATTATGCTTAAAATGTGTTAATACATAAGTAGGATGTTAACATATATGCCCAAAAAGTATTTTTAGTCCAATAGGGGTATTTTGGTCATTTTACCCTTTATAAAAGAGGTTTTAAAGCAAGCTGAGGTTCTGGTCTTTGGTAATCAGTAAAAATATTTATTTTATCACATTACATCAGTAAGATATTATATATATATGTGAGGTTTACCAATTAGGGCCAAACTATGCCCCGAAAGGGCATTTTGGTCATTTCACATATACTTTTAAGGACATTTTTGGAAGTTTGAGTTCATGACTTGTACCTACTATAAAAATATAATTTTTTTTTAAAATTCAGTAAGTAATAAGTCTAAGGCGTTAAATATGGTTTTAAACCATACTATGCACCATAATTAGCGTAAAATCACCAATTGACTAATTAAGAATGTTTATGTAAATCTGAGATTTTGATCAGTCTTAAAAGCTCAAAATAATTTATTTAATATATGAAATCAGTAGAAAAAGGTTTGGCATTCAAATCATTTGTAAATCTCATTTTATGCCTGAAAAGGGTATTATCGTCATTTACCGAATTATACAAAACTTCTTGATATGATCGGATTATAATCTGATAAAAAATTCAAAAAATCCCTAAAAATAATATCTTAACAGTAGGTAATGAGTTTTGGATCAAAATCCAAGTTTAAACATGCCTTATGCAAGATATCGCAATTTAATTAATAAGAAGCTTCTATTTACGATATCGAGCATAACTCCTGTTTGAGACCAAGAACTGATGTGAAATTTTCGGGACATACTTATATATCAGTAATAAAGGTTTTTGTCCTCTCACATTTTCAAAATTCTCATTTATGTGTCAAAAGGGCGAAATGGGCATTTATAAGCATAATAACGGAGATTAGTATATAATTCAAACTACTAAGGACCAGGTAATATAACCTTAGGGGGTTATACTACAACATAATACGGTCCTAATGGAAGCTTAAAACATAAAGGATTTAAGCTACATTGGGTCAGAACTGAAAGTCAAAGCAAAAGTCAAGCTTTTGCGACTTTCGGTTGCGAACTGACCCTAAACTCAGAATTGTCGGGTTGAACATGCTTAGACATGTTCTAATAATAATTACCGAGTTATTAGAGTGTTAAAATATAATTTATAACCTCTGCATCTTTGGTTTTAATTATTATTCATAATTCTGCCAAGTTTGACTTTTTAACTAAATGGTTTGACCCGACAATTAACTAAGCAAACGAAAGAATTAGAAGGTGCCCATTTAATGGTTAATCACCTACCTAACTATAGTCATATAACCACATTCATTTTGAACAGTGGCTGGACCATTTGAGTTTAAACCGAAAGTCAAAGTTAATTTACGATAACTTGACTTTTTGGTTTTTAAAACATAAAACTGAACTATAGAGAGGCCTAAGACACTTACAAAGGGTCCTAGCTATCTTTTCTACTAAAAACAAGTTCCCAATCAGTTCAGAAAGCTCCAGGTTTGAGAGAGGAGAAGGTTGAATGAAAATGAGCAATGAAATGGATGAAATTTCATCCTATTTATAGGTTTTGGGTGATTCTAGGATTATGACAAGTGTTTGGGAGGAATCATCAGATGATAACACGTGTAATACAGGTTTTTGAAACCATTAAAGTGCCCCTAGAATTATTAGAAGTGGTTTGGATTGATAAACAAGCAAAAACAGAAAAAAAAAATCTGCAGCTATAGGGCTCTGGCGGCACGTGTACACCCCAGGCCCCATACTATGCGGCCCGCGAGCGCTGCCAGCCCAGCAACAACTTTGGCAGCTGACGGTTTTGGTCCCTGATCTATGCAATTCTTCGAAACAACCACTTATATGTTGCTGTTTGATTAAGTGACCCACGAAAAAAGCAGCCCATTGGGCTCATGGCCCGTTATTAGGCCCAAATCAGCCCAAGCAAGTTTTAGGTTTATACAACATCAGTCCCTGAACCTTTTTGTTTACTTATGAACTTTCAGGATTGTCTATTTAGGCACATAACTTTCAATTTCACGTGTATCTTCATTATAAGGTGTGAAAGTGTTCGTGGCCAATCTTCGGCACACCCGGGAGTTTAACTGAGCATTGCGAAGCTCTCGGTTCATTCAAAAGGCCTCCTAAAGGCATAGTTTCACATATTGACGCGTTTAGTCCTTTTAACGCATAAAGTTACGCGTAATATCATTTATCGTTATCAAAGCCCTCCAAGGCCTATACTAGACATTCCCGAGCATGTGATCGAACATTATAATGCTCCAGTTCGCTTAGATAGTCACTCAAAGGTGTAGATTTAGACGTTGATGCTTTTGGTCCTTTTAACGCGAAAACTTGTGCGTATTATCATTTAATAGCATCAAAGCCCTATGTAGCTCATATTGAGCATTCTTGAGAGTATGATTGTACATCATAATACTTCAGGTTCTTTAAAAGGTCACTCAGAGGTAAGAATTAACATGTTGACACTTTTAACCCTTCGTTGCGCAAACTTTCAAATAATTACGCAAACGGCTCCTCTCGTCCAACAAGTGGCTCATTTGAGAATACGGTCACCGTGTAAGGTCACTCAGAGGCCTAGTTTAGGCATGTTGACACTTTCAGTCCTTTTAAAAATGAAGGTTTTTGATTTTGACAAAAATAGTCCCTCAAAGTCAATGTTTGACTTTATTAGGGTTCATTACTCAGAGGACTATTTCGATTTTTAATGAAATAACATGTCCATATGTACTTGATGATATCATGTACTGCCTTTTGGCATTTATCAGGTGAGTTCAGGCATTTCCTTCTTTAGACTTTCCAGGCTTAGCTGCACATTCTTTAGCAGCTTTATGGCATCTAGTTCTAATGTGGCCTTTCTCACCACAGCTGTAACAGACTGCATTCTTTATGTCCCTACATTCATGGGACTGATGACCAGTTCCTTTGCAGATGCAACACTGCTTTGGTCTTTGTTCTATTTGACACTGTCCTCAGTGTCTTTTATAACATGTCTTACATACAGGCTTCTTACTGAACTTATGTTGGTTCTTATTAAGCCCGTATTTGCTCTTTTTTTTAGATTTCTGGGAGTTATCCTCCTCCTTTGGTTCATCCTTCACATTCGAAGTGTAAACAAAGCTCTTTTCATGAGCAATTGAATGTGGTTTTAAATGAAAGTTAAAGCGAGAAGCATTCGGCTCTTTGAACTGTTTCATGACATTTTCCATGGCCTTTCCAACTGCTGCTTCAACCACAGCTTGGAGATTAACTCCATTAATATTGAGGTTTACGTTTGTAGGATTATTAGCTTTTGTCGCATTAATAGTATCGCGACTGTTGTCTACCTCATCCGAGCTTGCCATACTCAAAGCTTGGTACTAACCACTGATGTGCCTGCGGTGTGATATATATTTAAGTATATTTTAAGCCTTTTTTACACGTTAGTCAAGTTTTAAATTTATAAAACACGATATTTTACTAACACCAAACACACATATGGGCAAGTGCACCCATCATGAGCGTAGTATAGTGTTGGCAAGATACCGAGGTCGTCCAAGGACACAAAAGCTTTTAGTACCGGTTTATCCTCAACGTCTAATCAAATCAAAAGTTAGAAAAAACTTTTAAACTAGAAAAATAAAAACTAACTAAAATGCTGAAAAATAAAATAAAAGTAAAAACAGATAGACAAGATGAATCACTTGGCTCCGACTCGTGTTTAGTGTAACCTTTGACTATTTCCGCACTTTTGCACTTTTTAAGAGATTATCTTAGTTATTGTAGTAGGCCCCTCTTTTGAAGGTGACGTTACCCTCAACCTAGTAGTTTGAGTCAGCAAGGATACAATCCTAAAGGGTCAGATTATTGAAAGATAATTAATTAAGTTATTAATGCATATTGTGGTAGGCCCCTCTTTTGAAGGTGACGTTACCCTCGGCTAAGTAGTCTGAGTCAGCAGGGATACAGTCCTAAATAGCCGGGTTAAAGTATTAATAGTAGCTTACATATGAGGGGATCAAAGAGTTTGGACCCCCGCCATCCAATACCGGTGGGTATTGAAGGAGGTCCTACTAAATTTGATCCAGGTGCTTGCAGGATCTATACACTGAACAAGGCAAGACTCTTACCAAACCGTTCCCTTAACCCCCGACCAGGTAGCCAACATACCTCCATATAGACCGTGGAGATATGAATGGTGAAAATCTTTTATTTTATATAGACAGTAAAATAATGCCAAGACACCACGGACAAACGATAAGGAAGAATCACCTTCAACATAAGAAACTAGTTATTAAAGTCATTAATACATAACCAAATAAAAAGTGCGAAAAGATTAAAAATAAAAAGTATTACACTAGACACTTGTCTTCACCAAGTGATGTAAGAGACTTAGGCAAACATGGCCTTTGATTGTCAAGAACTCTTACGATCAATCTTGGATCCCGAGATGACTCACACACTCTATGATGGACAATGGATGATGGTGGTGGATGATGGTGTTGTGATGGTGGTGGGTGGTGGGTGAAGTGTGAGAGAGGTGGTGTGCCAAGGGATGGTTTGCAAATGAGCCAAGCACCCCTATTTATAGCCTGAACAACAGCTCGGGCACGACCCCGTGTCCATTGGGCACGGCCCCGTGTCCATCCTCCTTCTCTTTCTTCATTTATTGCAGTTTGTCTGCATTAGTTGACCACGCCCCCGTGTCCGCTGGGCACGCCCCCGTGTGCAGAAGCGTATCTGTACTATCAAGATTTCCTCAGATTCTGCGAATCTTAGAGTTGACCACGGCCCCGTGTCCGCTGAGCACGGCCCCGTGGTGGGTGATAGAAGCTTCTACAGCTTTGTCTTTTATGCTGACACTTGGGCACGCCCCCGTGCTCACTGAGCACGGGGCGTGTTCAGCCTTCTGTCTTCTTGATTTTGCTTGGGAAGATGCTGTCGGGGGGTCAGGCATGTCACGTTTATTCCTTTTCTTGTATTTATGTCAAATTTAGCTGCCTTTTTGCTTCTTTTGTTCATTTGAGCTCATTTAATCCTGAAAATACAAAAGGAAGACAAAAACACACTTTTTCCAACATTAGTACTAAAAAAGGGTTAGTTTTATGCCATATTTGATGTAATTTATATGTTGCATTTTGCGCACATCACCACCAATTTAAACAATTGTTTGTCATCATCCTGATGACCTGACATAGATTAGCCACGGCATCCATAAACCGTATAGGCTATTATGTTCCGAACATTCCTAATGAATGTTATTTGAATGTATATCCATTACATTTAGCCTAGGTCATAAAAGGACCATCAATGGCATTTAAGGTTTGGAGCGAGTCCATTACCTGTTTGACAGGGGATCATAATGTCACAACTGTCTTTGTCACAAGGACGATTATGAATAGCTCAAAGGCTAGCCTTATAGGACTTTTACTATATATAAATATGGCGTAGAGGCCCGTCACGAGGGACATAGAAGGATGTGGCATAAAGCCTAGTCACGAAGGACATAAATAATCATATGGCGCGAAGGCCTTGTCACAAAGGACATTATAAGATATGGCACCAAGGCCTGTCACAGAGGACATCAATTTATAGGCCGCAATCTTGTTAGATTAGGGGCTTTAAGATTTGAACATAGTTCTTCACTTTTGGACAGGAAGTCACAGACTACAACTGTCATTGTCTTGAAAGACGATTCATTTGGCATAAAAGTAAACCAATTGACATCACTAATGGATGTTAATATATCATCATCGTATCTGATGATATTAGTCATGATCACACTGATCATATAGACTATTAGGATTGGGTTTAACCCACCACTTTGTACAGGGGATCATAAAGACCACCACTAACTTTGTCTTATTGACAATAGAATAAAGTATAGCCCGTAGGCATTTCATCACTAGGGATGTTAATATTATAATCATCATATCGCTGATATTAGTCAGGATCGCAATGATCGCATAGACTATGGGATTTGAGCATAGCTCACCCCCTTGGGCAAAGAATCACAAAAGATTACAATTGCCTTGTCTCAATTGGACAATATAATATAGCCCTTAGGCAAAACATCATTAAGGATGTTAAATTTTAATCATTGTACTGACGATTTTAGTCATGATCGCATTGATCATATAGACTATCATGTTTGGACATAGTCCAATCATTTTTAGACAGGGAGTCGTAGACCACAACTGTCATTGTCTTTATTAGACAACAAGTATAGCCCGTAGGCACTTCACCGCTAATGGATGTTTATGGTATGATCATCACATTGATGATACTTTCCATGATCTACTCTGATCATATAGGTTTTAAGGCTTGGACGTAATCCAATACCTTGACGGCTGGTGTGGGTTCTCACGCCACACTGCCAGGAGTGTTAACATGTTCTCAGATGTTAACAAAGATTAATTATCTTAAGAGGGTTTTACCATCATAGCCATGTTCATAGACATATTGGCTAGGTTATACCATTAAGAAGATCTTTTGAAATTTTCAGCTGATCGATAAAGTTCGAGTAAAATTCAGAACTATCTTTGGATAAAGGACGAAATGAATACCTACATAAAATTTTCAAAACTTTCCTAAGTTATTAGAAATTTACAATAGTGCCTTAATCAGGACTTTTAATAATATATATGTCCACAGAGGACTAAGAGTAAAAATATAAGTCAGTATAAGGACTATAAAATATTATAAGTCCATATAGGGGTTATAATGAACTATCATGTCCTCAAAGGGACTATTTTGAAATAGCATATCCCCAAAGGGATTTTTAATGAAATAACATGTCCATATGTCTATATTGGTACAACGTGCGCACAAAAGGGCTTTGCTGTACAGATGTCCTCATAGGGACTTTAAGCAACTCTAGTCCACGCAGGGACTAAAAGGAAATATAAGTCCGTAAAGGGACTATAAAATATATCCGCATTGGGATTATTATGATATAACATGTTCATGAAGGGACGTTAATAAACAATTGTCCTCGTAGGGACTTTTTGTCGAAAGATACGTCCTCATAAGGACTTATTAATGAAACAATATGTTCTTAAAGGGACTTATGATAAAATATCATGTCCACAAGGGATCTTAATGAAATAATTTGTCCATAAAGGGACTATATTGAAATAGTATGTCCACCGAGGGACTTTATTGAAATATAATGTCCACAAGGGACTATATTGAAATATAATGTCCATGAAAGGACTAAATAGCGAATGCCCATACAGGGTCTTAAGTTGAAAGGCGTGTCCACACAGGGACCATATAGAAGAGATAGGTCCTTATAAGGACTTAAAAGACAAATAATATTATGAAAGAAGGATTCACTAACGCCTTCCTTGCTCCATTCGATTGTTTCTCTTCTTTATTTACCGTACCCGGTAGAGATACTGAAGGTCTCAATGAATAAGGTAAGCATTCCGATCAGGATCCGTTATAGAAGTAGAATTTTAAGGATTTTATAGTTAAGAATGATATGGATCACGGATTGGGTTTGACTGATATAATCCAAGTCTGGGATTCCAAAACTTGGAGGTAAGAAATAAGGATCATCAGCATCCTCTAGTATTATTTCCAAAACGGGAGCCTCAGGGACCACCTAGTATGGACTCCACTGGCACAAACTTTAAAATTTGAGCCTCAGGGACCTCCGGTATGGACTCTGAAGTCTGATTGCAATTCAATAGATTTGGTTTTAGGAATGAGTCCTTAAAGGTCTTTCCTCCAAACCAGTCGCACGCTTATTCTAGCCGTATTGTGAAGCTTGGCATTCCTTGGCTTCGGATGAGGAGAATTTCCATCAACGGCTTCCTTGCTTAGCGACATATCAAAATACATAAAATCAAAAACAATGATTACTTAATAGGGATGAGAGCATTCCTATGTTAAGTCTAGACTCAAAAGGTCTAAGGAATATGCTACTGTGTCATTGAGATTAAACACAAAATGTTAGTGTTTAATTCACTCAATGTTGGCTCTGATACCAACTTGTCACACCCCTATATATCCACATATTACCGGTGGGCCCGGCGGGGAGTATCGTGACGTAGTTGATATCATCATGGTCAAACATACACATAATAGCACAGCGGAAGTCTTAGAATATAAAATATTATTACAAACTCAAATGTCTGAAAATATCAAAGTATTTATTATAGACGAGCCTGTAATATCATATCCACAGGTGGATCTTTACAGAATGTACAAAATGAAGTTTAGCTGACTTTAAGGCATCTTTAAGGATTTGCAGGATCTACTATTTCGACACCGAGCAAACCCCCAGCCTATTACGAGTAGTACCCGCCACTTAGTCTTTGAAAAATACGTCAGTTTTCACTGGTAAATACAATTAACCGACTCATTTGAAAAGAGTTTATGAAAATTGATTTAAGGGCACAAGGCATAAACCATTTATACTTGGGACAATTATTTAAGATAATCCTGTATACAGATTTACATGTTTGTCATACATATGGGGCCGGTTTGGAAGCCGGTCATGATTAACCGACTCACCACTTTAAAACCCACAAAAGAGTTATCCCCAACATGTGGGTTATTTAGCATTTGCATCTGTCAGGTGTATGCCTACACCCCATGCATAGGTCGTGGCCATTTTCAAATGAAATGAGCCGAGGATATCCAGGACACAGTCGAATTAACCCCCAATGTTTATGTTATCAATCAAGACAGATTAAAACGGGTTATGTAAATTTATTAATCATAATCCGATTAAATGATTTCATACCCGACCAAGTGGTATTATTATAATACCATATCCCAAGCCCGTATAAGTGAAAATAAGTTAAAAGTATTTACCTGAGCTAATACTTGATTCACAGCAAAATAAATCAGTCGTATCCAATCTATCTAAATGCAGGTAGCTTTTACCGGGTGGCTCTAGTCTGGAGTGATGGTAATATATAACCAATTTCAGAATGCTAACGGTCTTATTTAAGTCGTGGACTTAGACCGGCTAGCTTAAAGTATCTAAAATGGTACGATACGCTAGATTAAGCGATGGCCGGAATAGAATGTTATTTAGACCCAACAAGTACGAAGACTTGTGTAATATGGGTAAACTAAACACATTCTGGATTTTGAGACAAAAACGATAAGGTTAAACCCGTTTCGGCAAACTTACGTAAACTAGTTACGTAAACCGACCCGAACGCGTAAATGCGTAACGGGTAACCAAATGAATCACATACAAGTCCCATATTTTATTATGCTTAAAATATGTAAATACATCAGTAGGATGTTAACATATATGCCCAAAAAGTATTTAAAACCCAATTTAAGTCCCGTAGGGGCATTTTGGTCATTTTACCCTTTATAAAAGAGGTTTTAATGCAAGCTGAGGTTCTGGTCTTTGGTAATCAGTAAAAATATTTATTTTATCACATTACATCAGTAAGATATTATATATATGTGAGGTTTACCAATTATGGCCAAACTATGCCCCGAAAGGGCATTTTGGTCATTTCACATATACTTTTAAGGACATTTTTGAAAGTCTGAGTTCATCACTTGTGCCTACTATAAAAAAATTAAAATTTATTTAAAAATTCAGTAAGTAATAAGTCTTAGGCGTTAAATATGGTTTTAAACCATACTATGCACCTTAATTAGCGTAAAATCGCTAATTGGCGATAATTAAGAATGTTTATGTAAATATGAGATTTTGATCAGTCTTAAAAGCTCAAAATAATTTATTTAATATATGAAATCAGTAGAAAAATGTTTGGCATTCAAATCATTTGTAAATCTCATTTTATGCCTGAAAAGGGTATTATCGTCATTTACCGAATTATACAAGAACTTCTTGATATGATCGGATTATAATCTGATCAGAAATTCCAAAAATCCCTAAAAATAATATCTTAACAGTAGGTAATGAGTTTTGGATCAAAATCCAAGTTTAAACATGCCTTATGCAAGATATCGCAATTTAATTAATAAGAAGCTTCTATTTACGATATCGAGCATAACTCCTGTTTGAGACCAAGAACTGATGTGTAATTTTCGGGACATACTTATATATCAATAATAAAGGTTTTTGTCCTCTCACATTTTCAAAATTCTCATTTATGTGTCAAAAGGGCAAAATGGGCATTTATAAGCATAATAACGGAGATTAGTATATAATTCAAACTACTAAGGACCAGGTAATATAACCTTAGGGGGTTATACTACAACATAATATGGTCCAAAAGGAAGCTTAAAACATAAAGGATTTAAGCTAGATTGGGTCAGAACTGAAAGTCAAGGCAAAAGTAAAGTTTTTGCGACTTTCGGTTGCGAACCGACCCTAAACTCAGAATTGTCGGGTTGAACATGCTTAGACAAGTTCTAATAATAATTACCGAGTTATTAGAGTGTTAAAATATAATTTATAACCTCTGCATCTTTGGTTTTAATTATTATTCATAATTCTGCCAAGTTTGACTTTTTAACTAAATGGTTTGACCCGACAATTAACTTAGCAAACGAAAGAATTAGAAGGTGCCCTTTTAATGGTTAATCACCTACCTAACTATGGTCATATAACCACATTCATTTCGAACAGTGGCTGGATCATTTGAGTTTAAACCGAAAGTCAAAGTTAATTTACGATAACTTGACTTTTCGGTTTTTAAAACATAAAACTGAACTATAGAGAGGGCTAAGACACTTACAAAGGGTCCTAGCTATCTTTTCTACTAAAAACAAGTTCCCAATCAGTTCAGAAACCTCCAGGTATGAGAGAGGAGAAGGTTGAATGAAAATGAGCAATGAAATGGATAAACTTTCATCTTATTTATAGGTTTTGGGTGATTCTAGGATTATGACAAGTGTTTGGGAGGAATCATCAGATGATAACACGTGTAATACAGGTTTTTGAAACCATTAAAGTGCCCCTAAAATTATTAGAAGTGGTTTGGATTGATGAACAAGCAAAAACAGAAAAAATAAAAAAAAATCTGCAGCTATAGGGCTCTGGCGGCCCGCGTACGCCCCAGGCCCCATACTACGCGGCCCGCGAGCGCTGCTAGCCCAGCAACAACTTTGGCAGCTGACGGTTTTGGTCCCTGATCTATGCATTTCTTCGAAACAACCACTTATATGTTGCTGTTTGATTAAGTGACCCACGAAAAAGGCAGCCCATTGGGCTCATGGCCCGTGATTAGTCCCAAATCAGCCCAAGCAAGTTTCAGGTTTATACAACATCAGTCCCTGAACCTTTTTAGTTACTTATCAACTTTCAGGATTGTCACTTTAGGTACATAACTTTCAATTTCGCGTGTATCTTCATTATAAGGTGTCAAAGTGTCCGTGGCCAATTTTCGGCACACCCGGGAGTTTGACTGAGCATTGCGAAGCTCTCGGTTCATTCAAAAGGCCTCTTAAAGGCGTAGTTTCACATATTGACACGTTTAGTCCTTTTAACGCATAAAGTTACGCGTAATATCATTTATCGATATCAAAGCCTTCCAAGGCCTATACAAGACATTCCCGAGCGTGTGATCGAACATTACAATTCTCCAGTTCGCTTAGATAGTCACTCAAAGGTGTAGATTTATACGTTGACGCTTTTGGTCCTTTTAACGCGAAAACTTGTGCGTATTATCATTTAATAGCATCAAAGCCCTATGTAGCTCATATTGAGCATTCTCGAGAGTATGATTGTACATCATAATACTTCAGGTTCGTTAAAAGGTCACTCAGAGGTAAGAATTAACATGTTGACACTTTTAACCCTTCGTTGCGCAAACTTTTAATTAATTCGCAAATGGCTCCTCCGTCCAACAAGTGGCTCATTTGAGAATACGGTCACCGTATAAGGTCACTCAGAGGCCTAGTTTAGGCATGTTGACACTTTCAGTCCTTTGAAAAATTAAGGTTTTCGATTTTTAAGAAAATAGTCCCTCACAGTCAATGTTTGACTTTATTAGGGTTCATTACACGTGTCAATACATCATTGGACACGATTTTACGAGGTGTTAAAGTCAAACTGCCAATTGACATATATATGCTAACAAGTTCAATAAAACTCATTTAAGCATTTTCTCAAACATTTAGTGGGCTTTATCTTTAGGTTATCTTATTAGCTAAATTTCTCAACCAAAATCGCAACATTTTTTTCAATTCAACAAGTTTATATGCTTATGAATATCGAGTCAACATAAACTTCCAATTATCACATGCTAATTCATCCTTTCAACCAATTAGTCATGGGTTCATGTTTCATGTCGAAATCCATTTCATAGCATGTAGGGACACTTAATCAACTCACTAAATTATTCAAGTATTTTATCGATACAAGCAATTATGCTTACTATGAACATCCAAACATCATCGAGTTCGTCAAATCATCAGAACCCATTTGATTAACTACTCGAACAATCATCATGTATATCATGTGCTAAATATTTCACATAATCAATAACTATGATAGTGAAGAACACTTCTACTATCTTTAAAACACATAAATTCCATGACTAATTTGCTAAATCACCTCTTTAGGAATTTTTCTTAACTAGAGAACTCCACCAATGAAAAAATTTCAACATACCTTATGTAGAGATGACGTAACATGTGCTAAATCTTCAAACATGCATCAAATCCCCCTTGAAATTCGTTTAATTTTTCCTGATTTTGTGTTGATGAGCAAGAACAAGGGTTTACCCCCTATTTCTTTCTCTGGTTCGACATACACACACATGTGTGTGATATGTTTCTAATTTTCCACTTTTAAAACACCATCTTTCCAATTTATGAACTTTAATCCCTTCAGTTTAGTTTTTATTATAAAAGACCATAGTTTACCCAATTTAGTAAAACACAACATATTTTTAACTAGGTTAATATTCCTAGTTGCCTACTTCCCGTTTATTACCAACAGACATGATAATTCTATTTACTAATTTCGGGGATGCTACAACCCGACTTAGATCATGTACCGATAGCCTCGGGCCTTTTATAAATTTTATTCTCCAAAAGGCATTCATTTATCTTTTATTTAGCATTAGGTTTATTTAATTAAATCCTAATGTTTACCGGGTTAGCTTTTACCACTAACGGTGTTTTACCCGCTCATCCCCGGTTAGTTTGGTTTATTACCAAATCTATTATTATATTTTTTGGGATGTTACAAGTCTACCCCCTTAAAGAGGTTTCGTCACCGAAACCCTTTTTACGTAGTTCTTTGGATCAAACCTAAGAATTTGGTTTCGGTTTTCAATCGAGCACAGCTCAAACTTTATCGTTTTATAATCTTACTTATAATGTAGGGTAGTGCCTTTCAAACTCCTACGTGGTGTCCGACCCCTTTCCAATGTTCCCCTTTTCTTGATCGAAATCCTTGCTTTCAAGGTGTTCATCCCTTCGATCAAGATTTTTCTTAGGCTTTTCCTCATGCGCCTCTCATGTATAAGGCCTCATAGGCCGTGAGTTCCATCTTGTATTCCTTCACCTTATCATCTACTAGAGTGAGTCACCATCTGGCCGCTCGATCATATAAATCTGACAACATATTTATTCCATGCTAATCCTATAAAGACAATCGCATATTACAAGTTTTAAACGCAATTTTGAACTTCACCGGTCTTGCTGGTTAGACTCACCAGTCACTGGTTACTTTATACCCCATCATTTGGGTATACCCACATTGCCTCCCCAAGGCTTTACAAGCGTTTATGACCCCCAATCTTGTAGCTCGTGCTACAATGTGATTATATTCCATTTTATTTTCTTGACTGTGATTGCATCATGTCATGCTTAGATTTATATCGAGATTTCATTTTCAATATTCACCTTTTTAAAACATCGTCTTGTGCCTATTAGTGCCAAAACTTGTTTTCTTTAAGTAAAAACCATTTTCCAATTATGGTTAATTCTTTACGATCATCAAATTTTCGTTATTAACTAAAACCATGTATTAGTTCAACATTTTCTTTTTAACTTGTGTCAATTACCCGCATCAAGGAATTGAAAACCAGTTGTTTTCTCTTTACCAATTTCATTTTTACGCGGGGAATCGTAACCGATTCCCACCCCGTTACTCATTTGACCAACATGCCTTTTTTTACACCGACCGTAGTCCATGACTATGATTGTTTTCCGTTAGGGCAACGCCTCTACTTCTATGACCCCGTGCGTCATTTATGTATCGGTTTTATTTTACTCTCCCGTTACCCGGGTTGCATTTATGCTTATATTCAGTTACGACCCATTACCCGGGCTCGTTAATGTTTCACGCTCTCATTATCCAGTTTGTGTTTACATTTATATTCAATCACGTCCTACCTGGGCTCATTATTCTAATGTTTTCACGCTCCCGTTACCCAGTTTGTGTTTAAACATATATTCAATCACGTCCCATTACCCGGGTTCATTATTTTAACCCTTTCTAGTCAACCATGGCTCTTTCATCCAAAATGACAAAATCCAATGATTTCCTTGGGGAACTTATTTCTACGCGCGTCATACTTCGTTTTTATGGTTCCCGCGAGAACCATTTATACGAGTATGCCCGTAAGGTTTCTTGACCCCAAGGACCCTTTAACTCTTCCCATTAACCTCGTCCTTACTACAACAGATGTATATGCGTTTATTATAAGAAGTTCATGGTATCATGTGTTTACTACTTACTTGGCCAAGGTAAGCAATCAATACATGGTAGCTTGACCTTATTATAACTAACACATTACCTCCCATTTTATTATAAGTAAATTCTCGGTTCATGTCCGTATCTCCGATTTTATTTGGTAAAACCACTTTTTATTGTTATTTAACAATTATCAGTTTTACCCATTTACGTCTGAAAGCATATAGAATGTTTTCATTTTATAAAACTTTTATGCAATCACATTCCTTAATGTGATTGTTACTTTTCCTCAATAGGATCTATTGAGAATGTCTACTTAGATGGTCACTGATCGGATTGTCGCGCTCCGGTCAAAGATAATATTTATAATCCCGAATTACCCTTAACAATGTGTTAGTGGTAGTAAGGGGTCGAACCACGAAGAGTTTGTGGTTTGCGAATGGACTTGATTGCTTTAAAAGGTTTGTCACTTATTATGAAGCTTGCTACGAAAGTTATTGATTGGTATGTTTGAAAGTGTGTCGGAATGTACCGACAATTTGGTTTTGATTATTTAACTAATCGAAATTTGAACAATTGCACGAAAATGTAATTAACGGTTAAAAACAATATATGTAAACAAGGTTCACACCCGGTTCGGTAATGCAATCCTAGGGTTTCTACACATTTTAGATTTGATTCAATTGCAAATATGGCTAACGAATTTAGTGTTGCGAGGCTTAGGTGCCAATAGCTATCGACGTTACAAAGAACAGACAAAAATGCACTTCGTTACCAAGAACATGTAAATTCTAACCTAGACAAGGCATGGATGCACATAAACATTTCATAAAGTCAAATTTAATCTTCACTCAAAAAGTTATGAATTCAATACAAATGCAAGACAATTGTCATAAGCTTCAAAATCAAATAGAAACTTGTCACAAAATTAAACTAAGAACAATGTTTAAACCCTAGACTTACAAAAACCTACACCGGGGTGAGACCTTTGAGAATTAGCCGCTCATGGTGAACGGGACTTGATCAATGATGGATGAGAGCTTGAATGTTAACATCTTGGAGCTTTGAAAGTGATGAAGATGATGGTTAGGGTTTGTGGTGGTGAAAGGTTTGATGGAATGATAGAATGGATGATGATTATGGTTGTGGAAGTGATGGAAATGGTGAAATCAAATGATTCTTGGATCGAATGGATGGATTAGGGATGAATTGGATTGGGTTCTTGGCTCCAAGGATGATATTCAAACTTTAATTGAGGTGTAACTCCCGAATAATGGTCTCCCAAAGTGTTTTAAACCATCTCGAGATGAAACAATCAACAAATTCGCAATGTGGACCAGACGAAGCCGTCGCTGACGGCCTGGTACGATGTCGGCGATGCCCTGCCAAATGTGAAACTTCATCTGATGCTTTAATTCCCTGTCTACGGACACCTTTGGCCGACGAAGCTTTTTATGATGCATCGCGGACGGTCCATATGGGAGTCGACGACGGTGCTTGCAGCTTGGGATTCATGTTTTGACCGTTTCTCGCTCCCGGTTGACCCGTTTTCTGTCCCGGCGATCCGTAAAGCTCCCGAATAGCTCCTTAAACTTTGTTAGACCTGTAAAACACAACTCTAATCAAAAGTAGGCTAAACGAAATTAAAAAGCACGTAAAAACATCAACTTAAACATATACGAACACCGGTTTTTGACCACGTATCACATCCCCACACTTGTCTTCTGCTTGCCCTCAAGCAAATCTGTTTTTCACTTTCACGTGCGCATGAAAAAAACACTTCCTATTCTCGAGATATAAGTTAAGGTCTAATGTCATACCCATTCATGATTTATACAATTTTTAAATATTTAGCGGAAAAGTGAATAATCACATAAGAAATGGTTACCCAGGATTAACCCGCCCTTGAAACTAACAAATCATGCATATCCCTCACAATGTTCTCTCCACTCGGTTCAAAATTTGGCTAATAGATAACGAATTAGCACCTTTTAAGTAATCACTCAAACTGATTAGAACACATACCTGTATATGCTTGCATCTCAATCATTCTCCACCACTGAACACAAATACTAAGCACAAGTCACAAGGTCTTTAGAGGGTTGTAACAGGGCTAGGCTAAGAGTATTGAATAGGATGTTTTGAAGTAGCTATGGTGATGAAAACTCGATTTTTATTACAAACAACTACTCTAAACTAACTAACTTTCATCATCAAACTAAGAGGCAACAATTTTCGCCTTTTATTCCACAAAACTAAAAACACATATTTTTTGTGTTTTTTTTAACAATTTTTTGTTCTTTTTCACAACATTTTCTGTATTTTCGATTTTTTTTCAAATATAAATCACAACTATACAAACAAATAAACCTATAATCGAATTTTCATCACACGGGTTTAAAAAGAAAAGGTTTAACGGTTTTGGGCTAAGTGGGTTGGTCAAACGAAAGGTTTAGGCTCAAAGTGCGCAACTAGGGGATTCATTTGGATAAAGATATATAAATGGTGTAAAGGGAAAAGGTTTACCTAATGCCTTAATCATTCTTGTGCTTGTATTCAGTCTATGGTCTCAAACGTATCAAAAGTTGCAAGTTCTACAATACGCGACTAATGGTCCACTCAAACAAAGAAACATATATATGTATATCTGTGATGTAAAAGTGGCTCAAAACCTCATGTATAAGGGTATGGTATGTGATATGCATAATGTAGTAGTTTCTTAGTCGGATTATTCCCAAAGAACCACCCGCTAAATACCCTTCATGTTTAGTCATTTGAACTTGACATGACAAAAGACCAAATGGGTTTCGTCATCCCTTATTGACTTAGTTACTTGTGATTTTTAGATTGTTTCAAACAAAAACATTTTTGAAAATTTTGAAATTTTCCCACATCCCCACACTTGAGGTCAACATTGTCCTCAACGTGTAGTGTTTAAATGAAAGGGGTCAAAAACGCAAACTTTTTCTCTCCATCCCCACACTTGAGGTAAACATTGTCCTCAATGTGCAAGAATGGAGCCTTTAAAACGCACAAGGGATGTGACACGACCAAAATCCCAAAGATTCCACCCGGTCAATAATGTATAAATTACAATCCACTTATTAACTAAATAAAAATCAAAGAAAAGGAAACGAAACGAATGCACCTGATTGTTTTTTGTTCCTCGTATAGTCTTCAATCTACGATAAAAATGGTTGTCTCCCGAACATTTGTACCTAGAAATCTAAATCCTTATGTAGAAGCATGCTTCTCACAACCATCAACATTTGTTAGTTTACTTGTTCTACCATTTTTACAAAATATTTACCATGTCATTCGTTAGTTTAATTTGAATTTTGGTGGAAAAAATAATTTACAACAATAACAATAAACCTAACTCACTTTCGTAGGAATCACGGTTGCATTTAGCTTATGCAACAAGCCCTTTTAAACCTCCCGATAGCTCAGGAGGACGAGTAGGTCTCGTGAGGGTTATATAGTGAACACACCCACAACGTTCATTTAACTACGAATTAAAAATGCTAGAAAAAATAACAAAAAATATACAACAACAACACAAAACATACCTCACCATTATCGTTGGTGACGCTCGTTAGGATCAACCGGTGGGTATGGGTGGTACGGGTACCCGGTGAGAGACTCGAACATCTCACGGTAATCATCGAGGGGACCTCTCTCCCCCTCGGCCGGTTGCTGAAGCTGCGGCGGGATGAAACTGTAGCCAACCCCTTCGGGCCAATGAGGGGATGGATCTAAAGGGCCAGCAGGCACGGGAACATTCTCATAACGCGTCCAAGGTGTGTGCTCTTGGAACGGAAGGCCTGCCATGAAGTCGCGATGGTGCCTCTCTTGGTCATGGAGGTGCTTGGCATTGTTTACTACCAGTCCTTGAGCTATACCCAAAGCCCCCCATCGGCGGTCTTCCAATGCATTCCGCTCGAGTCGGAGCCGATCCTGCTCCTGTTTCCATGCTTGTCTCCGGGATAACTCTTGCACCCGGTGCATTTCCTGTTGGTCCCACTGAGACTGCGCCATAGCCCAAAAAGATTGCTGTTGCTCCCACTGTTCTTGCTCTTTGGCTCTATGAGTAGCTTCTTCAGCCCAATGAGCTTGTGTTTGGGCTTGCCAATCTTGTTTCCACTTTCTCCTTCTCTCCTCATATTCCCGGTTTTCCCCAATGCCCGCGGAGACATTGTTGTAAACAGCTTGTTGTCCGCGGTTGTAATCGGCATGTCCCGGGTTATGCTGATAGGTCACAAAGTTTGCCACACCTGCCGATATCTCACGGTGTGGTCGGGCATACCTTCGACGTGGTCCCTTCGGACTGGGAGGTTCATCATTGTTCTCTTCAATGATCATCTCTTCTTCTCTTGCGGCCTCTTGCGTCGCGCTCGGATCAACAAACTGGAAACAGTGCCCTTGATCATCAGACATCGTGTACTGATGACCATAAACTTGAACTTGGATTTTCCAGTGTTGCTTCATAGATGTGAAGCAAATTTGATCATGGGCTTTGAAACCCATAGTGATTCTGATGGCAAACTGTTTTGCTGCAAGATCATAGCGTTGATTAACCGTAATACGGTATCATTTTTAGAGTACAAGCCTCCCGAGTGTCCCAAGTATTCATCATCACTATATGTCGCCACAACAACCTTGGCGACCCAAACATCAACGCGCGTAAAACCCTACAATCCGGCCTCTTTATCTTCCCACGGTCTCCAAACCGTACCATCACATTTTCCAATGAATGCCTTGAAGGATTTTCCCTTCAACTGATAAGTGACTCCTCAAGGCCGCCCTGCTGTCAGAAAGAGGTAACACCGGCCTCATCATACCCACGGGGTCATCGGTATTCATTTTGTTATCTAAGAATCGATCAATGGTGTAATAATCGTATGCATCGATCCCAAAGAGTCAAAACGTGCAATACAATTCATCGCCTCAAAAGACATGACCATTTGACCTCTCCCCGTGTCGCCGACTAACTGCCATGTTATTGCTGGATCGTCTCTATTAATGAACCTCAAAGATGCTAGCCACTCACATACCACCGTCAAGTACACACTGGGTGTGGCGTCCTCACACCAGTCTAAAACCCACTCCCAACCGAGCCTTTAGAACATTTGGACGATCCCAATCATCCGGAATTCTTCCACATTAACCACCCGTTCCGGAACAACTCTTTCTGGAATAGTTGTAGACACACCCGTCACCATCTTCCACTTCCACAATTTCACTTCAAGCTTCTTTTCATTAAATCTTGAGAGTGCTTTCTTTTTGTTGTCATCCCATACGGAAGCTCCACGATTATCTCGGAACTTCTCCCACGCCCAATCTTCTCTATACAATCTTCCATCACCTTCTTCCACGCTACTTAATTGTTCCCATTTCCTTTGAAATAACCCCGAAGACGAACCGACCCCCGAAGATGATCCTTGGCACGTAGTGTCACACCCCAACCGATGGCGGAAACATCGGGGCAAGGCACTGAGCGAAACAGATTGTCTAGAAGTTTCCATAACAATTATCAACACTATTCAATTTAAATAATACGTCCCATACCGTATCTCAAACAGCAAAATAATTATTACAGACAAAAATCCAGGCAAATATTCTGTTTCGACAACTCAGATTTAAAGAGACAGAAATTGTTTATCTGCTTCTAGAGACCCTTAGTTTAACCACTACAGACAACTATTTGTTGGGCTCTAAAGCTTTATTCTAGCTTCAAATTCCTACCAAGTGTGCGTCCTAAGCACCTGTCACATACGTTAAAATAATGTCAATACATAAAATGTAAAGGTGAGCATACAAGTTTGATAATAGCATATAGAGTTCGAATTCGTTTACGCATAACCAGCACGTACACATAGTGAAATGAAGCACGTTAGTTATCGACATAGATCCATCGATACCAATGACTGCGGGTTGACTGCCCGAGGCAGTTCGCAATACATGATTACCACCGTAATCCATGCAAGTAATTGTCCTTAACAACCCCCGTGTGAACGGGTGCTGAGTCTAAACTATAGTACTATCGTTGCTAAGGCAGGTAGACAGCATTCCATGTGTAAACACAACAAACAAGCATTCATAAGACACGTATAACATGCATTAACGGTTAGCGTTCAAATAGTATTAAGTAGTGTGATTGTTGTAGTTTGAATATTCGTAACGTATGTAACACCCAAAAGTGCGTAAAGCAAAAAGGGATCGAGTATACTCACAGCGATGAATGGATTGAAGGGAGCGCTTAGCGAGTAGGGTTAGCCTGAATAGATTCGATAGCATAACGATAAGTGACGTTTTACGCGTCAAATGGTGCAAAGAGCAAATGGTTCGGATAGTGATTTGATCGGATGGTAATCCGATTGGACAGTAATCCGTGCGGATAACAATCCGTTCGGATGGTCATCCGGTCGAACAACTTGTCCGGTCGGATGACGATTCGAGTGGATTGTTTCTTCCTATGAGGAGAATGTATTTGTGTATGATGGCTTGACTTTTGAAGTTTTCGTTGTAGTATTTTGAAAGCATTGAAGTATCTCTATCCATCAAGTCGGTCGACCGGATGACTAGTCGTGCGGATGGCAATCCGTTCGGATGGTCATCCGGTCGGACGGCGACTTAGTGATGAGTCTACTTATTGAAAGCAAGTTCACAACAGAAGTGTCATTCGATCGGATGCCCATCCGATCGGTTGGCAACTCTGTTATTGAACATGTTGAAAATTGTTTAAGTCTTTAAAGTCTTAGTATCTCATGATCCGAAGAGTAATCCAGTCAGATGGTCGTCCGATCGGATTGCCATTCGTTCGATACTCAAACTTCAGCTAAGATTGTTTTAAAAGGTGGGACCCAAGTGTGATCCGTTCGGACGGCAATCCGTTCGGATGACCTATCCGATCGGACAACAATCCGGTCGGACAGCAATCCGTTCTGGTTGTTCTGTTCGTCCTACACTTGTTCGTTTTGATGGTTTGTCATTATGTCGAGACACTTTGACAACGTGTTAGCCAACAGAACCCCTAGTCCGACCCAGATGACCACCCCGACTAGGAATCACCCTAGTCCGGCCGGTTACCGGCTCGAGACGGTTGGTCTTGGCTAACCCGAAATCGGTAGTCTCATGGGTAGAATCCGGCTCTTGAGCTAGTACAACACCATAATCGAGTAGAAGACTAAATCAGAACCTGCTTCTACCGGTTTTGAGTGTTTTGAGTGTAAAAGAGTTGAAAGAAAGTTAGAAACCATCTTACAATCCTTTTACATCATTCTTGTGTCGAGATCTTTATAAGATCTCTGTATGTTTGCGTGGAAATCGGTTAGATCTCGGTTGTTCTTGGTGGATTGAAGTTAAAAGATGAAGTTCTTGAAGAACACATGATGACATCATCCTAGAACACCCGAAATCTAGTGATTTCTCGGTTAAAAGTTAAGATTTAAAAGATAGAAAGGTGTAGGAGTGCGTGTAGATTAAGAAAGTACAAGATTTAGGGCGAGATCTTACCTGGATTGAGAGAAATCAAAGAAAATGTGAGGAGCACGAATGGTTCGGACAGAGGGCTTCCAAAAGTGGAAAGAATGACAATGAAAGGGGTATTTATAGGATTCCAAAAGAGGAAAGGGTTGTCCGATCGGATGACACACCGCCCGGATGACGATCCGGTCGGACGACATCCTGGTCGGATGACACCTGACTTGTGGCGTAGTGGCTATCCGGTCGGATGGCTATCCGGTCGGATGGCACTTGGTTCGATTGTTTGACGCGACGATTTTTGATGTTTCGATTTCGATTGCGAGCGGCTCGTCACGATAGGTTTTCCTAGTCAAATTACTTTTAGTCCCAACTACTAATTGTCATATTTCGATTCGGATTCGAGTTCGATTGCGTTTCGAGTTTCGATTGAGTTCGATTGATTTCCACAACATTTATATATATATATAACACGCACAAGTAATACATAAGGCACACACACACGTATAATAACCAAATTAAGTCGAGTTGCGGTTCGTATCACGATTCGATGTCGAGTAGCATAACTTGATTATCGATTAGTTAACTTTATCGCATTGTTACTTCCTATAATTCACAGTCGTAAATCGATTAGATTGCGATTGACACACATCGATTTTAGCAATTAACAACACTTACTCCACATAATACAATTAAAATAAGGAAATTACTATAAGTCAAATTCGTACAATCGGTCGTTGACTTTGACCTTGACTTTGACTTTAACTTGTGAAAACACGGGGTGTTACAGCCTCCCCTGGTTTAGGGAATTTCGTCCCGAAATTTGGCTGGAAGTTGTACAACGCCATGATTCACGTTTGGGAACTTTCTCTTTCTAGACTTTTTCTTTAAACAGCTGCGGGTACTTCGACTTCATGTAGCTTTCGAGTTCCCAAGTGAACTCTGCGCCTCGTTTGCCTTCCCATCGGACTTTCACAATAGGAATGCGAGAGCGTCTGAGCTACTTGGTTTGGCGATCCATGATTTCAACAGGCTTCTCCACGAAGTGTAATGTTTCGTTCACTTGCAGATCATCGAGAGAAACGTGTAAGTCGTGGTTGGCTAGGCACTTTCGAAGGTTTGACACGTGGAAAGTCGGGTGGACGTTACTAAGTTCCTCCGGTAATTCGAGTCTGTAGGCGACTTTTCTGATCCTTTCCAGAATCTTAAAAGGTCCAACATATCGAGGCGCGAGCTTTCCTTTCTTGCCGAATCGAACCACACCCTTCCAAGGTGATACCTTTAGGAGTACGTAGTCACCAACGTCAAATTCAAGGGGCTTGCGTCGTTTATCGGCATAACTTTTCTGTCATTCCCGAGCTTTCACCAGGTTGTCTCGTATCTGGAAAATTTTGTTTGTCGTTTCTTGTAGTAGCTCAGGACCGGTTAATTGTGAATGACCGATCTCGTGCCACACAATAGGCGATCGACATCTTCTTCCGTATAATGCCTCGAATGGTGCCATTTGGATGCTAGAATGATAACTGTTGTTATACGAAAATTCGACTAACGGCAAGTATTTGTCCCAATTACCACCGAAGTCTACGACACACGAGCGGAGCATGTCCTCAAGAGTACGAATCGTTCTTTCAGTCTGACCGTCGGTTTGAGGGTGGAAAGCAGTACTTAGATTAAGCAATGTACCGAGTGCCATTTGAAACGTTTCCCACAGTCGCGAGGTAAACCGAGCATCACGATCAGAGATGATGTCACGTGGCGTCCCATGATTACAAATGATCTCGTCGGTGTAGATTTGGGCTAATCGTTCTACCTTGTAGTCTTCTCGTATCGGCAGAAAGTGAGCTGATTTAGTCAAACGGTCAACAACAACCCATATGCTGTCGTGACCTGATGACGTGTGCGGAAGCTTCGTTATGAAATCCATAGCTATCCTTTCCTACTTCCACATAGGAATTGGTGGTTGTTCGAGTAAGCCAGAGGGTCTTTGATGTTCAGCCTTGACTCTAGCACAAGTTAGGCATTTTCCGACGTAGAGAGAGATATCCCTTTTCATACCTGGCCTCCAGTACCTATAGCGAAGGTCCTGGTACATTTTATCGGCACCGGGATGAATAGAATACCGGGATTTGTGGGCCTCGTCCATTAAGATCTGTCGCAAATTGGTTCGTCTGGGAATCCAAATTTGGTCCAAAAAGTGGAATATCCCATTCGATTTGCTCACAAGCTGGGCTCCATCGTGGTAGATTCTTTCTTTCTTCAGGGTGCGTTCGTTAAAGCACGCATGCTGAGCGTCGCGGATGAGGGTTTCGAGATCGTGTTGGGCTTGAACATTACGAGTGCTCAGCAGATAGCTCCGTCTGCTAAGTGCGTCGGCAACAACATTTTCCTTGCCTGGGTGATAACGGATCTCGCAGTCGTAGTCCTTGAGGAGTTCTACCCATTGGCGTTGACGCATATTAAGTTCCTTCTGATTAAAGATGTGTTGCAGGCTCCTATGATCGGTGAAGATCGTACACTTGATACCATACAGGTAGTGTCGCCAAATCTTTAATGCAAAAACAACCGCGCCTAGCTCGAGATCATGGGTTGTATAGTTCTTCTCGTGGACCTTGAGCTGACGAGATGCGTAAGCTATGACCTTTTCCCGTTGCATGAGAACACAACCAAGACCAAGGTTGGAAGCATCACAATAGACAATGAAATCATTGTTTCCGTCGGGCAATGTGAGAACAGGAGCATTGCAAAGCATGTGCTTGAGGGTTCGAAAGGCAGACTCTTACTTGGTTCCCCAAACAAAAGGCTTGTCTTTATGCGTGAGAGTGGTAAGCGGCACAGCGATCTTTGAGAATCCCTCGATAAATCGTCGATAATAGCCAGCTAGTCCGAGAAAAGAACGGACTTCAGACGGATTCTTTGGCGTAATCCAGCTCTTAACAGCTTCAATCTTCGCAGGATCGACGTGAATACCTTGACTATTAACAATGTGACCCAGAAACTGAACTTCCTCCAACCAGAATTCGCACTTGGAGAACTTGGCATAGAGTTGGTTCCCCTGGAGTAACTCGAGAACCAAACGTAGATGTTGCGCATGTTCGGCTTTCGATTGGGAATAGATCAAGACGTCGTCGATGAATACGATGACGAAACGGTCGAGATATGGTTTACACACGCGATTCATCAGATCCATGAAAACCGCTGGTGCGTTGGTCAAAACAAAATGCATGACAACAAATTCGTAATGATCATAACGAGTGCGAAACGCGGTTTTGGGTGTATCCTCCTCTTGAATACGTAGCTGGTGATATCCTGAACGTAGGTCGATCTTTGAGAAACACGTAGCGCCTTGTAGTTGGTCAAACAAATCGTCGATGCGAGGTAGGGGATAGCGGTTCTTGATAGTTAACTTATTCAATTCCCGGTAGTCGATGCACATCCTGAACGATCCATCCTTCTTTTTGACGAAAAGGACTGGCGCGCCCCAAGGAGATGTGCTCGGGCGAATGAAGCCTTTTTCAAGTAATTCCTGGAGTTGGGTTGAGAGTTCGCGCATTTCGGACGGCGCCAGTCGGTAGGGAGCTTTGGCAATAGGGTTGGCTCCAGGAATGAGGTCGATACGAAAGTCGATACCACGACTTGGTGGCAAACCTGGAAGTTCATCAGGAAACACATGGGGAAATTCACGAACCACAGGAACGTCTTTCACTTCCTTCTTCTCTTTCTTTTCCTTCTCCGCTACTACAATGTTGGCCAAGAAAGCTCTGTATTCCTTGCGGAGATACTTGCTAGCTTACACACATGACATAAGCTTGAGACCCTTTGAAGTAGTATCACCGTATACACACAATAAATCACCATTCGCGAGCGAGAATCGAATCATCTTATCGTAACACACAACTTCAGCATGGTTTTCGCGTAGGAAGTCCATGCCTACTATGACGTCAAAACTTCCGAGTTGCATTGGAATAAGGTCGATTGGGAAGATGTGATTGTCAAGCTCAAGAGTACAATCATGAAGAACAGAATTGACGGTGACGGTTCTTCCGGTAGCGACTTCAACATCGAATGTCGAGGAGAGTTGGGAGCGTTTACGTCTAAGGTGTTTCTCGAATTCGAATGACACAAAGCAATTATCGGCTCCAGTATCAAACAAACATGAAGCATAAATACCATTCACAAGGAACGTACCATTGACCACGTTGTTGTCGGCCTTGGCTTGGCGCACGTTGATGTTGAAAGTTCTGGCGCGTGCGGCCTGTTGTTGCTGCTGTGGCTGCTGTTGCTGGGGCTCTTGTTTCACGACCCTGTTTGGGCACATGTTGGCGAAATGGTTTGGGTCGCCACATGCGAAGCATGCTCTGGCTTTGACCGCGGGTGCCGGAGGAGCTTGTTGACCCTGAGGGGTAGTGAGTAGAGCTTGATGAGCAGGAGTTTGTCGAATACGACAGTTAGCAGTAAAATGGCCGTATACATTGCAATGAGCACAAAAACGGCAAGCAATGGCAGTTGGGTGGTGGTAGGTACAAGTAGGGCAGAGCGGGTGTGGCCCAGTGTATGCACGCTTTGCAGGTGGTGCATTAGCCACAGGCGCCGCTACTTGATGCTGTTGGGCTGGTACAGCTTGAATCGGTGCAGTAGTGATCGCACAGTTCTTGTTGCTGGAGCTGTTCTTTCTCTTGTTCTTCCTCTTGTTGCTTGATGTGGCGGGTTCAGCAATTGGTGCGGTGGCGGTAGCTTGATGCAGATGCTTCGAAGTCTTATCCCAGACACCAGCCTTGACCCTCTTGTCGTTGATTTCGGCGGCCAGTAGGTAAGTCTCTTCGATCGTCTTAGTCTTAGCCGCTTGCACGAAATCTGCGACGCAGTCGGGCAAAGCTCGGATGTACTTCTTGATTGTGATCTCCGGAGTCTTGACTTGATCGGGATAGATGATGCTGAGCTGTTTGAAACGAGCAGTGAGAGCAGCGTTGTCACCCTCATGTTGATGTATGTGCCAAAATTCATCCTCTAGCTTCTGACGTTCATGAGGAGGGCAGAATTCCTCTAGCATGACTTCCTTGAGTTCTTCCCACGACAGTCCGTAGGCTGCATCGTTCCCTCGCTTGTTTCTCTCGGCCGTCCACCAGTCTAGTGCACGGGACTGGAAAAAGCCGGTAGCATTCAGAGTTCGAAGGTCATCAGGGCAACCACTTTGTCGCAGAGTGACCTCAATGGAATCAAACCATTGGAATAGTGCAGTAGGACCTCCCTCGCCAGTGAATTCCTTTGGCCCACACGACTTGAATTGCTTGAAATTGAAGGGCTTGGTGGTAGCTTTAGGAGCTTCGGTCCTCGACTCCTCAGATGATTTGCTGGCTTTCTCGTAAACATCACTCACGGCCTTTGCCACACTTTTTGTGATGATGGCAGCGAGGCGTTTGTCCCTCTTTTCTTGACGAGAAAGTGCGTGACGGGATCCAGATGACATTGTCTGCAGCAGACATCGTCACAGGACTCAACACATTGTATTCGAATCTCACCTCACACGTCTACTACTTACTAAAGCTCAGAACACGCATATTCATGTAAACACTTAACACATAGAGTACGAAATCACATAAGCACGTAGAGCACATAATCACATAACACCTAAGCACGTAGAGCAAAGAAGCAAGGAACCACATACGCATTTAATCACTAGAGGCAGTCAGAAAACAGAAACCTATCATTCAAAGTCTGCGATTGTTCGAGAATAGCGTAGTATAAGCGTGTATCATAGTATAAAGTCACCCATAATTCAACGATTTGTTGGCGATTTGAGATAGAATGGCAGTGCGAGTCGTATGTGTCGATCAAAGTGAAAGCGAAATCGAGTAAGTTCCAAAAATTTAAACACATAAACAGGTAAACACACATATAAACTCATAAAATTGATGAATTATCAGAATCAGCAGTTGCATGCTTAGAATCGAAATACGTAAAAATCGAGAGATAGATTGTTTGCGGCTAGTAGACTTCGACTAACCAAAGCGATTCGACTATTCACAAGGACTCGTTGTCTACGTTTGACCTTCAGGACTGTGTCCTTGCCTCGATTCTTGGGCGTTTGGCACACATCCCGTTAGTCGTGTCGTGACTTCAGGTCGTTGGAGTTCGTCGAGACTTTGGTGGGAGTTTTGTAAAATGTGCGGAACGGGTCGTCAAGGTTAGGGTTTCACCCCTGTCTTAACAACTTTGTCCCTGTTTTTGATAAAATGGAGGAGATTATTCATCCAAATATGGGTTTCACCCCTGATTTGGTATAATTCCCCCGCTGAACAAGCGTTCGTTATTGAAAAAGAATGAAGATATCATTGATAAGTTGATAAAAACAACATGAATTCAAGCAATTTAGTCGAGAGTTTGTGATTTTCACACCTAATCTCGACTTTATCGCCTATTTATAGCTGTAGATTCGAGTGTAGTGATAGTGCAGCATGAGCGAGAATAACGAGAAGTAAGCTCGTACATAACCCCTACCGGGCATGCACAAGTCGGTCTGTTGGTTCTTAACTATAGCCTAGGTATCTAAGAGTTCGACCCGGACTAGGTCGAGTCTTGCCTAATTCCCTATAGTTATGGCTCTGATACCAATCTGTCACACCCCAACCGATGGCGGAAACATCGGGGCATGGCACTGAACGAAACAGATTGTCCAGAAGTTTCCATAACAATTATCAACACTATTCAATTTAAATAATACGTCCCATACCGTATCTCAAACAGCAAAATAATTATTACAGACAAAAATCCAGGCAAATATTCTGTTCCGACAACTCAGATTTAAAGAGACAGAAATTGTTTATCTGCTTCTAGAGACCCTTAGTTTAACCACTACAGCCAACTATTTGTTGGGCTCTAAAGCTTTATTCTAGCTTCAAATTCCTACCAAGTGTGCGTCCTAAGCACCTGTCACATACGTTAAAATAATGTCAATACATAAAATGTAAAGGTGAGCATACAAGTTTGATAATAGCATATAGAGTTCGAATTCGTTTACGCATAACCAGCACGTACACATAGTGAAATGAAGCACGTTAGTTATCGACATAGATCCATCGATACCAATGACTGCGGGTTGACTGCCCGAGGCAGTTCGCAATACATGATTACCACCGTAATCCATGCAAGTAATTGTCCTTAACAACCCCCGTGTGAACGGGTGCTGAGTCTAAACTATAGTACTATCGTTGCTAAGGCAGGTAGACAGCATTCCATGTGTAAACACAACAAACAAGCATTCATAAGCCACGTATAACATGCATTAACGGTTAGCGTTCAAATAGTATTAAGTAGTGTGATTGTTGTAGTTTGAATATTCGTAACGTATGTAACACCCAAAAGTGCGTAAAGCAAAAAGGGATCGAGTATACTCACAGCGATGAATGGATTGAAGGGAGCGCTTAGCGAGTAGGGTTAGCCTGAATAGATTCGATAGCATAACGATAAGTGACGTTTTACACGTCAAATGGTGCAAAGAGAAAATGGTTCTGATAGTGATTTGATCGGATGGTAATCCGATCGGACAGTAATCCGTGCGGATAACAATCCGTTCGGATGGTCATCCGGTCGAACAACTTGTCCGGTCGGATGACAATTCGAGTGGATTGTTTCTTCCTATGAGGAGAATGTGTTTGTGTATGATGGCTTGACTTTTGAAGTTTTCGTTGTAGTATTTTGAAAGCATTGAAGTATCTCTATCCATCAAGTCGGTCGATCAGATGACTAGTCGTGCGGATGGCAATCCGTTCGGATGGTCATCCGGTCGGACAGTGGTCCGGTCGGACGGCGACTTAGTGACGAGTCTACTTATTGAAAGCAAGTTCACAACATAAGTGTCATTCGATCGGATGCCTATCTGATCGGATGGCAACTCTGTTATTGAACATGTTGAAAATTGTTTAAGTGTTTAAAGTCTTAGTATCTGATGATCCGAAGAGTAATCCAGTCAGATGGTCCTCCGATCGGATTGCAATTCGTTCGATACTCAAACTTCAGCTAAGATTATTTTAAAAGGTGGGACCCAAGTGTGATCCGTTCGGACGACAATCCGTTCGGATGACCTATCCGATCGGACAACAATCCGGTCGGACAGCAATCCGTTCTGGTTGTTCTGTTCGTCCTACACTTGGTCGTTTTGATGGTTTGTCATTATGTCGAGACACTTTGACAACGTGTTAGCCAACAGAACCCCTACTCCGACCCAGATGACCACCCCGACCAGGAATCACCCTAGTCCGGCCGGTTACCGGCTCGAGGCGGTTGGTCTTTGCTAACCCGAAATCGGTAGTCTCATGGGTAGAATCCGGCTCTTGAGCTAGTACAACACCATAATCGAGTAGAAGACTAAATCAGAACCTGCTTCTACCGGTTTTGAGTGTAAAAGAGTTGAAAGAAAGTTAGAAACCATCTTTCAATCCTTTTACATCATTCTTGTGTCGAGATCTTTACAAGATCTCTGTATGTTTGCGTGGAAATCGGTTAGATCTCGGTTGTTCTTGGTGGATTGAAGTTAAAACATGAAGTTCTTGAAGAACACATGATGACATCATCCTAGAACACCCGAAATCTAGTGATTTCTCGGTTAAAAGTTAAGATTTAAAAGATAGAATGGTGTAGGAGTGCGTGTAGATTAAGAAAGTACAAGATTTAGGGCGAGATCTTACCTGGATTGAGAGAAATCGAAGAAAATGTGAGGAGCACGAATGGTTCGGACAGAGGGCTTCCAAAAGTGGAAAGAATGACAATGAAATGGGTATTTATAGGATTCCAAAAGAGGAAAGGGTTGTCCGATCGGATGACACACCGCCCGGATGACGATCCGGTCAGATGACATCCTGGTCGGATGACACCTGACCTGTGGCGTAGTGGCTATCCGGTCGGATGGCACTTGGTTCGATTGTTTGACGCGACGATTTTTGATGTTTCGATTTCGATTGCGAGCGGCTCGTCACGATAGGTTTTCCTAGTCAAATTACTTTTAGTCCCAACTACTAATTGTCATATTTCGATTCGGATTCGAGTTCGATTGCGTTTCGAGTTTCGATTGAGTTCGATTGATTTCCACAACATTTATATATATATAACACGCACAAGTAATACATAAGGCACACACACACGTATAATAACCAAATTAAGTCGAGTTGCGGTTCGTATCACGATTCGATGTCGAGTAGCATAGGTTGATTATCGATTAGTTAACTTTATCGCATTGTTACTTCCTATAATTCACAGTCGTAAATCGATTAGATTGCGATTGACACACATCGATTTTAGCAATTAACAACACTTACTCCACATAATACAATTAAAATAAGGAAATTACTATAAGTCAAATTCGTACAATCGGTCGTTGACTTTGACCTTCACTTTGACTTTGACTTGTGAAAACACGGGGTGCTACACGTAGTCTTATGCCTCTTTCGACTTGCCATAACTAATAAGGAATAGTTATGAAATAATAAGGATCCGTGATCCTCAGACTTCCTGCACCATTTATTAAGGATCAGTGATCCAGACCAGTCTAAGGATATGTGATCCATAGTTATAAAAATTACCCCCAACACATATATCATAGAAATTTTGTGACCATATTATTGGAATGAAGACCAAATCATAATCTTTTATCGTTTTATCTTTCCGATCCTTGCTGAAATTAGCGTCTTTCAAAACAGTTATTGAATTCACTGTTTCGTTGAACTTCTGGGTACTCGTATGTAGGCCTGTTCTGTAAATTTTTTTGCGTAACAAAACATTGTGATAAGATAACGACATCGTTTTAATTCAGAAAAACATATACCAGCATTATTTGAATGCAGAATAATCTTGATGGTGATTCTGAGGCCTTAAATCGTTCTTCATAATTCAGGATGTGCCTCCAAGCTTGAACACAACTGTTGTGGGCGTATAATCATGGCCTCATGCTTTCGAATATCACCCTTGTGAGTTCTTGCACCCCTATTATCTTGAAGGCTACACTCCTAAAAATAGCATATGGCGTCTAAGTTATAGAATCATTTTTCAGATGCAACATTAACATATACAACACCTTGAATATCAGACCATGGCGTTTTATTATTTTTCATTAACATATACAACACCTTGATGCAGGTGAGGCGATGGTGCCATGGTGGTAAAGAAGGTAAGAAAAGATGGGGGTGGTGGTCTAAGAGAAAGAAAAGGCAGAGTGGAAAAATCGAACCGAGGTTCCGGGTGAAAATAGAGTAGAGCAATGGCGGACTTAAAGTGTTAGTAGGGGTAGCACGGGCTACCCCTCAACCTCGTGTACGTAGTGTAAAAGTACCCCTTAACTCCATTTCGGTAGTGTAAAAATACCACTTAACTTCGTTTCTGTTATATAAAGGATACCCCTGATCCTAAAAAAAAAGAATTAGGATACCCCTAACCTTTTGGGCTAGTTCCGCCACTGGAGTAGAGGAATATGTGGACGAACATAATTTAAGAAAATTGAACACTAACACTACCTCACACGGAAAAGTTGTGAATTAATGAATTAATAGATAAGGAATAGGCTTACAGAACATACATGGTGTTATCGAATAGAAGTATAAAGTGTTATCATCCGAAAAATGTATTGAATCTTACATACCTATATGATATTATGATCTTTTTTTTGGGTGTCACATGACACCAATACTCACCATGTAGATATATCCTTGATTGTATCATATAACTAATAATTAGGAAACATAAGTATGTGAGTGCATTACAGTTTAGGAATAATAATGTTTTTCTGTAATTACTTATAATTTTTTATAATCGTAGTTACTTTTAAACATATTTTGTTTTTAATTTACACATGGCAACCTTTCATTAGACTCTTTTGACGCATCCGCATGTACCTTACGCGTGTGTTGGGACGTCCGTATTGTACCTTACGCGAAAATTGGTGCGTAACATGCCGCGTGTCGAAAGGAAATTGGTTCCTAATTTGAAAATGCTAAAAGTCAAAAGCGATCTTTGGAATTTAGTTTGGTAAAATGATGTTGTTATGTACGTAACCGATTCGTAAAATATGAAGATATAGCTTAATTCTTCCCTTTTCGAAAACTATAGTCACACTACTTTATTTTGATAATATACATGCCGGAAATACTAGTCTATATATCACTAAAGATCAATACAACTACCCCATCTTTTTCTATTCATTTTGATAATATGAAGATGACGTTAAAGTCATACAGAACCCTTGATTTGTTTTCCTAGTTTCTTTCCTTCTATGATACAGAACCCTAATTATTTTTTTTTTCTTTCCTTGTGCAATTAATTAATACAGAAATAATAAAGATAAGAAAAATGTTGCATCGGGATCAAACAAAGAGTATGAAACCTTGGTCAATGCTGCATTACATAAACATCTACCCAAATCACATCGGGCTGATCAAACAATAATCACACTTTATTTATTTACAATACGGCGTCAGAGCTTGCTGCGGCGACGCTTGCTCCTTCCACCATCCCCCTCCCAGTGTGTACATAATTATATATGATTATTTACGTATAAATCAATTAATGACACATATGTATACATGTTGTATGTGTGAGAGAGATCAAGATGTACAAAAGTCCTTATAAATATAAAAATAAAATGATAGGGTGTCACTGGTAGAATATTTCTTTCCCACTCTTTTGGTCAACTCAGTTTTTTATACATAGACTGTATTACTGTAGACATGTAAATTAGTTTTAGTATATAAAATTTAGGGTTATTATATCTGGAATGGTAATCTATATTGAAGTTAACAACTATCCAAGAGAGGTTATAACAGAAATCTACCTTTTTAACTGGAGATTCAAGAGTAACTTTCAGTTACATTCGTAAACAAAAATAGTCATGGATCATATACACTACAAAGAATTGGAGCTTTAGTGGCGACAAGTGTTACCGCTATTCGTTAATACTTTGTCGCTTTTGGTATATATGATTTTGTAATTGTAATCATATCAATTATGACATCGTTTATTTTTGTTAAATTTTATTAAAACTAAATATTATAAACAAGTCATTAGTAAGGGTATATTAGGGATGAGCAAGTGGTATCCAATACCGATCCCATCCCGATCCCATCCCGATCCCGATCCCGAGAATACCATACCGAAGGGGTTTCGGTACCGGTATCGGTATCCACTTTTAGGTATTTGTCGGTATCGGTACGGTATGGTATCGGTATAATACCGCATTTTACCCTCAAAATACCGATACCGTACCGATACCGTACCAAACCGACGTATTTCGGTATCGGTATCGGTACCCATTTTTCACAAAAATCGGGATCGGGATTTGTCGGTATCGGGACGGTATGGTACCGGGATCGGTATTTGCCCATGCCTAGGGTATATTAACATTGGTACATTGTTCATGTGAACTTTTTTCTAGTCATCGTCCTCTTTTCATGACTAACTCTTTAGATGACTTAACTAATCATTATCTGGTAGACAATGAACTTTAAGTAACTCACTCTTTAACATACATAAACACCTTTAACTATTAATAAAAAAAGAAAAGATAAAAGGTGATTGGTGGCATGGGCGGAACCAATGTAAACTTAGCCGTAGCACGTGCTACGGCTCGATCCCGTATTCGCATTCGCAGTGTATTTTTTTCGGTTGTATACATAAGATACCCTTAAACATATACGAGGATACCCCTAAGAGAAGATTATGAAACTTGATATTATTCATTAAGCCCAAAACCTTTAGTAACTAAGCGCATATAATTAGTTTTATGATAATTAAGCCCAATTTGTAATAATTAATAAAGCCCAAATAATAAAATAATCCATTTGAACAATGCCATGGTTTGTGCGATTGAAAATAATTTTTTCATAAGGTAAAAGACGACGTTGTGATGGAGCGATTTCAGGCTATAAAAAATAGAAGATGACAAATCTATTAGGTATTTGCTTTACTTTATTTATTTATTGTCGTTTTTCTAATGTTGTATGATTGTACGGTAAAAATTTTATTTGGGATACCCCTGATTTAATGGGCTAGTTCCGCCACTGATTGGTGAAAAGAAAGTGAGCCCGCAAATCAAGTAGTTGGCGCCGCTCGTTAGTGTAGTGGCGAAGGGGTCAATAGCGCCCTCCTTGGCCCCTGTCCATCTGTACTGTTGAGGGTGCTATTGGTGCGATGTGACTGGGGACATCACTCCAAACTAGCCAACCTTATAATTAGTTAGTGTATTATTTTTTTTAAGAAAATGGTTATAAACATATCGAGGCATATATAACTCATATAAGTAGCAAACTTTTTATTAAATAAATAATACATGTTTGAAACAATATAATTATCTTATATTTCTCTTCCTTTAATTGTTTAAACTAGATAAAAATCGTGGGTAGTATAATTGCACGTGAGAACTTTAAATCCAAGAAGGTGGTGGGTGAGTTAGGGGCAAAGTTACCCTAAGATATTCTATTCCAATTCTTTTTGGCCTTTCTACAAATTAAGTAGGAGCCTTATGAGTTCGTCATGCTAACATTCATTTTTTTTTGTTTATGACTTTGAATTTGCATTCTTTTTTTTAATCTTATATTGATCACACCAGTATTAATAATCCACTGTATAATATAATAACTGGATTGTACACCAGAAGTCTACAATTCATAAGAAACAAAGATATGATATTAAAACCAAGACAATTAGACATGTTATAATAAAGATATAATTCACGGGGTGACAATATGATAAGAAAAATAAAATTAATGTGAAAACAAGATTTAGGAGTGTGAGAATAGTGAAAGCCTTTTAAAACCCTAAATTTACCTATGACAAGTGAATTAGTTGTGTGGTGCAAAATTGTAGTGTGTTCAAATTAATGCAAGTGTGAGGTTAGTTGATATATAAGTGTAAAGATTATTGTTAAAAAAGAACCCTAAATCTATATAATGTTAAATACATATTGAAAAGAAAAAAAAATCCTAAATATATAAAGCATCACAACTCATAAAAAGATCCCAATGAATCAGTTTTTTTCCAATCGAAGTCAACAAGTGTTCATAATAACATGTATTTTGTTACAATTGACAAGGTGTTTTCTTTCATCAAAAGTTACTAAAATTCTGTTTGAAGTTAATATTATTACAAAATGTTTAAATAGATTGAATATAATAACATGTATTTTGTTACAATTGACAATGTTTTTTTCTTTCACCAAAAGTTACTAAAATTCTGTTTGAAGTTTATTATTACAAAATGTTTAAATAGATTGAATATATTTTGGAAGATACATAAAAAACAAATTTAATAGAAAATGTACATAAAATAGAAAAGAAAAATATGTTTTTTTATCGTTATAATTATAAGATTTAATTTTAAAATTCACTATTTTTCATCTTTGGGTATGTCGAGGCTTATCTAATCCGGTTGTTACCACATTTTCACATTGCTTTAAAATGAACTATTTGACAAGACTTTTTTACTTAAAATGATTTGACAAGATTTTTTAGTGTCTATGCTGCTAAAATTGAATTCATGGTATGTTTAAATGATAAGATAGTTTAAATCAAAGTTCAAACATTCCGACGCATTTTACATAAGTCTTTGCTTTTAGATAACCTTTTCTTTTGACAATTTGTTTTGTATATCACTATGTAGTTGATCTGAATAAAAGGTTTTGTTAAAGCACCGGATCGATGACGAACATCAAACATTGCACTTGATTCAAGACATGAAGAACAAGAACAGGGTAGACGAAGAAGAAGATGCAAGACAAACTCATTCATTTCAATACAATCATCACAGATTACACAAACCAAAGGAGTATACATCATCTACAAGCTGGATTTAGATCACAAAGATCTAAACCTTAGCTTTCTCTCACTAACCCATAGTCTCTCTGGAGAGGTGCACAAAGCTTCAAGGGTTTTTGATCGATCCCTCATCCATGGATCCTTGCCCTAATCCTATACAACACATATATATAGACTAGGACTAAACTCGGACAAAACAATCAACACCAAAACCCTGACTTTTGGCCCTACCAAAAACCTCTGACCTTTGTCCTAGACATAAACCTCAGACAAAAGCCTTTACACAAAACTTGGACAAAGTGTCCCTAGGATAAAGTTGGGACAAAGTGTCCCTAGGATAAAGTTGGGACAATCTTTCAACAATGTACAATAAAGACCCTTATAAATGGGAGACATGCACTTATCACCTAATAGTGCATTAACAAACTCCCCCTTGATCAGTGCATGGTCTTCATTATCGTTGACTTTAACTTGGACTTCTGTTTTGGTTGACCAGAACTGATAAGCGACAGTTACCCGGCAGGAACTGCACTTACAGGTTTGACAAATTTTGTTGTCTATTATTACATACTAGCAAGGCCGACTCTGAGAATTCATGTATCATGTTCGAGCTCAAAAACGTGCCCTTAGGCCTTAACGAAATTAGGTATTGAGCTCACTTAAGGTCTAAACCTAATGCCAATGGGCTAATAACTAATCTAAACCATAAAAATAGTTTTGTAAAAGTGGGTCTATGTTGGTGTTTGTATGAGTATACCCTATTATTTTATTTATTTTTACATATACATATTGGAGTTTTTTTAGAATAACGTGCCCTTCGAAATATCGGGCCCTGGCCGGTGGTCCTCCCTGCCCACCATCAGGGCCAGCCATGCATACTACTTAGTAAAAACTAACTAAGATCTAAGTGCCATCCCCGAGAACCCTTAATAAAATTTAGGCTCCGGTCAACAAAAAGAGTTGTGCTTAAAATTGTAGTAAAGGGAAATCAATTAAAAAAAACAAAACCTTGGTTGTGTGGCAAACCCTTGAACTTCAGACCTCTATATTATCTTGAGATAGTTTTTTCTATTTCACCAGCAACATTTTTTTTTGCAAATAAATGGATGCATATGCATGCATGCATGTATGTATGTATGTATGCATGCATACTTTCGAGCCTTTTGAAAATTTGGGCCTTGGACGACGGCATGAGTTGGCCGGCCAAAGAGCCGGCCTCGCTTGAGCTTTTTTCTGCATTTGTTAAATAAATTGGAAAGTGCGCCCCGTCGGCATTACCCTTTGAAAGTCACGAGTAATGCAATATTTCGACAGATTAACGACAAGATTTACTGAGAGATTACGGACGTGACTATCAACGATGGATTACCAACAATTATGCCAGTGTCGCTTTAGACACTTTTTGACATATTAACGACATATGTTTACAAACATGCCTTTTACCATATAATACCGATGATTTCTGAAACTTTACCCTAAATCTTAAATCCTAAACTTTATCGGCATATATCGTATTGATAATCCGTTGGTAATGTTTATTTTTTATTAATAAGTTAATATTAAATATATCTGAATTTCTAGAAAATAAAAAGTTTCGGAAATAAAAGCTTACAAAAGTAGAATAATTTCATCAGTAAAAAACACAATGATGAACTTTCATTGGGCTAGGTTTTAACCAATGTTGTAAAACAAGGTCTCGAAGGCCGAATACTTGCCAGTAATCGCTACAAGGTAGGTTGTCGAGACGATTTTTTTAAACTCCGCCTAATTACTTAGAATCGATTACATGCAATCAACCTCGGCCAGAATCAGTTCTAGTTGGTCAAGTCGGGCCAAATTTGACTTTAAAATAAAATATAATTCCTATGTCTGTCATATTAAAGAACTAATATCATTTTTAAGGAACAAATATCAATTTTTGAAGTACTTTACCATTTGAACATGTATATTTTTCATTTATATTGATATTCACGTATTTTGTTATAAAATATTTGTAAACTTATGATATTTGACATATATAATTTCCATAAACTAAATCCTTTATAGTTTAAAATGACCGAGTACTCACCGAGTATTCTTTGTCTAGGCCGAGTACTCTCAACTCCCCAATTGGCCTACCTGAAAGTGCCTAATGATTTCTACCACCACGGTTTTAACATCCGTCTTAATATGTAACTGGCCAATTCAATTTTATGGCTTAACAAATAAATAAGGAATTAACTCATCTACAGAAATTTTGTTATTATAATGATTGTAAATCAAAGATTTCAGTTACTTGTTCTGAACAATTATAATTTTATGAATACAATTTTATTCACAATTTCTACCAGTCTTATATATTATACCACCTCATGCAAAAAATCAAGTTGCAACCCAATGAAACATTACAATTAACAAATGTACTTCAATAAGATATATAACTTGGAGAACATACTGTCTCTCTTCTTTACTTTGGAGAAATAAACAACACCTATCACAAAATGACACTATAAGTCAGTACAAAAACAAACAAAATATATTGCAAATACGCAAAAGTGCCACGTACTAAGGGTGTTAGGATACAAGTTTGAATTGTTGTGAATGTTTAAGATGAATAATGAAAGAAGATAAACAAATATGGAAAGATTGCAGCGGAAGAATAAACTTTAAATCACAACAATGGAAAATTTGCTTTCATTATCATTCTTTTCATTGAAGGATTGTAATTACAATGATTCACGTATGCATGAGAACTACAAACTCCCCCTCAGCCTGATCACTCTAATTTGTTCCTACAAAATGTCAAGAAGAAGTGATAATAGAATAGCATGCACTGTTCTATTTATAGTACAAATCAAACATATGAGGAATCTAAGCTGACGTCACCTAGACAGTGACATCTAACAACCTCTAACAAACTCTAACATCTGCTAAGACTAAACACTGTTACTTTGAAAACTCTGATGAGTAGCATCTGTTGCGTAACCTGCTGTTGAGCTTTAACCTCTGTTGAGCTTCAACAGACCTTGTCTTCATCAGCAATGGATGATCAGACCTTTGCTTTCAGCAAACTTTGTCTTCCAGCAGAGGTTCACTATAGCAGACCTTTGTGTTTAGAAGACTTTGTTTTCAACAAACTTTCTCTTTGGCAGACTTTAGCTTTAGCAGGCTTTAGGTGTAGCAGATGTTGATGCCTTTGTCATTGGGAGGAGTATGTCTTCTAAGCACTATTTATTGTTGATCAGATAATGTAGATTATTTTAGCTTTTAATCATCTGTTCTTTTGGCAGGGTCCACATGATCCAACAATCTCCCCTAGAACAGATGATGCCAAAACCTCACTTTATTGCTGATCTTTATTCCTTATCAACATCTCCCCGATTTTCCCTTTAAATTGCAATTCAAAGTTCATGGAGATCACGTCTTTAAAATCCCTTTCAAGGTCGAGGTTCAAAAGATCTTGGAGATCACATGCATCCAGACCATATGCATTCTCCATTTTCAGCTTCTCAACACTACCATCTGATCTGAGTAGAGTCAATTCGTGGGTGTCTGAGGATGACTTCCACTTTAGAATTTTTGGATCAGTTGGTTTTTTGGGTTGAAGACGTATTATTAATGAATTGGGTGAATGTGGCTTGCTGATAATTTTTGCCACAGTTTTTATTAGTTTGTCAGCTGTAGGATCTGTGTGATAATACAGCTGGCATCTAATTCTTTCTTTCTGATGTTTTCAAACATCTGCTCATCAGCCTCATCAGTTTGCTTTTGCCTTTTTACTTGTTTCAAGGCAGCTATGGATAAAGCAGATGTTGAGGGCAGCTTTTTAGATGTCTGGGTCTGTTGAGGGATAATAGCTGTTGGAGGATATGCTGGATTTTGTGGAACTGAGGATCTTTTGCTCTAAGCTGTTCCAGTATTTTGTAGGTCTCAACAATCTTTGCTTCAGACCATCTGGTAATTGATCTAGCACTACCATAACTTGCAGCAACAAGCTCTGCTCTCATTCTTTTCAGCTTCAATGCCTTGTCTGGATTAATTTGTTTGCCTTTCTTCCAATCTGGTGGAGTAGGCTTTACTGAAGGATCATTGAGCATCTTTGTTATTCTTTCAATCTCTTTTTTGAGAGCATCTGATGACCAGTCTTTAAATTGAGTTCTGGTTGTCTTATATGGTTTGTGAGTCATGATATGTTCAATGTAATCCTCCCTTAGTTCCTTGTCAAGCTCAGCATTGATTGGCTTCTCTAACATGGTTTTGCTCAAGTCCTTAGCAAAGTCTTCAATCTTGCTAACTTTGCTAAGTTCATCTGACAAGATACCCTGAACTTTCTTGTCATCCATCCCTTTACTCTTCACTTTTCCAATGTACTCAGCCTGTTGTGCTTTCAACTTTAGATATTCATCCAAGTTTTTAGGGAACCATAGAGAGATGGGAAGGATCGTTGTGATGCATCCTCTATTGTAAAGAATGATTCAATTTCACCTTTGAGTGTGTGAATTTCCAGAGGATACTAAGCAGCCAAAGGAATGACTGATGGCTGTGGAGCCGGTGGTAGAGGTGCAGTGGATTTGAATGGAAATGATGAGAGTGGTGTGGCTTGAATGGGAGCAGATGATAAGGGGATTGGTGATTTAATCTCCTCATCATCTTCTTGCACGACAAAAGTTTTTCTTTTGCATGTGAATTTGAGTATTGGTGAAGGTGGACATATTGGTGAAGGTGGATATGTAGGAATTCTTTGTGGTGTGTGAGGTGGTTGAGTTGTTGGTGGTGTTGGGAAAATGATCATGGCAGTGGTTTGGCTAACAGCTGCTGAAACAACTGGTGTATCAGTAGTGGTTTGGGTAACATCTGCTGATACATTTGTTTTACCAACATCTGTTGAGTGAATTGGTGATGGTAGTGGTGAAGCTTTCTTTTGCTTATTTAGAGGTGGTTTTTGTAGTGAAGGTTTTTGTGGTGAAGGTTTGGTTTTAGGTTCAGCAGAAGATACATTTTTGGTAGGTTCAGCAGATGTTTTAGGAGGGGTGATGATTTGGTTATCTGACATTTCTTGTAGACTTCCTCCTTTTTGAAGTGCCAATATTATCCTTTTTCATCTGCTCATCTTGTTCTTGCTCTATTAAGCTGGAAGCTTTGGCTTCTATTGTATCTTGCTTCTTCTGCTTTTCTTAGGTAATCTCTTCAGCCTTCTTGCTAAGGGTCTCATCAATACCTTTTTGTTTTCCAGCCTCTGATGCCTTTGCAGAAGATTTTGTTGAAGCGGACTCTGGCTTTTGTTGCACCTTTGGTTTTGCTTGTGAAGAAGGTGGCAACTTTCTGAATTTATCATTCTCCCCATTTGTGGCATGATTATCATCTTCATCTTGGATGACTATTGCAGGGGCAGAGCCAGTGGTTTTGACCAAATGTTCCCTTATGGCCTTTATGTCTGCTTGGGTCACCTGTATCTAGCCTCAACCATATTCCTGATTAGTTCCATGTGGGTATTATGGTTGATGTTAGCCAAATTCCTTTGAGCTTGGATGATAGGTTGCACAGATTTCCATAGCTCATTGGCAATTTGCTGAGTGGTAGGTTGATTTTGAGAATGCTCCATCATCTGCTTCATCATATATTTCATTTCAGCCATAGATGATTCCATTGAAGACATTCTTTCCGTCAATTCTTTATATATTAATTCATGACCTAATTTAATAGGATCATCTGAATCCCTACCAGAGGTAGTTGTATTTGGTTTCATAATAGGAGAATTCTCCAAATCATCAAAACCAAATGCCTCTTTGTCTTGGTACTGGGGACTTCCAACTGGAACAGAGGATATAATTGTAGCCTCAACAGCTGTTGCCTCCAAGGGAGTCTTAAAGATGTAACCACTCTCCAAATGAAAACCAATTGGTTCACCAGTTGTAGTAGCTGCTCCACTTGAACTACCACCAAGAGTTTCTTGAAACTCAAGGGGTGTAGCCTCCTCAGTTTCTTGTGGGTTAGCAAATCAAGATTGTTCAGAATCAGTCACTTATGGCAGTGTACTCTTAATAATGGGTGGTTGAGAGGAACTGAGTTGGATCTGAGTCTCAATTGCATTAAGCAAAGGTATAAATGTGGGTGGAATTGATGAAGAGGGTTGTGGAGTGGAAAGAGACATAGCCCTAGGAGAGGGGCTTCGAATCAGACTTTTAATTGAAATGTCTGTTTCATGATCTGGTGTCCCTGTGCTTAAAACATGATCCTTTTGTGAGGATTCATAAGGAGTTTGTTTGGGTGGAGATCTTACCAACTGTTGTGAGGAAGTAGCAACAGTGGTTTCAAGTGACTTTTTTGTTGTCACAGGGTTAACCTCTAGGATCTTATCTCCTAGAGGTCCCTTTTTTATTTTGTTTTGTTTTGGTGGGATTTTTGGAAGTGGGGGGTTTCTTTTTGGGTTGTGCTGGTGTGGGTTTCACAACACTGGTTATGGTGTCATGATCACCAGGAGTAGTGGGCTCAACAATAGAGGTTTGAGCAGCAAATGTGGACGAATCTAAAACAGGCTCATCACCCTTTGTTTGTGTTTTGGAAACTTTTGACTCTTTATCCACCAGTCTAATAAAAGTTTCACTTGTAAGACTATTTATTTGAAAGGCTACACCTTGTTGAAAATCTTTTTGTGACACTTGCTTTTGAAGGTAACAGCTTAAAAGTCTTGGGTACATAAGAAAAACATTAAAATAAATTACATTTTTCATCCTTTATGTTTGTGTCAGATTGCAGTCACAATCCTTTATTTGTAAAAACCATTACAGTATACGTCCTTTAGACATAACCTAGTTAAAATTTTCAGTTAATTTTATTCACTTAAGGGCAGTTTAGTCTTTTAACTTGATTATTTATAGTATTTAATAAATAATAAATATATAACATTTAAAAACTTATAAAAATAAATATAAATACCGCTTTATCTCTCTCTCTCTCTCCCACTTACCACCACCATTCACCACCACCTGCCACCGTCTTCATCATCTACAACCACTACTACAGGCCCCACCAGTTCATCACCCCAAATTTATAAGTTAATAAAAAACATCACTCACAAAATGAAATCAATATTTGCCAACTACTTCAACTATGTGTACGCATATATTCAAATACAATAGTTTAACACTCACAAAATCATCAAGAACCTTTTGAAATTCCAAATGTATTTAAAAATACAACAGTTTTATTAAAACTCGGAATTAGTAACAGAAATATTATCATACTTGATACTAATAATCTTTCCCATAACAACATCGATCCCCTGTTTCAACGTACCGTTCATCGTCTCCAGCATGTGTTGCCTCTGCTGATCACAAGACGCACCGAAGAAACCCCACCAGGTGCTAGTTGTTTTCTGGAAACACCCATTTCTCAGATCCGTATGTTTTCGCGGCCTGATTTGGTAGATCTGATGTGGTAAACATCACCACAACAGGTCGTCTCCAACCTGTTGCGACCCTCGAAGCCCATTAGATTTGTGTAACAACACCGCCGCCGGAGTTGGGTCGGATTTGGTGGTGTGATTACAGGTACTCGCCATAGATAGATAGAGGCTGGGAGTAAATGATGGTGTTCTAGCGTTTGGGAACTGGGAATGAGGAAGATGATGTTGTACTTGTACATATTTGATTTTTTTGTTTTATTTACAAGGAAATAGTTTTAATAAAAATGTGAAATGACCAGAATATCCTTAAGTGAATAGATCTAACTGAAAATTTTAACGATGTTAGTGTTAAAGGATGTAGAGTGTAATCATTTCTACAAATAAAGGATTGTGACTGTAGTTATTGAAGTTAAAGGTCATCCATTGCAATCCGATACAAACATAAAGGATGGAAAATGTAGTTTACCCAAAACATTATTAGAACCCTTTTTAAAATTCTTCACATTTGCCACCAAATCCCAAAACAGTGCCTGGGATAAATTGTAATCAGAGTTTGTTAAAATGGCATATCCCAAGTTCTGAATTTTTAGTGGTATCTCATTAAATGAGGTGGTTTTGGCAGAAAGACAAATCAAGAGGGTATGGAAAAAATATTTCATCTCAGCAGGGAAGTTTGGTTTACAAATAGTAACTTCCTTCAATTGACCATCATACCCCCTCTCAGTGAACTCTGTGTGAAGTTCATGTTTTTTAAAAGATGTTTTACCTTCCTGGTCGTCCAATGCAAACGTTGTAGATATGGAGGATGGGGAAATTTGAACAAGGGCTCTCCGACCTTAGACGTGATAGCATGGGGCTGTTTATTTTGTGACTGAATTTCAACATTAGCCCAAAATTGTCGGAGTGTTTCCGTACGAATTAGAGCATCGGCAGTGAGGATTGTTTTGTATTTTGATGACGTTAAAAAGTCAATTATTGAGTGAAAGGTGGGATTTTTGTCAGTTTTCTCAAAGATAGGAATGTAGTTATGGAGGTTTTTTATTATCAGAGCCATGATCGGAGAAAAAGGTGAGTAGGGTTGAAGAAAATGATAATGGAAACCGTTTCTGAGAATTTTGAATTCGAGACAGTAGTGTAAGCTCTGTTTGGATGAAACAGGGTTTATATAGGGTGAAAAAGTGAAAGCTGACATGGCAGCTTTTATAAAGATCTGATGACTAACATCTATCCACGTGGCAACCGTTGTTGGAGATAATGGATGAGAGTTGTTTGGAAACCGCTGTTGGGCAACAACAGAGGTTGAGACCAGTGAATGGAACAGTGGCTGATTTTAGTCTATTAGTGGATAGACATCAGAGGTTTGGACCAGTAGTTGTTTGATCAATAGTGGTTAATGGAAACAGAGGATACCTTTCAATAGTAAATGAATTTTTAGCCAAACAGAGGTTGTAACAACAGTGGTTATGGAAACAGACTTTTAAGGATTCTTGATTTTTTTTTTCAATCAAAGCTATTTTTAAGAATGGATATTTGATTTTCTGAAAACATTTTAATGCCTTTTATTTATGGAAAACAAAGTTTTGTTTTTTAATCCATGTTTAGCATGCCAATCATACAGATCAAGCTTTCAAAGGTGGATGTGTCTAAAGATTTTGTCAACACATCTTCCTGCTGATCCTTAGTTGGAACATGATGCAGAGAAATCAAACATTTTTTTTATAGCTATCCCTCACAAAGTGATGTATGATGTCAATTTGTTTGGTGTGGAATGAGAGACTGGATTTTTAATGATGTTTTCAGCTGCTCGACTACCCAACATGAGAGGAGTCTTTAGAGCAGTTACACCAAAATCCAGCAATTGATTTTGAAACCACAGAAGCTAGGCTATACAGCTTGCAGCAACAATGTATTTAGCCTCTGTTGTGGATGTTGAAACAACTGCTTGCTTTTTGCTTTGCCAAGACACTAAGCAATTGCCTAGAAATTGGCACCCTCCTAATGTGGACCTCCTTGTTGCATTGCAACCAGCAAAATCACTGTCTGAAAAACCTAAAAGCTCAATATTCCATTAGCAGGATACCATATACCAAGTGTGGGATCACCTTTTATGTATCTTAATATTCTTTTCACACCTATAAGATTTGACTTCCTAGGTGCTGACTGGGATCTTGCACAAACACATGTTGCAAACATGATATCTTGCATAGATGCAGTTAGGTACAATTAAGACCCAATCATGCTTCTATAAAGTGTGTGATCAACCAAGTCATCTTTCTCATCTACAGTGACCAGCTTTGTGGTTGCCATGGGTGTACTACATAGTTTACAATCATTCATATCAAATTTTATTAAAAGTTCTTTGACATATTTGTTTTGATGAATGAATGTACCATTTTGCAATTGCTTAACTTGGAGACCAAGAAAGCATTGAAGTTCATCCATGGCACTCATCTCAAACTTTACTGTCATGAGTTTTCTGAACTCTTCACACATGGAACTGCATGTGGATCCAAAAATGATGTCATCCACATAAATTTGGACAATCATCAAATCCTTTCCTTTCCATTTTAAAAACAGTGTTTTATCAATTTTGCCTCTTGTAAAGCCTATGGAAATGAGAAAGGTGGAAAGAGTTTCATACAAGGCTCTTGGTGCCTGTTTCAAGCCATACAAAGCTTTATTGAGCTTGTAGACATGGTCAGGATAAATGGCATCTTTAAAACCAGGAGGTTGGCACACAGACACCTCTTCCTGAATCTCACCAAAAAGAAATGCACATTTGATATCCATTTGATACACCTTGATGTTGTGGTTGACAGCAAAGGCTAAGAACAATATGATAGCTTACAATCTTGCTATAGGGGCAAAAGTTTCATCATAATCAATGCCCTCTTCTTGTCTAAAGCCTTGAACCACAAGCCTGGCTTTTTATTTTTACAACAATGCCCCTTTCATCAGTTTTGTTTTTGAAGACCCATTTTGTGCCAATTGGACATACATCCTTTGGCAATGATACAAGTTCCCATACTTGTTGTCTTCTGAACTGGTGGAGCTCTTCTTGCATGGCTTCTACCCAACTGTTGTCTTTCAGTGCCTCTTGGTACTTGACTGGTTGGATGAGTGATAGAAAACTTGAAAAAAGACAAATGTTTTGGGATTGTCTTCTTGTGAGCAGCCCTTCATTGATGTTTCCACTAACTTGATCAGATGGATGACTTTTAAGGTAGATTAGATCTCCCTTGTATGGAACAATGGCATTGTGAGGTGAAGGCTGCAAATGTGAATCATCTGAGCTAACATCTATTGGCAATTTTGAAGAGCCAACATTTGTTGGAGATGGAGGTGGAGGAATAGGAGGAATGGGTGTGAAACTGTGTTGACTTTTATCCACAGATGATTGACTTTTGTCAATAGAGGTTTGACTTGATGAAATGGCAGGGGTTTGATCAACAACTGTTGATGCAACAGTGGCAGAGTTTTGGCAACTGTTTTGAACATCAACTTCTCTGGTGGTGGAAGTGACTTTCTATTGTGGAATCACTATGTCAAATCCATGATCATGTTGGGAAGATTGTAGCGTACCTGCAGGGTTAGTCTTGACAGACATGTATTCAAATGTGAATTTATCTAAGTCAAACAATTCAGCAGGATTTGCTGGGATTTTTAATGAAGAAAGTTCATTGAACTTTACATTCAAGGGCTCTTCCACACACCTAGTCCTTGTGTTAAACACTTTGTAGGCCTTGGCAGTCGTTGAGTATCCCAGAAAATAACCACAATCTACTTTGGCTGCAAATTTTGAAATTGAATCTTTTAAGTTTAAAATGAAGCATGGGCAGCCAAAGATTTTGAAGTATGAGATCAGTGGTTTGATCTTGAACAGAGTTTCATAGGCAGTCTTTTGATGTCTGGGGTTGATTAAAACTCTGTTCTGCACATAGCAAGCAGTGTTTACAGCCTCTGCCCAAAAGGTTAAGGGTAAACCAAAATCTTAGCTTTAGGGTTTAGTATTAGTATTTAGGATTTAGCCTTAGTGTTTAGCTTTTAGAGGTTTAGCTTTAAGTATTTATAGTTTAGCTTGAGGGTTTAGGGGTTAGGGTTTCTTGTTAGGTTTTGGCGAGCTAGTTCCAACGCCGCTAGAATGAGCTCAATCGGAGTTCGTTTGACCCAATTTCCAACACTTCCTAATTTAAGAACATTTTGTACAAGATATGTCACACCCCAACCTACACTGGAATAGGTGATCGGGGCATGATAGGGTTAACTCGAGTGCATATGACTTGCTATTACTTGTTTTAAATAATCATTAATTCATTACAATTGTTTCACAAAACAAATAATTGAAATAAACATTTACAAACACAAGACATTGTTCATAACAAATAAACTACACTAATCCATTTATTGTTAACTAAGGCCCATCCTATGTCCAATCTTCTCTTCAAACCTGTTCACCTGTATCATGTGTAAAAATATATTTTGGGTCAACAAAGGTTGGTGAGTGAACCTTATTGTTATTAGAAAATGATATATTTAAACTTGGTTTATTGAGAAAACGTGTGTTAACCAATGTAAGTAAACATGTTGTATATTATATATCAAACTCCTAACACAACCTCAAACAATAAACAAACCAACTGAAATGATTCAATAAATGTATGCATGTTGCTCGGTGTTATGGTGTGCCAATGAATGAATGTATGTTGCACGATATTATGGTGTGCCAATGAATGAATTTATGTTTCACGGTATTATGGTGTGCTGCAAGGTCTAAGCTCAATCAAATGGAGCTGACCTCGTATGGTTGGCAACGTCAAGTTCCGCTCATAGATAATGGGAAACAGACGAGCCTATGATGATGTGATATCCAAAATGAATGAAAATGCACCAAATGATAAACAACCAAACAACACATGAAATAGATACTTCACATAATGGTAATTGCACGTATTTGAACTTGTATAATGCGATAAAATATGCGACACACGATACACCCCAAAACGTATAAAAATATAAAAAAAGGGAGTTGTAAGATTCACTCATAGTGGTTGCGTATAAGGATTCTGTGAAGATAACGCACGAGGAAAGATGAGAATCCCAAAAGAACGAACACGATTTCCCTAACCATTAAAATACCATACAACGATCTCGTTATTATTTATTGATTAAATAAGATTCCTACAATTTATGGTTTACGATTTAATTATTTAGATATTTTCTATCTCATTTTTAAGCATTTAGTGTTATTAAAGGATTACAATAATTTGTTAATTATTTATGTTATTATAAAATGTAATGGTTTAATTCAGAAAGAAAAATAAATTATAAAAAGAAAGAAACTATAACCTGGAAATGAATTAAAAATGAAGTTGAAAATAAAGAAGGAAAAGCAAGAATATAAATATATGGATTTAAGGTTTTTCACGAAAAGAGAAAAAAAAATGAAGTTAAATTAAAATCCTCAAAAAAATGGCCAAAACCGGCCTAAAAGCGCCCCTAACGGGGATCAAACTCATGACCTTTAGTTTACATGCACGCAACCCTTCCACTGGGCTGCGTGTCTAACTCGTTCATTAAGCTGGCTTTTAATTCTCTTATATTCAAACTGAAAGCTTCATATACTGATTTTAAAAAGAAAACACAAAAGTGCAGCAAGGATAAAGGCGGCGGGTTTCGAATCCGTGCCTTCTGGTTTGAATGCAGGTGACCTCAACCACTGGACTACGCTGAGTTTTGTGTTGAAACTCTTATATGTATTATACTTGAACTGAAGTTAGTTTGTTTATATAAGGGTTTTATAATCAACAAAAAATGGTGCAGCGATAACCTCGGGAGTCCGGGTTGGAACCCGTGACCTCCCGGTGTTACAACTCGATCCCCACCTGTAACACCCCAAAATTGATAATAGATTATTTTGGTGTTTAAGAGTTTAATTTAATTAGTTAAGTTTAATGAATATGATATAGTTTATAAAGAATGAAACATTTATACAAGAAAGACAATAAAAGTATGTACAAGGGCTGAAAGTGTAAATATTATAATTAAAACAAAGAAAATAAAAAACTCAGTGTTTATGTGGGAGGTGTGGTCGCGAGAAAGGGGCAGGGACAAAGGAGAAACCCTTCTCCTTCATTCGAACACAAGAACTCAAGAAATTAAACCTGATTTAGAGTAGAAATCGAATGCATGAGTCAAGATACCCTTTAATCTAAGTGTATTGAACATAAAGGTGAGTTCGATTTTATGTTTTGAAGCTTTTGTTAAGTTGTTTTCGATTAATCCGTGAAAGTTTTATGAATCTGAGTTTGTATGTGAATTAATATCATCATGTAGAATGTGAATTATGCTTGAAATGGATTATATTCAAAGATTAAAGTGAAACCCTCTTGTGCTAGTTACATGATAAGATTATAGTGATTCTAAGATGATGAAACTTATGAGAAATTGAAAGATGAATGTATGAGTATTAGAGTTTTGCTAGATGTTCTTGATGTAGACTAAGAAGCTATGTGAAATTGGTTGAATTGATCATGTGTGATGTGAAGGAGTAGGTTATGCATAAAGCACATGTACATAGTGCTTGAAATGTTGTATGCACACCAAGTGTTAGATTAAATGCTTGAATGGTTGATTTTGTAAATGTTAAATGAATTAGGAAGTCTTGCATTGTATATGGAAAATGTAAAGTTGATTTTGTGAAATGTGTTATGGAATGCGAATGATCCGTGAATGTAATTGTTATGTAAATGAATGGCGTAATCTAAAATGAGAATGGATTATGTATAGGATTGTAGTTAGAAGGTAAAAGAAAAATCTGTATGCAAGAACTTATGCATTAGGAACTAACTAGTTTATGTGTCATGTATGGTAGTAATGAAGTATGATGATACATATCCTATATATGCGCTAATAAATTAACGAAAGTCAAATATTTCATGATTTGAAAGCCGAATGAATGAGTGAATGTATGCTAATTGTGTTATGAATGTGATAACATGTACAGATAGGAGCCATGTCACCATGGACATAAACATGGAAGGACAACGGGTCAAGGGTAAACACGGAAGCTATGCACGAACTCGGATGCACGAGGTAAGTAAATTCCGGGACACCCTTTTAAGTAGAAAAAGAGATTTATTTGTATGATAATTGTTAGAAGTTAAGTTGAAATGTGGTGTTGATGATAGTATCAAGTAAGTAGTATTAAGTAAGTGATTCTCCGGAATCACTTCTTAGTTTATTTAAGCAAGGTTATGCGCTAGTTATTTAAGTATGATAATTGGAGGCTAATAAGGCTTGGTGAAGAAACACTAGATAAATGGTTGGAACCGAAATATCTAGGGGGTTTGAATCCGCATAAAAAGGTTAGCTCTCTCTCGATTGATTCAGTTGCAGCTGATCTTCTTCTCCGAAAGCTCTGCAAAAAAGAGCACCGTTAGCCTAGCCAAGGGGAGAAAAGGGTTCTCTCCTTGACCCGACTCCGGTGTGAGAATATGTATTGGTGATGAAGAAGAGAATGTATTTGAGAAGTGTGTGTAACTTGAATTCATACCTGGGTTGTTTCTCATATTTATAGCCGGGAGTCGTTTAGGCGGGAAAACCCGTTAGTGAAAAGTTAACGGAAGATGCTAACCCCGTAAGCGGTTACATTTCCTTCCGTTTAAGTTCTTTGATCCGTCGTGAGAGCACACGGATCGTGGTCTTGATCAAAGGCTGGGGATTTGCCACGTGTAATGTGATCAAGTGGAGATTAATCTCCAATTGCATGCCTTCGTTGTGATTTCAGGGGTGCCTGTGGTAATGACACGTGTCCAGACGGTTATAACCGTCTGGGTGGTGCACGATTGTATTTCTTCTAGAAGATTACTGCTGTAATCTGGTGTGGCACTTTATTGTGTGGAGACAACTGAATGAATAAATCCTAAGTCTGAGTAATTATCCAGGTCTGGATATTTAGGCGGAAGTATTGATCTCTGGATTTTTATCCTTTGCTAATGGGAGAAGGCGCAAGGATTTATGATTTCCTTTGGGCGCGCGACTATAGATTGCTGGTTACTTTCTTCCTTTTGTAAGACCAGTGCGCGGCCGCGCAAGGTTAAAAGGTTAAAAGGCCAGGTTGTGGTATGGTCTCAAATACTTATTATGAGGTTTTTGGGACCTTACCCCTTCAAGTCCCCCCAGTCTAGTGTTGTACTTATGCAAATAAGTGGAGCACTGGACTTATGAGAGGGAAATGCTTTTGGGCGCGAGAAATAAGAAGTCTTCTATGAGAAGATTTAATTTTTGATTTTTGTAAAGATTTTTTTGGAAAATCTTTGACTTTTAATGAGACTGGTGCCATAAATTGATTGACAACCTGTCATTGTCAGTTGTTTTTTACTGTCCGTGTCTTACACGTGCGCGTGTAAACGCGTGTGTGTTCTGACATTTACTTTTTCTGCTGCTTGGGGAACTGTGATACCCGGAACAGTCGCTGTGACGGTTACCGATGCTATTTATTGCGATAAGTATATATAACGTCTGGATAACCTCTTTTGCACAATCATTGTCTTGTTGAAAAACTTTTCCCCATTTCTTTTTCTACCGAAAACTCTATTGTTCTTCCTCTTATGTCAACCGGAGAACATCAAGAAGATCTTGTTGAAGAAATGGCAACTGAACTCCCACCGTTGAAGTGGACTAGGGCGTCCTTTGATGGTTTAATTCAGAATCTTAAATTCCCGGACAACTGGGGTGCTTTGTATCCTGAAGAGGGGCAAACGGCAGCAGACGCTCCGGCCAGGTACATTACCCTCTTTTGGGATTTTTTCTGTGACGGTAACTTTCGTTTGCCTGTTACCAGATTTTTCCTTGACGTCCTTGGATTTGACAAACTTCATATTTCCCAACTTCACCCTATTGGCATGGTTAGGGTTCGGCATTTTGAATTTGTGTGCCGGACAATGCATGTTGAACCGACCGTTCCTCGATTTAGGGTTTTTCATCAGATGCATTGTACCCAAGGGTTTTATTCGTTTGTTCAGAGGGCTTCAGCGAAGAAAATTCTACTGCAACCCCCAAAATCTTTCCATGATTGGAAGCAAAAAAATTTTCTTTATCAAGGCCGGAGTGATTCCGGTGAAGATGGTTCTAAGGGGGAAGGACGACGTTCCGATTGAAACGCTTCAGACCCCTGTCGATGAGAACTGGTACCAAGATCTGAAAGATGTGCCCAATATTGCGTTGCCGGAGAAAGCTCTCGTCGGAGCCGGCATGAGTTTGAACTGGAAGATGGAGCGTGAAGATAAACCCGTATACACAGAGGATGGTCATAGTAAGTTTGGGGCTTTTCCACTCTCTTTCCTTTTTTTTTTTTGAGCTGTTTTCTTTTTGAATGTAGTTGTTTCTTTGTATGTTGTTGCCTTCAAGAGAGAAGGCGGAAGGATGGGTACCATCAAAAAGAAACCTGAAGAGGAGCTTTGGTATCACCGTATTGTAAGGAATTTTGTTCTTCCGCGAGATGCGGATCTATCTGCTCAACCAGCTGCTGGTGCTGGTAAGTTATATCTGCGTTTCGTTTCCTTTTTGCTCTTTGTGGGTAAGTTTTTGCTTTGCGCTTTTGTAGGTGAATTGTTGAATTTGGGCATAGGCCCTGAAAAGAAGAAACGCGCAACGACTTCTACTTCTTTGCCCAAGAGGAGTGAGACTGTTAAAGCTCAACCTTTGAAGACGAAGAATGTTGGAGAGAAGAAAGGTACGCGCCGTTCCTCTGTCTCCAGGTGTGATTATGTGGTGGTTTCTGACTCTTTGGAGGGTCTTACTCCTGCAGTGACTATGCGGGAACCGAAGCCTGAACCAAGGGATTCTGCTGATATTCCCCCATCCAACCCTAATGAGCCTATTGACTTGGATTCTAGTCCCGAACACTTGGTGCATCGGAAAGCTGGTAAACGGAAACAAACTGATCCTGACGCGGAGGGTCAACCTCCTAAAAAGGTGCAGAGGAAGAAAATTACCAGAAAAGGGAATCTTGATGCCTTTGTTTCGGAATCTGTTCCTGGTGAGTGTCGTTTCTCCTTGTTTCCTTTAAGCGGACTGAATCCTTACAGATTTTTATTTGTCCAGAAGTTCCTGTTTCCCCTATTCCCATAGAAATGCAACCTGTGGTTAATGAAGAACTTCCCTCCACTCCTCCGCGCGCTTCTGCTGCAGACCCGTTAGAGCCTACATAGGTTGCTGGGGATGGTGTGGAGAAAACTGTTGAGGCTGAGAAGCCTGTAGGTGTTGATACAGAGGCTGAAAAGATTGTTGAACCGAGCGTGGTAGATGGCGCTGATAATCCATCAACCCCTGAAGCTGTTGTTCAAGATTTGGGGAAAGAGCAGACTGCTGAAAAAATTTCAACTTCTTCCCCTAGACCGTCTGATGCTATGCCTGAACATACTGAGAGTGTCACAACTGAGGAACCAGGCTCATCTGCTGGTGTTGATAAACAATCTCCAATTCATCCAGAAGAAACTCTGGGAGAATATTATTACTGGACTTATACGGAAAAAGATGCTTCTGATCCTCATGTCCCTGTTTGGAATTTGAAGAAAGGCGATACCTTCTCGGATTGACGTGTATGCCAAGATTGGTTGCAGGGGATACTTCCGCCTGGCGAGATTAAGTTTCAGGAAAGTCAACCTTATGAACAGACCTATCAGTCTTATCTTGCAGAAACTGCTTCTCATGTTTCTACTACTCACCGCATAGTGCGTGAGTGGTATAGTATGCATAAGGAGCAAGCATCTTTCATGGCATCTCAAAAGAAGTTTGCTAAAGATGAAAAACATGTGGCTCAGTTGAAGGCTAAATTAGAAACTGAGCGAGCCAAGTTTGAAGCTGAGCGCAAGACTGAGGAATGGTCTGTTGCTGGTTGGAGGAGAAAGGCGGAAGCTGAAGCTGCTCTCCTGTCTGAGAAACGCAAAAATTGGAGGAGAATTTGCGAGAAAGATAATGCTGAGAAGGCAAACCTTCGTAATATCATTAATAACCTCAAGGCTGAGGTTGAAAATTTGAAGAATCAAGATGCGGAGGTAGAAAAATTGAAGAAGGAGAAAGCTGATGTAGAAACTGCGCTGGCGGAGGCGCGTTCTCATAGGGAACGCAGTGAGCAACGGGAGGTACAAGCTTTCGCCACTCTTGCCCTTAGAGATAGAGAGTTAGAGGAACTTACTGCTTTGGTTTCTGGCCAGGAACAATTAAAGAAGGATCTGGAGCTTGCGCATTCTGAGAATACTGAAACCTCCCGCCATTTGGCTGAGATTGAAGAGAAGTTAGAAAATTCAGAAACAGCGCGGGTTACAGCGGAAAGCGAGCTTGAACCTTTAAAGAATGATATGGCCTGGTTGAAAGATCGCGGAATTGCCTGTGTAAGTTTCCTTTCTCTTTTTTTTTGTTGTGGGATGCGCTTTTTTGATACTCATTTTCGCTTGATTTCATAGGTTGCTGAATCTGTGTTAAACTCTGAAGAGCTGGATAAAACTGTTGCTAATCTAATGGTTGCTGCGCGACGAGATGGGTATGCGCAAGGTTATGCGGAATGTTCCCAGCATGTGAAAAGTGCGTTGAAGGTTAACTGGGATGATAGCAAGTCTGCAACCTTTGGCGTAAATACTGCTGCCGCTCTTGCTTCCATGAAAACAGAGTTTAACAATTTGCAACTTCCGGTTATGGAACTAATCAATATGGCGTTGCAATCGGACGATCACGTGGCGCAACTTAAAGAAATCTTTCCGGATGGGGGTGAAGATTTAGAGTAGTATGAAATTGTATTGAACAATTTTTTTATGCGGGATGTAAATCCTTGTTTTGATGGTGCGCTGTTGCGCAAGTATTTCTAAACACTGTTGTGTTTGAAAATCTTCAGGGCGTATCTGTACGCTGAAAACAATATGTTTCTATTTGTTTTGTTTAATGATTTTACAATATTTTGCATGAGTACAATTGCTTTTATTGAGTAAGGCGAATGAAGTTGGTATAAAGCTCATGTGTGAATTTATGGTCGTTTGTGATGTGATCACTGACCGCACATGGAGCTTGTTTTGTACTACCATAATGTTTTTGCGCTTACTAAAAAGAAATTGCATGCACTTTGTAAACACAAAAATAATAGAAACTTTGCAATTATATGGAACTTAACTTACTCTCTGATAGTTCCGCCGTATTTGATGGGTCGTGTCTTTCTGCGGGAAACTTATAGAGTCGTCCCTTAGGTTTTTGCCCGTTTGCTTGGGCCTTCTTCTCCCCGGGTTATCTGCTTAATCTATTTGCGTATATTTTGGAGTAAATGCGTGAGTTCACCGTTCTTGAGGGCTTTCTCTATTTCTGTGCGCAGAGATATGCAGTTGTTAGTGGTATGCCCGTTGTCTTTATGATATTCGCAGTATTGCGCCGGGTCTTGTCCACGTTTACTCTTCATTGGGATCGGAGGTTTGAATTGATAGTCCTCGGTACTCAGAACCTCCGCCGGGGTCTTTGTTAGGGGAGTCCACTGCCTCTCCCTATTTTCTTGTTTGTTCTCCCTTTGTGCAGAGAGTTTGTTGATTGTTGTGCGGGCATCTTCAGAGGAACGACTTCCTGATGACTCGCGCCATGATTTTTTGAACCTCCTTTCACCGGTTAAGCTTAAGTCAGCGGGCCTATTGTGTGGTGGTGGTGGCCTGTTTGTAGTAAGGTTTTTCTCAGTCTGCGCATAAACCTTGGCCGCCGCCATTATCTTTTCCCAACTTTTTGGAAGGCCCTCTGTTCCAGATAATACTTTAACCATGTCATCACATCTAACCGCGTACTTGAACTGAGCACGGATTAGTTGTTCGTTAACACCGCCAATCTCCAATACTTCTTTATTGTATCTGGTGATAAAATCCTCCAGATTTTCATCATCGCGGCGCCAGATGTTCATGACGTCGGATGTATCACGAATGGAACGCCGTTGCTGGCTGAAGTGTGTTAAAAACTTTTCACGCAGATCTTTCCACGACTCGATTTGTCCAGTTGGTAGGTTATCAAACCAGATTCGCGCTGGGCCAGTTAATGTTTGTACAAACAAATGACACCATAGCGGAAGAGTCCAACCCCCAACTAAACCCGCGCTGGTGAACACTCTCAGATGATCATCAGGGTCAGTTAACCCATTGAATTTCCCTCTGTTAGATGGTAATTTGGCCTTCTCCAATGGAGCTAGCGCTATCTCCAGTATGAACTTCGAGTTTTCCGCTGCTTCTGCAGGGCGGTAAACTAAGTCATAATTGTGTTCTGCCTCAGGGTTATAAACCGCTCGAGGTCTGCATTTGTTATAGTTTGGCTGCAGTCGATTAAACACACTGTTGTTTGCACTCAGACGGTATGTTGGATCAGATTCATCGGTATGAGTGTCCTGTTGGGAACCCAACCTATCATGAACCGATTGTCTTCGACGAGGATGTGGTTCCCCGTGGTGTTGTCTCTGGTAACTGCCTGACTGAATGTACTCGCGTTGTGACGTGGACCTGGCATGAACTTCTGTATCTTCATAAGTTGATTCTTCTCGTTGGGAGGCATGGGCACGAGATCCTGGTCTCCGTGATTGGGTCAGGGGAGCAGTTTGAGCACACAGTTGTGTGTATACTGCGTTTAATGCTCCTTGAGACCGGACATACCATGATATCGGAGTTTCTCCTGGTGGTAAAATTGATTGAGCAGGGTTTGCTGGTAACATTCCTGGAGTGACAGGATCGTTTGCTCGATTGGATTGAACCTCGTTATCGTCCGAGGCCTTTTCTACGATTCCTTCTACTTGCAAATTGTTTCCGACGTTTGGTCGGGGACCAGGTTGCCGGTGAGATGACGAATTTTTTGCCATGTGCAAAACAGAAAATGAAACGAACTGAATCGAAACGAGATAAAAACTAGAAAACAGAGGAATCGGTGGGCGCCAATGAAGAAACACTAGATAAATGGTCGGAACCGAAATATCTAGGGGGTTTGAATCCGCATAAAAAGGTTAGCTCTCTCTCGATTGATTCAGTTGCAGCTGATCTTCTTCTCCGAAAGCTCTGCAAAAAAGATCACCGTTAGCCTCGCCAAGGGGAGAAAAGGGTTCTCTCCTTGACCCGACTCCGGTGTGAGAATAAGTATTGGTGATGAAGAAGAGAATGTATTTGAGAAGTGTGTGTAACTTGAATTCATACCTGGGTTGTTTCTCATATTTATAGCCGGGAGTCGTTTAGGCGGGAAAACCCGTTAGTGAAAAGTTAACGGAAGATGCTAACCCCGTAAGCGGTTACATTTCCTTCCGTTTAAGTTCTTTGATCCGTCGTGAGAGCACACGGATCGTGGTCTTGATCAAAGGCTGGGGATTTGCCACGTGTAATGTGATCAAGTGGAGATTAATCTCCAATTGCATGCATTCGTTGTGATTTCAGGGGTGCATGTGGTAATGACACGTGTCCAGACGGTTATAACCGTCTGGGTGGTGCACGATTGTATTTCTTCTAGAAGATTACTGCTGTAATCTGGTGTGGCACTTTATTGTGTGGAGACCACTGAATGAATAAATCCTAAGTCTGAGTAATTATCCAGGTCTGGATATTTAGGCGGAAGTATTGATCTCTGGATTTTTATCCTTTGCTAATGGGAGAAGGCGCAAGGATTTATGATTTCCTTTGGGCGCGCGACTATAGATTGCTGGTTACTTTCTTCCTTTTGTAAGACCAGTGCGCGGCCGCGCAAGGTTAAAAGGTTAAAAGGCCAGGTTGTGGTATGGTCTCAAATACTTATTATGAGGTTTTCGGGACCTTACCCCTTCACTTGGTTATATAGAAGTGAAGGTTTCCGTTAAGTAGACCAAATGGGTCAAAATAAAGTAAAACGCAACCCGGGTAACGGGAGCGTAAACTATATGAATTATGGATCCGGTTAATGGATTACAACTTAGATATGTTAAGAAATGAACCCCAAGCGATTAAAATGAGTTTGGATAGGTTTGGATGAAAAATGGGGGGGTGAACACATGACACGGCCGGGTGAACACATGACACGGTCGGGTGAAGGTTCTATGAAAAATATATGTTTACTTGACACGGCCGGGTGGACACTTGACACGACCGGGTGAAGGGGCTAAAAAAGAAAACGAAAATATAATTCTTGTGTTTAATTCTTTTGTTCAAATTCTTTGATATCTAATCATTTGAATGAAATTGTATGATAAGTAACGATGCACTTTAGACCTCGGAGGTGTAAGGAAATTTTACTAATAAAGTTCAACTACGAATAGTTGATTTAAATGAAAGAGTTTAACGTATACCGGGAATCGGGTTCATAAACTCATTGTACGGAACTCTGGATAATGTAAAAGTGTTATATTTATAACGTTCATGTGAGTCTTGAGTATAAATACATGAGTTGTTTGTTAACAACATGAACGGGTCAAATAATTCGTAATTGAATATTAAGCCGAAAGCATATAAGTTAAGAATTTCCTTAGTCCGGATGTTAGACATTGAGTGCATATAAAAGAGGACCAAATTACGGTCATGTGGGAAGAAACGGGAGGTTAAACGGGTGGAAAGATATGCATGTTTTTGTTCATTATATGTTGAAAATTATAGCTGGGCAAATGCAACAACAAGAAAATAACTTTCTGTCAAAACCAGGTCATTGCGCTACGCGACCGTGATCTGATCTTAACGTCGCCTCACACAACCTTTATCGCGACCCGTGACAGAAATGTAGCAAGCTCTCGCGGCCCGCGAGAGCTGATTTAGCTGGCAACTTGTTTGAAATTGTTATTTTAACCATGGAACTTGTTTTAATTGGTTTTCAAGGCCCCATAACTAATAATTAAGATGGTTTTTGAATATAAGTAAATATTATGAGTCTCTGGACAGTATAAGATGGATTTACCTTCGTGTTAGTGAAGGAAACCTATAGGCGAACGTGTTTAGGAACGAGTAAGTATGTATGTCTATATGTATAAAACTTATATTATGGAAAGCCACGAACATGACATGTTAGTATAAGTAGATAAGAATAAAAATGGTAAGCAAGAACTCGTAGGTTTGTATGCGTGAACAAATGTAAGTATATAGATGTATATGATCGTATGTACGTATGTAGGAATGTATGCATGAATGAATGTAAGTTGCCATGAATGTACGTAGGAATGGTTTCAATATGATTGAGTATTGACGATTACTGATGATGTGCCATGAGATTTGAAATGTAATGCAAGTATTAGATTTGTCGGGTTCATGAGGTGGAAGCCGAACTTAGACAACGAATTTCAAAGGACAATCGAATGAATTCAAGTTCATATTGTGGAATGTTATAAGATTTTCAAATTATATAGTTTAATGTTGTATGGTGATGTCAATGACTAACTGATAAGTTATATATGATGTCCATAGGTACACACGGATTTCCTCTAACGCTAACAAAGATAAGTTGACGTAGATCGAGTCGAGATGCAAGGATTGTACGGAAAGAACGGTCACATAGTTGAATTATGTAACGCGAAGTGTTAATTAAACGTGAATATTGTGAATTCCTTCTAGTGAATGTTTAATATTTTTTTGTAATTGAGTCTTCACGTAAGACTAGTAATGAATAAAGAAAGAAATCTTAATGCTCGTTTTTCCGTTGCGTCGTTTTTAAGATATTACGTATTTAGGGCGTTATACCACCACTATGCTGCTTGAATTGTTTTGAAAAGTTTATGTTTTTATTTCTTTTGAACATAAACTGGAAATCGTCTCTTTCATTTTAAAACAACAACATATGAATATGACATCAAAACCCAGAATTCTGATATGGTTTGCTTTCATTATTCATGTGCACAATATTATGGTTTGCCAATGAATGAATGTATGTTTCACGTTATTATGGTGTGCTGCAAGGTCTAAGCTCAATCAAACGGAGCTGACCTCGTATGGTTGGCAATGTCAAGTTCCGCTCATAGGTAATGAGGAACATTATACACACACACACATATATATATATATATATATATATAGTCTTAGGATCCTGTAAAAAGGACACTTTTCGTGAGAAGTGTGAGAAGTCATAAAAATTGACATGTAGGCAGCATGTTTTGGACTTGAGCATAATATTTTGGGTTGTTTTGGCAAGAAAAACACCAAACATAACAATTTAAGACACAATGCAATGAATTTTAGGCTTAAAAATTAAAACACCATGCCAAGAACGTTAAGTAGTGTGTTTTAAGTGTTAAGTAGTGTGTTTTAAATTTCACACTCATAATACGTTGCATTGTGTTTTAAATTGTTATGTTTGGTGTTTGTCTTGCCAAAATAGTCCAAAACATCATGCCTAAGTTCAAAACATGATGCCTATATCTCAATTTCTATGCCTTCTCACACTTCTTACGAAAAATGTCCTTTTTACAGGAACCTCACCCTATATATATATATATATATATATATATATATATTGATGTGTGTAAATGCAACATATAAATTACATTAAATGACGCATAAAACTAACCGTTTTTTAGTACTAATGTTGGAAAAAGTGTGCTTTTGTTTTCCTTTTGTATTTTCAGGACCAAATGAGCTTAAATGAACAAAAGGAACAAATATGCAGCAAAATCTAACATAAATACAAAGAAAAGGAATAAACGTGGCACGCCCGACCCCTCGTCAGCATCTTCCCAAGCAAAAACAAGAGATCAGAAGGCTGACTACGGCCCCGTACCCAGCGGACACGGGGGCGTGGCTAGATGTCTGCAGAAAAGACAAAGTAACAGAAGCTTCTATTCCAAGCACGGGGGCATGCCCAGCTCAACATGGGCCGTGGTCAACACTAAGATTCGCAGAATCTTGCAAATCTTGATAGTACAGATACGGTTCTGCACACGGGGCCGTGCCCAGCAAACTCGGGGGCATGTGGAGCCTAATACAGACAATTGCAATTAATGAAGAAAGAGAAAGAGGATCGCCACGGGGCCGTGTCCGGGATTCTATGCAGGCTATAAATAGGGGTGCTTGGTTCACTTCAAAGGCATCCCTTGGCAAACACCTCTCTCCCACTTCACAACCAATCCACTACCACTACAACACCCACACCCACCACCATCATCCATCATCCATCATCCACCTTAGAGTGTGTGTAGTAGTCTCAGGATCCAAGATTGATAGTAAGAGTTCTTGACAATCAAAGGCCATGTTTGCCTAAGTCTCTTACATCACTTGATGAAGACAAGCATTTAATGTAATACTTTTGACTTTTAATCTTTTCGCACTTTTTATTTGGTTTTGTATTAATGACTTTAATAACTAGTTTCTTATGTTGAAGGTGAAACTTCCTTATCATTTGTCCGTGGTGTCTTGGCGTTATTTTACTGTCTATATAAAATAAAAGATTTTCACCATTCATATCTCTACGGTCTATATAGAGATATGTTGGCTACCTGGTCGGGGGTTAAGGGAATGGTTTGGTAAGGTTCTTGCCTTGTTCAGTGTATAGATCCTGCAAGGACCTGGGTCAAGCTTACCAGGACCTCCTTCAATACCCACTGGTATTGAATGGCGGGGGTGCGAATAGCTTGATCCCCTCATATGTAAACTACTATTAATACATTAACCCGGCTAGTTGGGATTGTATCCCTGCTGACTCAAACTACTAGTAACGTCACCTTCAAAAGAGGGGCCTACCACATTACGCATTAATAACTTAATTAATTATCTTCTAATATTTCGACCCTTTGGGATTGTATCCTTGCTGACTCAAACCACTGGGTTGAGGGTAACGTCACCTTCAAAAGAGGGGCTACTACTATAACTAAGATAATCTCTTAAAATGTGGAAAAGTGCGGAAATCATCAAAGGTTACATTAAAGGCGAGTCGGATCCAAGTGATTCATCTTGTCTATCTGTTTTATTTTATTTTTATTTTTCAGCATTTTTAGTTTTATTTTTATTTTTTCATGTTTAAAAACCTTTTTCTAAAACTTTCGATTTGATTAGACGTTGAGGATAAACCGGTACTAAAAGCTCTTGTGTCCTTGGACGACCTCAGTATCTTACCAACGCTATACTACGTTCACGATGGGTGCACTTGCCCATACGTGATTTTAGAGCTAGTAGAATATCGTGTTTTATAAATTTAAAACTTGACTAATGTGTTAAAAAGGGATTAAAATATCAACAAAAACATATAACGCTACACACGCATCAATTTTTTGGCGCCGCTGCCGGGGAGACAAGGATTTTAAGAAAGTTAGGAATCAACGGCCTAATCGTTTTTCTTATTTTTTTTGTTTTTTTAGGATTTTTCTAAATTGTTCAGCTTCTGCAGAGCTCAGCACGGGGCCGTGCCTGGTCGGACACGGGCCGTACTCAGCATCCTTACTGGCAGTTTTTGTTTTCTGAGTTACAGTAAGATGAACACGGGGCTGTGCCGGTGCAACACGGGGAGGTGCTGAACTTTCCAGTAACAGGGATCCAGAAAACAGATACTGTAATCATGACCACGGGGCCGTGGTGAGACTTCTGACCACCAATCTTTTCTGTTTTTATTGCAGGACTTGGGACCCAGGCACAGCACCCGAACTTCCTACGCAGTGCATGAGCTCCAGTTCCAATAAAGATATAAAAGAACCTCTAGACGAACCCGAACGCTTTCTAAGAAAAAGACTTAAAGCTAAAATCCAAGAGAAAGTTTCGGGGGATCTACTTCCAATGGCGGACCAACGTACCCTAATGGATTACCTACGGCCCACGGTAGGTAATCTTGGTGCCACTATCAATGCACCGAATGTCAATGCCAACAACTTCGAACTTCGGCCGCATTTGATGCAAATGCTCCAAAACTCGGCAACTTTCCATGGGCTTGCGGACGAAGATCCCCATCTACGTATTACCAGCTTCTTGGAATATGTGATACTTTTCGGATCAATGGGGCATCAAACGACGCCATCCGCCTTCGAATGTTCCTATTTTCACTAATATACCGAGCTAAGGCTTGGCTCAACACCCTCCCAAGTGCTTCGGTAAACACTTGGGATGAACTCGCCCAAAAGTTTCTATATATGTATTTCCCTCCTTCTAAAACGGCTAAACTAATGACCGAAATTAATACATACTCGCAAGAGGACGGGGAATCCTTATATGAAACTTGGGAGAGATTCAAGGAGCTATTAAGAAAATGCCCTCATCATGGTCTTGCGGTTTGGCAACAAGTATCCACCTTCTACAATGGGTTGTTGCCACACACAAGACAAACACTCGACTCTAGCTCCGGGGGACTTCTAGGTAATCGTCGCCCAAATGAAATTTATAATCAAATTGAGGAAATTTCTCAAAATAATTTTCAATGGCACACTCCCCGAGGCACAAAATCTATTGCCCCGGGCGCCCATATGGTTTATGAGAGCACTTCTTTACAAGCCCAAATCGAGGCCCTTTCTTCAAAAATCAAAAAAATAGAAATGGCAAAAACGGCCTCGGTTATGACTTGCGAAGGGTGTGGTTGTCCACATGAAAATTGGAGTTGTATGAAAGAAATGGATAATCAAACAGAAATGGTAAACTACATTGATAATAGACCTAGGCCGTCGGGTTCTCCAACGGGTACTACAACCAAGGATGGCGTAACCACCCTAACCTTGGTTGGAGAGAGCCCGGTAATAGTAGTAACCAACAAAACCAAAACCAGCGAACAAACTTTCAACAACCAAGAAATGAGTCACAATTTTTTTCTCAACAACAACAAGGGGGACGAGAGAGGCTAGAAGATACTATCTCACGCCTTATCTTCGACACCGAAAAGAAAAACTCGGATCGATTCCAACAATTGGATTCGAACTTTAGAAATCAACAAGCTAGTATTCAAAACATCGAAAAACAACTAAATCAACTAGCTCAAAATTTCTCCGAGAGACCACAAGGCGCGTTACCCACTGTCACACCCCAACCGATGGCGGAAACATCGGGGCGCGGCACTGAGCGAAACAACTTGTCCAAGAGATTCCATAACAACTACAACTACCAATTATTTAAGCATCACGTCCCATACCATGACATAAAAAGTAACACATTTATTACAGACAAGTAGTTCTCAAAGACAAATGAAAGCTGTTCCGACAACTCATAAAATGTTTGTTTGTTTCTAGACTCTTCCTAACTTGATTCCACCAAAGCTAGCAAGCAAAGCGTCCTAAAAACATGTCATATACGTTAAAATAGAGGTCAATACACATAGTGTAAAGGTGAGCATACAAGTTTAATAGTAATATAGATAGCGAAAGCGAGTTTACGCATAACCAGCATGTAACATGTATAATGTGAAGCAAGTAGGTTATCGAAAATAAAATATGCACAGATGTGACTGCGAGTTGTAGAATGCGCAACACATATCACCACTGTGACACGTGAAGAAAGGCCCTTAACAACCCCTGTCCATGACAGGTGCTGAGTCCAAACTATAGTACAATCGTTGCTAAGGTGTCAGGCAATAATCACTATGTAAACATAACATACAAGCATTCATCGAGTAACACGTATAACATGCAGTAACGGTTAACGTATAAAAGTGTTTGCGTTGTGTGATCGATGTGGTTTGATATAAGTAGCGTATCCCAAAAGTGCTTAAAGCAAAAAGGGATCGTGTATACTCACAGATAGTGTTTAGTAAATAAATACTCTCTTGGATTGAAGGGAGCGCTGGAGAGATTAGCCTGATTATAGAACGATAGCATAAGCCATAAGCGGTGCGTTAAACTATGTGAATGACTGAGTGATGAAGGGACATCCGAACGGATGGCAATCCGGACGGATGGTCATCCGGTCGGATGGCCATTCGGTCGGTTTGCCACACGTTTGGGATGGATGTGTTTGTGTATGATGGCATTGAAGTTTTCGTTGTCACATTTTGAAAACAGAGAAGTATCTCTACTTTTCAGGTCGCCCTGTCGAACGGTTGTCCGGTCGGATGTCCGTTCGCTCAGATGGTAATCCGTTCCAAGTGCGATATTTCTTAGAGAACAAGTTCACAACAGGATGGTCATTCGATCGGATGGTCGTCCGATCGGATGGCCATTCGCTGGAACTGATGATCTTTGAAAAGTTGTATAAGTGATTAAGTGTTGAGTCCATATGTCATCCGATCGGATTGTCATTTGATCGGATGGTAATCTGATCGGACAGCAGTCCGTTTGGTGACTTGCTCGTTTTGAAATTTGTTAAGTTTGAAAGTTTGCGGTTTGATCGAGACGGCCTGACCACGTGTTAAACAAAGGGAACTCCTTCAAGCCCAAGTTATCCGATCGGACGGGAATCACCCCATTCTGATCCGTTAACTGTTCTTGACGGTTGTTCATGTTCAACCCGCCAAGTCGGTTATCTCGTTGATAGGAATCAGATCTCAGACCGACACATCACTAGAGAATGAGTGGAAGGCCTGAATGAGCTCCGATTCTACCAGTTTTAAGTGCATGAGTGTAAAAGAGTTGAAAGAAAAGTTATGAAAACATCTTTCAATATTTCTACTCTAGAAAATCTTTAGATCTATGCGAAATTAGTGTTTAAACATGTTGAAATCTCTTAGATCTGAGCTATTCTTGGTGGAATGAGGTCAAGTCTTGAAGTTCAAAAGAACCACATGCTGACATCATCCTAGAACACCTCAAATTAACCGATTTCATGGTTAAAAGTGAAGATTTGATGGTGAAAAAGGTGAAGAAGTGAGTGTAGATGATAGATGTACAAGATTTGGGTTGAAAATTTACAAGAATCGCGAGAAATCTAGAGAAAAGAGGGCTGGAGCGTGCTGGTCGAATGAGGGAGCTGTCACATCATGAACAGTGATGTGACAGGGCTATTTATAGATGCCAAAAAAGGAAAGTCGGTGCAGGTGAGGTGGGATGAAGTGCGGTTCGATCGGATGGTCATCCGGACAGTGATGTGACAGGGCTATTTATAGATGCCATAAAAGGAAAGTCGGTGCAGGTGAGGTGGGATGAAGTGCGGTTCGATCGGATGTCCTTGGACGACCTCGGTATCTTACCAACGCTATACTACGCTCATGATGGTGCACTTGCCCATATGTGTGTTTAGTGTTAGTAGAATATCGTGTTTTATAAATTTAAAACTTAACTGATGTATTAAAAAGGGCTTAAAATATCAACAAAAATATACAACGCTACACACGCATCAATATACAAATACACACGTATATACACACAGGGGCTGACCCACTTGGTGCGAGCCGGTGTCCACGGACCCCAATCTTTTTTTAGAAAATAGTAGAACCGGTATGTTAAATTTTTCAAGGACTCCATAAAATAAATTAGAGTAAACGGCAATTTTACCCCCTGGGGTTTAGGCCAATTGGCACTCTGACCCACTCTAACGAAATAATTGCAATTTACCCCCCCCCCCAACATTGATGTTCTATCGCAATATTACCCCCTGTTAACAGTCAACGTTTGTTTGACTGTTAATAATGTGTGAAAAGTCGTTTTTGCCCCTATCTTATTAATTATATAAAAAATCAAGAGTCAATATAAATCATTCCTAGATTCAAGTTCATCATCATCATCATCATCAGTTCATTCTTCATTCCAATGTAAATCATTCCAAGATTCATACTCTCAAAACAAATAAACAACTCAAATCTACAAATGGAAAACAAATTTATATGTATCAAAAGCTATTTCCAGTAGAAATTCAATATCTCAAAAACGATATTTACATCATCATCAGTTCATCATCAAGTTCCCAGATTCATCATCTAGTTCAGTTCATCATCATCAGTTCCCCCAATACCGTCAACTGCACCACCAACTCCTTCCCCCTTCTGACCACCGCCGCCGTCAACTCCAACACCGAAATTAAAGGGAATTGATCCCCAAATTACATCAAAATCAACCAAATCATTGAAATTAATCAACAAAATCCCCAAATTATTTCAACATACAAGTAAACCTAAACTCAGTTGTCTCCATATTACATTAAAATCAACAGAAATTAATCAAGAAAATCCCTAAATTATTTCAACATACGAGTAAAACTAAACTCAATTGTCTCAAATATCAACCTAAGCATCATAAAGAACATAGTTGAAATCAAAATTAATCAATAAAATCCCCAAATTAGGAGTAAAACTTACTTGCACGAGTACCACAAGCACCAGCCCTTTGTAGACCTTTCTTTTTTAATGATAAAACTTGATTTGATGAATGCACTAGAGGATAAGGCTAGAGCAAACCCTATCAGATTACCTGTATACATCACGATGATGATGATGTTGTTAATGAATCTGGGAATTGACGACTACTTAGGGATGAAAATTTCATCTGAAAATGGTTAACGATCTGGTGTTGGTTACAGAAACTGAGATTTGTGACGACTGGTGATGGATTTAAGCGTGAATTGTAGTCGGAATTGGAATCTTGCAGATGCGATTGGATTGGTTTGTTTTATGTATTGATGGGGTTATATGAGGTTGCAGGTAAAGATTAGGGTGACTTTACCTTTATGCCCTTTGACAATTAACAGCAAACGTTGATAAGAGACGGAAACATGAGTCAGGGGGTAAAATTGCGACATAATATCAACGTTGGGGGGGGGGGGGAATTCCAATTATTTCGTTAGATGGGGTTAGAGTGCCAATTGGCCTAAACCCCAGGGGGTAAAATTGTAGTTTACTCAATAAATTAATTGGACCCCATAATATTAAAAACAAATATGGTGTGGTGGTAAATCCCATTGTGTTCCAACAAATAGATCCCAAGTTCAAGTCTTACATGTCTGTTTTTTTTTTGTTTTTTTTTTTCCATCAAAATTAAATTTGTGTTTTAAAACAGCACAACCACCCATTCACCCTCTAATTTGCTTCTTTAAAATGATAAATTGAATATCGATTTTATTTAGCACTTGATTACCAAATAAAACTTCCAACATATAATGTAGTGGTTTCATGTCCACTAAATGCTTCTACATTATTTCCTGGCCCCGACCCGACTACGATGACTGACCCGAAAATTTTAATGTTTGGTTGTGAAAAATCCTTACACAAAAAACGGACCCCAATGAAAAAGAATCTTGGATCCGCCACTGTATACACACGTATATGTACATTTGCATGCAACATATATTTCTATCATCAATCTACAAGCATTTTTTTCGGTTTTTTAGAATTTTGTAATAAAAAATAATTTTTTTAATTTACTTAGTTGATAATGGTTCTCCGTTCTAAATAAATTTTCTTTTAATTAAAAGAATCAAAATGTTTGAAAAAAGCCTATAGTTTTAATTAACACACATATATATATATATATATATATATATATATATATATATATATATATATATATATATATATATATATAGTAGTGTGAGGTTTATTGGGGAATACTAAAAAAGTGGGGAACTGAAGAACACTCTTAAAAATTTAACTTAACATGTTAAAAATTATTTTTTTTAAATTTTTTCAACGCTTTTCCTTATCAATACTTGTAGAAGATTTTTAATAAAAAAATCAAAAACTAAAAATATAAAAAACAGTTAATAAAAGCGCTTAATTTTTTTTACAGAAATATTTTTTTATTTGATAGTTTCTACCCATTTTTATAAGGAAAAGCGCTGAAAAAAATTTATAAAAAATTGATTTTTAACATGTTAAGTTAATTTTATAATATATATTTTTAACTGTTTTTTAAACATTTTTTAATATTTTTTAGTTTTTGATTTTTTATTAAAAATGTTTCTACATGTATTTATAAGAAAAAACGTCGAAAAAAATTTAGAAAAAAAAATGATTTCTAACATGTTAATTTGAATTTTTAAAAGTGTCCACCGGTTCTCCACTTTTTTAGTGTTCCACAATAAACCTCCCTATATATAGTATAATCTAAAAAGTACATAAATAAATATTGGGTATACCATGTAGTTTATTTGCCTAAAAAACTCTAAACTTTTGTGTTGAGGGCTATTTTCAAGTGGCTTATGTTTTAAAACATATTTTTGAAAATAATCAAAAATGTTTTTTTTTTTTTCTAATAAAAACTTTTATTTCATTACAATAAAAGTTTAAACTCATACATTTTTAAATCATTGCGTGCCAAAGTAACTATAGTATATTTAATAACCGAACCCACAACTTATATATCAATATAACCGACCTTGAATGTCAATCAATCTAAACCTATTTTTCTATGAACTGTAGGCATTTAAAAAAAGACAGAAGGGGAATTAATTAATAAGTAAAATATAGTTTGGGAAAATATGGAGGACCTAATGAAAGTCAAAACTTAGATGCGTCCTTGTGTGTCTAAGAAAACCTCCCTTGAGACGAGGGAATTGACTTTGGTGTCTAAAAAGCAGCATTCTAGAGAGAGAAAGATTAAGAGAGAGCATTTGAGAGGTTCCCATTGATGTAAGTATGGCAAGAGAAGAAAGGGATAATACAGAAATGGAGATAGATTTGACTCTCAAGCTTGATGCTCAAGATCAAGAACCTGCTAAAGATTCATCAAAATCAGATCATCATGATCATGTTAATCAAGTTGATGCTCATGATGATGATGATGTTGTTGCTAACACAAAAGTAGAATCACATGAGCATGAAGTACAAGAATCAGAAAGTGATGTACAAACTGCCACCAATCCAACTGATGCACCAGAAAGGCAAGACCTTAATAATCACCATGAAGAAAAGGTACATGCTTTATAAACCCTACATATCCGTACTTACAAACAAACAAGCAAGCAAACATATCCCTATAAAATCTCACTCGTAACGGGCTATTAGTAGCGTACGAGAAGGGTGAGATAAGGGTAAAATTTTCCTTTATCCCAAGACACAGAGAGGCTGCTGTTGAGACCTAAATATACACTTAATTATCCTTTATTTTTTCTCATTTCAGAGCCAAGTTCATTGCTAAAAAACTAATACTTTGTATATTTTTATGCAAGTTATCGATGTTACAGACGGAGACGAATCGAATGAAAGAGGAGAACAAGGTGTTGAGACAAATAGTAGAGCAAACCATGAAAGATTACTACGATCTACAAATGAAATTTTCGCTTATCCAACAATCGTCTAACCAAATCAAGGTATGTTAAGATTAATATTTTAGCTAATTACGAAGTTAAAATATGCTCTTTTGCATATATTATATATTGTTAGCACCATATATACAGGATCCAAAAGCGTTTCTGTCTCTTAATGGGCACGATGGAAATCAAGAAACCAAGAAAAGTAGCCCAAGATCTCCTCAATTGCAAGAAAGTGAAAATGAGGAGTTAGGTTTATCATTGAGGATTCAAAGCAATACAACAACATCCCAACACGCAAGAGATCATCATGAAGGGAATCATAAGGATTTATCCGAGAGCACAACGAGGTTTTTCCCGATGCAACAAAGCAATTTGATCAATTCGGGCAATTTTGGAGGTGACAATATTAAAGCTGTTAATGTTGCTAATGATCAGATCACCTCTTTGCCAAACAGAAAAGCTAGGGTTTCAGTAAGGGCAAGATGTGAAGCTGCCACTGTAAGTAACTTGTTGCATCTAAATAGGTCTAGTTTCTCAAAAAATCATTAAACTTTTTATTCATTACAAAGAAGCTATTGTTGTTAAATTACCAATTTAAAAAACTATTTTTGAAAGATGAAAGACTTTAAGCAAAAAACTATTAATGGTTTTCTTTTGTATTTACATATTGGTGATTTCTCCAAATTGCCTAGATATTCTGGAAAACTGTAGTGACGCCTTTATAAGAAAATAATTAATTTTGTAGTGAAGGTTAAGTTGAGTCTAGTAGTTAATAATCAGTCACTCTTAGATTGAGAATTTTACAATCTAAGTGCTATATTTTTTATAGATGAATGATGGATGTCAATGGCGAAAATATGGACAAAAGATTGCTAAGGGAAATCCTTGCCCACGAGCATACTATCGTTGTACCGTTGCTCCTGGTTGTCCAGTTAGAAAACAGGTTTGTCCAATCGCATATACTAGTGTGTTTTACGATTATCACTAGAAACTGATTTATTTTATGTAATCCTTTTGTTTTGCAAAATAAATCAGTTTCATTTGTGAGATATAATGAACACTACATTTATTTCAAGACTAACTATATCTCATGGTTTCCTTGTGTTACATGTATAAATAGGTGCAAAGATGTTTGGAGGACATGTCGATATTAATCACAACGTATGAGGGGAATCACAACCATCCACTACCCGTAGGCGCCACTGCAATGGCTTCAACTACATCAGCGGCAGCGGGATCTTTCATGCTACTAGATTCAAACAATCCTCTTTCATCCGAACCAGGAGCTATGAACCAGTCACCTTTCATTAATAACTACATGTCTTTAGGCACTATGAACACTAATTCTTCTCCATATTCATCAACACATGCTAGAACAATGAACCTTAATGACCCTTCAAAAGGCATTGTCTTTGATCTCACCAACAATCCCATAAATCCTCACCATATTCCAATTTCAAATCTCTCACCTCAATTAGGATTTCCTTGGATGTCTAGTAAGTTCCCTAATGGAAACCATCTTTCAAGATCAAAGCAAGTAGATGGGATTAATGGGATTCGGGAAGGTGACGAATATAACAACAGTAATAACAATAACACTAAGTCAGTTCTGGCTGAGAACATGAGTGCTATTGCTTCACATCCCAATTTTAGAGTTGCTGTTGCGGCAGCAATCTCTTCAATTATTAATAAAGAGAGTCAAATAACTAACAACATTCATGCCGATGGTCCCAATGATAGAGCGAGTGGTGGAAGTAGCTCCGGTGGCAAAACATGGGTTCTCGAATCACTCTCTAGAAGCGGCTAGCTTCATTATATAATCAGAGAAATCTTGTCAAGGCCCGGATCTTCAAGAGTTTATTCATAAGTTTTTATAGTTTGTTTGATAGTAATTTATGTTTTTGATTTTGTAATTTATGTGGGAAAAGGTATAACAATGACTGCATTCGACAACAAACATATTATATACATGTTATAGATCATATTTTATATGTTATATAGTTTGCTTATATGAATTTTATACAATTTTAAATAGAAATTTATGAAGCTTTGTTTATTAATACCTTTAAAAAGTGTTTAATTTATCTTGTCTATTAAGAATGGGGGTGGTTCCATGCATGTGAGCTCTTCAATGCTGTAAACTGATCAAGAACCTAATAATAGATTACTTTAAGTTCACTAGCCATTAATGAAGTACATGTCCTGCATTAATATCGTAACCAGTACTGGACACTAACCGAAATTGATTTTTTTTTGGTTAGTAAACATATTATATATTGAGGTTTTTTTTTTTTTTTTTTTGAAACGTATACTTCATTAACGAAACCGCCGACTCAAACCGGGCCGACAAATGGAGTTTAGTTAATAACTAAAAGCTGTGTTAAGAATCATGATAAAAGCTGTGTTAAGAATCATGATAATTAGCTCTTTAATTCGTTATTTTTTTTCTGATTAAACCTGTAAGAATATAATTAGTTTTGCCTGTCTTCTATCTCTCATTACATTGTCTATGTAATTTCGTGAAATATCTGTCACATCTTTCTACTAACGTTTTTTTACAGCATACTTATATAAATGTAAAAATAAAAGAAACAGGCTGGAGCTTGTAATATTCAACAAATTAAAGCACAAATTGAACTTGTATATAGGATGTAAACTAGTGTATATATATTACTAAATTTAAATACAAAATATTTTGTTCACAATATGCATACATATGCATGTACCAGTACAACAATTATTTTGAAAACATTGATGTAAATGTAGTGTATGAAACTATATCAATGAAAAGTATACATATATAACTTTCAACATATACACATGGGGTAGAAAAAATTACATATAAAAATATTCGATAAGAAAAGATTCAAACACATAGTATCAAATTTCACTTGCTAATTAATCTATCTATCTACTATAATAAAAGAAACCAACTTTTAGACACGTGTCATTCATTGAAGATATCCTCAAATTTATACTTATTTTATATTAACTAAATAAATAATAAATTAATATAAAATTATATCATACTTTAATAAAGGGCTTGGTTATTCACACATCCCCCTTGGTTATTTGCACATCTCTTGAACCCTATAGGAAGCATATAGGGTAATACGGTTCCTCTGGGTCCAAGCGTATTGATCAATACACTTCCTATATGTGTACTTGAAGTACAAACTTTCCAGAAGATGGCCAGCTAATGATTAGGGGACCAGAGGAAGCGTATAGGGCAATACGGTTCCTCTGGGTCCAAGCGTATTAAGCAATACACTTCCTATATGTGTACCAAACTTTTCAAAAGATGATCAGCTAAAAGGAAGTGTATAGGGCCATACGCTCCCTTAATGATTTTTTTTTCAAAAGACGAGGAATCATATAGAGCCATACGTTCCCTCGAGGAAGTTTTTTTTTTTTTTTTGCAAGAACAGCATATTGGTATTAGTATCTTTTTGAACTTTATTTTTTTTAAACATTAATTAAGTTGTTTTTTTTTTGTTATAAAATGATGTTAGTTTTTTTGTTATAAATTTTATAAAAGACGTAGCGAAATTAAGCAATCCAAACAAATTAAACATATCTAAATTAAACAAATATTACAAATACTTAAAATTAAATTCAATTGTTCGTACAGTACTACATAATATGATAATAAAAACCACTATCATCATCAATACTCGTCAGACTCAGCGAGCTCCTCCTCTGTAAAGTTCGGGCCACGCCTAGTAGAGGGTGACGGGCTGTGCCGTGTATAGGACGTGCCTGGAGCCTATAAAAAATTCAAACAAAATACTCATTACATAACATTAAAATTGTTCGTAGAAAATGAAATAAAACAAAATAACATACCTGCATGGAAAGGTCGGACAGAGGAAAGAGCGGCATGGTCTGGTCGGACCGAGGAAAATGTGGCAAGGAAAGGTCGGGCTGAGTATAGGACGGGTCGAACAGTGTCCGCCACCCCACATGGTTATCATTAATATGTTTTGGGTATTACAATAATGTATAAACGTTTTTTTGACACATTTTTATAAAAAAGATTCAGATTAGGGGACCAGGGGAACCATATTGCCCCATACGCTTCCTATACATTGGCTCTAGGGGAACCATATTGCCCCATACGCTTCCTATACTTTGGGTCTAGGGGAACCATATTGGCCCATACGCTTCCTATACTTTGGGTCCAAGGAAACCATATTGCCCCATACATTTCCTATATATATATATATATATATATATATATATATATATATATATATATATATATATATATATATATATATATATATATTGTTTTGTTTAATAAGTGTTTTTATAAAAACATTATAAGATAACAATAATAAGTTAAAAATTTGATGCAACTTATAATTTTTAAGTAAAACTAATATGAAGTGTATTGCTCTATACGCTTCCTATTAAACTTATGGGAATCGTATTGGGCAATACGCTTTCTATTGGGTCACTTTTCAGACCTTTATAGTTTTGAACTGCGTGCGCGTCAGAGAATATTGTACCAATAGGAACCGTATTGCCCAATACGCTTCCTATTGGTGTCGCATTTAATGCTTCAAACCCTATGAGAAGCGTATTGGCCTATATGGTTTCTATTGAGGGGATGTACAAAAAGTTTAGGGGATGTGTAGATACCATCACCCTTAATAAAATATTATCATCATATCTAAATTGTTAATTTAAGATATTTTAAAAACAAATACATCTCTTTCCTACTTATCTGATATTAAATATATAAATAATAAATTAATATTAAATGTTATCCTAATTTATTAAAAATATAACTTTTTTTATTATTTGGTATACAAAATTATATTTATTCAACTCTTGTAAAACACGGGGTTTTTAAAAAATATTTTTTTTATTATTTACTACACAAAGTTACATTTATATAACCCGTGTAATACACGAAGTGTTTAAAAATATAACTTTTTATCATTTGCTATGTAAAATTAGATTTATTCAACACGTGTAATATACGGGGTTTTTTAAGGATATAATTTTTTTATTATTTGGTAGAATTTTCAAGGATATAATTTTTTTATTATTTGGTAGAATTTTCAACCCGACTATACACGGGTTTTTTAAAGATACGACGTTTTTAGTATTTAATATACAAAATTACATTTATTTAATCTGTGTAATACACATGGTTTTTAAAAATATAACTGTTTTTTAGATCTATTCAACACGTGTAATATACGAGGTTTTTAAGGATGTAATTTTTTATTATTTGGTAGATTTATTCAACCCAGTTATACAAGAGTTTTTTTAAAGATACGACGTTTTTAGTATTTAGTATACAAAATTACATTTATTTAATATGTGTAAATTGTAATAAACATGGTTTTTAAAGATATAACTTTTTTTTATTATTTGATATATAAAATTACATTTATTTAATCCGTACAATATACGGGGTTCACAAACATATAACTTTTTATTATTTAATATATAAAATTACATTTACTCAACCCGTATAATACACGGGGTTCTAACCTAGTATTTACATAAAGAAAAAAGGAAAACATTCTACAACAAACAGTTATCTTTGTATTATGAAAAGAAAATAAGTACAAAACTAACTAGGGTTGCATGTGAGTAGTGATTGCTTTCATGGAGGTAAACCAAAATTCCTTATTACAACAAAAACTCGATAAGAGATAAATGCCCCCTAGCTAGCTATAGGTTACAATTTCGTAGTTTCTTGGTAAATAAAGGTTACTCGATTGATGTAAAGATGATATTAATTAGACTCAGACTCGGTATACGGTTTGTTTTATTTTTTTTGGAGGGGACCTGTACAATGTTCTCATAGCCTAAAAGAAACCTATGATGATGAAGTTGTACATTGCATAGGTGACAATGGATCAATGTTATTGGCTCTCAAGAGAAACATATATAGTAGCACGTTCGTTATTTCCTAGGTTTTTATTAAAATATAATATCTGATCTTGAATATCGAACCTTCTGTATCATGAACCATTCATAGAATCGATGAATGCAATTTACAAAATCTAGTCTTCATGTTTATGATATTTAAAAGAAAAAGGTTTAGATCGTGTTAAAGTAAGTGTATCTAAATTCTAAATTAATACTAGACTTTATAGAATGTTAAACTGTTAAAGCAAGCTAAACGGGTTATTATTTGTCACTAATTATTTGTCACTAATATAAAGAGCCAGCAAGAAGCTGAGAAACAACAAACAAACTAAACGAAGACAAAACAATCCAAACGAAGAAAACACATTACAAAATGTCAACAATATCAAAACTCCTCCAATCGCTCCAGGTTGGGTTTTTTTAGATTAGAACGATTGCTAATCCAAAGGAAGGCGTCTTCTTTAACAAGATCCACGGTCTTCATAATAGGAATGAACTTGTCTTCAAACACTTTTGTATTTCTAGCACTCCATATCCTTCAAAACGTAGCCAGAGCAATAGTACGAATCAATTTCTTCCAAACCTTACCTCCAGGAGCCTCATTCACAAAACTCATGAAGTCTGCTATAGTCTCGCAATGCACAGGGAATCGGATCCGGACCCAAGAAAGCACATTCCACCAAATGCTTTTTGCCCAAAGGCAGTTAATGAAAATATGATTAGCATCTTCGTTAACAAGGCCGCACCGAGGACAAGAAACATCAGGCAAAAGGATGCCTCTATGCGTTAACCCGACCCGACTAGCAATCTTCCCAAGGGTAGCCCGCCAGAGAAGGCAATTCGCTTTGGGAGGAGCCCAATTGGTGTCACACCCCTATTTTCCACGTGTCACCGGTGGGCCCGGTGGGGAGTATCGTGACGTAGTTGGTATAATCATAGACAAACAACACAATATATAAATGCACAGCGGAAGCAAAGATAGATTCATTTCAACTTTAATAAAGTGTAATATTAAATATCACAAATAGTTGAAACGGATCCACAGGCGGATCAAAATAAAATAAGATATTGTTCAACAGTTTTATTTTCGTCCAAGCTTGCGAGACTTATTGTGGACGCTCTAGAAGACAGCCAGCCTAGTACGCGTAGTACCTGCACTTAATCTTTTTGGAAAAAATACGTCAGTTTACACTGGTAAATACAATTTAACTGGCTCATTTTGAAAAGGGTTGAAAATTTATTTGAATGCTCATGGCACAAAACATTTTTATAACTTGGGATAATTATTTAATATAATCTTGTGAACGAATTACATGTTACTTGTGCGTTCAGTAGCCCGGATCTTGTCCGGGTTAAAGATCAATAGACACACCACAATATAGAGTTATACACTGACGGGTGTACGCCTACACCCCGTGCTCAGGTCGTGGCCATCTCGTAAGATGGTGCCAAGGATATCCGGGACATGGTCATTAACCCCCCAAAGGCTTTAAGTGAACAAGACTGTTTAAACGAGCCGATCAAATTATTCAATTAACCACCCAAAGATGTAAGATTTGATGCTCGATCAAGCGGTATTCTATATACCGTAACCCAAGCCCGTATAGGAAAATAAGTTAAAAGTATTTACCTGAGTAAAGTATAAATCACAACTAGCAAGTGAATGTAGCTTTTGCTGGTTCTTCTTATTCTGGAACAAAGGTTTATAATAACCTATTAGATTTCTAACGGGTCTTTATTTAAGCCTAAGCTTAGACCGGCTAGTTTTAAGGATGATACGGTTCAAACGCACGATTAAGCGAAGACCGGATAGAATGTGATTTAGACCCGTCAAGTTTGAATACTTGTATAATATGGGTATACTAAATACATTCTGGATTTTGAGACAAAGATGATAAGGTTTGACCCGTTTCGGTCAATTTATGCAAACTAGTTACATAAACCGAACCGAACGCGTAAAGGGCGTTACGGGTGACCATAAGAGTCATATGCAAGTTCCCTGAGTTAATATGCTCTAAATATGTTATAATATCAGTAAGATATCTTCTATTATGCCCCAAATGAATTTAAACACAATTTATGCCTCATAAGGGCATTTTGGTCATTTAAAAGTTTATAAAAGAGTTAAATTAGAAATCTGAGTTACAGGTCTAGTTTATACAGGAAATATACTTAATTTAACATGTTATAACAGTAGGGTATGACCCATATGTGAAAATCATCATTTAAAACCAAACTATGCACCTTAGGGGTATTTTGGTAATTTCACAAGGGCTAAAATATCAAGACTGGAAACCTGAGTTTAAAAATTTGTACTTACTGTTATTTTATAAAAATATACTAAGAACATCAGTAGGTATCAACCTTATATGTTTAATATGGTTATAGTACATACTATGCGTTAAAAACGCTTAAAAAGGCGATTTAGAGCCGTTTCCGGGTTTTTAAAAGAAAGCTGATATTTTTATATTTCCAGAATGCTCAAAATATTTTATTTATCAAATAAAATCAGTAGAAAAAGGTTTGGGGTCAAAAGGATTTGTAAAACTCATTTTATGGCTTAAAAGGGCAAAATCGGTATTAACCGAATTAAACTTAGAGACCTATGTTAGGCTCAGCCAAAAATTAAATAAAAATCTTTAAAAATCCCAAAATATTATATTATAACAGTGGGTAAAAATTTTGATATTAAAAAGTGGGTTTAAATAGGTTATACGCTAATTACGCCAATTAATTGGCATAAAGCTTTCAAATTACGATAATGAGCATAACTCTTATTCTGGACCTCAAACTGATATCAAATTTTCGGTGCAAGTTTATAAATCAGTAACAAATGTTTCTACTCTTTCACTTTTTCAAAAATCGCGTTTTATAGTAAAAAGGGCATAATAGTCAATTTTAAGCATAAATCGGAAACATGCATATGAATCGGATAAGTGTCGAACCAAGTTGTAAAATCTCAGAGAGTTAAACTTATATGAAAATTGGTCCAAAATAAGCTCTAAGGCAGATCTCAAACATGCATGAACGGATCAGAACTGAAAGTCAAAGAAAAAGTCAATTTATGCGACTTTCGGTTCCGATTCGGGTTTAAACTGAAAATTGTCGAGATGAACATGTTGAGACATGTTCTTACATTAATTACCAAGTTATTTTAATGATCAAACAGGTTGCATGTACCCTACATTGCTAATCATGCTTAAATTTGCAAATACACATTCTGTTGACTTTTTGAAACAAGCTTTGACTCGACAATTATCATACTTAGAGTGGGAATCTGAAAATACCCTTTTGAGGGTTTGTTACCCACATAAATACCAACTTGTAGGTACTTTCAATTTGAGAAAAGACTGAGCAAATTTCGTTTAATCACGAAGTCAAACTAAATTTACGATGGTTTGACTATTAGCCAATTTACTATGCTAGAACGAATTTGAGAAGGTTATGAACACTTATAAGAGTCCTAATAATGCTTAGAGATCACTAGAAAGTTGGCTTGACGTCCAGAGAGCTCCAGAGATGATCTTGTGAATTTTTGAACATTCAAGTGTTGAAGGTTGCAAGCTTCAAGTCCCTTTTATCACAATTTTGATCTGATTATAGGCTGCCACAGAGGTCTACTGATGTTGTAAGAAGAGGACAAGTGCCCTTAAATGCATTAAAACCCATTGGAGAGACCCAGGTATCGACAACAGCTGGAAACAACTCGAAATCAGGTCTGCAACTGGCACCTGTCGCTGTTTGTTCGCTGGTGACTTGTAGGCGGGCCGCGAGGCCTGTTACGCGGGCCGCGTACAAGTGTAAACCAGCCAAACAAGTTTCTTATGTTTTACAATTTGGTCCTTGTCCTTTGTTACGTGGTTTTGGCTCTTTTTCTTGCACATTAGACCCTAAAATCTGATTTTTAAGGAGATTGGGGCTTTTATAATCATGGTAAAGTCCTTGGTTAACTTTGTGCTTACCCGAAAAGTCTCGAAATTCAACGTTAACGCAATTAACCCTTCGTGCACGGTTTTGATCATAACTTTCACATACGATAACGAAACTTGATGAAATTTTTATCACATATTCTAGTGAGTATATTTTATCATTACAAAGCTTCGGGTTTGCCAAAAGGTCACTCAGAGGTATAGTTTCAACATGTTGACACATTTAGCCCCTGTAGTTTGTAATTCCTCACTTTCTTTCATTTCCCGCTTCGTATGATCCATGATTTATCCGTTTAAGATTATAAACATCATGTAGGGTTATTTTAGAGCCTATTTATCAATTGTTGACACTTTGGACCCTTATATTCACATAGTTTCCCTGTTTGTCAACTTTAGTCCCTCTAAAGTATGTTTTCACATATTCAAAGCCCATGACACGTGTCAGTACATCATTGGGCGTAAATTTTCGAGGTGTTACATCCTCACCCCCTTAAAAGAAATCTCGACCTCGAGATTTACTGAAACAAATGAGGGTATTTTTCTTTCATCGTGGATTCTACCTCCCATGTGTATTCGGGACCTCTACGGGCATCCCATTTGACCTTTACAATAGGTACATGCTTCCTTCAAAGCTTCTTTACCTGTCGATCTTCAATCGATAATGGATTTTCCACAAATTTCAAGCTTTCATCTATATGTACATCCATATGTGGTATAACCAGTGATTCATCAGCGAAACACTTCTTCAAATTACAGATGTGGAACACATTCTGGATAGCACTAAGCTCTTCAGGCAAGTTTAACTTATAAGCAACTGATCCGACACGTTCGATAACCTCGAAAGGTCCTATGTATCTCGGGCTTAGCTTGCCTTTCTTACCAAATCGCATCACCCCCTTCCAGGGTGATACTTTAAGCAACACTTTATCACCCACTTCGAAGTGAAAAGCCTTACGCTTTGGATCCGCATAACTCTTCTGCCTATCCCTGGCAGCTTTCAAACAATCGCGAATCTGGACAATCTTGTCCGTTGTTTCAAAGACCAAATCTGGTCCTGATAATTGAACTTCTCCTACTTCTGCCCAACAGATGGGTGTTCTGCATTTTCTACCATATAATGCCTCAAAAGGCGCAGCCTTTATACTAGTATGGTAGCTATTATTATAGGAGAACTCGACTAATGGCAGATGCTTATCCCAACTGCCACCTAAATCGATCACACATGCTCGAAGCATGTCTTCCAGCGTTTGAATGGTACGCTCACTTTGTCCGTCCGTCTATGGATGGTAAGCCGTACTGAAGTTTAGGCGCGTGCCCAAAGACTGTTGGAAACTTTTCCAAAAATGAGAGGTGTATCTCGTGTCTCAGTCAGAGATAATTGACAATGGTACACCATGTAGAGCTACGATCTTATCTACGTATAATTGAGCTAACATGTCAGAGCTGTACGTTTCCTTAATGGGAAGAAAATGTGCTGACTTGGTCTGCCTATCTACTATGACCCATATAGTATCGTTTCCCTTTCTCGTCTTTGGCAATTTGGTGATGAAATCCATCGTCACCATCTCCCACTTCCACGTGGGAATTTCAGGTTGTTGCAACAAACCTGACGGCTTCTGATGCTCAGCTTTGACTTGCGCACAAGTCAAACATTTAGCTACATAAGCAGCTACAGACTTTTTCAAACCAATCCACCAGTAGTTGGCCTTTAGATCCTGGTACATCTTATCAGCTCCAGGATGAACGGAATATTTGGAACTGTGGGCTTCCTGGAGGATAACGTCCCGAAGTCCTCCATAAACTGGAACCCATATTCGTCCATTCAATCTTAGCATTCCGTCCTTGTCATGGGATAACTGCTCCTCAGTTACTCCCAGTTTTTCTTCAGGATAGTTAGCTTCCAACACAGCTTCCTTCTGTGCAGCTAACACCCTTTCGTTCAAACTATTCCTTATTTCAATGCGCTTGGCATTGATTCTTATCGGCTTCACTCTTTCTTTTCTGCTTAAGGCGTTAGCAACTACATTTGCCTTGCCTGGATGGTATTTTATCTCACAATCATAATCATTTAGAGTTTCCATCCATCGTCTTTGTCGCATGTTCAAGTCCTTCTGATTGAACAAATGTTGAAGGCTCTTGTGATCTATTCAGATCACACACTTGGTTCCATACAAGTAGTGTCTCCAAAGTTTTAATGCAAATACAACGGCACCCAGCTCCAAGTCATGGGTGGTGTAGTTCTTCTCGTGCACCTTTAGCTGTCGTGAAGCGTAGGCAATAACCTTGCCTTTCTGCATGAGTACACAACCCATACCAGTGTGTGATGCATCACAGTACACCACAAATTCTTCTATACCATCGGGCAATGTTAACACTGGTGCATTGCTCAACTTTTTCTTCAGAATGTCAAAGGATTCCTGCTGCTTAGGGCCCCAATCAAACTTAACCTTCTTACGTGTCAACGAGGTTAGGGGCGCATCAATCCTTGAGAAGTTTTCGATAAATCGCCTATAATATCCTGCTAAACCCAGAAAACTGCGAATCTCAGTAGGCGTCTTTGGCTCTTGCCAATTCATAACTGCTTCTACCTTAGCGGGATCCACTTGGATTCCACGCTCACTTACCACATGTCCAAGGAATTGGACTTCTCGAAGCCAAAATTCGCATTTCGAAAATTTGGCGTAGAGTTTCTCTTGATGTAGAAGTTTGAGAATACAACGAAGGTGTTTCTCGTGGTCTGCTTGGTTCTTCGAGTAAATAAGGATGTCGTCAATAAAGACGATGACGAATTTGTCTAAGTAAGGCTTACAGACGCGATTCATGAGATCCATGAATGCGGCCGGTGCATTAGTGAGCCCGAAAGGCATCACTAGGAACTCGTAATGACCATAACGAGTCCTAAACGCTGTCTTGTGCACATCTTCATCCTTGACCTTCAACTGATGATAGCCTGACCTTAAGTCGATCTTAGAGAAGTAGCTTGCCCCTTGTAACTGATCGAACAGATCGTCGATCCTGGGCAAAGGATACCTATTCTTGATAGTGACTTTATTAAGCTTACGGTAATCGATGCACAGACGCATCGATCCATCCTTCTTCTTGACAAACAAAATCGGCGCTCCCCAAGGAGACGAATTAGGTCTAATAAAACCTTTGGCTAGCAGATCATCTAATTGCGTCCTTAACTCTTTCATCTCCGTTGGTGCTAACCTATAAGGCGCTCTTGCTACTGGTGCTGCACCCGGGATGATTTCAATTCGGAATTCCACTTGCCTATCTGGTGGTAAGCCAGGTAGTTCTTCGGGAAAAACTTCAGGATATTCCGAAATGATAGGGATGTCTTCAATCTTAGGCTTTGGCTCGTCTATAGTAACTTGTGCCATATAAATGATACAACTCTTCTGCAGACATCTGGATGCCTTGAGCATAGACACTTGCTCAGGCAATCCATGCTGGGTATCTCCTTGGATGGTGAGTGACTCACCAGACGGAGTTTTGACTACTACTTGCTTTCTATTACACACAATCTGGGCTTGGTTATGCGATAACCAATCCATACCTATGACTATATCAAAGCCGGCTAGCTTAAAGGGAAGTAAGGACAAAGGAAAAGAATGATTCCTAATGGATATAACACATCCATCTAAAATAGTTGAGGCGGTTTCTATGGTTCCATCAGCTAATTCCACCTCATATTTCACACTTAAGGGTTTTACAGGTAATTTCAACAAATCACAAAACTTATTATCCACAAAAGACTTATCTGCTCCAGAATCAAACAATACTCTAGCAAAAACATCATTAACGAGAAAAGTACCTGTAATCACGTTGTCATCCTGAACAGCTTCCTTAGCGTCCATCTTGAAGACCCTCGCATTGGTCTTCTTCCCATCTTCGGTTTTCCTGGTGTTCTTTGGGCAATTAGACTTAATGTGCCCTTTTTCGTTGCAACCGTAACATGTTGCATCCTTCAGCTTCTTAAACTCCAAAGTCTTATGATCCGTGGATTTGCAAATTCCACAGGATCTCGTGTGAGTCTGGGATCTTGACTCAAATCGACATTTCACAAAATGGTTCTTCTTGCAAGTTTTACATTTGGGCTTATCCCCCGATTGTTGCCCATCTCTCTTAGATCCCGACCCTTTCTTGTGGTCGTCATTTCCTCGGTGTCTCTTCCTGATCTTCGTGAGGTATCGTCCTCACGCTTCCTTTTGTTCTCTTCTGAATTCCTGAGTGCTCTCAACCTGACTACGTCCAAGGTAAGAGAGAGAGATAGATCAGCTGCTGATCTGAAGGTTGCAGGCCTTGATGCCTTAACACTTACTTTTATCTCTGGGGCTAAACCCCCGATGAAGCGAGCAATCCTCTTAGGTTCTGGGGTTACCAAGTATGGAACCAACCTAGATAGGGTATTGTAAGTGGTGAGGTATGCCTGGCAGTCTAAATTCTTCATCACTAAAGATAGGAAGTCTGACTCAATTCTCTCAACTTCGTGCTGCGGGCAATAATTATCCTTAATAAGAGCAACGAATTGATCCCATGATAGATTGTAGAGTGGGATCTTTCCAGCAGCTTGTATGAGAGACTTCCACCACGCCAGTGCTTCTCCTTTGAACGATTGGGATACGTATTTTACTACGTCCCTTTCAGCACAACCGCTGATGTCTACAACCGTATCCATTTCGTCCAGCCAAGTTATGCAATCGACCGCTCCCTTTTCCCCAGTAAAGTCCCGGGGTTTACATGAGACGAAGTATTTGTATGTACAGGACTTACCACGCGGTTCCTGATTATGCTCGACCTTCCTTGGCGGGACACTGTTTTGGTTAGATGAATGTCGATCATCATTCTTCTTGAGCTCATCTTTCTTAGGTTCATCTTTCTTAGAGGGCGGTTTGCTATGAGCCTCCGAGTGAACCTTGGGTTTGGAATGTGGTGCGGATCGGGTCCTACTTCGGGTCCCGCTTGATTCACTATATTGCCTCTCGATGGCTTTATTAACAGCATTTTCTACTAATGCTTGTAGCTCCGCACCAGTTACCAGTATTTTAGTGTTATCAGGGTTTTCCACTGGACGACTGTTTAATTCTTCAGACTTAGCCATGTAGTCTTAGTTGCTACATAAAAATAAGGACAAGGTCTATTTAGAAGCCTAAACAGTATTATCGTTCTTGACGATTTATTAACCATGGTAAATAAAAGCCATATTAGTTAATTTAATAATTTCATTCAGGATTTTTACTAGTAATCTTTTCAGAATGAAATATAATATTGGCATAATAAGCCTAGTCACGTAGACAAATTTCTAAATTATAAATTTAGATCTTATAGGATTATCGTTTGAATAATTAAGACAAATCAATCCTTTTCTTGGCAGGGAGTTTATAAACTACGGCTGCCTTTTGTTTTATATGACATTCATTATAACCCGTAGGCATTTTGTCACAATCGAATATATATATAAAAATATTAAACTTGGATAATTTATTAAAAGGGTGGCGTGTGTGATTTTACGGATCACACTAGCCAAGAATGTTAACATGTTTACAGATGTTAACAGAGATTTGAATCTTTCTAAACAGGTTCTACCATATTGGCTAAATTTATGACAACATAACAGCTAGGTTTTACCTTTTAAGATCCTTATTATATTATTAAAATGGTAAATCAAAATAATAAATGTTATTTTTCATTTATTTATACACTATGTTTATGCACATAATTTAAAAATGAAAATCTTAAATTAACCATTCAAAATAAAAATTAAATCAGTACGAGTTTGCCCTAAACGGGTCTTTTACATAACCACATGCCCACGCAGGGGCCAACTAACAAAACAAACAAACCCAGGCAGGGGTCAAATAAAAGATATGCCCACGCAGGGGCAGAACAGAAAGAAATACCCACGCAGGGGTAGAGTACTGAAATAAATATATGTCCACGCAGGGACATGAGTACCACACTAAGATAACCAAACAAACAAAGGATTCAGTGACCCTTCTTGCTTTTACCCTTGATCAGATCCACCATCTTCTTAAACATCCCCCGGTTATGCCTCCGATCATGCCGCAATTCATGCCGCACCTCTTGTATCTCACGAAGGATTTCTTGCATCTGGGGCGGTGACATCGCCGGCGCCTGAGGTGGTTGCTGATAATGCTGAGGTTGAGGAGGCGGCGGTTGATAATGCGGAGGTTGAGGAGGTTGTGACTGCTGATACCCATATGGTGGGTACCCATAGGTCGAGTGTCCCGTAGCCCAGGGACCTCCGTAGGGACCTTCTTGATGGAAAGTGTTGGAGTTTGCTGCTATCCAGTAGGGATCCTCTGTAAAGTTGTAACCTGTGTGGATCTGCTACTCGAAGGGATTGAATGCTGCAGCTCCAGTGTAAGTGGGAATTAGGTCTCCAAAACCCAATGGTGGCTGTGGCGTGACTGGCGTAGAGACTACTTCAAAGACGGGGTGTGAGGATTCACCCATCTCTGGTTCTTCGTGGACAGGCGAGTACCGGCTGCCACCTGAATGTGGAGGGGTGCTGATGCGTATTCCCCCTCGTGCGGATATTCGCGCTGTCGTTCTCCTTCGCCTCGGAGGCGAGGGAGGTTGAAGCTGAGGCGGTGGCGGCGGCGGAGTGACCGCGACAAGTCGAGAATCCTCAGAAGGATTCTGCTGCTGTAGCTGATGCAGGGGAGAGTTGGGCTGAAGCTGATGCAGGGGAGAGTGGTGTGGCTGGTGCAGGGGAGAGTGATGTGGCTGGTGCAGGGGAGAGTTATGATAACTGGGGGTAAACACCCAGTCGTACTGCTTGAAGTTCTCCTCAAAACTATCAGGACCATTGTAAGGTGATCCCATAAACGGTGACCCATCTGAAATCTCAATGGGATGATTGGGAGTTCCGGACGGTGGCATTGCAGGATCAGTATCCTCATCGATGTCCATCGGGTTGCCACCAGAAAAGTGGTCTTCTGGTCCAAGTGGGTTAAAACCCACTGCTGCTCCTAAGTAGTCGTCAGGTTTGAACTGACCCTGGAAGACGGGTGATGGATGGTTAAAGGGTGAATTGTGTCCTAGTAGGGGAATGTAGGACTGTTGAGAGTTGTGGGGCTCATTCTCCGAATGAGGCCCAAATGAGTGTGGGATTGATGGAGAGGTACTCAGTGAGACTGAGCGCCTTGCTGGTTCGGTAAAAGACCTCCAAAGATCTTGAGCATCGGTGTTATGAGGATCCGAAGGTGTTCGCCGGTGTGATGGTCCGGCCTCGTGGTCGTTTGGGGCTACATGTGCTCCTTGTCCTCGGCCTCTTCCTCTCATACGTGGCGGCATTTTTGTGAACCTGTCAAAAACAACAAGTGATACAACAAGAAATATAATTAAGATAAAGTTAGAAATAAAAACCAAAAATTTGGAAAATTCCTAAGTTCTTTGTCTAGACTCGAGAATCGAGGAATGTGCAATTGTGTAACTGAGATTAAACACAAAAGGCTAGTGTTTAATTCACTCAGAGTTGGCTCTGATACCAACCTGTCACACCCCTATTTTCCACGTGTCACCGGTGGGCCCGGTGGGGAGTATCGTGACGTAGTTGGTATCATCATAGACAAACAACACAATATATAAATGCACAGCGGAAGCAAAGTTAGATTCATTTCAACTTTAATAAAGTGTAATATTAAATATCACAAATAGTTGAAACGGATCCACAGGCGGATCAAAATAAAATAAGATATTGTTCAACAGTTTTATTGTCGTCCAAGCTTGCGAGACTTATTGTGGACGCTCTAGAAGACAGCCAGCCTAGTACGCGTAGTACCTGCACTTAATCTTTTTGGAAAAAATACGTCAGTTTACACTGGTAAATACAATTTAACTGACTCATTTTGAAAAGGGTTGAAAATTGATTTGAATGCTCATGGCACAAAACATTTTTATAACTTGGGATAATTATTTAATATAATCTTGTGAACGAATTACATGTTACTTGTGCGTTCAGTAGCCCGGATCTTGTCCGGGTTAAAGATCAATAGACACACCACAATATAGAGTTATACACTGACGGGTGTACGCCTACACCCCGTGCTCAGGTCGTGGCCATCTCGTAAGATGATGCCAAGGATATCCGGGACATGGTCATTAACCCCCCAAAGGCTTTAAGTGAACAAAACATTTCCAAACGGAGCATATCAATGGTTTAACCTCTATTCGATTAAAGATTTAATGCCCGACCAAGCGGTATTTTATATACCATACCCCAAGCCCGTATAGGGAAAATAAGTTAAAAGTATTTACCTGAGCTAAATGTGAATTTTTGAACATGCAAGTGTTGAAGGTTGCAAGCTTCAAGTCCCTTTTATCACAATTTTGATCTGATTATAGGCTGCCACAGAGGTCTACTGATGTTGTAAGAAGAGGACAAGTGCCCTTAAATGCATTAAAACCCATTGGAGAGACCCAGGTATCGACAACAGCTGGAAACAACTCGAAATCAGGTCTGCAACTGGCACCTGTCGCTGTTTGTTCGCTGGTGACTTGTAGGCGGGCCGCGAGGCCTGTTACGCGGGCCGCATACAAGTGTAAACCAGCCAAACAAGTTTCTTATGTTTTACAATTTGGTCCTTGTCCTTTGTTACGTGGTTTTGGCTCTTTTTCTTGCACATTAGACCCTAAAATCTGATTTTTAAGGAGATTGGGGCTTTTATAATCATGGTAAAGTCCTTGGTTAACTTTGTGCTTACCCGAAAAGTCTCGAAATTCAACGTTAACGCAATTAACCCTTCGTGCACGGTTTTGATCATAACTTTCTCATACGATAACGAAACTTGATGAAATTTTTATCACATATTCTAGTGAGTATATTTTATCATTACAAAGCTTCGGGTTTGCCAAAAGGTCACTCAGAGGTATAGTTTCAACATGTTGACACATTTAGCCCCTGTAGTTTGTAATTCCTCACTTTCTTTCATTTCCCGCTTCGTATGATCCATGATTTATCCGTTTAAGATTATAAACATCATGTAGGGTTATTTTAGAGCCTCTTTATCAATTGTTGACACTTTGGACCCTTATATTCACATAGTTTCCCTGTTTGTCAACTTTAGTCCCTCTAAAGTATGTTTTCACATATTCAAAGCCCATGACATGTGTCAGTACATCATTGGGCGTAAATTTTCGAGGTGTTACAATTGGTCTACTCGAACCCAGGAATACAGCCCAAATCCGGCCCCAACGAGTCTTCCAAGTCACACCGCACCTGTTTAACCGAGAACGTGTCATCCGAGCTGGTTCGCCATTTCCAACAACCATTATTTTCGACTAGATTCTGCTTAACATCTATGCCCATTTTGAGAAGCTCCGGGTCCATGCAGCCTATATCCTTCCATACCCCGGGAATCGAATTGGAGACCGGAATAAGTTGACCCGCATTGTTGAATTTGTGAATTGAACTAATCACATGAGCCCAAAGATGATTCGGATTCATCTTGAATCTCCACCACCACTTAGTCAACATCGCTAGGTTGAAATCTCTAATTCTCCCAACCCCCAGACCACCGGACTTTTTCGAACGCAACATAGAGTCCCACCTGACCCATCTAAATTTTTTCTTTGTGTCCGTAATACCCCAAATAAAATCCCTCCTGATTCTATCAATCTTATATAATATACTCTTGGGAGCCAAAAACAAAGACAGGTAGTAAGATGGAATGCTCCCCAAAACCGACTTAGCAAGAATAAGTCTACCCGCAAAAGAAAGGTGTCTCGCTTTCCATTTTGACAACCTCGCTCCCACCCTATTCACCACAGGTTCCCAAAATTTAGCCCGCTTCATGTTAGCCCTAATAGGAACTCCCAGATACATAAACGGCAGCACCCCAGCCTCACAGTTCAATTTAGACGCCATTTGAGCCACCACCTCTTCCTGAACGCCGATACCGAAAAGCTTACACTTCCTATTATTGATTTTCAGCCCCGTGACCAGCCCTAACCACCTCAGCAAACGGGTTAGAGTCACCACATTCTGAACAGACCATTTGCCTATAAATAGGACGTCGTCCGCATAACAGAGATTAGAGAGGAGCGGCCCACCATTGGGTAGCTGAAAACCTTGAAAAAGGCCCTCGGCAATCGCTTTATTCAAGAACAAGTTAATTACTTCCATAGAAATAATGAAAATGAATGGGGATAAAGGATCTCCCTGTCGCAATCCGCGTTTAAATTTGAATTCAGGGGTAGGAGAACCATTAACTAAAATTGATCCCATACCAGACCGGAGGCAACCTTTAATCCACGAGATCCATTTAACCAGAAAATCCATATGAGACATCATCTGCAGCAGGAATTTCCAATTGATAGAGTCGTAAGCATTTCCGATTTATTTTTATTCGCCCAAGAAACCGCCTCACTAATAATGAGAGGGCTATCCAAGATGTTTCTTCCCCCGAAAAAGGCAGATTGAGTCTGGGAGATGACCTCGTTCAGGATGGATTTCAACCGGTTAATTTTTTGAAAGGTGAATTTCAAATAAATAGAGAAGATATGAAGTTTACAACAATATTAATTTAGATTTTTAATGCTAAAAATATGTATGAATTTAAAGATGACATCATATTCCACATGGTTGAATACAATAGTGTTATTAAGTCACCTACATGTCAATATAGTAGACGTTGTAGCTAAAAACTTCTTCAATTATATATATATATATATATATATATATATAATGATTCATCTTAGCACACCTAAACGCTGTTTGAAACAGAAAATTTTCAAAATAGAACTACTAAAATACGGGATAAATTTATTATACAAATGCTCTTAAAAATAAGAAGTATAAAAAAACACAATAGATCGCAAAATATAACACAATGCCGAAAAATATAACACAATATCGAGGAAAAAATACAAAATGAGTCACAAAAAAGACACTGTGACGCAAATATAGAAAAGACATAGTGATAAATAAAAAGACACAATGATGTAAACAAAAAGTCTAAAATTTACAAGATAAACATCTAAAAACAAAAACCTAAAATCTCACATTATAGAGTTCGATGAGACGGTTCCAATGCCGTTTGAGTGAGTTCAATTGGAGTCCGTTTGATACCCTTCTTACGCCTTCTTATTTTTAGAAGAATTTATAATTTAACAAATCTTAAATTAGACTAATTAAGAGTAGTGCTTTTAGTTAAAAAAAGTTTGTTAAAGTACACATCATTGAATTATGTCGCTATAAGACAATTGTAGAATGGGCGGAAAAAATGTCGCTATAAGCACTGACGCTAAAACCTTTTAGACTTTTTCGATGTGTCGCACAAAGTTATGGGGCTTTTGTGACACTTTATTTTGCCATAATATAAAATAAGACTTTTGTGGCACAATTTTTATGCCTTTAAAAAGTAATCCTAGTTATTATCTATCTTTTATTTTATTAGGATTAATATTTTTTAATTTAATAGATTTCTTATATTTTTAAATATAAAATATATATATAAAGTGTATGTCACGTGTCACACCACGCCCCATCTCACCCCGCCGTTTTCGGCACCACGCTACTTTTTTTACAGTTGCTGACATGGCTGCCACATGGCGCTTCAGGCTCTCTTTTCATGCCCTTCTACTTCGTATAGTCTTAAAGTGTAGTGGTTTTTTTAGTAAAATAATTAAAAAAATATATGATTGGTTGAAAAAAATCAAGGACCCCACTTCTTCTCCTCTCACGCCCACCGTTGCAGTGGCGGAGATACCCTCGATGCCACCCCTTGATTTGGCATTAATTGTTTCACGAGAATCCTTCACTACAACTAATCTTACTTCATTACACTACTAGGTTATAAGACCAAGGGGTATGGGGGCCGGCTTTGGCCTGGCGAAGCCCGGCGCTGGTCCCCCACACCGCCCCCTCGGCCCAGCATGTTAAAACCGGCTCCCTCACGACGTTGAAGACGGACCTTGATATCTCTCTCTCTTCTTTCTCTCTCCTCTCTCTCTCTTTCTCTCTCTAAATAATCAAATAAATTATATTTTTTAATTGTTTTTATAAATTATGTGGGACCCCATCCTCCACCCCCTCAAAATGCAAGGAGGCCCATACTCTATGGGATTGTGATGTGGCGCCTACGTGGCGGCCCATCCTAATGGAGATGAGCCTCCCCATACCCACTAGTCTAATAAACTAATGTTTACAGTTGAATAAATGAAATATTAAATAGTGAGTAATGAAGATTTAAGAAATATTTAATAGGATTAGTATTTTTTTTTTACTGGAATTCCGAAATATTAATCATCTCTTTCAAAGCATCCTTGATATATTGGTCGCTTTTGTCGAAAAAAAAAAGAGGGGAGAAGAGTGCGAAAAAAATATGTCAGATAACACCACATTCTTCTCAGGAAGTTCCGACTCCTCTTCAGGGGGTTTTGAACTTCGACTTAAATCACATGGCGTCTTCTAAACTCTCGGACGGTGCTGATGAGGGGAGTTCTTCAGAAACCAAGGGAAGTAGTGGTGATATTCCCGGAGGTGAGGCGTTGGTGGATCAAGAGGTGGAAGCTACAGTGAATCTAGGAAGCCAGCTGGGTATGAATCTTGGAGCTGCTGGAAGTCTGGTTAAGAACATCATCTTGGGAAAAGGTATTAATGAAGTTTTACAATGAATTTTCTTTCCTTAAATGTTAGAGGATTGGGGGGTGATGAGAAAGCTCGTTGGATTAAAGGGATTAAATCGAAATTCGGGATTAATTTTTTAGCTTTGCAAGAATCGAAGTGTGCTCTGCGTTCTCGGTTCGATGTGTTTAAGCTTTGGGGGGGAAAGAATTTTGGGGCTGAGTGGGTCGACTCGGCTGGTCTTTCGGGTGGCCTTATCAGTATCTGGGATCCTGCCTTGTTCAGTTATGAGGGGGTGGTTAAAGACACCAATTTTCTTATCATTAAAGGGAGGCTGAAGGGTAGCGGGCAGAAGATGAATATTGGGAATGTTTATGGTCCTCAGGACATTCAGGAGAAAAAATTATTGTGGGAGAAATTAAAGAATGAGATGGAAGGTTCGGATGGTAAGTGGATTTTGTTAGGAGATTTTAACTCCGTTCGGTTTCCGGAAGAGAAGTGTAACGCTAGATTCAATTCACAGTGTGCGGGTTATTTTAATGATTTCATTTTTGATAATGGTTTAATGGAATATTGCATGAAAGATAGAAAGTTCACATGGCAATCGAGCAACGGGAAGAAACTTAGTAAGATTGATAGAGTTTTGGTTTGTCCGGAGTTCTTTAATTCTTGGCCAGATGCTTGTTTAAGGGCGCTTCCGAGATTTTTGTCTGACCATTGTCCGGTGGTGCTGGTGTCTAAGGAGAGTAATTTCGGCCCGAAGCCGTTTAGGGTCTTTGATTCCTGGCTTGGTCGGAAAGGTTTTGATGAAGCTGTGAGAGAGGCCGCTTGTATGTTTTTCTTCGAAGGTCCTGCGGACCTTCTCCTTTTAAAAAAGTTTGAGTTTATCAGGAACAGGGTTAAAAAATGGAGAGATGATATGCGGAAAGAAGAGGGAGAAATGGAGACAAAGGCGAGAGAAGAATTGGAGGAGTTAGAGATCTTAATGGAAAGCGGGAGTCTCTCGGAGGAAGAGGAGTGGATTCTCGTTGAAAATACTAGGCTTATTAAAGAGATTGAAGAAAATAAGTCGAAGGATTTAAGGCAACGATCTCGGGTTAGATGGGCAAAAGATGGGGACGAGAATAGCAAATTTTTCCATTCAATGATCAATTGTCGTAAAGCTAGCAATCTTATTCAAGGGTTAAGTATTGATGGGAATTGGTGTTCTAAACCGTCGACTATTAAGAAGTTTGTGTTCCAATTTTTCAGAGAAAAGTTTAGAGAGGAGTTGGTTATCCGGCCGGAAATATCATGTGATCATCTTAAGAAGCTGAGTTCCTCTGAAGCTGCGTTTTTGGTCGGGGAGTTTAGTAGAGAAGAAATCAAATCCGCGGTTTCGGAGTGTGGGAGTGACCGTGCCCCGGGCCCGGATGGTTTGAATTTTAGATTTATAAAGCATTTCTGGGATTTATTTGAAGAAGACTTTGTTAGAGTTTTGAATAATTTTTATGTCGACGGGTCGATTAGTAGAGGATGCGCCTCGGCTTTCATTACGTTGGTTCCTAAGATCAACGATCCGGTGTGTTTAGGTGATTTTCGTCCCATTAGTCTGGTTGGTGCCATCAACAAGGTTATCTCCAAAGTTTTGGCTAATCGTTTGAAGTCGGTCCTTGGCTCTATTGTTTCGGTCAGTCAGTCTGCTTTCTTAAAAGGCAAGTTCATCCTTGATGGGCCTCTTATTATCAATGAAGTGATCAATTGGATCAAAAAGAAAAAGAAGAAAGCGTTTTTGCTCAAACTTGATTTCGAGAAGGCGTACGACAACGTTAATTGGAATTTTATTCTTGATGTTATGCGTCAAATGGGCTTTCCTCCGCTTTGGTGCAAGTGGGTCTTTGGGATTCTTTCATCGGCCAGGGCGGCGGTTCTTGTCAATGGAGCTCCCACGTTTGACTTTCAATGTCAGAAAGGAATGAGACAAGGTGACCCACTTTCTCCTTTTCTTTTCTTGTTAGTTATGGAGGTTCTTTCAGGTTGTGTAGACAAGGCAGTGGAAGTTGGAGCGATCTCTGGGATCCATCTCCCTAATGATGGCCCGATTCTTTCTCATCTTTTTTACGCGGATGATGCATTAATTGTCGGGGACTGGTCGAAGGACAATGTTCTCAACATGGTCAGGATTCTTAGAGGCTTTTATTTATGCTCGGGTCTGAAGATTAACTTGGCTAAATCTAATATCTATGGTATAGGGGTTGGGACCTCTGAAGTGGATGATTTGGCTTGTCTGGTGGGTTGTAGGTCGGGCCAAATTCCTTTTGTTTACCTCGGGATTCCTGTTGGTGCCAATATGAACCGAATTGCAAATTGGAAACCTGTCTTTGATGTGTTTGAATCAAGATTATCTCTTTGGAAGGCCTCTGTTCTTTCCATTGGGGGTAGGGTTACCCTCATTAAATCTGTTTTGGGGAGTCTTCCTAATTATTTTTTCTCTCTGTACAAGGCTCCTTCGGGAGTGGTGAACAAGTTGGAGGTTTTGATGAGAAAATTTCTATGGGGTGGATCGGATGGAGAAAAAAAGCTTCACTGGGTTGCCTGGGATCGTGTGGCGTCTCCTATCAAATGTGGTGGCCTCGGTATTAGGAGTCTTGATTCTATCAACAAATCCCTCCTTCTCAAATGGGCGTGGAGGTTTAAAACAGAAAAGGATAGTCTATGGGCGAAGGTCATTTCGGCTATTCATTGCAATCGAAGGTCTTGGGATTATCTTCCGGTCGTGTCCTCTTTGAGTGGGGTTTGGAAGAATATTTCTAGAGTGGTTTCTTGTCCTATTGTGGCGGGAGAGAAGTTTCGTAATTTTTTGCAGGGTATCGTTGGAGATGGTTCGAGTATCTTTTTTTGGCTTGACCCTTGGCTAGGTAATAAGGCGCTGAAAGATTACTTCCCAAACCTTTTTCGGTTGGAAAAGGACAAGAAGTGTTTGGTTCGTGATAGGATTGTTCGGCCGTTTAGTAACCCGGAAGCGAGTTGGGATTGGAAACATCCCCCAGATTCTAACGTTGAGTTGGCAGAGTGGTTGGATTTAAACTTAAAACTGCGGGAAGTCGGTTTGTCGGATGATAAAGATAAATGGTCTTGGCTAGGGGATGAGTCAGGCGAATTCAGCGTGGGTTCCGTAAAAAAATTATTCGACAAGGATAAAGATTATAGTTCAAGGTATGTTTGGGAATGGTGTAAATGGGTTCCGTTAAAGTGCAATCTTTTTGCGTGGAGGGCGGAGTTAGATAGACTCCCGACTAAGGTGGAACTTTGTAAAAGAAATGTTCATCTCCCGGATGACTTCTGCCAGTTGTGTGATTCTGACCGGGAATCCGCCGAGCATCTTTTTACGTCTTGCCGGTTCGCGTCGCTGGTTTGGATGAGAATTTCCCGTTGGTGTGGAGTGCCGGATCTTATCGCCTTCTCGGTTCGTGATATCCTAGAGTATCATATTCACAGTGGGCTGAAGGGATGGAGGTTGGAGGCTTTCAAAGGGATAGTGATTATCACGTGTTGGCAAGTTTGGAGAGCTAGGAACGATCTTGTTTTCTCCAACACCGCTCGGAAAGTTGAGGAAGTGATTAGTGTGATTAAATCTAGTGGTTTTCTTTGGTTCAAAAATAGGTCTAAATTCTATGATGTCAAGTGGATCGATTGGTGTAAATTTGTATAGTTTTTTGGCCGCCTTTTTGGGTTGGGCCTGAGTTTTTTAATGAAGTTTTCCTTTCAAAAAAAAAAAACTTATTTATTATTAAGTATAAAATTAAAATAAAATAACCAGAATTATCATAATGACGATATCGTGTACAGACTACAGTTGAAAAGATTGCAATTGGCCCTTCCGGAAAAATATGGCTTTCTCCATTTCCAAGGAAATCCAGAATATATGATTAATAATCTTGAATCTTGAATCCAATTGAAATTGACTAATACTTTTATAGGACTAAAACGTTTATATAGATATGTTGTATAACTCATATATGTTACTAGGTTAGAACCCCGTGTATTACACGGGTTGAATAAATATAATTTTATATACTAAGTAATAAAATAGTTACATCTTTTAAAAACTCGTGTATTGCACGGTTTGAATAAACACATGTCTTACAGGAATAATGTAATCCGTTAAAACAATTAGTCATCAAGATGTGTTTTCTAACAAAAGGAACTTTGAGGTACTATTTACTTATTGTAACATCTCACTTTATTTTTTATTAGGTTAGAGAGTTGTGTATTACATGGTTTATAACATTTTACTTTTTTTTTATTTATTATTAGGTTAGAAACTTACGTATTACCTGATGTTGGATAATCATTAGAAAAAAAAGAAAAAAAAGAAAAAAAAATATTTTAGTAAAAAATATTAAATATATAAGAGATAAGCTGGATATTATGATTTAATATTATTATTTCATTGGAGTGTAAAACGGGATAATGTGATCCTTTATTAGAAATAGGATTCTAAATATACCATGTATAAAAAATATATATGTTCTACATGTATTGAATCAATCCTCTTAATGAAACAGTTGATTAAAATAAAGATTTCTATTTTAATATGTGATTATCCGTTATCCCTGTCCTTATCATCAAAATATAAAAACAATTACAACTACCAATTAAATAAAATCTTTATCTTTATAAATATTTAAAATGCTAATATTTTTTTTTAGATTTTAATAATTAATATATGATATAATAATTAATATTCTATTATTATCAGTTATCTTTGTCTTTATCATTAAAATCTATTCTACAAATTTTAAATTTAATATTATCAATAATTGACTTTTCATAATAAATCTATACTATATAATAAAAGAAACCATTTTGAGGACACTTGTAATCATATCAGGCCATGTTTTATAGATAAGTATTATTTTAGTTTAATTTTTTCTAATTAATTATAGATAATCCTTCTACTAAATATTATTTAGTTTAATTTATTATGGATAATGATTATTTAGTTTAATCTCCTTCTCATTTATAATATTATTTATTTAACTAATAGAGTAAATTACGATTTTGGCCCCTGTGGTTATATCAGTTTTACTCTTTTAGCCCAAAAAGAAATTTTAACATCTAAGCCCCCAACGTCTTTTTTTTTCTAATCTTTTTGGTCCATAACGTCTTCTTTCTAACCCTTTTGGCCCCTAACATTTAATGGATGGGGTTAGTATTAGGGGCCAAAATGGTTAGAAAAAAAGACGTTGGGGCTCAGATGTTAAAAAAATTCTTTTTTGGGCTAAAAGGTAAAAGTGATATAACCGCAGGGGCCAAAATCGTAATTTACTCTAACTAATATTATTTATCAATTATACATTTACGGAGTTTTAAATAATGGGTTAAATTTATTGAGACTTCGTTAACAAATTTTTCTACAACAAAATAATCTATTTATATCAATCTAAATTTTTATCTATACTATACTATATAATGAAACATTAATATGTGACACATGTCGTTCATTGTAGGTATTTATTTTTATGATTTTCTCGCCTCACTTCCAAACTTATCTTGTATTAATTAAATAAATAAATGAATAATGAACTAATATTAAATTTTGTCCTACTTTAAATTCCGAATACCTTTCTTCTATTTTTCTAATAAAATATTATCCGAAATTGTAAATTGTTAATTTAGAGCATTGTAAATAAAACAAATTATTTATAACGAAAACCAAACTTTGTATTAATATATGAAATATTTTTATTTTCACTATACAGAATCACATTTACTAACTTTTTTATTATTTGGTATATAAAATTACATTTATTTAACTCGTGTACTAAATGAAAATTTTAAAGATGTATTATTTTATTATTTGGTAAACAATATTACATTTATTCAACCCGTGTAATACATGTGGTTCTAAAGATATAATTTTTTTTATTTGGTATATAAAATTACATTAATTCAACCAGTACAATATGGTTCTTATATATATAACTTTATATTATTTAATATATAAAATTATATTTATTCAACCCGTGCAATAAAGGAAGTTTTTAAAGATATATTGTTTTATTATTTAGTATATAAATTTATTTACACAACCCGTGTAATACACATGGTTATAACCTAGTATTTAGATAAATAATTAAGACTGACTCATAGACCGCCATGTGTCCCTAACATGATTTCTTTTATTATATGTATAGATTTTAGTTTTTTATAGCTAACTAATAAAGCATACAAGTAACAGTTATCCACTTTCTAGTTTATTCGTTTACCATAATTTTTGCTTTAGTGTTACCGTAATAGATAATGAATTTAATTATTTGTTTTTACATTTTTTGTAGAGTCTTCTGATATTTCGGAATACTATAATGTGTTTAGGTCAGTTTGTAGCAAGCAGATGATTCTAGATTGTACATGTTATGAAGTTGAATCTAAGTACATATTATGAAGTTGTATCTAAACATTATCGGTCATTTAATTTAGATAAAACTAGGTTTGTCAATAAAAACCCGTTTGGGTTATTTTAGGTCATTTTAAAAATAAGAATAGGTCAGGATAGGTTGAGAAATAATTAAAGATGGGTCAATATGGGTTTTAAGATATCTATTTAAAATAATTTGTGGATCAGGATTGGTATTACGCTGAGTAAGTGGATAACCCTAAAAGTGCATCACAGTCAGGCTATTCATCCTGTTCGAGTGTTCGTAGACGTTTGCCTTTAGAACTGTGACTTCACAAAGGAAAAATAAAAATTTTAAAAACTATCAAAAAATAAAAAAAAATCCCAAAAAAAGTTACAAAAATTAAAAAAAATAAAAATAAGAAAAAAAATCAAGAACATAAAAAAAATTAAAAATCAAAATATCCAAAAAAAATAATTAAAATTTAAAAATCCAAAAAATAAAAAAATGAAAATCAATAAATTTAGAAAATCAAAAAATTAAAAAAAAATTGTAAATAAAAAAAAAACACATGTGAAAACAGTTTCCCCAACATATGCTACTCTTGAAACACATGTGTTTTAGTTTTTTTTTAATTTATTATTTTATATATTTTTTGGTTTTTTTTATTTTTTGATTTTTAAAAAAATATGATTTTTTTTTGCTTTTTACTTTTTATTATAGTTTTTAGATTTTTTTTAAATTTTGTTTATTTTTTGACTTTTTTAATTTTTTTGTTTCATTTTTTAATTTTTGTTTCATTTTTTAATTTTTTTGAGTTTTTTTATTTTTTAATTATTTTTTATTTGTGAAGTCATAGTTGTGAACACTAACGTCTGCGAACACTTTAACAGGATGAATATTTTGACTGTAATGCGCTTTTTAGTTTTTTAATTTTTTAAAAATAATTTGACTTTTTTATTTTTTAACATTTTTTAACATTTTTTTTGACTCTGATACGCTTTTTATTTTATTTATTTTTTTAATTTTTGGATATTTTCTTTTTAGTTTTTTTTTATCTTTTTACCTATCTTGACGCAAACTCATCCTAACTCAAACTCATTCTGACATTTTTCTTAAAAGACTCATCCTAACGTAAACTCATTCTAACCCAAAAACAGTGTCACATCCTCAAAATACCACATGCTGAAAACACCGCAGGGTGTGTGACGTACCAGGATCTAGCCACTAATCACATTGAACTAACAAGAAGATAATAAATCGGAATTCCCATTCAATGTATATAGTGTAATTAAAAACATCTGCTTAGAATAAATTTACGTTCAGCGGAAGCACAAATCATTGTTCAAAAAATTCAACACCATATTGTTTGAAAACAAATCAGCATTAAACGTCTTCCCAAGTGTCACGACCCATGACCACACCAGCATCCTAGACTGCAAGTCCCATATCAACGTATCTACCGACCTGCAAGCATGCAGAAAAGTGTATCAGCATAAAACTGGCGAGTTCATAGTTTTTCTTTAACGTATAGTTGGCAAATGCTTAGTTTAAGACATGTTAATAATAACTCGATACCGAGGTGACGTATGTTTGTTTGCCCTCATCAATGCTTATCAACATTGACCATGTGGTTAAGGTCATTAGTTCACGCCCGTCCTCTCCAGGTACGGTGTGAGGTTGTCAAGGCTAATATCGCTATCAACTAATACCCCGTTGCCCTCCAGGCAACTGATTCGGTAGTAAGTAGGGACTTTGGTGATAGAGTTGAGTTGATTATCTAACATCAAAATTAACTACAACATTTGTAAAGTATTCCTTCCCGGAATAAAAGTTTGTTTGTTTGTCCCACCGGGACGCATGCTTGTGAAAGAGCAGTGAACTCACCTTAGATTTACTCGGTAAGTTATATTACTTGTTCAAAGTTGGTCAACCAAGTCCTATTATGGTTACCAATAACAGTTAGGTTCATATACAAGTAGTCCACGTATTTTTACACGTATCTAACAAGTAGTTTACAAGAAATACGTTCATCATCCAATGTATAAGTTTTAGCAGTTACACACATAACATAACAGTCCATTACGGGTGAACATTTGAGTGTGCGGTCCAAATTCTGTTTGTGGCCCAATGGCCATTGTGCGGCCCAACATAGTTCATGGCCCAACGTGAATGTATGTGGCCTGGTTACGAGTGTGCGACCCATTGCACTATCCGGCCCAAAATGTGAAGTGTGTGACACATCAGTAAGTGTGCGGCCACTTGCTGAATGTGCGGTCATGCAGCTTAGGGTTATACATCATGCATCATGTAATTGTTCAACAGTAGTGGGTGTGCAGTATGCATTAAGTGTGTGTACAGTACAAGTATACTGTGCGGTGTAGTAGTGTGCGGTCTTGCACCAAATGGGTGTACCATGTGCTTCCCAGGAGTGTACGATGTAGGAGGGTGCGACATGCAAGTGTGCGGCCGATATAATGTGCGACAAGTAATTGTACAGTGCAAGTGGTGTGCTAGATCCAAGTGTGCGGATTAGGAGTGTGCCACCCCCACTGTGCGGCTGGCTAGGTAACTTCCTGGTCACATTTGTAACCGCCCAAGTTTATAGGAGCTAACCCCAATTTCTTAACCATTTCATCTTTGCAAACATAATCACTTAACCATTTCATCTTTGCAAACATAATCATAACATTTTTCATTAATTTACACATTCCATAATCGATACTATGTCATCAAATTTGTTAGTGCAGTAATGTCTATTGCCTCCGTCAATACAGTCCGTAGCAGAAACCGAGGAAATCAAGACATTATAGTGTTATATTTAGTCAAAAGGCAAGGTGACATTTCTGTAATTAGTGAGAAGTCTCATTAAACCCCTTGGCCTATAAATAGGAGTGTAATGTCATGATTTAAGAACTTTTGCCATTTGAGAGACTTGGAGCTTTGAAGGTTAGAGAGAGAATCTAGAGAGAGAAAGTGTTCAAGGTGATTCACGTGACTTTGTATTTTTCAGATTTTTAATCAAATCACAGATTTAGTACGGTTCTCGTGTTCGGTGCACGCACGTGTACGGATTCCGCACGCCACACGTGTCGATACGCAATCGTTACGGAGTCGAAAACCGGTCCTACAAGTGGTATCAGAGCAAGAGCTCGATTGCACGGATCAAACACACAAATTCGCATGAAAAATCATCAGATTCAGAGTCAAATTCATCCAGATTTGTCAAATTTTCTTATCATATTCTTGTTCTTCATTTTTCTTCAGAAATTTGCAAAATTAACGGGGTTTTAACGGTTCAAATTGGCTGATTTTTTAGTATTATGTGCGAAAATCATAACCGAATAACCCTACAATTTTTCAGATCGTAATTCCAAACGGTTTTTGAGAAATCTTGATTTTTTGGTTCGAAAATCGTTTGAATAATATGTTGATTGTTGCTGTTGTTGCTTATGTGGTTCACCGATCGGATGGCTATCCGATCGGATAACCATCCGATCCACTCAATATTGTTGCATGTGAGTATTTTGTTACAAAGTATCGAGTAGCATAATCGTCGAGTGGCTACTCGATCGACTCACCATCCGATACTTACCATTTTGTGACAATCATCGGATCACCATCCGATTCTTTTCACACTTTCACATTTTAACTTGTTGTGCAAATCATCGAACGGCAATCCGTACGGATTGCCATCCGATCCTAAACTCCTTATTTGTTTGTTATAACAGGTTCAAGTGTCGGATCACCAATCGATCGGATCACCATCCGATTCGTTGCAGTTTGGTTTATTTGTGAAGTGTCAATCGTCGAACAGCAATCCGAACGGATTGCCATCCGACACCTAGCAGTCAATTGTGTTGTGAGCTAATCATCGGATGACCAATCGGTCGAACTGACATCCGATACTTTGCCATCCGATTATTGTTATTCTGTTGACTTTGTTGACCCCACTCGATCGGATACACATCCGATCCAACTGTTTGATAGTTTTTAAACTGGTCGTTTTGTTTGATTGTTTCAAGGTGATTCAAAGTGATATAAAGGAGCATCATGGGTGAAGAATTTTACAACACTTTCTATAAAGCATTCAAGTTAGAATCTTCGGAAACTTCAACCGTTACACCAAAAACCATAACAAAAGCAATCATTGATAACATTAAACATGATAACTTCTATGGGACTTATTCGAAACCACCTAAACTCGGAAGTATAGAAGATTACACATGGTGGAAAGAGAGGTTTCGGAACTGGAAAAAGGCTTATGCTCACGAGAGTTGGTTCTGTTTGGAGTTTGTGTAACAACTGTGCTTGTAATCACTATGAACAGTTCTGTTATCAATAAAACAATGTTATTTGATCCCAATGTTTGTTTTGTTATGTTATACATTTTTCATGTTTTGACTTTTATGTAATTTCAAACTCTACATCGCTTTCTGGAGAGTTATACGCAAACTAGTGCGTAAACGTACTCAGTATAATGCGAGAAATACTCTGGAACATCAACATATACTCAACATACCTTGAATAACCTTTACATAACTTAGAAATAAGTTTTGAAGGCTTTGGTATGGCAAAAACAAGTTAATTCGCTTACAGGGACTAAATATGACAAACTGCTCAAATCTATGTAGATGAAATTGTGGCTCGACATGGTGTTCCTTTGAACATCATTTCTGACAGAGATGCTCGTTCCACTTCTCACTTTTGGAGAACCATGCAATCTGCTATGGGGACCCAACTTAATCTGAGCACAGCTTATCATCCGCAAACGGATGGTCAATCTGAGAGAACAATCCAGACTCTGGAGGATATGCTAAGAGCTTGTGTGATCGATTTTGGTGGTAGCTGGGATTCACATCTTAAATTGATTGAATTCTCCTACAACAACAGTTATCACACTAGCATCAAAATGGCTCCTTTTGAGGCTCTCTATGGTCGAAAATGTCGTTCACCAGTCTGCTGGAATGAGATTGGCGAGGCTCAACTTACTGGACCTGCCCTCATTTTAGAGACAACTGACAAGGTCGAGAAAGTTCGTGATAACCTTCAGGCAGCTAGAAACCGTCAGAAGATTTACGCGGACCCAAAACGCAAAGCCTTTGAATTTCAAGTCGGTGATCGAGTATTACTTAAGGTCTCACCTTGGAAAGGTGTGATCAGATTTGGAAAGAAAGGAAAACTTGCACCTAGATACGTTGGACCATTCAAGATCGTCGAAAGAATCGGAAAGGTAGCCTACAGACTTGAGTTACCTCCTGAACTGGGAAATGTTCATCCAACTTTTCACGTGTCCAATCTCAAGAAGTGTACAGCTGATGAGAACTTCTCCATACCGCTTGACGAAATTCGTGTTGGCAAAACACTGAAATTTGTTGAGAGACCAGTGGAAATCATGGAACGTGAAGTCAAGTGGCTTAAACGCAAGCGCATTCCTTTGGTCAAAGTTCGCTGGGAAGCAAAACGTGGACCTGAGTTTACTTGGGAACGCGAAGATCAAATGAAAGCGAAATATCCACATCTTTTTCCACGAGTTTCCTCTAAATAAATTTCGGGACGAAATTTCCACAAGTAGGGGAGACTGTAACAACTGTGCTTGTAATCACTATGAACAGTTCTGTTATCAATAAAACAATGTTATTTGATCCCAATGTTTGTTTTGTTATGTTATACATTTTTCATGTTTTGACTTTTATGTAATTTCAAACTCTACATCGCTTTCTGGAGAGTTATACGCAAACTAGTGCGTAAACGTACTCAGTATAATGCGAGAAATACTCTGGAACATCAACATATACTCAACATACCTTGAATAACCTTTACATAACTTAGAAATAAGTTTTGAAGGCTTTGGTATGGCAAAAACAAGTTAATTCGCTTACAGGGACTAAATATGACAAACTGCGAAAGTATGTCAATTTGAACTGTAACGAACATTCCGAAACATGACCATAAGTTAAACACACCTTAAATATCCTTTACATAGCTTAGAAATAGGCTTTGAGGGGTTTGGTGTGCTAAAATAAACTTTTGGGACATTCAGGGACTAAAAGTGTCAAAAAGTGCACAAGTTTGCATTTTCGCGCATAACTTACGTTCTGAATACATCTGGACATCCAAAAATTTATGTAAGCATGACTATATTTTATTTTAGTGTTCGCCATAAGAAAAATCCATTCGTCGCGTCATTTGGATCGTTTTTCACGCTTATGCGCATTCCGTCGTAATTAAGCGAACATCGCGTTCGTACGACCAAACGAACCATCACCCGGCATAATTTTTAGCATGTTTCATGTCCACAATGTTTAGGCAACATTTTAGGGCCTTAAATTTGGCTTTACGGGCCTTAGAAGTGTCGGAAAAGGCCTTAAACACGTGCAGGGACTGAAATTGCCATTTTTGAAAGTTGTGTGCAGATCAGGAGGGCCAGGCGGCCCGCATTGTATTTGGCTGATCCTGAAGCGGGCCGCTTCCCACTATCAGACCAGATTAAATGTTTCTAATTACAAGTTGCAACTAATTGATTCTTAACCACATGTTTTAAGTTGATGTGTCACTAAGATAAGGAGCATTTGTGGCACCATAACATTCCGACAAGTGTACGCACGAGATTCGATCACGTTATTCAAGAAACGATCCTAACGGTTACCCGAAAACTATATATACCCCATGCCTTTCATTGTTTTTAAGCACTAGAATCTTATTAGTTGTGTTCTAAGTTGAAACCTTGTTTCATACCTGAACTATACTGATCTAGATTAGCATTCGGGGACCCTTCGTAAGTATTCTTTCGTTCTTTTCCTTATTTTTTTTACTGCTTTTCGAGTCAGAAAGTCAAACTTTGTTTGACTTTCAGCGTTGACCAGTAATGGTCAATGCGAAGTTCGTTTGAACTTCACAACGTGATTGTAATCACGATGGTCATAGTCCCTTGGGACTATGCCTACTGATTTCCACGTTGTCTAGGGTCGTAGGGTAGGCGATCTAATAAATCGCCTATACCTTCGAACCCGACCCAGTTTGGTCGATCATTAGGATCCGACCAGATACATTAGGTGACCATAGTGTAGGGAATAACCTTCCGAGGTTATACCTTATGGTCACGACGTGTAAGTAGTTGTATGATAGGTAGTTTATATGCCTTAGGTAAATTACCAGAATACCCTTTTCATACATAATTGGTAATTTAGCATATGTAACCTAAACTTTTGTCACGTAACTGATTATGTAACATGTTTAGGCATATAATACTTGTCATAGGACTAGTTAGGCGGTCCAAACGCGTTTCACGCGCACGACACGTTAAAGTAGCATAAGCTTCCTAAACGGGTCGTAATGGGTCGTAAACAATTATGTTAAGTTTCATTTAGCATGTAGGCTTTGTTAAACCATATCACGTGAGTTTCGACACTCATTTGGTTTACAAACCCTAATGCTACCCAGTCTTCCGAGATAGGTCCGGTTTATTAACATAGTTACCTATACTAGGTGCCGTTTGATTCCGAGATCTCTTGCATTGCTTGGTGGTTATCTTTATACAACTGAGCAATCTCAAGTGAGTACATAGACCCCTCTTTTACTGTTTTCCAAACTGTTTTGGGGTGGAACACATGTGCCTACTTGTTACTTTCATGCTTTCCTGTTTTCACATCATATACATGCTATGTTCGTTAGTACATTATAGTACATGATTTCATTACATCTTATGCTAGGTGTGCCCATTGTGTGCATTACTTGGTACATTGTTTTACATGACATTTCATGCTAGGTATGCCCATTGTGTGCATTACTTAGTACATCGTTTTACATGACATTTCATGCTAGGTATGCCCATTGTGTGCATTACTTAGTACATCGTTTTACATGACATTTCATGCTAGGTATGCCCATTGTGTGCATTACTTAGTACATCGTTTCACATGACATTTCACGCTATGTATGTTCATTTGATTACATACTTAGTGCATTGTTTTCACATGTTTACATTTTGGTATGACATTTGGTTTGTTTACATGGGACAATACATTCATTAACATTAGCTACGCCGTTCGTTAGTAGGTAGTGGTACCATAGGAATTGACAACTCCCGTTCCGGACATCCCAGGGAAAGGGGACAGAAAGGAATGACCGAATTCGTTGACATAAGACAGATAGACCTTTAATTTGTTTAAAGGGTTTATCACCACAGTCGCCAGGCTTGGATGTATGCATATTCACAATACCGCATAGATGTTCATATTAAATAGTTGCATGCATTTTTCCACAAAGACATAAGATTGATTTAAACCAAGTTTTACTTCAATACTTTGTTTTTGTGCATATGGTTTAGTTGAGACATTTCGCTTGCCATACATGACATTTTGACATAGACATTTGACATGGATATTCGACATAGACATTTGACATGGATATTCGACATAGACATTTGACATGGATATTCGACATAGACATTTGACATGGATATTTGACATAGACATTTGACATGGATATTTGACATAGACATTTGACATGGATATTTGACATTGACATTTGACATGATTTACATCTTGACATAAACACTTTGACATATTATTCAATACATTTGACAATTTGGTTAAACATAGACTTCTTACATTGGTTGGTTTGGTTTGATTAAGTGATTAAGTTAACGATGCGTGTGTAATATGATACAAGCATGGTGGATACGCCGCTGGTACTTCCTATATATAAGTGTTTGTATGGTATTACATGGCGTAACGTTATTTGAATCATTTCAGTTTGAGACATAGAACATTTTATACAAATAACATACTTTTCTCAAGACATTGATTTACAAACAATTTATCTTATACAAACACATTTTTACATGGTTATTTATTTAACCTGACATTTACTTATACATATCATCTGATCTTATTGTTTTCAAATGATTTACAAGACAAAGCAAATTACAAGGTTCATGACTAAACACTTTTCTTAAACATAAGTCATGAATCCTATTTTCAAAAACCTATGTATCTCACAGGCATTTTTATGCTGACGTACCTATTTTCACATGTGTTTTCAGGTGCTTTTCCATAGGATGTTGATTATGATACTAGGGCGGACCTGTGCCTTAGAAACTTTAAAAGAAGATAGACTATGTTTAATTATGTTCTGAACTCGTTATTTTACTGTTTTGAGACAATGTAACACCCTTGTTGATAAATAAAATACACTTTGTGTGCCATGGTTATGAAACAATTAATTCTGTCGCAACACGCCCCGATGTTTCCGCCGTGATTTGTTGTTTTACGCGGTCGGGGTGTGACAGAAGAGTTGGTATCAGAGCCAATGGTTATAGGGAATTAGGTTATTAGTAATGCTTTGACCTAGACTATAACTTTTCTAGGAACCTAACACGAGTTATCTTGTGTTTAGATCTTAAAACATGTACATCACCTATCCTTAGGTGATTAACAAAGCAAGGAGCCAAAATTTTTCCGAAACGATTTTTGAAAAACAATCATCTGTTTTTGAATAAATTTTTACAAGGTTTTGAACCCTCAATTGTAAGGTTTTGAACCCTCTGTTATATGGTTTTGAACCCTTTTTCAAGTTTGGTTTTTGGCCTTGTGCCTTCTAATTTTCAAAAATCCCGTCAAACGTTTTGGGTTTTAAATAATGTGAACATGTGCAAACTGGAAGGGTGAATGCCTGTATTCTGGGTTTTCTGTCTAGGCAAGCACTTCGTATACATCTCAACCAGACGCGAGACCAGTTGTGCTTACCTGGGAATTCTTGGGATGAGTGTTCACTTATAGGCGAGCATGTCTTCATTATACATTATTTTTGACCCATTTACTTTGATTAGTCACTGTGTGTTGTTTGTTTGCTCTGTGATACGGACGAATGACCACCATCTTTGCTTTTGTTGATTTTGTTTCATCTCATTCTCTTCATCCAATCATCTCACTCGTTTCCTTTCATGTTTTCCTCTTTTAGAATGCCTCCTCGACGCGACAATCTGATTGCGACTGCCGAACTGGCAGAAATTATTGCTGAGCAGATGGCTGCTCAATTCCCAAATCTCTTTGCTCAATGGCAACAAGCCAACAACAACAACAATGGTCCGTGCAAATACAAGGATTTTAACCAGGCTAAACCACTCAAGTTTAGTGGTTCTGAGGGAGCGACTGGGCTTCTTCAGTGGTTCGAGAGCATAGAGAATACTTTTCGCCATGTGCAGTGTCCGGATAATCGCAAGGTCGAGTTCTCCTCGAGCGTATTTCAGAAGAGGGCTTTGACATGGTGGAACGGGGTTATGAGAGACAGAGGTGCAGAAGTTGCTCTCGCACAGACATGGGCTGAACTTAGAGCCCTTATGATGAGGGAATTCTGTCCTCGCCATGAACAGCGAGCGTTGGAGAAGGAGTTTGATGTTTTGAAGCAAGATAGTGGTGAGCACAGGGCTTATACTGATCGGTTTGAAGAGTTAAGTTTGCTTTGCCCAACAATGGTCACCCCACTCGACAAGGCTATCGAGAGATACATCGATGGCCTACCTGACTCGGTACAAGACATTCTTACTGGTAGTAACCCTGCCACACTCCGTCAGGCGATCGAGTTATCAGCGACATTGACTGAGTCGTAGATTAGGAAGGGAAAGCTACACAGGAAGGGTGACAAGGGCAAGAAGCAGTCGGTTGACAAGGAAGATAGCAAGAAAGGTCAAAACTTGAATGGAAAGAACTCTGGTTCTTCAAAGAGGGCAAAGAAGCGTAAGGCTTCCCAAAATTTTGCTATCACTGCCCAAGCTAATCTGGCAGCTCCTAACCAACCTGCACAGCCTCCAGCAAAGAAACCCTATACGGGGAATGCACCTTTGTGCAATAGATGCAACAGTCACCACCAGCCGCAACTTCCATGCCGTTTCTGTACTAACTGTGGGAAATCAGGCCATCTCGCCAATGTTTGTCGATCTGCTCAGAATCCCGCGTTTCAGAACCCGGCTCAACAAGTTGCTCAGCCTCCTGCTCCGCAACAGGGTCAAGCTGCAAGACCACAATACCCACCGGGTGCTTGTTACAATTGTGGGGATCTGACCCACTATAGAAATCGGTGCCCAAGACTGGCGAACCAGAACCAGAACCAGAACCAGAACCAGAACCAGAACCAGAACCAGAACCAGAACCAGAATCAGGCTCCGGCTCGAGGCCGAGTTTTTAACATGAATGCCCAAGAGGCACAGGCTGATGATAATGTGGTGAACGGTACGTTCTTTATTAATAATCAGCCTGCATCTGTTCTTTTCGATTCTGGTGCCGATAAGAGTTTCGTGTCTTTGTCTTTTGAGCAAATGCTTCACGTGTCTAGAACGAAACTAGGCAAATCTTTGACAGTAGAAGTTGCTAGTGGTGAACCCATTATTCTTGATTCTGTTCTTCACAACTGCCAGTTGAATCTTAACGATCATCTTTTTCCTATCGATCTCACGCCTATGCAACTTGGAAGCTTCGACGTTATTGTGGGAATGGATTGGTTATCCAAGCATCACGCAGAGATAGTTTGTTCTAAGAAGATTGTTCGTGTGCCACTTTCGACAGGCGAGATCCTGCAGGTTCAAGGTGAGAAGCCTACCGGTGGTCTCAAACTCATGTCTTGTTTTAAAGCTCGGAAGTATCTGCAGAAGAACTATGTGGCTTTCTTAGCACATGTTACAGAAGATAAAGGCAAGGGTAAGTCTATTTCAGATATTCCTGTCGTTCGGGATTATTCTGAAGTGTTCCCTGAAGATTTACCTGGTCTACCTCCAGCACGCCAAGTCGAGTTCCGCATTGATCTCGTACCTGGTGCAAATCCCATTGCCAGAGCTCCATATCGTCTTGCACCGTCTGAGATGCAAGAGTTGTCTAAACAGCTTCAGGAGCTCTCTGACAAAGGTTTTATCCGTCCCAGTTTTTCACCTTGGGGTGCTCCCGTTCTTTTTGTCAAAAAGAAGGATGGATCCTTTAGGATGTGTATCGATTATCGTGAGCTTAACAAGCTTACCATCAAGAATCGATATCCCCTACCTCGCATCGATGATCTCTTTGATCAGTTACAAGGCGCTTCTTATTTTTCGAAGATTGATCTGCGATCTGGATATCATCAACTTCGGGTGCAAGAAGAAGACATTCCGAAGACAGCATTCCGTACTCGTTATGGACATTACGAGTTCACAGTCATGCCATTCGGTTTGACTAATGCTCCTGCTATTTTCATGGACTTAATGAATAGGGTCTGCAAACCTTATTTGGATCAGTTCGTCATTGTTTTTATCGATGACATCTTGATTTACTCTAAGACGCGAGCTGATCACGAGCAGCATCTTCGTCTTACTCTGGAACTCCTGAAGAAAGAGCAACTTTTCGCCAAATTCTCCAAGTGCGAATTTTGGCTTAAAGAAGTTCAATTTTTGGGACACATTATCAACGAACGAGGTGTTCATGTAGATCCCTCCAAGATCAGTGCGATTAAGGATTGGGATACGCCTACCACTCCTACTGAAGTACGTTCATTTCTTGGTCTAGCGGGTTATTATCGCCGCTTCATTGAAAACTTCTCTAAGATTGCAGTTCCACTAACTGCTCTAACTCAGAAGAAAATGCCCTTTTATTGGGGATTCAGACAAGAGGAAGCTTTTCAACACCTGAAGCAGAAGCTTTGCGATGCGCCTGTTCTATCATTGCCCGAGGGTGATGATGATTTTGTTGTGTATTGTGATGCATCGAAATTGGGTCTTGGCTGTGTTCTTATGCAAAGGAACAAAGTCATAGCCTATGCATCAAGACAGTTGAAGATACATGAGAAGAACTACACCACTCATGATCTTGAGTTGGGTGCAGTTGTCTTTGCTCTCAAGATCTGGAGACACTATTTGTACGGTACAAAATGTGTGGTTTTCACAGACCACAAAAGTCTTCAGCATATCTTCAACCAGAAAGAACTCAACATGAGACAGCGACGTTGGGTTGAGCTTTTAAACGACTATGACTGCGAAATTCGCTACCATCCTGGTAAGGCGAATATCGTAGCTGATGCATTGAGTCGTAAGGAACGTACTAAGCTTCATTGTGTACGTGTTCAATCTGTTATGCAAGCTCAATCCGATATCCAAGCACGCATTTCTCAGGCTCAACAATCTTGTGTTTCACAAGGTCTAATGGATAAGGAATTTCCCTATCACATAACACCTGCTCTGGAACTGAAGGACAATGGATCATATTACTTCATGGACCGTTTGTGGGTCCCAAGCCAGGATGATCTTCGTACCTTGCTTATGGATGAAGCCCATAAGTCTCGTTATTCTATTCATCCGGGCTCAGATAAGATGTATAAGGATCTTCGTATTCACTATTGGTGGCCTGGTATGAAGAAAGACATTGCCTTATACGTATCAAAATGCCTTACTTGTCTTAAGGTTAAAGCTGAACATCAGCGTCCTTCTGGTTTATTGGAGCAACCAGAGATCCTAGTTTGGAAATGGGAAAACATCACTATGGATCTTGTTACCAAACTCCCGCGCACAAAGAAAGGTCATGATGCCATCTGGGTAGTCGTTGATCGTCTTACAAAGTCAGCACATTTCTTGCCAATCCGCGAGGATTTTCCTACTGACAGACTTGCTCAAATCTATGTAGATGAAATTGTGGCTCGACATGGTGTTCCTTTGAACATCATTTCTGACAGAGATGCTCGTTCCACTTCTCACTTTTGGAGAACCATGCAATCTGCTATGGGGACCCAACTTAATCTGAGCACAGCTTATCATCCGCAAACGGATGGTCAATCTGAGAGAACAATCCAGACTCTGGAGGATATGCTAAGAGCTTGTGTGATCGATTTTGGTGGTAGCTGGGATTCACATCTTAAATTGATTGAATTCTCCTACAACAACAGTTATCACACTAGCATCAAAATGGCTCCTTTTGAGGCTCTCTATGGTCGAAAATGTCGTTCACCAGTCTGCTGGAATGAGATTGGCGAGGCTCAACTTACTGGACCTGCCCTCATTTTAGAGACAACTGACAAGGTCGAGAAAGTTCGTGATAACCTTCAGGCAGCTAGAAACCGTCAGAAGATTTACGCGGACCCAAAACGCAAAGCCTTTGAATTTCAAGTCGGTGATCGAGTATTACTTAAGGTCTCACCTTGGAAAGGTGTGATCAGATTTGGAAAGAAAGGAAAACTTGCACCTAGATACGTTGGACCATTCAAGATCGTCGAAAGAATCGGAAAGGTAGCCTACAGACTTGAGTTACCTCCTGAACTGGGAAATGTTCATCCAACTTTTCACGTGTCCAATCTCAAGAAGTGTACAGCTGATGAGAACTTCTCCATACCGCTTGACGAAATTCGTGTTGGCAAAACACTGAAATTTGTTGAGAGACCAGTGGAAATCATGGAACGTGAAGTCAAGTGGCTTAAACGCAAGCGCATTCCTTTGGTCAAAGTTCGCTGGGAAGCAAAACGTGGACCTGAGTTTACTTGGGAACGCGAAGATCAAATGAAAGCGAAATATCCACATCTTTTTCCACGAGTTTCCTCTAAATAAATTTCGGGACGAAATTTCCACAAGTAGGGGAGACTGTAACAACTGTGCTTGTAATCACTATGAACAGTTCTGTTATCAATAAAACAATGTTATTTGATCCCAATGTTTGTTTTGTTATGTTATACATTTTTCATGTTTTGACTTTTATGTAATTTCAAACTCTACATCGCTTTCTGGAGAGTTATACGCAAACTAGTGCGTAAACGTACTCAGTATAATGCGAGAAATACTCTGGAACATCAACATATACTCAACATACCTTGAATAACCTTTACATAACTTAGAAATAAGTTTTGAAGGCTTTGGTATGGCAAAAACAAGTTAATTCGCTTACAGGGACTAAATATGACAAACTGCGAAAGTATGTCAATTTGAACTGTAACGAACATTCCGGAACATGACCATAAGTTAAACACACCTTAAATATCCTTTACATAGCTTAGAAATAGGCTTTGAGGGGTTTGGTGTGCTAAAATAAACTTTTGGGACATTCAGGGACTAAAAGTGTCAAAAAGTGCACAAGTTTGCATTTTCGCGCATAACTTACGTTCTGAATACATCTGGACATCAAAAAATTTATGTAAGCATGACTATATTTTATTTTAGTGTTCGCCATAAGAAAAATCCATTCGTCGCGTCATTTGGATCGTTTTTCACGCTTATGCGCATTCCGTCGTAATTAAGCGAACATCGCGTTCGTACGACCAAACGAACCATCACCCGGCATAATTTTTAGCATGTTTCATGTCCACAATGTTTAGGCAACATTTTAGGGCCTTAAAGTTGGCTTTACGGGCCTTAGAAGTGTCGGAAAAGGCCTTAAACACGTGCAGGGACTGAAATTGCCATTTTTGAAAGTTGTGTGCAGATCAGGAGGGCCAGGCGGCCCGCATTGTATTTGGCTGATCCTGAAGCGGGCCGCTTCCCACTATCAGACCAGATTAAATGTTTCTAATTACAAGTTGCAACTAATTGATTCTTAACCACATGTTTTAAGTTGATGTGTCACTAAGATAAGGAGCATTTGTGGCACCATAACATTCCGACAAGTGTACGCACGAGATTCGATCACGTTATTCAAGAAACGATCCTAACGGTTACCCGAAAACTATATATACCCCATGCCTTTCATTGTTTTTAAGCACTAGAATCTTATTAGTTGTGTTCTAAGTTGAAACCTTGTTTCATACCTGAACTATACTGATCTAGATTAGCATTCGGGGACCCTTCGTAAGTATTCTTTCGTTCTTTTCCTTATTTTTTTTACTGCTTTTCGAGTCAGAAAGTCAAACTTTGTTTGACTTTCAGCGTTGACCAGTAATGGTCAATGCGAAGTTCGTTTGAACTTCACAACGTGATTGTAATCACGATGGTCATAGTCCCTTGGGACTATGCCTACTGATTTCCACGTTGTCTAGGGTCGTAGGGTAGGCGATCTAATAAATCGCCTATACCTTCGAACCCGACCTAGTTTGGTCGATCATTAGGATCCGACCAGATACATTAGGTGACCATAGTGTAGGGAATAACCTTCCGAGGTTATACCTTATGGTCACGACGTGTAAGTAGTTGTATGATAGGTAGTTTATATGCCTTAGGTAAATTACCAGAATACCCTTTTCATACATAATTGGTAATTTAGCATATGTAACCTAAACTTTTGTCACGTAACTGATTATGTAACATGTTTAGGCATATAATACTTGTCATAGGACTAGTTAGGCGGTCCAAACGCGTTTCACGCGCACGACACGTTAAAGTAGCATAAGCTTCCTAAACGGGTCGTAATGGGTCGTAAACAATTATGTTAAGTTTCATTTAGCATGTAGGCTTTGTTAAACCATATCACGTGAGTTCCGACACTCATTTGGTTTACAAACCCTAATGCTACCCAGTCTTCCGAGATAGGTCCGGTTTATTAACATAGTTACCTATACTAGGTGCCGTTTGATTCCGAGATCTCTTGCATTGCTTGGTGGTTATCTTTATACAACTGAGCAATCTCAAGTGAGTACATAGACCCCTCTTTTACTGTTTTCCAAACTGTTTTGGGGTGGAACACATGTGCCTACTTGTTACTTTCATGCTTTCCTGTTTTCACATCATATACATGCTATGTTCGTTAGTACATTATAGTACATGATTTCATTACATCTTATGCTAGGTGTGCCCATTGTGTGCATTACTTGGTACATTGTTTTACATGACATTTCATGCTAGGTATGCCCATTGTGTGCATTACTTAGTACATCGTTTTACATGACATTTCATGCTAGGTATGCCCATTGTGTGCATTACTTAGTACATCGTTTTACATGACATTTCATGCTAGGTATGCCCATTGTGTGCATTACTTAGTACATCGTTTCACATGACATTTCACGCTATGTATGTTCATTTGATTACATACTTAGTGCATTGTTTTCACATGTTTACATTTTGGTATGACATTTGGTTTGTTTACATGGGACAATACATTCATTAACATTAGCTACGCCGTTCGTTAGTAGGTAGTGGTACCATAGGAATTGACAACTCCCGTTCCGGACATCCCAGGGAAAGGGGACAGAAAGGAATGACCGAATTCGTTGACATAAGACAGATAGACCTTTAATTTGTTTAAAGGGTTTATCACCACAGTCGCCAGGCTTGGATGTATGCATATTCACAATACCGCATAGATGTTCATATTAAATAGTTGCATGCATTTTTCCACAAAGACATAAGATTGATTTAAACCAAGTTTTACTTCAATACTTTGTTTTTGTGCATATGGTTTAGTTGAGACATTTCGCTTGCCATACATGACATTTTGACATAGACATTTGACATGGATATTCGACATAGACATTTGACATGGATATTCGACATAGACATTTGACATGGATATTCGACATAGACATTTGACATGGATATTTGACATAGACATTTGACATGGATATTTGACATAGACATTTGACATGGATATTTGACATTGACATTTGACATGATTTACATCTTGACATAAACACTTTGACATATTATTCAATACATTTGACAATTTGGTTAAACATAGACTTCTTACATTGGTTGGTTTGGTTTGATTAAGTGATTAAGTTAACGATGCGTGTGTAATATGATACAAGCATGGTGGATACGCCGCTGGTACTTCCTATATATAAGTGTTTGTATGGTATTACATGGCGTAACGTTATTTGAATCATTTCAGTTTGAGACATAGAACATTTTATACAAATAACATACTTTTCTCAAGACATTGATTTACAAACAATTTATCTTATACAAACACATTTTTACATGGTTATTTATTTAACCTGACATTTACTTATACATATCATCTGATCTTATTGTTTTCAAATGATTTACAAGACAAAGCAAATTACAAGGTTCATGACTAAACACTTTTCTTAAACATAAGTCATGAATCCTATTTTCAAAAACCTATGTATCTCACAGGCATTTTTATGCTGACGTACCTATTTTCACATGTGTTTTCAGGTGCTTTTCCATAGGATGTTGATCATGATACTAGGGCGGACCTGTGCCTTAGAAACTTTAAAAGAAGATAGACTATGTTTAATTATGTTCTGAACTCGTTATTTTACTGTTTTGAGACAATGTAACACCCTTGTTGATAAATAAAATACACTTTGTGTGCCATGGTTATGAAACAATTAATTCTGTCGCAACACGCCCCGATGTTTCCGCCGCGATTTGTTGTTTTACGCGGTCGGGGTGTGACAGTTTGGATATAGCCGACCGATAAACGATAAGCATGAAGAGATTCATCTCAATGATCTTTCCGATGAAGACAAACAAAAATTTGCATATGAACAGAAAATGATTGCACTGATTCAGCAATCCATCAGAGATGATATCTTTGCTTTACTTGAACATGATGGTTCTTCTAAATCTGTTTGGGAAGCTTTACGAATTAAAGCTGAGGGGGGTAAACAAATCAAAAAGAACAAAATTGCTTTACTTAAAAAAGAGTTTGATTTGTTTGACGGTTTAAAAGGTGAATCGGTTCAACAAATGATTGAAAGATTTTGTCACCTTAAAATCGAACTTGATAGGTTTGGAATTGTAAAAACACGTGAAGAAATAATTGATAAAATCATTGAAGCGTTACCACGAGCTGATCAGTGGAAAACGTTCGTGTTTATTTTGAAAAACGATGCGTTGTTTGATACAATTACTCTTGATGTTTTGATAGAAAAGATAGAAAGTCATGAGCTTGAGCTTCAAAAGCAAAGCAAGATGAGCAGTTCTTCGCATCACCAGAATGTAGGTCTTTACTACAAGGGCAGTGTACCCTCGGTGACAGTTAGCGAGCCAATAAAGACTGCATATAGTGTTGAAAAGACGAAAGCCTCACAGAAAAGCTCATCAAGCCACGATCCGGGATATCATTCATCGTCAACAACTTCAAACTCTGAAGAAACTGAAGAGATTCTCTGCAACATCGCTTTAAAGCTGAAGAAGTCTTCAACAATGAACATCAACGCTGCTAAACAGCAAATGCGTCTTCTAGGATTAATTCTGGAATCATACGAAGATCTGGCAGCTGGGAAAATTGGAAATTCTGAACTGAAAAAGGAAGACTATGACCAGATCGATCCAGAAGAGATGGAACTCATTGATCTGAGATGGTGTTTAGCAAGCTGCATTCGAAGAGCTCAGCGGTTCATGGATATTACTGGCAGACAATCAATCTGTGGACCATCAACAAAACTGGGTTTCGACAAATCAAAAGTGACCTGCTTCAAATGCAAGCAAAAGGGTCATTTCAAAAGAGAATGCAGAAACTCTGTTGTTGAAGAAACAGCTAATCCGTTCAAAGAGGATTACTATCAAAAGGCGATTTATCACAAGAATAGAGAGGAATCTCCAAGGTTGAAACAAATTGAAGATAATCCTGTAAAGGAGAAATCAAGAGCTTGTGTTGTGATTCAAGATGATGAAGGGTTTGACTGGAGCGAATTCCTTCCAGAAGATGATCTTGTTGATGATCGGTTCACAGCTCATGGCAGAACTATATCAAAGAACAAACATCGTGCACTTATTGCTGAGATAAAGGAGAGAAGTCGAGAAGAAATTCTGAAAGAAAAGACTGAAAGAGAAAGATTCTTTGCTGGTTGTAGGATTGAGAAAATGCATGAAGAGTATGAGGAAGCAAAGTATTATGGGAGATACGACAAGAAAAGAGATTGCTATATCAACAAAAATGGTGATCCAGTCATTCATCGAAAAGAAGTGGTGTTTGATGATGTTCTTGCAGTAATCCCTCTGTCTGGCGAATATTACTCAAATGTAAAAGATAAAACTTATCTGAAAAGGCTGGACAAGATAATTCGTGATGTGATGACAGTAAGTTTGAAAAAGAGGGATGAAGAAAGAATGAAAAAGAGTGTTGAAGAATTAGTCGGTGATTTGAAGAAGGTTGCTGAGGAAAAGAAAGTTGAAGTTGGGAAAGAAGAAGAAGCTGTTACCGAAGAACAGCAGAAAGAAAAAGATCAGAAGAAAAGAGAAGAAAATGAAGTGAAGGTGGAAAGTTCAGTTGAAGTAGATGATGATGCTGGTGTTGGTGTTGGTGAAGAACAGAAGAAGAAAGATGTTGATCAGACACAGACGGAAGCAAAAGCCGAAGTGCCAATCACTGAGGCAAAAATCGATACTGAAATCTTAAAAGAAACTGTTGAACAGTGCAAGAAATGCATGGAAACGTGCAGTGCTTGTACTGAAAAAGATGAAAAATTCAGAACAAGAGACATTGAATTTACTAAAATCGAAGAAGTTTTCAAAAATAAATGTAAAGAAATGTTAGAAAATGAAAAAGTTTTGAAAGATAATGATGAAAAGCTTTCACAAAAATGTAAAAATTTAAAAAAAGAAAATGAAATTTTGAAAGAAAAGGTTTTAAAAATGACAGAAGAATGTTTGCAAAAAGAAAATGCTTTTCAAGAAATGAAAAAGGAGTATGATTCAATAAAACTTGCATACCATATAACAAAAGAGTCATATGAAGATGTGAAAAGTCAAATGAAACTTGTTCAATCGAGATTGAAATATTGTTCTGAAACAACTGATACGCTTAAGCGACAATATTCAATAAAGCAACAAGTTGTAAACTCTTATATTGAGGATGTTGCTAAGCTAAAGCGTAAAATAGCTGATTTAGAACAAGACAACAACAAGTTATATAGTTATCACGCTTCATCATATGTGCTTGAACGTATTTTCAACATAAAACCGGGTGATGATGATTCTGAGAAAAACAAGAAAGGTATTGGCTCAGAGTTTCATCAAGTTCCACCACTGGAAAAGTTCACATTTTATGATGATGAGAAGGTCGAAAAAGCTTTCAACATGGTTGATCAATTGCCAGATAACATTGACATAACCTATTCCAAATCTGATGATTCTAGCGATTCAGAGGTGGTAGGTAAGGTCGTTGAAAGTGTTTTGAAAGAAGAGTCCGTTGAAACATGTAAATCTGAATCACAGGAAGAAAATGAAGGTAGTTTTCATGAAGGTTATCTGAAAAACTCAAAATCTGAGAAAAATGCGAGTGATGATTCAAAGGATTGGTATATACCATGATTGGATCAGACAAGTTCTTCTCAGATCTTGAAGTACCGATTTAGAATGTGATTTCAGAAAAGATTGACAAAGTTTTCAAATTGATTGAAATTGAAAAGTCTGAGATTCCAAAGTTTGCTGGAAAAAGTCACAAAACTTTTTATAACAAAGCCGGTTACAAAAGGAAAAACATGAAGGCTGGGTTGGGTTATAAAAAGAAACAAAATAGGAAAAGAAATGAAACGCCAAATTATCAGACAACGATGAACTTTGTGCATGGAACAAGTTCCGAAGAAGAGAAAGAACTCCAATTTAGGCGTTAGTCTAATGAAGAGTTCCATGCTCAAAAGAAAAATCAACAACAACAGGTCAAAGATGTTTCAAAGAGAACATGTTTTAAATGTAATCAAACAGGACATCTTGCACGAAAATGTTCAATTCTAAAACATGTTGATGTTGAAAAGAAAAAGAAGTCTGATGTTGTGAATCAGAAGTCAACCAAGTTTAATTCAAAGCAAACTTGGAAGCCTAAAATGTCAAAGGCTGACTCACAACAATCATGGAAACCAGTGACATCCAGATTTAGAACAACACAAAGTTGGAAAACAACTGTCGATGCAACAAAACCAAATCAATTTTGGAAACCAAAAGTTGTTGTTCAAAATCAAAATGTTCGAAAAGATTCACATATTTACAAAAGAGGTGCTCCAAAAGGTCAAACATGGACAGTTAAGAAACAAATGACTTCGGTAAATGAAGAAAAAGATGATGTCAAAATTGAAAAAAGGCTTTGTATAAAATGACAAAGATTTTCCGAAATTGAATGAAGCATATTTTGTTGAAATGCCTAAGGTCAAACAGACCTGGGCTAAATTGTTCAAGTAATTGAGTAATTTGAGTGTGCAGGTGCTTCAGAAATTGGATGAAAGTCAAACCAATAGAGGAAGCAGCCTGGCACGAGAGGAGGAGGCTGCTGGTCCCTGCAATGGTTAAACAGGGAGTTTGTTTGATTTCTGTACATAAATAAACCATATTTTAAAAACCCTAAAAACTGAAAATTTAAAAACCAAAAATATGTTTTTATTTTGTCAAAAATTCAAAAAATTTACAAAAATATTTTAAGTGAATACGCCGAAACCCTCATGGCTGAACAAACATGATTAATTTCACAAGATTGAAAAACGGTTTTCAAACTGTAAAATATCAATGTGTTGTAAATCATGGGGGTACATTATATTTTCTGCTTCACATGTTATATTTTCTGCAAAACAGTGCACGAAAAGCAGAAAATGGATGGCGAGACAAAGCTATCAGTATCGGTTATCAATTTTTTTAAATGTTTTGAATTTTAGGGGGAGTAAGAAAATGTCAAATGTCAGAAAATCCAAAAACATTAGAAAATTTGAAAAAAAAAACAAAAAACATGATAAAATTCAAAAAGAGTTTTGTGTAAAAAGAGGAAATGATAGTACATCAGTAGACAATCACATTACGCTAAAGAATTGGAAAGTCAAATGTGATAAACGGTCTCACTGATGATATGCCAGTAGGTTTTTACACGCTTAGTAGATTGTTTTCTAGATATAAACCTAAATATCAAATACTTACTTATCTAGTGGGGAACATCTCTCAGATATATGGGTAACCCCCGAAATCTTGTTTGAGAGATTGCCTGATTCTGAGATACTAGGTCTTTATACTGTTTGATATCTGGGGTATTATACCTGGTCTTCTGATATTGCGGAAGCAATGGCCTAGACCTCGTATAATACTTTACGCGCTGTTAAAGCTTACCCTCTGCTTAAAAATTGATAAATATCGAAAGATACAAATCAAGAGCAGTTGTAAAGAAGATTCCCAAAGGGAACACACCTCAAGTCGAGCCTTCATCTCTTTGACTGAACGGAAGTTCATACCTGAGCTCTCAAGGTCTCGCACTAACCCAGAGAACAAATATCAAATTGGTATATTCACCTGTAAGACTGAATCTAGGGAATTTTGATACGGGAGTATATTCTGAGGTGGGACACGCAAATAAGTTAAGTCCTTAAAACACTAAATCTGTATCTCGAATCAGTTGAAATTTGTGTGAAAATTTAAGTGGATCAGTATACTGACAATCTAAGTAAATCGTTTAGAACTTAAAGTGATTTAAAGCTCAACGGTGCTAGTGATTTGTCATAAACTGATATGATCCTCTAACGCGAACTCAAACAAAAATATTGTCTGTAAATATGTTTGTAAATATTTCTTTACTGCTTTATGTTTCAGAAAAATTAAAAAAGATTTTGATTTCACTTTATTTTCGACAACCGATGTCTGAGAGCTGAGTTTCAAAATCTAAGTATGCTGATCGTGTTTCTGAAAATAAACAAGTTCATTAATTTGAAACTTGTAGGTTTTAATCAAAAATCAAAAACAGCTTGTGATGTCTCCAAGGTCAATAATTTGGACTTGGATGATTAACTGTGAGGGATTTGGATGCTGAAATTGTTAAAATCTGTTGTATAGAGCTAGGTTTCGATGTTGGATTCTTAATACTGCCAAATCTATGAAGATGGTTGATAGGAGGAGAGAATCAAGTAATCCTGGATATATTCACATTATTATATTTTAGAGCCAGGATCTTGATTAAAAGTTTTTGAGGGCCAGGTTACGATTCCTAGACAACCGAAATGCTTTCACTATTGAAATATTTTAGCTTATGCTGAGAGAGCCAGGTTTTATATCCTGGATGTTCAAAATGTTTTCACTTATAAATGTTTGAGATTTGCAGATGTTGTACCAGATTACGATCCCGATAGCCGAGTCTAAGGGGGAATCTGAAGACGAGCTCAACACAAGGGGGAGCTTGTATCTGGAAAGCTAGGTGTCGATCCCAAAAGCACAGAAGCTTGACGAAAGGGGGAGCCTGAAGGGTCTACCGAAAGGGGGAGCTGAAGCTGAAAACAGATCCACAGGGATTCTGTTTGAGAAAGAGGGAGTCTGTGTTGCTAAAGATGTGATAAAGCTTCAAGAAGACTCAGAGAGAGAGAGAGAGAGAGAGAGAGAGAGAGAGAGAGAGAAAGAGAGATATACGCTACGAGATTGATTGCGGCAATATCCAAGGGGGAGTCTGTTAGTGTAGTAATGTCTATCGCCTCCGTCAATACAGTCCGTAGCAGAAACCGAGGAAATCAAGACATTATAGTGTTATATTTAGTCAAAAGGCAAGGTGGCATTTCTGTAATTAATGAGAAGTCTCATTAAACCCCTTGGCCTATAAATAGGAGTGTAATGTCATGATTTAAGAACTTTTGCCATTTGAGAGACTTGGAGCTTTGAAGGTTAGAGAGAGAATCTAGAGAGAGAAAGTGTTCAAGGTGATTCACGTGACTTTGTATTTTTTAGATCTTTAATCGAATCACAGATTTAGTACGGTTCTCGTGTTCGGTGCACGCACGTGTACGGATTTCGCACGTCACACGTGTCTATACGCAATCGTTACGGAGTCGAAAACCGGTCCTACAAGTTTTTTTTAGCACATAATGCAATATGATACAACTCAAGACTCGTATCATCATGTATATATGATCTCGGGTTCCTAGTAGAAGGTACATTGTTTCATAAACTCAAAACTTAAAAACTCATTATGCAGATAAGGTACACAAAACAACAATGCTATAGACCATATCGTAAACAAAATGAAAAAATAGGTGTAAAGCTAAACTTGTATAACTCCCTGTTTCTTACCGTTTTCCTTTTACCTGTATCACTTTGTGCAACTTATAACCCAACAAACGTACCTCCACACGACTCCGTGATAATAATCAATAAAAAAATCTGGATGACATGGCAACAATCAACCCGTATAACTCTTTTCAAACATCTAATCATCAGGATCCATTTCAACATCTTCTTCCAAAAAAGGTGAATTGTTTCTCTTGCTTTCGTCTTCTTCATCTATTTGTTATTCATCTGTTTCATCAGTATAATCGGGTTGCTCGTTTTCAGTGCTCTCTTGCAATTTGGATTCGGCCAGGCTGGCTTTGATCAATTTAGGGCATGCGTTCTTGTCAACTATTTTGGAAATAAGTACATTCCGAAATCGGGTGGGAGAGAAATGACCGTGGCTTTGATTGAGTTAATTGTCTCTTTAGTCCTTCCTCCCCCAAACTATCGTTCAGATGCTTACGTGCTGCTAGAATCCAGCTTCGTTTTGGATAATAAAGATGATCTTGTGTCTATTAAACAATTTAGCAAGAAATTTCCTGTCTGGTCGATAAGTTCTGGCCGACGCCAGCTCATAAAGCCGATGACCCATAACCAAGCTTGAAAAATCAGGCAAACCGCTACCATCATTATGGAACCCAGGAAAAAAAGCATCTGCTTCAACTGATACAACATAGTCAAGTGCGTCCCACAACAACCTATATGCTTTGTCCCTTAACTCAATTGGTGACGGGTCGGGCTCGGAATCTTTTTCTGCAACCTAACCATTCCAACCTTCTTTTTTGTGTTGATAAAAGGGTCGATCTGGAGGTGGTGGAAGAGGTAGAGGATGTGGGCCCGCCTGATTCCATTCATTCTTCAACTGCTTGGATGTTTTAGTCAATGTGGGGTTGAAGGAGTTTGAGGGAAGTGGGCTTTCTTTTCCAAACACTTTATTAAGTTCGTATCGATTGCATAAATTAGTACGATCAACTAAATTTGTAAACATGGCACGAAGAGGGATCATGACACGTTGACCACCAAATGTTTCGGAACCTGCTAAATATATCCTCGTAGTTGGTGGATATCCCATGGCTCGAAAGAGGAGTCCCACCTCTTCTGGCATCAGAGGATATGAACCGTTGAATTTCCGAATATGTGAGTCAACACTTAGTTCATCACGAATGATTTTTTGCTTGATCAGTTGTCCACGTCGATACTGTATAAGTTCAGTATGGACATCCTGGAAAAGCTCAGCACAACCCTGGTGAGCCAAGCTATCTCTTACAAGACTAGGATGATATGAAAGATAAGGTTGCCCTGAAGCTCTTAACCTTTTCACCATTAGATGTGCAAGTTCTAGAATCTCAGGACGGAAATGAAGTGCGTAAAATGCTACACGACATCTGAGCCTTTGATATTCAACCCACTTAGAAGAGAGAACAGGCTGTAAACAGCCTCCATCCGTAATCACCAATCCAATAACATTTGACTTCTTTCCGATCGGATGACGAGGAGAGTCTCCAGAAAAAAATTGGTGATTGTCAATTTTTTCGGGTTTTTAACGACCAAGCTGGGTTGTTCGGGGACACCGTCAGGGGCTTCAGTGAACAAATTTGGTGATGTGATCATGGATTGTGGAAATTAGTGGGGTAGTCATGATACTGGTGCAGAATGTTTAAATCAGTGGCTCTGATACCACCTTTTTCTGTCACGGCCCTCGTCCCGGTGTGACCCGGTCCAGGAGCCGCGGGACAGAAACCCGTGGTATTTATCATTTGAGTTGACAGCAGAAGTTTAATAGGATCTTTTAAAACTTGAAAATGCTCAATTATTTTATTTCATAATTTGGGATCAATCCCGTAATTTACAATAGAGGAATTTCACCAAGAATTCCCTAGTTTCACAAAACATGTTTATTTATTTGACTGAGCCACTACTTCAAGCTTGTTAGTGCTCCGTAGCACTTTTCCTTAATTCACAGCAGGTCACCTGAAACATGTTTTAAAAATATTTTATCAGCGGGGAAATACTAGCGAGTCACTCAAATTTGATAAAATGACACATAGTTATATATTACAGCATAAGAGCGAATACAATGGCTACTATCTTATTTTTATTTGGCGCCGTGTCACATCCTGGTGACGATGGTCATACCACTATTGGGTCCTTTCACCCAAGTAGTGATGATTATCATTGTTAGGTTGATGAACCTACCCGTGAGAAATTAGTAATGTGCACAATACCCCACTAGCCAGTTATTCAAGATAACCACGACTTAATCCCTATAATTATAACTTTTGAAAATGATTGGAGTATTGTAAAACATTGTTGATAAAAGAGAATGACTCACATTGCAAGTTTAACCGGGCAGAGTTTAGCCTACTGATAAGCCTTGTAACCTAAATTAAATGACAATGCATACGAACTAGGTCAGTAACTTAATACAACATTTACGATAACTCACGAGATTAAAACCCTCACGACGAATGACAAAGTATAGCCCTAAGTTGGGCAGCACTTAAACATCCATCGGATTGGTTTCAATCGATCGGACATTGAATCGTAGCCGCGATCGAGTTAATACCCTGTATCGTAGCAGCACCTTGATACCTTAAAACTTCGAATTTATGCAGTATACTTCGTTTTTGAGAAAAGTTTTCGAACACAGTTGAAAGTCCCATGCACAGGCTATTTATAGCTGATTTTTGAGTTTTACGCGGCCCGCGTAAGACTTAACGGGCTCTTACGTGGCCCGCGAGAGCCACCTAGTCTACGACTAGGGCATCCGTGTCACAAGTAGGTCTGCCACATGGCCTGTTTGCTGCTCCGGAGATTTTATGAGTTGTCGCGGCCCGCGTAAACTTATCTTATGGTTTACGCGGCCCGCGTAAAACCCAATTTTCTTGATTTCTTGGTTTTTCATGCACATTAGGGTTTCAGGGGTCCGGGTTTTTACTTACGGGTCGTTTTTTGGACATTTTTGCATGTCCTTACATCCTCCCCACCTTATTTAAAATCTCGTCCTCGAGATTTATTGAAATAAGTGAGGATATTTTCACTTCATCTCTGATTCTAGCTCCCAGGTATACTCGGGTCCTCTTTTCGAATCCCACTTGACTTTGACAAGTACCAATCTTTTGTGCTTGAGGAACTTGTTGATGCACGGGATGTCTGTTGACTACGTTTAGTGAAGTCTTAGGTCAAGATAGGTCAAGACTGGAGCTTGAAAGTCAAATTAGGGTTTAACTTGTTAATTTCGCTTTTATGTACATAGGTTAGAAGTAGTTCCGCTTATATGTACATATGGTTCCGCTCATGTGGTCATCAGGTAGGTCCGCTTATGTGTCAGTTGGTAGTTTCGCTCATATGGACTGCCATAAGAGCGAAACCTACAACACTATATATACCTGATCAGATCATTCATGTCTGAAACTTGGAGCGGAACCTGGTCATTGCTTGTGTAACCGAACTCTGTCAAAATTGAATCAGAAAGCAATAAAAGAGAAGGAATTGAAAAGGAAAAGTTGTGTAACTTCATTTACGTTGATTCCGCCTTCGTATGTGAAGATGAACGTTCTCAACTGACTGTTTAGGGTCAGAACACGGTCCAACAAGTGGTTTCAGAGCTTCAGGACGAGGAGTTAATACTACTACAGCTGATTCGACAAAATTCTCTCACTTCTACTCACTTTCTCTCATACTTTTTCGATTTAAACTGGTTCCTACGGTTGAAATGGTCTGATTTTTAGTATAACGTGTAAAATACTGTAATAACAAACCCTAGAAAGATTCAGGTTAAAACATGACTTAAAAATGGTAAAAATCAACTAAAAACGTGATTTCGCTTATTCGGTAATCGTAGAGGTTTCGTTTATTCGGACATCGAGTGATTAGTTTCCTGATTTTGCTGATTAGGACATTCTAGTTGTCTAATTTCGCTGATAAGAACATAAGTGCTTGATTTCGCTTATCCGAACAATCTAGTTTCGCTGATAAGGACATAGTGATATTTCGCTTATTCAGACATTGTCTATTTCGCTCATTCGGACATATGTGATTTCGCTGATTGTGACATACTATTTCGCTTATATGTCAGTGTCTGGTTTCTCTTTTTAGTCAAAGTGGTATTTCGCTTTTGTGAACATACAAGCTGATTTCACTTATTAGTCACTGTTTTTCAAAATCTTGAAAATTTGTCTAAGTGTTTGCTGATTTTGCAGGTACATTCAAGATGTATGACATATTCTTGAACCCGTTTAGCGACATGTACGCATTCGCTGGAAATTCCAGAAACGATGATTCTTTGTCTAGCAATGCGAATGAGAATCTGCCAAAAGAGAAGAAAAAAGAAGCTTGGGAATCTGAAAGTGCCTTTGGAACCTTCAATAAACCTCTAAAGCTAATGGCTATCGAGGAATACAGTCGGTGGTCAAGAAAGTTTGAAGATTGGTTGATGGCATTCGCATTTCCCAGCTGGAAGAGTTTGAAAAACGGTTATGAAAATGGGAACAAAAATGCTGAAACTTTAAGATCAGCTGAGGAGATTGATTCGTTTGTAGCTGAACAAAAGTGTGTGGCTTTGTTGTTCCAGTCCGTCCGGGAAGACATAATCTCTTTGATCGATTATTCAAATGCAAAAGATCTTTGGAAAAAGTTAGAAAAGAAATGTATAGGTAGTGAAGAAATCAAGAAAAAAAAAATAAAACTACTTAGGAAAGAGTTTGATATGTTTGGGTACTTAAAGAATGAATCAGTTTAAAAAATGATCGAGAGATTTGGGCACCTGAAGCTGGAATTAGCAAGACATGGAATTAAGTATCCTGATGATGAGCAAGTAGACAAGTTGTTCGATTCGTTGCCAGACGAGATGGATTGGAGATATTATGCTCTCATGCTAAAGAACACTATCTTGCCGAAAGATCTTACTCCAGATTTGCTGATTGAGAGACTCGAGAGTCACGAGTTGGAACTGAAAAAGACATTCAAAGTAAATCACTCATCTTACCAGCAGAATTTGGATTTGTATTATCCAAAAAGTATGATGCCAAAAGCAACTTCTCCCAAGACTGCATTTTCTGCTGAAAATGTGTCCACAGCAAGCAAAGAAAGTCAAAGTGGTCAAAGCAGTGGAAATCACAGTGGTTATCACAGTGGATCTTCATCATCTGCAAGTCATTCTGATGCAAAGAATCGTTTTCAATGCAACATTGCAATAGATTTAAAGAATGCTCAGAATTTTGACGAGGAGTCGGCCAAACAGCTGATGATCTTCCTAGCATCGGTGTTGGAATCGTATGAAGGGTTAGTAGCTGGGAAGATAGGCAACACCAACTTAACGAAAGAAGATTAAGATCAGATAGATCCTGAAGAAATGGAGCTGATCGATATTCGTTGGGCTATGGCCAGTGCTGTTCGTCGAGCACAGCGTTTCCTGGAAATAACCGGCAGGAAGACAATTGGTGGTCCATCTACCAAATTGGGGTTCAATAAGTCCAAGGTGACTTGCTTCAAGTGTAAGCAGAAAGGTCACTTCAAGCGTGAATGCAGAAACGCTTATGCTGATGAGTCGGAGAACCCTTTCAGAGATGATTACTACAAGAAGGCAATTTATCATCAGAATAAATCTGAGCCGCCTAGATTGAAGGAGGTTGAAGACAACAAAGAAAAATCTAGAGCTCTTGCGGTGATTTATGATGATGAAGGGTATGATTGGAGTCAAGAGGTTCTACCGGAGGAAGATGCGGTTGGTTACGCATTCATGGCAAAAAACGACGAACCTATTCCTTGGAAAGATAACCGAACTGAAGAGCAGAAGTATAGATACAGAAAAATGTTGGCTGAAAACAGAATCATTAGAATTTCTGGTATCTATCTGGAAGCAAGGAGAGCGAGAAGATGGGATCCGGACAGGGGGTGTTATCTTGACCCATATGGAAATATTGAAATCGATGACAAAACGCTTGATATCGAAGCCATAATCAAGGAGTACAAAGAAGAGGATGAGTATTGGCAGAATAAATGGTGGGGAACTGGAGACGAGAAAGAGAAAGAAGAAAAAGAGAGGAAGGAGAAAGAAGAGAAAGAGAAAAAGGAGAAAGAAGAGACAGAGAAATCAAAGAAAGTTGATACTGGAGTTATTGACACAACGCAGGAGTTGATTGCTGAGAACCTCAGAAAAATGGCTGACAAAGTGCTGGCTGCTAAGTCACTTGAGGTAGACTCTAACTCCGTGTCTGAGTCAAAAAGCCAGGTCAGTTCAAACTTGTCAACAAATGCGTCAGGTAAACAAATTGATGGAAATGCTGATTGCAAAAATTGAAACAAAGAGTGCAAATTTTGTAACACAGTCACGTATCTCAACGGGAAGAAAGTTGATGATTTGACAGCAAAGGTCAGAAGCGTTGAGAATCAGATTCTTGATCGTGACAAAACAGTTAAAGCTTCAACTGAGCGGATAAGAGAATTAACTAGCCAAATTGAAAAGATAAAATTGATCATGAAAAAGTTAAAAAGGAAAATGAAAAGTTAATTCTTGAAAACCGTCAGATTTCTGAAAAGTTTGAAAAACTAAAAGCACAATGAAAGATAATGATGATCGAAATGGTAAAACTTATAAAGAAAATGTTCACTTAAAAGCAGTGCTTAGAGTAAAAGAAGAATCAATCAACCAACAACTGGATGAAATCGCTAAACTAAAACTTAAATTTCAAGAGGCTGAAATTGAAAACGAGCGAATCCAGTTGAAGCTTAACAGTTACAGCTCCGCAAGCTTTGTTTTGCAACACATTATTCCCAAACCCATCGGGAAAGACAAAGCAGGCGAAGATGTGTACTCTGATGGAACTGGGGTAGGTTTTCATCAAGTTCCACCACCTGTTCTTGATAACTACACGAAAAAGCAATCAGGGTTGGTTGAAATTGAAGAAGAAAGTGAAATGAATTTTCTGGATTCAATTGATGTCACGTTCACATCTTCCAATGACGATAGTGTCCAAAATGATATTGTAAAAGGTGTTGTTGAAAATGTGCTAAAAACGGATAGTGACACTACTGAGGAAGATGGGTGTTTCTTGGACAAATACATTCCGAAACAAAAGTCCAAGAACAACTTAAGTGAAGAATCAAATCTTGTCATGTACAAGATGTTGGGTTCAGATAAGTTGTTTTCGGATTCTGAGTTTCCGATTGAGAATGTTAATATGAACAAATTGACAAATGTTTTCAATTTGGTCGAAGTTGAGTTGTCAGAAGTGAACAATTTGAGTCAAACAAAGAGAAAAATGAGTTTTGAGAAAGATAAATCATACTACAAGAAATCTGTTAATCCATCATGTTTTTATAATAACAATCGAAATAACTGGTCGGGTGGTTATCAGGGTAGTAGGAATTATCAGCAAAGAAATGTTCCAAACAAGAGGTTTGCTGAAAAGAAAAAGTTTGTGAACAGTTCGAGTTCACTTGCTGATGAAGAGAAAGAGATTTTTTCAAAATCGAATGAAGAGTTCTTTAAGAAAAGAGCTTCACAGGCTCAGTCTGAAGGCACAAGTCGAGTTGTTGATACTCGAACATGTTTCAGATGTAATCAAGTTGGTCACATTGCACGAAAGTGTACCAACGTGAAGCCTAAGACTGAAACTGTGAAGATTCAACAGAAGAAAGTTGAGGTGAAGGGTAAAGCACCAATTGTTGTTGAGAAAAAGAGTGTGAAAAATGACAACACCAAAGTGAAAAATGAACCTATAAAGAAAGTGGTAACGAAAAATGACAAATTTTATAAACGGGTTGCATTATCTCAACAAGTTTGGAAACCAAAAAGTGAGAAAAAGATTTCACCTTCTGAGGATTCAATTCAAATTGATTATGATGCAAATTTTCCACCTTTGAAGGCTGAAAACTTCAAAATTCAAATTGCGAGAGTCAAGGTTACACCTAAGGCTGATGAGGCCTGGATGGACTCCATGTTCGACTAAACAGTTTGAATTGCCGGAGCTTCCTGGATCGCGAAGCATGAATCGGCATCTTTATTGAGGTTGGTTAATTCAAAGTTTGTTATGTGCAGGATCTTCCAAAACTTGTATCCAGATGGATCATGGATAGTGGAGCTTCAAGACATATGACAGGGAAGACTACGTTGCTGTATGATGTGAGAAATATCAATGGTGGTTATGTGGGATTTGCTGGTCATGAAGGTGGTAGAATTATTGGTGAAGGAACGTTATCCAACGGGATTGTGACGTTTGAGAAAGTTAACTACATTACTGAGCTGGAGAACAATCTGCTGAGTATCTCGCAGATTTGTGACAATATGTATACTACTCACTTCACTGATAAAGAATGTTTGATCTTGAAACCGGGATTTGTAATACCTGAAGAATGGATTACATGCGGGCACCTAGAGTGAATGATTTATATGTGTTGGACATGAGTGTAGCAACTACAACTACTGGTCAAGCACATTGTTTTGTGTCTAGAGCAACCGGGAAAGAATCGAAGTTGTGGCACCGAAAGATGAGGCATATACATCTTAGAAAAATGAATCACTTGGTGCACAATGATTTAGTTTTGGGTGTTAATATCAAAGGTTTTCATCTGGAAGGGGAATGCATTAGCTGTGTTAAAGGCAAGCAGAAGAAAAAGTCACACCCTACAAAGCAAGTCAATTCAGTTTCGAGACCTCTGGAAAGACTTCACATGGATTTATTTGGTCCTGTGAATGTCAAAAGTATTACAGGAGATTACTACTGTTTGGTTGTTACTGATGATTATTCCAGATTTTCGTGGGTTTCTTTCTTGAAGACGAAAGACGAAACGTTTGATAGTTTGATGGCGTTGTTCAAGAAGATTGAGAATCTGTACCAACGGCGTATCAAAAGAATTCGAAGTGACAATGGTACTGAATTCAAGAATAGTAAGATTGAAGAATTTTGTGATGAAAGAGGTATATTGCATGAGTTTAGTGCTCCGTACACTCCGCAGCAGAATGGAGTCGCATAACGTAAAAACCAGACACTAATCGAGACGGCTAGAACTATGCTTGCAGATTCAAAGTTACTGATAAATTTTTGGGCTGAAGCTGTTTCCGCCGCATGCTATACGCTCAACAGGGTTCTAACTGTCAAGAAGTTCAACAAAACATGCTTTGAGCTAATCAATAACCGTAAACCTAATTTGAAGTATCTAGAACCGTTCGGGTCACCCTGTACTGTTATAGAGCCTCATGGAAAGTTTGGTCCGAAGTGCATTGAGGGAATATTTATTGGTTATGCAAATCCGATGCGACGTGTCTTCGTTCCAAGTGAGAAGCGGATTATTGAAGCTGCAAATGTTGAATGTCAAGGTTATACTATGCCGCCGCAGAATCCTGGAGATTCATGGCGTTATCATTATGACAAACTGTGGGATTCGTTTGACATGAGAGAAGAATCAGAGGACGATGAAGATTTCTTTGATGAGTTGGATATTTTGCGTGAATACGAGTCACAGCTAAGGTTCCCAGCTGAGTATTCGAGGCGACCACGGGAAACTTCAAATGACGATGAAGCAGGTCCGAGTAATGCTGGTGAACATGATGATGTCCAACAGAATGAAGTTGCTCAGGATAATCAGTCGGTTCAGGATGATAATCAAGAAGCTGAAAACATGCCAGTTTTTGATCATGGTGATTCAGATTCTGAGGGGGAGCAAATTCAGATTTCAAGTCAAACAAACCAAGTTGGTGAACAAGATGCAGATCAGAATGTTACTAATCTGGAGGGCAATGTAGATGTTCCAAGCGAAGTGATGCCGCGAACTTTTTCATATCATCCAGAGGAGTTGATCATAGGAGAATTGCAGACAGGCGTTCGCACTCAAAGACAGATTGATAAAGGGCTTACATGTTTTTATACAAAAGTTGCTCCTTTGCAAACTGAATTCTCATTGAGTTGTTTTATCTCGCAGGTTGAACCAAGAACTTACAAAGAGGCGCTTACAGAAGATTCTTGGGTCAATGCAATGCAGGAGGAACTGAGCCAATTCGAAAAGTTGGGAGTGTGGAAGTTAGTGGATTTGCCAGATGGTCAGAGAAAGATTAACACCAAGTGGGTTTTCAAGTGTAAGAGAGACGATAGAGGAGTTGTTATAAGGAACAAAGCTCGACTCGTTGTTCAGGGATTTAGTCAACAGGAGGGGATTGATTTTACAGAAGTCTATGCTCCTGTAGCACGACTAGAGGCAATCAGAATTTTTCTTGCATTTGCATCTTGGAAGAACTTCAAAGTATATCAGTTAGATGTAAAATCAGCGTTTCTTTACGGGAAGGTAAAAGAGGAGGTTTATGTCGGACAGCCGCCGGGCTTCACCGATCCAATCCACAAAAACAAGGTCTACTTATTGGACAAAGCGCTGTATGGTTTACACCAGGCCCCGAGAGCTTGGTACGAGACTTTGTCTCAACACCTACTAGCCAACAAGTTCATTCATGGAAAAGTGGATGCCATTCTCTTCACTAAAGAGGTCGACGATCATCTTCTGATAGTTCAGATTTATGTGGACGATATAATTTTTGGGTCAACAAATGAGAGTCTGTGCAAAGACTTTGAATCTGTGATGAAGCAAAAATTCGAAATGTCATCAATGGGGGAGATGAAATTCTTTCTGGGTCTACAAGTTGAACAACTACCTGAGGGAATTTTCATTCATCAGACAAAGTACGTTCATGATATTCTAGAGAAATTTGGGATGTCAAGTTTTACTCCAGCTGCTACCCCACTTGCAACAAATCATGGGATTCACCCAGATCTCACCGGAGACAGGGCTGATGAAACGTTCTATCGTTCCATGATAGGTTCTTTGATGTACTTAACTGCTTCACGTCCTGATATCATGTACCCAACGTGCCTCGCAGCAAGATATCAATCTAACCCAAGAGCTTCGCATATGATCATTGTGAAGAGGATATTGCGCTACCTGAAAGGAACTCCTTCATTGGGGTTGTGGTATCCTAGAAAAGGCGACTTTACGCTCGAAGGGTATTCCGATTCAGATTTCGGATGCTGCAAAGTCAATTCCAAATCAACAACTGCAGGATGCCAGTTCTTTGGACCTAGATTGGTTACCTGGCAGTGTAAGAAACAAACGTCTGTGGCGTTATCTACATGTGAAGCGGAGTACGTTTCTGCTAGCAGTTGCTGCTCTCAGATCCTGTGGATACAGCAACAGATGCGCGACTACGGTTTGCAGTTTCTTAACACACCTCTTTTTGTTGATAATGAGGCAGCTATAAATATAACAAAGAATCCAGTACATCACGCTAAAACTAAACACATAGAAATTCGTCATCACTTTATTCGTGATTGTTTTGAGAAAAAGTTGATACGAATTGAGAAAATCCACACTGACGAACAGAAAGCTGATTTACATACCAAAGCTTTTGATAAAAATCGGTTTAAATATTTGTTAAAACTAAACGGTATGAAGCTTCTTTCGGTGTTGGATGGAATTGTGGGCGTTGATGAGAGTACTGTTGCGGATGAAGACGAGAAACAATCTGCAATGGTTTGTCGACTTTTTACTTGTTTTGGTATTTAGGGGGAGTAGATAGATGTATATAGTTTATTTTTTCAGAAAATACAAAAACAGTAAAAAATGCAAAAATACAAAAACATGATAAAATTTGAAAAAGAGCTTGTGTATATAGGGAAAATGATAGTACATCGGCTAGATAATTACAGTATGCTAAAGATTTGTAAAGTTTAAATGAGTTAAACAGTCTCACTAATGATGTGTCGATAGGTTTTCGCACATTTAGTAGATTTATTCGGGATATAAACCTAAAATTTCAAACTTGTGAAATTCGTGGGGAACACTACTTGGATATATAGGTAACCCCTGAAATCTCGTTTGAAAGGTCTCGTATTCTGATATACTAGGTTTTTATACTCAATGATGTCTGAGGTATTATTCCGGGACTTCTGCTGAATGGAAGTTCTGACCTAGTCCTTGGATAATACTTTTCTCAAATGCTTGAAACATAGCATAAACCCTCAGCATGCAGATGAAACAATAAAATTGATAGTCGCTGCTGTTGTAGCTAAAAGATCCTCTAAAGGGGACATACCGTAAAGTCGAAGCTGATATCTCTCTGCGTATACGAAAGTATCAACCTGAGATCCCTCGGCCCTCGCATTACCTAATTTATGTACAGATATCATTGTAGTATACTCACCTGTAAGACTGAATATTGGGATTCTGGATATGGGAGTATATTCAAGAGGTGGGACACATGAATGAGCTAAGTTCATAAGTCATCTAATTCGTATCCTGAATAAATTGAAATTTGTGTGGGAATTTAAGATGGATCAGTATATCGACAATCGAGGTGAATTGTTTAAGTCTGAGTATGAAATGAAGCTTAACGGTACTTGTAATTTGTCTAAAAAGCTAATATGATTCCTTGACATGCTCGCCAAAAATAAGTTTGTAAATAGTTTACTTTGTTTACTTTCTGCAATTTAAGTTTTCTGTATTTCATTTCTTAGTTTAGAACACTTTATAAAATCCAAAAAGATTTTATTTCTGCTTTATTTTCCGAAAACCAAAGTGGAGAGTTGATTGTTGGATTCTTAGATGATTGAAGCAGATGCAGGAGATTCTGGACTGAAGAATGAGGAGAGCTTATCTTGATGAAGTTTGAATTATTGAAAAGTCAAAAACAAGTTCATTAACTTGATACTTGTTATTTTCAGAAAATGTTTTCAAAATCTGTTTAATTCTTCAAATGATCAACCAAGGTCATTAAGTTGAACTTGGTAGATTAATTGAGTAATCAGGGTCATTAACTTGAACCTGAATACTTGAGTGGATTTCTAAAGCTGATAGATAGTGTGTTTTTGTGTAAAAGATAAGTTTGTAATGATTGATGTTGAGACACAGGTTTTGGACTTCAATATTCCCACGGAAGCTAAATGTCAAAGCTTGAACTAGATCAAGACCTCAGATTCTAGCATATTGAGAGGGGGAGTTTGTGAAAGGGGGAGTCTGGATCAACAATCAAAGGGGAGTTTGAAGATGGAGATAGGTTGTGATCCTAAACTTGTGAAGATAGAATGCTTATGATGTGAAGACAGAGAGTTGGAGAAAAGACCAAGACTGAAGACTCGGAGCTGAAGACTTCGTCAACATCCAAGGGGGAGTCTTTTGATGCACGGGATGTCTGTTGACTACGTTTAGTGAAGTCTTAGGTCAAGATAGGTCAAGACTGGAGCTTGAAAGTCAAATTAGGGTTTAACTTGTTAATTTCGCTTTTATGTACATAGGTTAGAAGTAGTTCCGCTTATATGTACATATGGTTCCGCTCATGTGGTCATCAGGTAGGTCCGCTTATGTGTCAGTTGGTAGTTTCGCTCATATGGACTACCATAAGAGCGAAACCTACAACACTGTATATACCTGATCAGATCATTCATGTCTGAAACTTGGAGCGGAACCTGGTCATTGCTTGTGTAACCGAACTCTGTCAAAATTGAATCAGAAAGCAATAAAAGAGAAGGAATTGAAAAGGAAAAGCTGTGTAACTTCATTTACATTGATTCCGCCTTCGTATGTGAAGATGAACGTTCTCAACTGACTGTTTAGGGTCGGAACACGGTCCAACAGAACTTGACCTTTCTGTCTTCTATTTGAAGTGGTTTCTCTATGAACTTTAACTTTTCATTTACCTTTATGTCTTGAAGAGGTACTACTAGGGATTCGTCAGATAAACACTTTTTGAGGTTGGATACATGAAATACGTCATGTACCCCGGCTAATTCTCCTGGTAGTTATAAGCGATAGGTAACTGGTCCTATGCGTTGAATTACTGGGAATGGTCCTACGTACCTTGGACTTAGCTTTCCTTTCTTACCGAATCGAACTACTCCTTTCCAAGGAGAAACTTTCAATAGTACTCTGTCTCCAATCTAGAATTCTAACGGCTTGCGTCGATTGTCTGCATAACTCTTCTGGCGATCTCGAGCCGTCTTTAGTCTTTCCTTGATTTGAGTGATCTTGTCGGTGGTCTCTTGCACGACTTCAGGACTTGATAATTGACTTTCTCCTATTTCTGCCCAACAAACGGGAGTTCTACACTTACGTCCGTATAGTGCTTCGAATGGGGCAGCTTCTATGCTTGAATGATAACTATTATTATAGGAGAATTCAATCAAGGGTAAGTGGTCATCCCAGTTTCCTCCAAAATCTATAACACATGCTCTAAGCATGTCCTCCAGGGTTTGGATAGTTCTTTCACTCTGTCCATCTGTTTGGGGATGGTAAGTTGTACTTAAATTTAACCGCGTCCCCATGGCTTCTTGGAAACTTGTCCAGAAATGTGAAGTGAAGCGACTATCTCTATCCGATACAATAGAGAGTGGGACTCCATGTAAGGATACTACCTCGTCTATGTATAACTTGGCTAACCTTTCCATACTAAAGGTTTCCTTCATGGGTAGAAAATGAGCTGATTTGGTTAATCGATCCACAATTACCCAAATCGCGTCATTACCTTTCCTGGTTTTGGGCAACTTAGTAACAAAGTCCATTGTTATGAATTCCCATTTCCATACTGGCATTTCTAATTGTTGTAGTAGACCTGAGGGTTTCTGGTGTTCTGCCTTAACTTGTGAACAAGTAAGACACTTAGAAACATATCTAGCTATGTCCTTTTTCATTCATATACACCAGAAGTTATTCCTTAAATCTTGATACATTTTATTGTTACCAGGATGCATGGTATACCTAGATTTATGGGCTTCCTCTAAAATCTTATTTCTTAACTTTCCTTGCTTAGGTACCCAAATCCTTTTCTTATGGTATCTCCAAATTCCATCACTTCCTTGTTCTAATTCCTTTATTCGTCCTTTCATTTCTTCAGCATCATCCTTGATTGCCGTTACTTGAACATTCTTCAGTTGTTCCATTAAGTCTAATTGTAGACTTATTCTAAGAGCACGAACTCGCTTTTGCTTTTCATGATACTTACGACTTAAGGCATCTGCTACTACATTTGCCTTTCCTTCGTGATATTGAATATCACAGTCATAATCGCTTAAAATTTCCATCCATCTTCTTTGCCTCATGTTTAATTCTTTTTGCCCAAATATGTATCTTAAACTCTTATGATCTGTATAGACAGTAAACTTGCTTCCATACAGTAAACTTTCTTCGTGCTTTTTCAATTGCCTTGAGGCGTACACAATTACCTTCTTGCGTTGCATTAGCACACATCCTAATCCTAGCTTAGAAGCATCGCAATAAACTTCAAAATCTTCTATCCTTTCTGGTAAGGCCAGAATTGGGGCGTTCGTTAATCTTTGCTTTAAAATCTTAAAAGCCTCTTCTTGTTTAGATCCCCATTCAAACTTTACTGCTTTACAGGTTAGCTTAGTTAATGGCAAAGCTATTTTGGAAAAATCCTTAATAAATCGTCTATAGTATCCGGCTAATCCTAGAAAACTTCTAACTTCCATGGCTGATTGCGGGACCATCCATTTGGTGATCGCTTCTATTTTGGAGGGATCTACGTGAATACCTTCGTGATTCACCATGTGTCCTAAAAATTGTACCTCCTATAGCCAGAATTCACACTTCGAGAATTTGGCGTAAAGTTTCTCTTTTCTTAACAAGGTTAAGAGTGCATGCAAATGCTCACAATGCTCGTTCTGACTTTTGGAATAAATAAGTATGTCGTCGATGAAGACAATTACGAATTTATCCAGATACAGTTTACAGATCCTATTTATCATGTCCATGAATGCTGCAGGAGCATTTGTGAGTCCAAAGGGCATGACTGTAAACTCGTAATGACCATACCTAGTTCTGAAAGCAGTTTTAGGTATGTCTTCTTCTTGTACCTTCAATTGATGATATCCGGAGCGTAAATCTATCTTTGAAAAATATCTAGCTCCTTGAAGTTGATCAAAAATATCGTCAATCCTAGGTAATGGGTATCGATTCTTAATTGTAATCTTATTCAATTCCCTATAATCGATACACATTCGCATCGAACCATTCTTCTTCTTTACAAACAACACTGGAGCTCCCCACAGGGATGAGCTAGGTTGTATAAATCCTTTGCTTAGTAACTCATCTAACTGCTTTTTCAGTTCTAACATTTCGCTGGGTGCTAACCGATAAGGTGCCTTGGCTATCGGTGTAGTTCCAGGAATTAGATGAATTCTAAATTCTACCTCCCTATCTGGTGGCAATCTTGGTAGTTCTTCCAGAAATACATCCGGGTATTTTGATACTACTGGAATTTCCTTAAGTTCCTTACCTTTAGTGTTGATGATTGCCGAAATCATATACACTATCCCTTGTTTTCTTGAATAACTGACCATTTTCATTACTAAAACGAATTTCAATGGCTTACGTGGCTTATCTCCTGTAATCACCACTAATTCTTCTGTGGGTGTATGAATTTCTATGGAATTTTTATCACAGAGAATTCGAGCATGGTTGGCTATACTAACCAATCCATTCCTAATACAATATCGAATCCGGCTAAATTCATAGGTAACAAGTTGGCAGAAAATTAATGGCCTAAGAGTTCTATCTTTCCTTTCTGCAAAACCTTATCTATGTTAACAGAATTCCATCTGCCGTTTCTACAGTAAAAACTTGTCTAAGGTTTGTTAAGGGTAGATTAAGAGCTTGGCAGAATGAAGTATTTATAAAACTTTGGTGTGCACCAGAGTCAAATAATACTTTTGCATAAACGTCATGAACTAGGAACGTACCAGCTATTACATTTGGAATGAGTTCCGCTTCTTGGGTAGTCAACTGGAATGCTCTTGCATTCTTTTTGGTAGTTCTGTCTGCAGGTTTGGCTTTGTTGTCAGCTGGTTTGACCAGTTTCGGGCAGTCTGGCCTAAAATGTCCAGCTTCTCCACAGTTATAGCAGATTGTTGACTTCTTCCTCCTGCAATCTTCTTCTTGATGCCCTGGAATTTTGCAAAAATTGCAATACCCTTTGCATCTTCCAAAATACTTTCTTTTACAGGTACCGCAGAATGGAGCAGTGGAAGATTGCCCCGTTCCCTTTTTCTTGAAATTACTACTGTTACCCACACAGAATCCTTGGGTAATCTTTTGGGCCACTTCCTTTTTCCGGTTTTCTTCTCTTGTGCGTACCAGCCCGTCAGTTAGGGTGTTAGCTAACTCCACAGCATCGTTAATAGTGAGGGGTCTCGCAGCTTTAACGATATCACGAATTTCGCCAATCAAACCCCAAATATAGCGAGAAATAAGTACCGGTTCTGGCGAAGCCAAGGTTGGTACCACTCTAGCATACTCGAAGAATGTCGAAGTATACCCTCGACAGTCTACATCCACCATCCGGTGGTTCAATAATTTATTCGCCATTTGTTCTTTCTCATATTCGGGACAGAATTTTCTTTCCACCAGCCGCTTAAATTCTTCCCAACTCATGGCATAGGCCGTGTCACTTCCCTTGGCTTGTAACACCGTATTCCACCATTCTAGTGCTCCTTCTTTAAAAAGATGTGACGCGTACATGACCTTGTCTTCTTCGGCACATTTACTTATTTTAATTACTGCCTCAGTTTTCTCCCACCAATGCAGTGCGGCAGTTTCCCCCTCGTTGCCTGCAAATTCAGCCGGTTTACATGCAAGAAATTCCTTGTAAGTGCAACCAGGCGTTGCAGCTGTCATTTTCTTAAGGAATGGGGCTTGCATCCCATCATTATCGTTATTATTAGTGTTGCCGCCTCCATTTACACTATTACTAAAATTGTCGCCATGAGTACGTTTGCTAGGAATAATTGGTTGAGGTTCAACTGGATTTCGGGTAGCAGCAAGGATTGCTAGAATAGCATTGGCTATTTCTTGGGCAACAAGATTCTCTATATCTTGTCTATTCAGAAATTGGTCTCCATTGTTTTGCTCATATTGGTTAACCTCGTTAACTGGTTCATTACCAGCGTGTTCCATCTGGTAATTAATATATATAAGTAATTAGAACAAAATAAATAACAACCAAACATAATAAAACAATTGCACATAATCACGTCAACACGTATAGCCAAAATTGTCGATTTTTCGACTTCCATATTTTATATATTTTAATATGCGTCCGTACATACCAGTTATCTTACAAAAGTTTCATTTTTAAGTTATTTTTCATTATATTTTTATTATTATATTATTATTAAACACACATTCCCACAACCACATACGATCCCGTCAGCTGGCATTTCAGAAACGACGTTCCCTCTCGTCGTATTTCCAGGATATCCTCTCCCCTACTTCCCGGATTCTATTCCCTGCGTCCACCAGCTCCTCGCCATAATGGCGGAGTTCAGCCAAGTTCTCGGTGCTCATTGGTGGATGTAGTGGAGGCTCGGGGTCAAACTGAGTGAAAAAGGTATTAGGGTTATTCAGGAGATTCTGAAACTGCCAATCAGTGGTCCACCATTCTTCCAGCTCTCCTAGAGGTCGGGAGTTAACAAGGGGATCTGGAATAGCAGGTTCCAGATTGACTGGAAGTTGGGCTTCAACTGGGTAATTGAAGAGAGTCTCATCGGCAGGTCCGATGAGGTCACTATTTGCTAGTTGGCGGTCCAGCTCCTCCCAGGGTGGCATCTCTTGGGCTTGCCTTGAACTTTCTCCGATCTCTATTCCTTTGCCTTTATCTTTGGGATCCTCAGGCTTTATAACTTTTTGTGTTGCTGGCCTCTTCCTACGCTCACGCCTCCAGCCTACAAGTCTTCTTCATTTCTTCGGTTTAGGTTTTTCCTGAGGTTGGGCCTGGAATACCATTGGCTCTTCAGTGTCAGCCTGGTAGCCAGTGAAGGTACCGGTGGTATCCATATCTGAGCTATGGATAGAAAAGTTTTGAAGTGCTTCTGATAGTTCATTCATGCTGTTAGCATACATGAAGAAACACACAAAATTCTAAGTCAAAATTAAATTTTCACAGAATGGCAATCAGAAAAAGTAAGTATTTCTAAATACTTAATTTGCTTAAATCAGTGGCTCTGATACCACCTTTTTCTGTCACGGCCCCCGTCCCGGTGTGACCCGGTCCAGGAGCCGCGGGATAGAAACCCATGTTATTTATCACTTGAGTTGACAGCGGAAGTTTAACAGGATCTTTTAAAACTTGAAAATGCCCAATTATTTTATTTCATAATTTGGGATAAACCCCGTAATTTACAATAGAGGAATTTCACAAAGAATTCCCTAGTTTCACAAAACATGTTTATTTATTTGACTGAGCCACTACTTCAAGCTTGTTAGTGCTCCGTAGCACTTTTCCTTGATTCACAGCAGGTCACCTGAAACATGTTTTAAAAATATTTTATCAGCGGGGAAGTACTAGCGAGTCACTCAAATTTGATAAAATGACACATAGTTATATATTACAGCATATGAGCGATTACAATGGCTACTATCTTATTTTTATCTGGCGCCATGTCACCTCCTGGTGACGATGGTCATACCACTATTGGGTCCTTTCACCCAAGTAGTGATGATTATCACTGTTAGGTTGATGAACCTGTTAGTGTATTATTTGTCTATCGCCTCCGTCAATCTAGTCCGTAGTAGAAAACTGAAGAAAACGAGAGTTACATTGTTATTTTAGAATTAGTTAGTCAAAAGGCAAGGTGGCATAACTGTAAATAATGAGATTCCTCATTAATCCCTTGGCCTATAAATAGATCTCTAGGGTTTCTCATTTAGGACTTTTACCATTTTAGAGATTTGAAGAGCTCTAGTTCTAGAGAGAGAAACTAGAGAGAGAAAGTCTCTAAGTGATTCAAGTGATTGTACGATTTCAGATTTCTAATAGAATCACGTTTATATTACGTCATGTGTGTTTAGGTCGCGTTCGTGTACGGATTCCGCACGTTTCACGTTCGTTTCGCAATCGTTTCGGAGTCAAAACCGGTCCAACAAGTGGTATCAGAGCAGGAGCTCGATTGCACTGATCCAACACACATTTTCGATCGTGATTTCATCAGATTCAGATCCGAATTTCATCTACTTCTTCATATTTTTCATATTTTCACGTTTTTCACTGTTTTTAGTCAAATTGAACGGGATTTTACGGTCCAAATCGTCTGATTTTTTGATATGTTGTGCGTATACACCTGATCTATAACCCTACCAAGTTTCAGATCAAAATTCCTAGCCGTTTAGGAGTAATCGAAGATTTTCAGTCCGATTTCGCGTAAAAGTTGCAGGTCCGCTCATAGGGAGGTCCGCTTATCTGAACCTGAGACAACACTTAGGTCCGCTCATAGGGAGGTCCGCTTATACGAACCTTGTAGGTCCGCTCGAACAGACATAATCTGGTCCGCTTATTTGATCATTGCCTGGTTCGCTTATTTGAACATTTCAAACTTTGAGGTTAGCTCCAGAGGTCCGCTTATAGGTACATCAGGTGGTCCGCTTATAAGGTCAAGTTGGTAGGTTCGCTTATTCGGCAGTCCGCTCATTAGGTCCGCTTTTAGTGACAAAATAGTTGAGGTCCGCTCATTTGTCAGATTAACAGTAGGTTCATTCTTGAGATTCGCTTGTGTGGTTAGCTTTTGTGACATCATATCAAGGGGTATCGCAGTTAAAATCTGATTTGCTTGTCGGCCATTTATAATCAAAAGAAAGTGGTCTGAGTTGTGTGGTGTGTTGAGATAATCGAACGGTTCAGTTGTTCACGTGAATTATTTTTGCAGAATCTCGAGATATAGTGTCAGCTCATGTGATTATCCATAATCATCGGCCCAATCAAGATATCTTAGATTTTGTTTACCCCAAGGCCATTAATTTTGTTGACTTGTATGGAGTGTCAGTATCGAAAGTGAACATATTTGTTAAACAATTAATTGACTGGATATTATTTGAACGGCCCAATCATTAATAAATAGTTAAGTGTGTTGTCAGCATAAAATAACTCAAATTGTTATCACATGATTAGAGTTGGACGGTTCTTTCAAAGTGTTTGTCGGTTTCGTGGATTGTTTGGCCCAATCAGCTGACATTTACGGCACGTGTGATTTGTCGGGACATTATCTGATGTTTTGACATGTGATTTGTCGGCACATTATATGTGATTAGCATAGTGTTTTACGGTCAAAGCAAATTGTCGGTTCATGCGCATGTGAAGAAAGATATTTTTGTCAGTTGTCTTAAAGTTTTCTACATCGGCACTTGTGAAGATTGTTGGATTATTTTTGTTGTCAGAAATTGTTTGGTCAAAGTCTACAGGTCACACGGTTTGGAGTTCAGTCAGTTGGTCATTCGGTCCGCACAATTGGTTATTTAGTCTGCACAGTTGATTGTTTAGTCTGCACAGAAAATCATCAGTTCGAGTACCAGTTTCTTTCAGATAATTGATAAAAGTTTAAAACTGATTGTGTGTTTGTTTGTTGTTGTCAGGTTTACATCATGGCTGAAGAATTTTTCAATACGTTTTACAACGCGTTCGCAACTGAATCGTCTGAGGCTACAAATATTACACCAAAAACCATTTCTAAGGTGCTAAATGAAAACATCAAGCATGATAACTTTTATGGAACTCACTCAAAGCCACCAACTTTGGATAGCATTGAAGATTATACATGGTGGAAGGAACGGTTTATTAACTGGGCGAAAGCGTATGCTCATGAAAGCTGGTTTTGCCTGGAGTATGGATATGAAAAACCAAAAGATGAGAAAGGCGAAGATCTTGTATTCAAGAAGTTTTCCAGAGAAGATAAAGCTGAATACGGAGCTGAACAAAGAATGATAGCATTGATCCAGTCAGCAATCAGAAATGATATTTTTGCTTTACTAACTCATGACGGGTCATCTAAGTCTGTCTGGGAAGCTTTACGTGTTAAAGCTGAAGGGGGTAAACAGATTTAAAAGAACAAAATAGCTTTATTAAAGAAAGAATTTGATCTGTTTGATAACATAAAAGGAGAGTCGGTGAGGCAAATGATTGAGAGATTCTGTCATCTTAAAATTGAGTTGGAGAGATTAAAGATAAATAAAACAAGAGAGGAATTGATAGACAAAGTGATTGAAGCGTTACCACGAGCTGATCAGTGGCAAACGTTTGTTTTTATCTTAAAAAATGATGCTTCATATGATAATATTGCTCTTGATGTTTTGTTTGAAAAGATTGAAAGTCATGATCTGGAGCTACAAAAGCAAAACAAGATGACTGAATCTTCACATCAACAGAACGTTGTCTTGTACTACAAAAGCAATGTGCTTTCTGATAAAGGCGTTGGTTCACCAAAAATAGCATTTAGTGGTGAAAAGATGAAAGAACCACCAACAATGTCAACAAGTCATCATTCTGGATATCATTCATCTTCAAAGACAAATTCTGATGATTCTGAAGAAATTCTGTGCAACATTGCTCTTAAACTGAAGAATTCTCCTGCAATGAGCATCAATGCAGCGAAGCAGCAAATGAGTTTCCTTGCATCTGTTCTGGAGTCATATGAAGGTCTTGTAGCTGGCAAAATTGGAAATTCTGAATTGACCAAAGAAGACTACGACCAGATTGATCCGGAAGAGATGGAGCTCATTGACATCCGTTGGTGTTTAGCTAGTTGTATTCGCAGAGCTCAGAGGTATATGGAGATTACCGGGAAACAATCGCTTGGAGGTGCTTCAACAAAGCTTGGATTTGACAAAACCAAAGTGACCTGCTTCAGATGTAGGCAAAAGGGTCATTTCAAAAGAGAATGCAGAAACTCTGAGGTTGCTGAAGGAAGTGAACGTCCTTTCAACGATGACTATTATCGAAAGGCAATCTACCATCGAAGCAGAGAAGAACCAAAGTTGATTGAAGATAAACCAAAAGAAAAGTCAAGAGCATATGCAGTAATCTATCCCGATGATGGATTTGACTGCAGCACAGTTTGTCCAGAAGAAGATCGTTTAGAGAATGTTCGTAAAACAGCTAAGGGGAGAGCTATGACAGAAGAAAGAAAATTTGTTTTTGTTGCTGAGATTCAAGATGAAAACAAAGACAAAGACACTGCTGAAATCCGTGAAGAAAAAGTTGAGATCAAAGAGAAAACTCGAGAAGAAATCTTGAGTGAGAAGACCTACAGAGAAAGAAACGTGGTCTACAACAGAATGGATGACATGCATGAGGAGTATGAGATGGCTGTCGGTAGCAAAAGATGGGATAAAAAGAGAGAATGTTATTATAACAGAGAAGGAGAACCGGTTGTTCCCAAGAAAGACATAATCTTCTATGATGTTCTTCTCAAAGTCCCGTTGAGAGATGAATACTATAGAAATGTATTGAAAGATGACACATACGTTAAGAGATATGAAAAGGAGATCAGATATGTTATGTTATCGTGTCTAAGAAAAAGGGATGAGGAGAGAATGAAGAAGAATGTTGAAGAAATGGTGAACAATCTGAAGAAAGCTGCTGAAGAGGTTAAAGCAGAAACTGTTGAAGTTGAAGCTGTGAAGGAAATCAAAAGTGAAGAAGTTGTTGTGAATGAAGAGGTTGAGAAAGCTATTACTGAAGAACAGCAGATTGAAGAAGAGGTGAAGAAAGAAGAAAAAGAGGAAAAGAATGAGAATGAGGAAGCTGGTAATGTTGGTGATGAAGTCGGTGGTGAAGAAACGTAGAATGTTGCTGAGCAGACAGAGGTTGCTGAAAACATTGAAGTGCCAATCACTGAGGTAAATTCTGATTCTGAAAACTTGAAACAGATTGATCAGTGCAAGAAATGCATGGAACCGTCCAGAACTTGTACTGAAAAAGATGAGCAATTTAGAACAAGAGATCTTGAGTTCACAAAAATTGAAAAGATTTTCAAAGAAAAATGCAAAGAAATGCTAGAAAAAGAAAAGGTTTTTAAAGAAAATGATGAAAAACTTTCAGAAAAATGTAACAAATTAGAGAAAGAAAATGAAGTTTTGAAAGAAACTGTTTTGAAAATGACAAATGAATGTGAACAAAAGGAAATTGCTTGTCAAGAAATGAAAAAGGAATACGACTCAATGAAATTATCATATCACATTACAAAAGAGTCATATGATAAAGTAAAAGATGAAATGAAATATGCTCAATCAAGAATGAATTATCTGTCTGAAACAACTAAAGAGCTTAAACGAATGTATGCTATAAAACAAGATGTTGTTAATTCCTATATTGAGGATGTTGCTAAGTTGAAGCGACAGATTGCTGATTTAGAACAGGATAACAACAAGTTAAAGAGTTACCATGTGTCGTCATATGTGCTTGAACGAATTTTCAATATAAAACCGGGTGAGGGTGAGTCTGAGCAGAACAAGAAAGGTATTGGTTCAGTGTTTCATCAAGTTCCACCACCGGAAAAGTTTGCATTTTATGATGAGGAAAAGGTCGAAAAAGCTTTCAACATGGTTGATCAATTGCCAGACAACATTGACATAACCTATTCCAAATCTGATGATTCTCATGATTCAGAGGTGGTAGGTAAAGTCGTTGAAAGTGTGTTGAAAGAAGAGTCAGTTGATACAGGTAAATCTGAATCACAGGATGAAGATGAAGGAAATCTTCATGATGGTTATCTGAAAAACACAAAATCCGAGGAAAGTTTGAATGATGATTCAAAAGGATTGGTTTATACCATGATTGGATCAGACAAATTGTTCTTAGATGTTGTTTTCCCGATTCAGAATGTGATTTCAGAAAAGGTTGACAAAGTTTTCAAAATGATTGAGATTGAGAAGTCTGAAATTTCAAAGTTTGTTGGTAAGAGTTGTAAAGGTTCGTATAACAAACCTGGTTTCAAAAAGAAGAACATGAAGGCTGGGTTGGGTTATAAGAAGAAACAACATCGGAACAAAAATGAGACGTCAAATTTTCAAACAAAAATGAGTTTTGTTCAAGGAGGCAGTTTAGAAAAAGAAAAAGAACTCAAACTGAGACAGTCTAATGATGAGTTCTTTGCTCAAAAGAAAAAGCAACAACCACAGGTCAAAGATGTGTCCATGAGAACATGTTTCAAATGTGATCAAAAAGGACATCTTGCACGCAAGTGTCCTAATCTAAAACCTGTGGATGTTGACAAAAAGAAGTTTGATGCTGAGAAACAAAAATCTGAGAATGTGAGACAAAGGTCAACCAAACTTGATTCGAAACAAACTTGGAGGTTCAATACAAACAAGTTTGCTTCAAATCAAAATTGGAAATCAAACCAGAACAGGTTCGATTCAAGACAGACCTGGAATTCTCACACACCCAGATTCAGAACAACACAGAGTTGGAAAACCACAGTTGATATGACAAAACCTCAAGAGTTTTGGAAACCAAGAGTTGTTGTTCAAAATCAAAATGTTCAAAAAGATTCACATTTTTACAAACGAGGTACACCAAAAGGTCAGACATGGTCTGTTAAGAAACAAGTTGATTTGGTAAAAGATGAGAAAGTTGAAGTTAAAATTGAGAAAGTTTTTGTGAAAAATGACAAAGAATTTCCAGCATTGAATGAAAATTATTGTGTTGAAATGCCTAAGGTTCAACAGAACTGGGCTAAATTGTTCAAGTAATTGAGTAGTTTATTTGTGCAGGTGCTCTTGGAATTCAAATATTGTGAGAATGGAGGTTGGAGCAGCCTGGCACAACAAGGAGAGGAGGCTGCTGGATCCTGTGTTGGTTGAAACAGGGAATTTATATGTTTTTCTGTAAATAAATAAACAATATTTTCAAAAACCCTAAAAATTGAAAAATTTGAAAAACCAAAAATATGTTTGTTTTTAATTTTTGTCAAATATTCAAAAATACAAAAATATGTGTTGATTGAATACGCCGAAACCCTCACGGCTGAACAAACATGATTACTTGCATCAGATTGAAAAACGGTTTTCAAACTGTTAAGATCAATGGGTTGTAAATCATGGGGGTACGTTATATTTTCTGCAAATCAGAGCATGTGAAGCAGAAAATGGATGGCAAGACAAAGCTATCAGTGTTGGTTGTCAAATTTTCTTTAAATGGTTTTGCATTTTAGGGGGAGTAATATTGTTAGAAAATACAAAAACATTTGAAAATTTGAAAAAGTCAAAAACATGATAAAATTCAAAAATTTGAGTTTTGCGTAAAAAGAGGAAATGATAGTACATCAGTAGACAGTTATAGTACGCTAAAGAATTGGAAAGTTTAAATAGCGTTAAACAGTCTCACTGATGATATGCCGATAGGTTTTTATACATTTAGTAAACTTTTTCGGGATATAAACCTAAATTTAAACTTGCTTATTTCGTGGGGAACACTACTTAGATATATAGGTAACCCCTGAAATCTCGTTTGAAAGGTCTCATAATCTGATATACTAGGTCTTTATACTCAATGATGTCTGGGGTATTATTCCGGGACTTCTGCTGAACGGTAGTTCTGACCTAGTCCTTGGATAATGTTTTCTGAAATGCTTGAAACATAGCATTAAACCCTCAGCATGCCGATGAAACAATAAAATTGATAGTCGCTGCTGTTGTAAGCAAAAAGATCCTCTAAAGGGGACATACCGTAAAGTCGAAGCTGATATCTTTCTGCGTATACGGAAGTATCGACCTGAGATCCCTCGGCCCTCGCATACCTAATTTATATACAGATATCATTGTAGTATACTCACCTGTAAGACTGATTATTGGGATTCTGGATACAGGAGTATATTCAAGAGGTGGGACACATGAATGAGTTTAAGTTCTTAAGACATCTAATTCGTATCCTGAATCAGTTGAAATTTGTGTGAAAATTTAAGTGGATCAGTATATCGACAATCTAAGTGAATTGTTTAATACTTAATGTGAAAATTAAGCTCAACGGTACTTGTGATTTGTCAAAAACTGATATGATCCTCTGACGCAATCTCAAACAAAAATATTGTCTGTAAATATGTTTGTACATATTTCTTTACTGCTTTATATTTTCAGAAAATACAAAAAGATTTTTGATTCTGCTTTATTTTCGACAACCGATGTCTGAGTGCTGAGTTTCAAAATCTAAGTAAGCTGATTGTGTTTCTGAAAATAAAACAAGTTCATTAGATTGAAACTTGAATTAAAATCAAAAATCAAAACAGTTTGTGATATCTCCAAGGTCATTAAGTTGGACTTGGATGATTAACTGTGGGGGATTTGGATGCTTATACTGTTATAGAGCTAGTTTCCGATTCGATTCGATGAAACTGCCAAATTCATGAAAATTGTTTGTTTTAGAACGTTGAGTGAGCCAGGTTACAATTCCTGGATAGCTGAAATTTGAAATGTTATTACTTATAAATGTTTGAGTGATTGCAGATGAGATTCCAGACTACAATCCCGGAAGCTGAGTCTAAGGGGGAGTCTGAAGACGAGCTCAAAGCAAGGGGGAGCTTGTAATCGAAAAGCAAGGTGTCGATCCCAAAGCACGGAAGCTTGACGAAAGGGGGAGCCTGATGAAGAAAAGAGGAAAAGCTGAAGCTGAAGACAGATTCACCGGGATTCTGTTCGAGAAGATTCAAAGAGAGAAAGAGAAAGAAAAATCGCTACGAGCTTGACTACAGATTGACTACAGCAATATCCAAGGGGGAGTCTGTTAGTGTATTATTTGTCTATCGCCTCCTTCAATCTAGTCCGTAGTAGAAAACTGAAGAAAACGAGAGTTACATTGTTATTTTAGAATTAGTTAGTCAAAAGGTAAGGTGGCATAACTGTAATTAATGAGATTCCTCATTAATCCCTTGGCCTATAAATAGATCTCTAGGGTTTCTCATTTAGGACTTTTACCATTTTAGAGATTTGAAGAGCTCTAGTTCTAGAGAGAGAAACTAGAGAGAGAAAGTCTCTAAGTGATTCAAGTGATTGTACGATTTCAGATTTCTAATAGAATCACGTTTATATTACGTCATGTGTGTTTAGGTCGCGTTCGTGTACGGATTCCGCACGTTTCACGTTCGTTTCGCAATCGTTTCGGAGTCAAAACCGGTCCAACAGAACCTAACCGTGAGAAATTAGTAATGTGCACAATACCCCACTAGCCAGTGATTCAAGATAACCACGAATTAATCCCTGTAATTATAACTTTTGAAAATGATTCGAGTATTGTAAAACATTGTTGATAAAAGAGAATGACTCACATTGCAAGTTTAACCGGGCAGAGTTTACCCTACTGATAAGCCTTCTAACCTAAATTAAATGACAATGCATACAAACTAGGTCAGTAACTTAATACAACATTTACGATAACTCACGAGATTAAAACCCTCACGACGAATGACAAAGTATAGCCCTAAGTTGGGCAGCACTTAAACATCCATTGGATTGGTTTCAATCGATCGGACATTGAATCGTAGCAGCGATCGAGTTAATACCCTGTATCGTAGCAGCGCCTTGATATCTTAAAACTTAGATTTTTTATGCAGTATACTTCATTTTTGAGAAAAGTTTTCGAACACAGTTGAAAGTCCCATGCACAGGCTACTTATAGCTGATTTTTGAGTTTTACGCGGCCCGCGTAAGACTTAACAGGCTCTTACGCGGCCCGCGAGAGCCACCTAGTCTACGACTAGGGCATCCGTGTCATAGGTAGGTCTGCCACGTGGCCTGTTTGCTGCTCCAGATATTTTATGAGTTGTCGCGGCCCGCGTAAACTTATCTTATGGTTTACGTGGCCCGCGTGAAACTCAATTTTCTTGATTTCCTGGTTTTTCATGCACATTAGGGTTTCAGGGGTCCGGGTTTTCACTTACGGGTCGTTTTTGGACATTTTTGCAGGTCCTTACAAATGTGAATCTGATCATGAGTGTAAGCTTCCTAGATCAAGATGATACGAGGTATTGATATCTGATCGTGGACGAATGCTTCAGAGATCCGAGAGTGATCGTGGGTGAAAGCTTCCGAGATCTAGATTATCCGAGGAGATGAATCTGATTGTGGACGAATTCTTCGGAGATCGGATTACATTACCAGATGATTTGTTTTCCGATGAAGATTTGCTGAATGTGGAGAATATCGTTTACACGGATCTGTTATTCTTATGGTGCGTTAACGTGGATCACGGTAAACAGAATATCAGATCTTCAGGGGGAATCACGGACTTGAAGTTAACCAGTGGGGTATTTGAAGTTTCTATCAATTGCCGGTTGAGTTTTTGTACATTCTTAGATCGAGCAGGTGGAATGCGAGATCGTGGTGCTTACTTGTGATATCAAAACTGAGCTCGGATGCGGTTAAAGTTGAAACAGAGGATGTTGCATTGATTAGTTTCAAGTTGGTGATTGTTCGTGAAGGTTGCAGTTTAGCAAATCAGAGGAGAGTTGTAAACTATGCAAAAGACCTGAAGATTCATTTCAGGGGGAATTCGTGCTTTACTTTGGCAAAAGCAAACCCGAATCATCAATCGAGGGGGAATTTGGATAGTCAGATTTCAAGATACCTGATTGAAGTTGCAGAAAAGTTGAAGATTACAGAATATTCAAACACGACTCAAGATTCTCAAAGTTTTAAAGACGATTCGACAGCGACAGCCGAGGGGGAATCTGTTGGTGCATATTTCGTACGTCTGACACTGTGTGAATAGTTAGATAGAGCGTGTGTTGAATATTGTATAGAATACGAGAAAGTTGGACACGGTTCGTTAATGTAAAGGTCCATCCGATAGGATGATAATCCGGACGGATGGACACCTAGTGTGAGTTGTCTATAAATAGGGGGTTGAGGCTCCCATTTGGATAAGCTTTTGGTTCCCAGAGGGGACATGCTGTCCAACTAGTCTCGCAGTGCTGTAATTGTGAATAATCAATAGAGACCAGATTGAAATTGACTGCTCGGTGTTCTATCTATCTTCTACTCCTTTCTTAGTCGTAATAATCGCACCGAACACGTCGTTTCGGGACCGAAGCTCGGTCAAACTCGCTGGATCCTGGAATCACAAAATTTGTGAACATTAATCATCAATCCATCATCATATGAATCATAGTTTCCATGTATCCAATCATCATACAAAACATCAAACCCTAATCATCATCTAGCAGTTAACATCATAATCAACATTCAAATCAAATCAAATAACACAATTGTTTCACTGAATGCCCATCATGCAACACGTCTGTGAGCATCATACCTCACAACATCATCAAACACTAAAATTGTGCATATCATCAAAATCCCTTGATATCGTACAACAAGAATTGTTTACCAACATTCTAATGACTAGCCAGATACGTTTCAGTTTATAAGAAAACCTTACATCCTGCTTAATCTCATATATACCAATACAAATCAATACATAACACGTATCCAAGAACAACAAGGAATGTGAGTCAAATCAGTGATGAACATACTAACCGAATGCTAGGACGAGAGAGGTGATGTTTCGAGGAGACGAGAGCTTCGAAAAGGATGGGTTGCCGTCGATCACAATGGAGAAGGAAGAAAGTGCTAGGGTTTGCTATATTTGTGTTTTGCAAGATTATGAGAGCCACACATAAAATCGTATGTGTGTATGCGCCCCATTGAGTGAACCGGGCCTAGCTTGGGCTCGCAAGGATTTGGGCCGAGAACAACTAATGGAGTGGGGAAGGTGTGCGGCTAGATTTTTATAAATAATAACTTCATACAGAAACCGATAACTCATAACATTCAAAATACAATCAATCAAGTATACTCAACCAAGTTTAACAAGTTTAACATACGTACACTCAGGATCACAATGTATATTGGCACATGAAACATAATGACACGAGCTAAAGGTCATGGAATTAGGTAATGCTAACCTTGAAAGTGTGACATTTGTGATCTATAAACGATGAACGATGTAAAACAATATCAATTATCAATGAAACTATGTGTTTTGGTGTTAATATATGTGTAATTGTGTTTGACGATTTTACGTTTTGATTCTAGTTCGATTTCAAGCTTTAAATCGCTTTCTGGAAAGTTATATGCAAACCGATGCGTAAATGTAATCAGTTTAACGGGAAAAACACTCCGGAACAGTGACATAGGCTTAACATACCTAAAATAACCTTTACATAACTTAGAAATAAGTTTTGAAGGGTTTGGTGTGTCAAAACAAGTTTATTCGATCGCAGGGACTATTTATGACAAACTGCGAAAGTATGTCGATTCGTATAGTAACGAACATTCTGGAACTTGATCATAAGCTAAACATATCCTAAATATCCTTTACATATCTTAGAAATAGGCTTTGAGGGGTTCGGTTTGCGAAAATGCGCTTATTTGATCAATATGGACTAAAAGCGTCAAAAAGTGCATAAGTTTGCATTTACACGCATATCTTACGTTCTGAACATATCCGGACATCCAAAAATTTTTGTAATCAATAAAATATTTTATTTTAGTGATTGGAATGCTAAAATACCATTCGTCGCTTAATTTGGATCGTTTTCGCGTCCGTTCGAGTTTTCGTCGTAATTAATCGAATAACTCAATCGTACGACCAAACGAACCGACATCCGAGATGTTTTCAAGCATATTTCATGTTCCCTATGCTTTAACTTCATTTTAGAGCCTTGAAATGGGGTTAACAGGCCTTAAATGCATCAAAATCAAAGTTTTGGACATGCAGGGACTAAATTTGACAACTTCTGATAGTTGCTAGGCGGGCCGCAAAAGATCACCCCTATTATTACGCGGGGCGCGACCCATTTGTAGATCAGAAACATTGAATCTGGTATCAGCAGCTGATTTCAGTGATTTTTACCATGGTTTTAGTGATTTTTACCACGTCGATTAGTTGAAGTGACGAGTCAAAGTTTCGGTCAAAATGCCATTTATGCGCATTTTGCGACGAAACTATTTTCGGGTATCAAAACACTTTGTTTTGATATCAAACTTGTTTTCTAACTTAGTTAAACATGTTTTAACATGTTTAGTTAAGTGCTTATTTAGGTCGTAAGATAAGCGGTCTAAACAACCGCTTAGACTTTCGAACCTGACCCGTTTGGTCGATCATTAGGATCCAACCAAACATATTTTGTGACCATAGTTGTATAAGAAATAACCTTCCGAGGTTATACCTTATGGTCACTTAGTTTAATTAGTGGTATGATAGGTAGTTTATATGCCTTAGGAAAATGACCAAAATGCCCTTTTCATGCATAAATTGGATTTAAGCATATGTAACCTAAAGTTTGACACCTAAACTGATTATGCAACATATTTAAACATGTTAGGGCATATAATACTTGTCATAGGACTAGTTAGGCGTCTCGAACGCGCATTCGCGCGAGCGACGCGTTAAAGTAGCGTAGACTACCTTAACGGGTCGTAACGGGTCGCAAGCACTTAGGATAGGTTCCGATTTAGAATGTAGACTTTGTTAAACCATATCACATGAGTTCCATTACTCATTTGGTTTACAAGACCTCATTCTACCCGATCTTTCGATTTAGGTGTCGATTTATTAACTTAGCAATCTGATTACTAGGTGCCACTTGATTTCCTTGGTTTGCCCGAGCTTTGTTAAGTTCATTTAGATCAGGGATACTTTGCAATTCAATGTGAGTACATAGTTCCCCTATTTTACTGCTTTCAATTGTTTTGGGGTGATTCATATGTGTTAAATGATTTCGATGATTTCAAAAACGAATACTATGGTTTATATTAAACACAACGATTTCGATTATGTGAACGAACTTGTTTGGGACGTATTTACATAACGAATGACATTCATTAACAATGATCAAGCCGACCACTAGTATGTTATGGTACCATAGGATCTGACAAATCCCGTTATCAACTATCGCCATGGTTATGTGTGGGGATAATGTGGGTAACGACAAAACCTGATGATTGTTAACTTACCCTTTGGTGGTATGTTAATACAAGTTGAATGATGGACGAGTTACGAAGGTTTGAATGTATTCACGAGAAGACCAAAATTATTTTTCACAATTGAAACATGAACGATTATGAACGATTTGAACGATTGTAACAATTTGAACGACTTAAATGATTTGGAACGATTTAAACAAATGAACGATGGTCTATAACACGAACGAGTTGAATGATTTAAACGATTGGTTTTTGGTATGTGATTAGATGACGGGACGGGTATAATGTGATAAAAGCAAGGTAGATACGCCGCTGGTACTTCTTATATATAAATGTTTTTATCATATTACATTCCGTGGTGTTATTTAGTTCACTTGGACGAATGATTTCAAACGATGATACACAACGATGTTTACTAAATGATATAAACTATACGAGTTTTATTACGAGAACGATTTACAATTTGGTTTACATAAACAAATGTTTTGGGTTAAGATTCACGGCATCGAGGTTTTATAAACTAAAACCAACTTGTTTTGAGTTGGCTATTCATATTACAATACAAACATTTTACAAAACAAGGTTTTCTAGTATCAACTAATGTAGTTGTATGAGTTATTGCAATATGTAAACGAGCCGTGAATCTGACACTCTCACAAAACCTATGTGCTCGCCGGCATTTCTTTGCTGACTTTATTTTTACATATGTTTCAAGTGGTGTTTGATGATGTTGATTGCGACTAGGATGCATGCTCACTTAGGATCGGACGAGGCCTTACTGACTTAATAACGATGATAGGCATTATGTGAACTTGTTTGTTATGTTTCTAAGACAATGTTAATACTAAATATTTAAATAAAATGAAATTTTTTTAATCCAGGTGTTGTGAAACAATAATTCTTTCGCTCCACTCCCCGATGTTTCCGCCGCGATTTTGTTGTTTTAACGCGGTCGGGGTGTGGCAGAAAGTTCGGACCGTTACATCATCCTCAACTTGAAAGAAATTTCATCCCGAAATTTGGCAAGCATTCTCAGAGGAGTGAAATGGTAGGTCAAGATGACTGTGGATTCTCCTCGGGTGCCACATCATCCCCAACTTGAAAGGGAATTTCGTCCCGAAATTCACCGTTGCGTCAGGGTTAGTTTCGACAGTTTTGAAACAGTGAGGATACTTGAGCTTCATCTGATCCTCGCGTTCCCACGTGAACTTCGGTCCACGTCTTGAGTTCCAATGAACCCTCACAATTGGGATCCGACTGTGTTTACAGACCTTAACTTCCTGGTCCATAATTTCGATGGGTTCTTCAACAAATTGCAACTTGTCATCGATCTTCGGCTTTTGTAAGGGAACCACTAGTGTTACATTGGACAAACACTTCTTTATATTAGAGACGTGAAAAACATCATGAACATTACCGAGCTCACCAGGCAACTCGAGTCTGTAAGCCACCTTACCGATTCTTTCAAGAATTTTGAATGGTCCGACGTAACGCGGATTGAGCTTTCCGTGTTTCCCAAAATGAACCACGCCCTTCCATGGTGAAACTTTCAATAAAACACGATCGCCCACTGTGAACTCCAAGGGTTTTCTGCGCTTGTCGGCGTAGCTTTTCTGGCTATCACGTGCTACCGCCATACAATTTCTGATTTGAACGATCTTCTCTGAAGTTTCGAGTACGAGTTCTGGACCCGTGATTTGGCTGTCACCCACCTCAGCCCAGCAAAGAGGAGATTGGCATTTCCGTCCGTACAAAGCCTCGAACGGAGTTGCCTGAATGCTAGAATGGTAACTGTTGTTGTAAGAAAACTCTACCAAAGGCAAACGTCTTTCCCAAACTTTACCAAAATCAATTACACATGCTCGCAGCATGTCTTCAAGCGTCTTGATGGTTCGTTCACTTTGACCATCTGGTTGTGGGTGATAAGCGGTGGTCATGTCTAGATATGTGCCGCATGATTTGTGCATCGCTTGCCACAAATTGGACGCGAAACGTAAATCACGATCGGAAATGATAGAGGTCGACACCCTGTGCCTAGAAACTACTTCCTTCAAGTAAATACTAGCAAGTTGTGAAAACTTGTCAGTTTCCTTGATCGCAAGGAAGTGTGCAGATTTAGTCAGACGATTAACGATCACCCATATGGTATCGTTTCCACTTTGAGTTCTAGGCATGCCAGTGATGAAATCCATCGAGTCTGTAAGCCACCTTACCGATTCTTTCAAGAATTTGCTCACATACGTCGCTATGTTCGCTTTCATGTTCGGCTACCAGTACAAGATTTTTAGATCCTGATACATCTTATCAGAACTCGGATGGACGGAGTACCGAGACTTGTGCACTTCATCCATCATAAGCTCTCTCATATTACCGTGCAAAGGGACCCATATTCGCTCCATGAAGTAGCGAATACCATCAGACTTGGTTACGAGTTATTTCTCCATGCCCCGCATGGATTCTGCTTGAAACTCGTCTTTCAACGCTTCAGTTTGGGCGGAACGAATCTGGTCGGGAAGGTTAGAATGGATTGTGAGCTGTAAGGCTCGAACACATTTGGGTTTGGTTTCCTTCTGGCTGAGGGCATCAGCTACAACATTAGCTTTGCATGGATGATACTTAATTACACAATCGTAATCATTCAAGAGTTCAACCCAATGACGCTGTCGCATGTTCAACTCCTTCTGATCGAAAATGTGTTGAAGGCTCTTGTGAACGGTATAAATAGTGCATTTAGTACTGTACAAGTAATGCTTCCAAATTTTAAGTGCAAAGACCACGGCTCCCAACTCCAAGTCATGAGTCGTATAATTCTTCTTTTGAACCTTCAACTATCGAGAAGCATAGGCTATCACTTTCTCGCACCCATCAAAACACAACCGAGACCTTGAATATAAGCATCACAGTACACCACGAAGTCATCCGTACCATCGGGTAGGGATAATATCGGAGCACTGCAAAGCTTTCGTTTCAAAAGCTGATAGGTCTTCTCCTGATTCGCTCCCCACGAATAAGTAACACATTTCTGAGTTAAGGCGGTAAGAGGTTGGGCGATTTATGAAAATCCTTCGATAAATCTGCAATAATACCCCGCGAGGCCAAGAAATTGTCGCACCTCCGTAGGAGTCTTAGGTGCCACCCAGTTCCTGATAGAATCGATCTTTGCCGGGTCAACAAGTATTCCCGACTCGTTGACCATGTGACCAAGGATGTGTACTTCTCGAATCCAGAAATCACACTTGGAGAATTTTGCGTAAAGTTGCTCCTTCCTCAGGAGTTCCAAGATAAGATGCAAGTGTCGTTCGTGATCCTCCTTTCTCTTAGAATAGATCAGGATGTTGTCGATAAACAGAATGACGAAGTCATCAAGATACGGTTTACACACACGGTTCATGAGATCCATGAAGACCGCATGTGCATTAGTTAACCCGAATGGCATGACCAAAAACTCGTAATGGCCATTCCTCATTCGAAAGGCTGTTTTGGGAACATCTTCCTCTCGGACTCTCATATGAAGATAGCCCGATCTTAGATCGATTTTCGAATAGAAGCTTGACCCTTGCAGTTGGTCAAACAGATCTTCAATACAAGGTAGAGGATAACGGTTCTTGACTGTCACCTTGTTGAGTTCGCGGTAGTCGATACACATGTGGAAAGATCCGCCTTTCTTCTTCACGGATAGGACTGGGGTTCCCCACGGTGAAGACCTAAGTCAAATAAAACCTCTATCCAACAGTTCTTGGAGTTAATTCGACAGTTCTTGCAACTCTCCCGGTGCAAGACGATAAGGAGCACGAGCAATCGGAGCTACTCCTGGCGTAAGTTCGATCTGGAATTCCACCTGTCGATGTGGAGGTAGTCCTGGAAGTTCCTCGAGAAGCACATTGGAAAAGTCATGAACGACTGGAATGTCTTCGATCTTCTTTTCATCAGGGTAAGTATCGGTAACGAGAGCTAGAATAGCTGGATAGCCCTTCCGTATACACTTCTGGGCTTTCATAGCTGAAATGATGCCAACCGTAGCACCACTCCGGTGACCCTGAATAGACCAGGAATCTCCACTAGGGAGAGGAATACGAACGATCTTCTCTTTACAGAGAATTTCGGCTCGGTGTTTGGACAACCTGTCCATACCGACGACTACGTCAAAGCTACCAAGAGTGACGGGAATAAGGTCAATGTCAAACATTTGACCTAAAAGATCGAGTTTGCACCCAACATGAACATGAGACGCTTCAATTGGCTTTCCATCAGCCAATTCTACGATGTGTTTGGTTTCGAGAGGTGTCGGGGTTGATCCTAACAGTCTACTAAATTTCAAGGACACTTAACTCCAATCGACACTAGAATTGAATAGAACAGAGGTGAAAAGATTGTTCACAGAAAATGTACCAGTCACGACATTACCATCGTTCCTAGCATCACAAGCGCCAATAATGAATGCCCTTCCACGAGCACCATTTCCACCGTTGTTACCATTTTTATTGTTGTGATTCCTGGCGTTGTTGTTATGGTTGTTGTTCCCGTTGTTGTTAGCGTTTTGGTTCAACTGTGGGCAATTCTTCTTGAAGTGGCCCTCACTTCCACACTGGAAGCACCCCTTTCGATTACACTGATTTTGCTGCGGCTGTTGCTGTTGCTACTGTTTCAGGAACGGAGCTCTGAAGTCTTTTGCCATATGGCCCACTTTATTACACCTCTGACGGGTTCGAGTGCATTGCCCATGGTGACGGTAGTTACACTTGTTACACTTCAGTTGCTTGCCTGCATAAGAACCTTGATTCTGATTGTTGCCTTGGTTTTGATTTGCAGAGGAATACTGGTTGAAGTTGCGGTTGTTGTTGTTGTTATCAGCCTTCTTCTATTGATGGTTGGGATTGGAGGCCATGTCTGAGTCGTTCCACTTTCGTTAGTTGTCTGCAGCAGGAGTGGTCACCGCACCACGCTCTGGTAATGTACCGCGCTCCACTTCTTGATCAGTAATCTTGTGAGCTAGACAGATAATCCATGGTAAGTTATTGAGATTCGCCGCAGTAACCATAATCTTGAACTGCGGCGCCAAACCGTTGACATACAGCTCGATTCGCTTGTAGGGTGGGTTTGATAGTTAGGGCACATATTTGCAAGCTCATGAGCACGTTTCGTGTAGGCTTCAATCTCTGATCCCACCATCTTCAGATGATAATACACGTTCTCCAACTTTTGAATCTGATCACGAGGACAATACTCCTCCCGCATTAATTCCTTGAAATCATCCCAAGTTAAGGCACCATCCTCCAGTGTGCCTGAAGCAAACTTCACCCTGTCCCCAGCCAGACAGTTACACATAGCAAATGCTGATTCGGCTTTCTCAAACCAACGAAGAAGTCCCACTACTCCTTCAGTTCCATTGAAAGTTTGTGGCTCGCAATCCATTAACGCTTTAAAAGTACAGATGGGTGGATTCTTCTGATTGTAGTTCACGTGTTGACCTAGAGGTGAAAGAACGTACAATGCACGAATGAGAGTTTGAGTATGCGAATAAAGAATAAGAATCGTCTTGTTATGAATGTCGTACCATCAAGCTGAGCCACCAAAGCCTCAGCCACACGTGTGTTGATGAGATCCGTCAACTCCGCCTAAGTCATGACGATATTGCCACGTCCACCGCCGTCGCCACCACCGCGTCCACCACATCCACTCATGATTCTACATCCATAAGAAGAGTGGAACGAGTAAGGATCAAGATTGAGTAGAAGTCAATCATCGCTATGACTCCTGTAGATTGTTGAATCCCCATTTATGTCGGATAATGGGTCAGAATCCTTTACACTTGCTAAGCCTTACTGGGACTCCCATGCACCCCAAATTGTTATTACGTGTGCACCCATAATGATAATGTGATTTGCATGTTCATCTCAGTTCCTCTTAACTTGAGTCAAAAGATCCTCAAATTCGAGTGTTAAAAGCTAGGGTGTTGTCAAAATGATAAGGATCACGAAGGTCTAGGGATGCTATAATACTGTGTATGCAACTATAGGCAATGCAATGCGTATGTGTATGCTAGATGTATAATGTTTACAATAATAAAAGACGAACCTTGCAATTTGGAGCGTAGTGTTATGGTCGCTTTCGGAACTGATTTGGTTATAGGCTGGTTTTATAAAAATGTTTTAAAACCTAGTTCACTATAACCAGTGGCTCTGATACCAAACTGTCACATCCCCAAAAATACCACGCGCGAATTTCGCCACGATGCGTGTGACGTACCAGGATCTAGCCACTAATTGTAACAACCTGACTGTTCGGATTGTTATCCGTTTGCTACTGCTTCGATTTGTAACCATTTTGTACTCCGAGATTCGATATAGATAAAGGGTTATGTTATACTAAATACATTTTCATCACACAACACCACTGCATGCTTAAACGCTTTATATTTTCGCCAACGCTCAATGCTAACGTAACACGAATCACAGAGAATTATGCTACTTTAATTACCGAGTGTGTTTGTTTGTTAGGTAACCACTCTCGCCTTCGCACTCGCTTATCGCGCTAAATCGCTAAATCGCATATGCTGTTAATAGTAGTAATGTTATGCTGTGTGTTCTTATATATGCTTTACTTGTGTGTGCTTTATATGTTATGGATTATACTCGCAACTCGATTTATCGCACCAAAACGCAAACTCAACTTAAACTCGAAACATAGATTTATTTATATTATTTGTGTTATTTGTGTTAAATGTGTTGTATGTATTGTTTACTCGCTCGAAACGCTTAAATGTTCACTCGAATGACTCGATTTATCACTCTAAAATGCAACGCAATGCGACTCGATACTTAGTGACTTGCTAAAATACTTAACATACTAGTACTAACTAATGCAACAAAACGCATTAAATGAGCATCCAACACGTGAAACGAGGAACTTAATGCACAAAACAGGTCCTTCGAACAAAGCCAGCCAGCCTCATACGAAGGCACTGCCTTAGTACGAAGGCAGCCAGCTTCAAACAGGAGCCTTCTATGCGATCCCACCTCTTCTATAAATACCCAAGCCCTCCTCATTCATTCTCACTTGCTGTCTTTTGATCCGAAACGCTACAGAATTCCTGTCTGACTGTTTTCAAGTAAGATTTATCATTTTTACATGATTACACAATGATTTCCACTACGATTTTCCACAAGATTCACTTCGATTTCATCAAAACTCTTCGGGGGAAAACTTCTTCTTTTTCAACCAAACTTCTTATTCCAACAAAGAACGTCATCTTTTTCATAAAAACTCTTCATCTTTTTCATCAAATCTTCTTATTTTATCACGGATCTACACTTAACCGAGTGTATTGGGCCTAGCTTCGGCTTCCCAAGATTAGAAATCTACAGATTTCTCACTCACCAAGTGTTGGATCTAGGTAAAAACCCTTTAAAACCCCTTTTAAACTTGATTTTCACACTAAAACGGACCTAAAACGACATGTATTTCGTTCACTGGATAGGACTAAAAAATACGCCCGATTTAGGAGAAAACGCAGCTCCAAACGCCAAGAACAGCCACGAATGCGAGCCTGACTGTTCTGTGTGAAGCCCGGCTTCGTACGAAGGCACTGACTTCACACATAACAGCCCGATTCTCATCCATGACTCAGAAAAGACCTCTCCGGCCCTAAGTTTAATCAATAGCTTAAGGTTGGAGGGATGAACACTCGATTTTCTGAAGAAGACGCGAAGAACACTCGATTTTGGACAATGGGAGCAACACGTGTACGAAGACCACCACCTTCGTATTGTAACAACCCGACTTTTGAAGTCAAAGTACGAGTCAAAGTCAAAGTCAAAGGAAGAAAAGATTGCTAATTCGATCTGTCATTTCTTGCTTAATTATTACTTGTACTTCCCAACTCGTTAATCGATATTTGAGTTTATGTTAACTTAGTTGTATTATGTGGAGTTATAATGCAATAATCGCAGTTAATCGCTAATCTGTTTGACGCTATCGCATCGCCATCGCATCACCACACGAATTACAGGTTATGGATATTGTTTTACGTGTGTGTGTGTGTGTCTTTATTTGTTACTTGTGCATGTTTATATTGTCTAAGGTGATTATTTGCAAACGCAATCGCAACTCTCTCGCAACACAATCACAGCGCAGACTCGAATAATAAGTTTTTCTTTTATGGTATTTAGTAGTTATGTTATTGGTGTAACTAATGTGTAATATTATCGCATCGTTTACTCGCACCACATCGCAGCGCTCAACGCACGAAACGAAACGTCGAAAACCAACTCACCAAACCCTTCCGATCGAATGACCATTCGATCGTATGGTCATCCGTCCGGATGACCATCCGATCGGATGGCCATCCGATCGAACCACCTTCCGATCGCACTTCTACACCGCCTCTACTCCTCTCTTGCCCATAAATAGCACCTGTCACATCATGAACAGTGATGTGACAGCTCCTCCTCTGACCAGCATGCACTTAGGCTATTTTCTCTCGAATTCTCACGATTCTTGTAAGTTTCTACCTCAAATCTTATACTTCCATCATCTACACACACTTCTTCATCAATTTCACCATCAAATCTCATCATTTCACCATGGAATCTGCTGATTTGGGGTGTTCAAAGGTGATGTCATCATGAAGTTCTTATGAACCTTGAAGTGTGACATCATCTCACCAAGAACAACTCAGATCTACAAGATTTCAATATGTTTAAACACTGATTTCACCTAAATCTAGACCTTTTCGATACTAAAAGAGTTGAAAGATGTATTCATAGCTTTCTTCCACATCTCTTTTACACTCTTTTACTCAAAACTGATAGAATCAGAACTCGTTCAAGCCTTCTACTCATTCTATAGTGAAGGGTTGGACTGAGAATGGATTCCTATCGAAGGGACAACCGACTAACGGGTTGAACATGAATAACCGTCAAGAACAGTTAACTGACCGGACGGGGTGATTCCCATCCGACCGACTGACTTGGACTTGATGGGGTTTCCGTTGTTTGACACGTAATCATAATGTTTCGGTTCAAACGCGAAAGTTTCTAAACTTAGCAAAATTTTACAAGTTACAAAACGAGCAGGTTACCAAACGAATCACCATCCAATCGGATGGCCATCCGACCGGATGACCATCCGGCCCGATGACCTGATTGGTAGAAACAATTCTTGTTTATAGAATGCTACAACGAAAACTTCAAAGTTCCATCATACACAAATACATCCATTCAAAATGAATGAAAATCCGACCGAATGGCCATCCGACCGGATGACCATCCTTCCGGATTGTCATCCGATCGAATGACCCTTCGTCATTCCGTTCACTCGTATCGTTTTATGCACCGTGCAACGCTTATACTATCGTACTGTGTTCAGGCTAATATCCCAGCGCTCCCTTCAATCCAAGAGAGTGTTTATTTACTAAACACGATCTGTGAGTATACTCGATCCCTTTTTGCTTTAAACACTTTTGGGTGTTACATACGTTACTTATATCAAATCACACCGATCACACAACGCAAACACTTTTATACGCTAACCGCTCTCGCATGTTATACGTGTTACTCGATGAAAGCTTGTATGTTATGTTTACACAGAGATTGTTGCCTAACACCTTAGCAACGATAGTACTATAGTTTGGACTCAGCACCTATCGTGGACGGGGGTTGCTAAGGGTATTTCTTCACGTGTCACGGTGGTGATATGTGTTGCGCACTCTATAACTCGCAGTCTCGTCTGTGCATATTTCATTGTCGATAACCTACTAGCTTCGCATTATTACGTGTTACATGTTGGTTATGCGTAAATCGCTTTCACTACTATTATACTATTAAACTTGTATGCTCCCCTTTACAGTATGTGTATTGACTTTTATTTTAACGTATGTGGCAGGTGTTTAAGATGATAGGATTTGCTTTGCTTTGTGGAAATCAAGCTTAGGGAGTGTCACACCCCGACCACGTATAACATACAAAACGTGGCGGAAAACGTCGGGGAGTGTTGTAACAGAATTAATTGTTTCATAACCATGGCATACAAAGTTGTATTTTATTTATTAAACAAGAGTGTTACATTGTCTTAAACAGGAAACAAAGAGTTCATAACATAATTAAACTAGTCTATCTTCATTTTTAGTCTCTAAGGCACAGGTCCGCCCTAGTGTCACGATCATCATCCTATGGAAAAGCTCCTGAAAACACATGTGAAAATAGGTACGTCAGCATAAAAATGCCTGTGAGATACATAGGTTTTAAAAAAAATATGATTCGTGACTTGTGTTTAAGAAAATGTTTAGTCATGAACCTTGTAATTTGCTTTGTCTTATAAATCATTTGAAAAACGATAAGATCAGATGATATGTATAAATAAATGTAAGGTTAAATGAATAACCATGAAAAAATGAGTTTGTGTAAGATAAGTTGTTTGTAAACAGTGTCTTGTAAAAAGTATGTTATTTGTATAAAATGTCATGTGTCATAAATTGAAATGATTTAAATAACGCTACGATATGTAATACCATACAAACACTTATATATAGGAAGTACCAGCGGCGTATCCACCATGATTATATCGTATTACACACGCCTCGTTACTTAAATCACTTACTCAAACCAAACCACCAATGTAAAATGTTTATGTCTAATGTAAATCATGTAATGTGTATCCAAAAATGTCATGTATGGTATGTGAATTATATCAACTAAACCATATGTAAAATGCACAAAAACAAGGTATTGAAGTAAAACATGGTTTAAATCAAAGTTATGTTTTTGTGGAACAAATGCATGCTATACTGATATAAACATCTATGCGGTATTGTGAAAATGCATACATCCAAGCCTTGAGACTGTGGCGATAAACCCTTAAACAAATTAAAGGTTTATCTAAGTTATGTATATCGAATTCGGTCATTCCTTCCAATCCAAACAAACCTAGGATTTCAGGAACGGGAGTTGTTAATTCCTATGGTACCACTACCTACTAACGAACGGCGTAGCTAATGTTAATGAATGTATTGTTCCATTGTAAACAACCCAAATGTCATACCAAAATGTAAACATGTGATGAAAACAACTGTACTAAGTATGTAACAAATGGACATACATAGCATGTGACGTGAAACAAATGTACTAAGTATGCACACAATGGACATACATAGCATGAAATGTAATGTAAACAATGTACTAAGTACGCACACAATGGGCATACATAACATGAAATGTAATGTAAAACAATGTACTAAGTACGCACACAATGGGCATACATAGCATGAAATGTAATGTAAAACAATGTACTAAGTAAGCACACAATGGGCATACATAGCATGAAATGTAATGTAAAACACGTACTATAATGTACTAACGAACATAGCAGGTATATGATGTGAAAACATGGAAAGCATGAAAGTAACAAGTAGGCACATGTGTTTCACCCCAAAACAGTTTGAAAACAGTAAAAGAGGGGTCTATGTACTCACTTGAGATTGCTCAGAAGTCCTAAGATAACCACCAAGCAATGCTAGAGATCACGGAATCAAACGGCACCTAATATAGGTAACTATGTTAATATACCGGACCTAAATCGGAAGATCGGATAGAATGCGGGTTCGTAAACCAAACGAGTATGGAGACTCGTGTAATATGGTTTAACAAAGCCTACATACTAAATGAAACCTAACATAAGTGCTTACGACCCGTTTAGGTAGCTTATGCTACTTTAACGCGTCGCTCGCGTGAAACGCGTTCGGACCGCCTAACTAGTCCTATGACAAGTAAAATATGCCTTAACATATCTAATATTGTTACCAAAACAGTTTAGATACCAAAATTTATGTTACATATGCTTAAAATGAATTTTGGCGTCAAAAGGGCATTTTTGTAATTTACCTAAGGCATATAAACTACCTATCATACAACTACCTAAACGAAGCGACCATAAGGTATAACCTCGGAAGGTTATTCCCTATATACTATGGTCACCTAATGTGTTTGGTCGGATCCTAATGATCGACCAAATGGGTCGGGTTCGAAGGTATAAGCGATTTATCAGATCGCTTACCCTTACGACCCTAGACAACGTGGTAATCAGTAGGCATAGTCACAAGGGACTATAACCATCGTGATTACAATCACGTTGCGAAGTTCAAACGAACTTCACATTGACCATAAACTGGTCAATGCAGAAAGTCAAACAAAGTTTGACTTTCGGACTCGAAAAGAAATAAAAGAACGAAGGAACAGTTACGAAGGGTCCCCGAATGCTAATCTAGATCAAAATAGCTCAGGTATGAAACAAAGGTTTCAACTTAGAGCACATTAGATCAGATTCTTGTGAGGAAAAGTGAAGGGTGGAGGTGGGTATTTATAGTTTTTGGCTCACCGTTAGGATCATTTCTTGGAAAAGGGGGCACGATCTAAGTCGTACACTTGTTGGAAAGTTGTGGTAACTCATTTGCCATCCACCATAAGAGTTTGACACTTGGCACTTGGCCTTTGGAGAGTGTTAAGGGCTGTTAACAGCTGTAAAAAAACGTTTTGCTGCATCTGGCCCCTACTTACGGACCTAGTTTGGCAGATTTATAGTTTCAGTCCCTGCAACCTCAAAACTTGGTTTTCGATTCGTTTTTTTGACACGTTTAAGCCCCGTTAACCCCATTTCAAAGCTCTAAAATGAAGTTAAAGTATAGGGAACTTAAAATGTGTTCAAAAATATCTCGGGTGTCGGTTCGTTTAGCCATACGGTTACGTTGTTCGGTTAATTACGACGGAATGCGCATAAGCGCGAAAAATGATCCAAATGGCATGACGAATGGATTTTTCTTATGCCAAACACTAAAATAAAATATTTTAGTGCTTACATAACTTTTTGGATGTCCGGATGTATTCAGAACGTAAGTTATGGGCGAAAATGCAAACTTGTGCACTTTTTGACGCTTTTAGTCCCTGAATGACCCCAAAAGTTTATTTTAGCATACCGAACCCCTCAAAGCCTATTTCTAAGCTATGTAAAGGATATTTATGGTATGTTTAACTTATGGTCATGTTCCAGAATGTTCGTTACAGTTCAAATTGGCATACTTTCGCAGTTTGTCAAGTTTAGTCCCTGTAAGCGAATTAACTTGTTTTTGCCATACCAAAGCCTTCAAAACTTATTTCTAAGTTATGTAAGGGTTATTTAAGGTATGTTAAGTATATGGTGATGTTCTGGAGTATTTTTCTCATTAAACTGGCTACGTTTACGCACCAGTTTGCATATAACTCTCTAGAAAGTGATATAGAGTTTGAAATTGAATAAAAGTCAAAACATGAAAAATGTAAAACATAACCAAACAAACATTGGGATCAAATGACATTGTTTTATTGATAATGGTACTGTTCACAATGATAATAAGCACAGATGTTACAGTCTCCCCTACTTGTGGAAATTTCGTCCCGAAATTTATTTAGAGGAAACTCGTGGAAAAAGATGCGGATACTTCGCCTTCATTTGATCTTCGCGTTCCCAAGTAAACTCGGGTCCACGTTTAGCTTCCCAGCGAACTTTGACCAAAGGAATGCGCTTGTGTTTAAGCCACTTGACTTCACGTTCCATGATTTCCACAGGCTTCTCAACAAATTTCAGTGTTTTATCAACACGAATTTCGTCAAGTGGTATGTGGAGGTTCTCATCAGCTAAACACTTCTTGAGATTGGACACGTGAAAAGTTGGATGAACATTTCCAAGTTCAGGAGGTAACTCAAGTCTGTAGGCTACCTTACCGATTCTTTCGATGATCTTGAATGTTCCAACGTATCTAGGTGCAAGTTTTCCTTTCTTTCCAAATCTGATCACACCTTTCCAAGGTAAGACCTTAAGTAATACTTGATCACCGACTTGAAATTCCAAGGGCTTGCGTTTTGGGTCCGCGTAACTCTTTTGACGGCTTCTAGCTGTCTGAAGGTTATCACGAACTTTCTTTATCTTGTTAGTTGTCTCTAAAATGAGGGCAGGTCCAGTAAGTTGAGCCTCGCCGATCTCATTCCAGCAGACTGGTGAACGACATTTTCGACCATAGAGAGCCTCAAAAGGAGCCATTTTGATGCTGGTGTGATAACTGTTGTTGTAGGAGAATTCAATCAACGGAAGATGTGAATCCCAACTACCACCAAAGTCGATCACACAAGCTCTAAGCATATCCTCCAGAGTCTGGATTGTTCTTTCAGATTGACCATCTGTTTGCGGATGATAAGCTGTGCTCAGATTAAGTTGGGTCCCCATAGCAGATTGCATGGTTCTCCAAAAATGAGAAGTGAAACGAGCATCTCTGTCAGAAATGATGTTCAAAGGAACACCATGTCGAGCTACAATTTCATCCACATAGATTTTAGCAACTTTGTCAGCAGGAAAATCCTCACGGATTGGCAAGAAATGCGCTGACTTAGTAAGACGATCAACAACAACCCAGATGGCATCATGACCTTTCTTTGTGCGTGGAAGTTTGGTAACAAGATCCATAGTAATGTTTTCCCATTTCCAAACTGGGATCTCTGGTTGCACCAATAAACCAGAAGGACGCTGATGTTCCGCCTTAACCTTAAGACAAGTAAGGCATTTTGATACATATAAGGCAATGTCTTTCTTCATACCAGGCCACCAATAGTGAATACGAAGATCCTTATACATCTTATCTGAGCCCGGATGAATAGAATAACGAGACTTATGTGCTTCATTCATAAGCAAGGTACGAAGATCATCCTGGCTTGGGACCCACAAACGGTCCATCAAGTAGTACGATCCATTGTCCTTCAGTTCCAGAGCAGGTGTTATGTGATAGGGAAATTCCTTATCCATCTAACCTTGTGAAACACAAGATTGTTGAGCCTGAGAAATGCGTGCTTGGATATCGGATCGAGCTTGAATAACAGATTGAACACGAACACAATGAAGCTTAGTACGTTCCTTATGACTCAATGCATCGGCTACGACATTCGCCTTACCAGGATGGTAGCGAATTTCGCAGTCATAGTAGTTTAAAAGCTCGACCCAACGTCGTTGCCTCATGTTGAGTTCTTTTTGGTTGAAGATATGCTGAAGACTTTTGTGGTCCGTGAAAACCACACATTTTGTACCGTACAAATAGTGTCTCCAGATCTTAAGAGCGAAGACAACTGCACCCAACTCAAGATCATGAGTGGTGTAGTTCTTCTCATGTATCTTCAACTGCCTCGATGCATATGCTATGACTTTGTTCCTTTGCATCAGGACACAGCCAAGACCCAATTTAGATGCGTCGCAATAAACGACGAAATCATCATTGCCCTCAGGAAAAGTCAGAACAGGCGCGTCGCAAAGTTTTTGTTTCAAGTGTTGAAAAGCTTCCTCTTGCTTGAATCCCCACTCAAAGGGCTTGTTCTTCTGAGTTAGAGCTGTTAGAGGAACTGCAATCTTTGAGAAGTTTTCTATGAAGCGGCGGTAATAACCCGCCAGACCAAGAAAAGAACGAACTTCAGTAGGAGTAGTAGGCGTATCCCAATCCTTAATCGCACTGATCTTGGAGGGATCTACATGGATACCTCGTTCATTGACAATATTCCCCAAAAATTGAACTTCTTTAAGCCAGAATTCGCACTTGGAGAATTTGGCAAAAAGTTGCTCTTTCTTTAGGAGTTCCAGAGTAAGACGAAGATGTTGCTCGTGATCAGCTCACGTCTTAGAATAAATCAAGGTGTCGTCAATAAAAACAATGACGAACTGATCCAAATAAGGCTTGCAGACCCTATTCATTAAGTCCATGAAAACAGCAGGAGCATTAGTCAAACCGAATGGCATGACTGTGAATTCATAATGCCCATAACGAGTGCGGAATGCTGTCTTGGGAATATCTTCTTCATGCACCCGAAGTTGATGATATCCAGAACGTAGATCAATCTTCGAAAAATAAGAAGCGCCCTGTAACTGATCAAAGAGATCATCGATGCGTGGTAGGGGATATCGATTCTTGATGGTAAGCTTGTTAAGCTCACAATAATCGATACACATCCTAAAGGATCCATCCTTCTTCTTGACAAAAAGAACGGGAGCACCCCAAGGTGAAAAGCTAGGACGGATAAAACCTTTGTCAGAGAGTTCCTGAAGCTGATTAGACAACTCTTGCATCTCAGACGGTGCAAGACGATATGGAGCTCTGGGAATGGGATTTGCACCAGGTACGAGATCAATACGGAACTCGACCTGGCGTGCTGGAGGTAGACCAGGTAAATCTTCAGGGAATACTTCAGAATAATCCTGAACGACAGGAATATCTGAAATAGACTTACCCTTGCCTTTATCTGCTGTAACATGTGCTAAGAAGGCCACATAGTTCTTCCGCAGATATTTCCGAGCTTTAAAACAAGACATGAGTTTGAGACCACCGGCAGGCTTCTCACCACGAACCTGTAGGATCTCGCCTGTCGACAGCGGCACACGAACAATCTTCTCAGAACAAACTATCTCTACGCGATGCTTAGATAACCAATCCATACCCACTGTAACGTCGAAGCTTCCAAGTTGCATTGGCGTGAGGTCAATAGGAAAAAGATGGTCGTTAAGGTTCAACTGGCAGTTGCGAAGAACAGAATCAAGAACAATGGGTTCACCATTAGCAACTTCTACTGTCAAAGGTTTACCTAGTTTTGTTCTAGACACGCGAAGCATTGGCTCAAAGGACAATGACACAAAACTCTTATCGGCACCCGTATCAAAAAGAACAGATGCAGGCTGATTATTAATAAAGAACGTACCGTTCACCACATTATCGTCCGCCTGCGCCTCTTGGGCATTCAAGTTAAAAGCTCGCCCTCGAGCCTGAGCCTGATTCTGATTCTGATTTTGGGTTGCTAGCCTTGGGCACCAGTTTCTGTAGTGGGTCAGATCCCCACAATTGTAACAAGCACCTGGTGGGTAGTGTGGTCGTGCAGCTTGACCCTGTTGCTGAGCAGGAGGCTGAGCAACTTGTTGAGCCGGGTTCTGAACTGTGCGATTTTGAGCTAACCGACAAACATCGGCAAGATGACCTGACTTCCCACAGTTAGTACAGAAACGGCACTGATGTTGCAGCTGATGGTGACTGTTGCATCTATTGCACAAAGGTGCATTCCCTGAATAGGGTTTCTTCGCTGGAGGCTGTGCGGGTTGGTTGGGAGCTGCCTGGTTAGCTTGGGCAGTGACAGCATAGTTTTGGGAAGCCTTACGCTTCCTTGCCCTTTTCGATGAACCAGAATCCTTTCCATTCTTGTTTTGACCTTTCTTGCTATCTTCCTTGTCAGACGACTGTTTCTTGCCCTTGTCACCCTTCCTGTGTAATTTATTCTTCCGAATCTGCGACTCAGTCAATGTCGCTGCTAACTCGATAGCCTGACGGAGTGTGGTAGGGTTACTACCAGTAATGATGTCTTGTACCGAGTCAGGTAGGCCGTCGATATACCTTTCGATAGCCTTGTCGAGTGGGGTAACCATAGTCGGGCAAAGCAGACTCAACTCCTCAAACCTGTCAGTATACGCCCTGTGCTCACCATTATCTTGTTTCAAGTCATCAAACTCCTTCTCCAACGCTCGTTGTTCATGACGAGGACAGAACTCCCTCATCATAAGGGCCCTGAGTTCAGCCCATGTCTGTGCTAGAGCAACTTCTGCACCACGGTCTCTCATTACCCCATTCCACCATGTAAGAGCCCTCTTCTGAAACACGCTCGAAGAAAACTCGACCTTGCGATTATCCGGACACTGAACATGACGGAAAGTATTCTCAATGCTCTCGAACCATTGAAGAAGCCCAGTCGCTCCTTCAGAACCACTAAACTTGAGTGGTTTAGCCGAGTTAAAATCCTTGTATTTGCATGGAGCATTGTTGTTGTTGTTGGCTTGGTTCCATTGAGCAAAGAGGTTTGGGAATTGAGCAGCCATCTGCTGCGCAATGATTTCTGCCAGTTCGGCAGTCGCTATCTGGTTTTCGCGTCGAGGAGGCATTCTAAAAGAGGAAAACATGAAAGGGAACGAGTGAGATGATTGGATGAAGAGAATGAGATGAAACAAAATTAACAAAAGAAAAGATGGTGGTCATTTGTCTACATTACCAAGCAAACAAACGACACACAGTGACTAATCAAAGTAAATGGATCAAAAATAATGTATCGCGAAGACATGCTCGCCTATAAGTGAACACTCATCCCAAGAATTCCCAGGTAAGCACAACAGGTCTCGCGTCTGATGAGATATATACGAAGTGCTTGCCTAGACAGAAAACCCAGAATACAGGCATTCACTCTTCCAGTTTGCACGTGTTCACACTATTTAGAACCCAAAACTTTGACGAGAGTTTGAAAGTTTGAAGGCACAAGGCCAAAAACCAAACTGGAAGGGTTCAAAACCATATAACAGAGGGTTGAAAACCTTACAATAGAGGGTTCAAAACCTTGTAATAAATCATTCAAAAACAGAAGATTGTTTTTCAAAAATCGTTTCGGAAAATTTTGTTTTTGTTTTGATAATCACCTAAGGATAGGTGATGTGCATCTTTTAAATTCTAAACACAAGACAACTTGTGTTAGGGTCCTAGAAAGGTTATAGTCTAGGTCAAAGAATTACTAATAACCTAATTCCCTATAACCATTGGCTCTGATACCAACTCTTCTGTCACACCCCGACCACGTATAACATACAAAACGTGGCGGAAAACGTCGGGGAGTGTTGTAACAGAATTAATTGTTTCATAACCATGGCATACAAAGTTGTATTTTATTTATTAAACAAGAGTGTTACATTGTCTTAAACAGGAAACAAAGAGTTCATAACATAATTAAACTAGTCTATCTTCATTTTTAGTCTCTAAGGCATAGGTCCGCCCTAGTGTCACGATCATCATCCTATGGAAAAGCTCCTGAAAACACATGTGAAAATAGGTACGTCAGCATAAAAATGCCTGTGAGATACATAGGTTTTAAAAAAAAATATGATTCGTGACTTGTGTTTAAGAAAATGTTTAGTCATGAACCTTGTAATTTGCTTTGTCTTATAAATCATTTGAAAAACGATAAGATCAGATGATATGTATAAATAAATGTAAGGTTAAATGAATAACCATGAAAAAATGAGTTTGTGTAAGATAAGTTGTTTGTAAACAGTGTCTTGTAAAAAGTATGTTATTTGTATAAAATGTCATGTGTCATAAATTGAAATGATTTAAATAACGCTACGATATGTAATACCATACAAACACTTATATATAGGAAATACCAGCGGCGTATCCACCATGATTGTATCGTATTACACACGCCTCGTTACTTAAATCATTTACTCAAACCAAACCACCAATGTAAATTGTTTATGTATAATAAAATGTCAAAATGGTATTGTGTAAACCATATCAAATGTCTGTGTTTAATGTAAATCATGAATTGTGTATATCAATGTCAAAATGTTTATGTCTAATGTAAATCATGTAATGTGTATCCAAAAATGTCATGTATGGTATGTGAATTATATCAACTAAACCATATGTAAAATGCACAAAAACAAGGTATTGAAGTAAAACATGGTTTAAATCAAAGTTATGTTTTTGTGGAACAAATGCATGCTATACTGATATAAACATCTATGCGGTATTGTGAAAATGCATACATCCAAGCCTTGAGACTGTGGCAATAAACCCTTAAACAAATTAAAGGTTTATCTAAGTTATGTATATCGAATTCGGTCATTCCTTCCAATCCAAACAAACCTAGGATTTCAGGAACGGGAGTTGTCAATTCCTATGGTACCACTACCTACTAACGAACGGCCTAGCTAATGTTAATGAATGTATTGTTCCATTGTAAACAACCCAAATGTCATACCAAAATGTAAACATGTGATGAAAACAACTGTACTAAGTATGTAACAAATGGACATACATAGCATGTGACGTGAAACAAATGTACTAAGTATGCACACAATGGACATACATAGCATGAAATGTAATGTAAACAATGTACTAAGTACGCACACAATGGGCATACATAACATGAAATGTAATGTAAAACAATGTACTAAGTACGCACACAATGGGCATACATAGCATGAAATGTAATGTAAAACAATGTACTAAGTAAGCACACAATGGGCATACATAGCATGAAATGTAATGTAAAACACGTACTATAATGTACTAACGAACATAGCAGGTATATGATGTGAAAACATGGAAAGCATGAAAGTAACAAGTAGGCACATGTGTTTCACCCCAAAACAGTTTGAAAACAGTAAAAGAGGGGTCTATGTACTCACTTGAGATTGCTCAGAAGTCCTAAGATAACCACCAAGCAATGCTAGAGATCACGGAATCAAACGGCACCTAATATAGGTAACTATGTTAATATACCGGACCTAAATCGGAAGATCGGATAGAATGCGGGTTCGTAAACCAAACGAGTATGGAGACTCGTGTAATATGGTTTAACAAAGCCTACATACTAAATGAAACCTAACATAAGTGCTTACGACCCGTTTAGGTAGCTTATGCTACTTTAACGCGTCGCTCGCGTGAAACGCGTTCGGACCGCCTAACTAGTCCTATGACAAGTAAAATATGCCTTAACATATCTAATATTGTTACCAAAACAGTTTAGATACCAAAATTTATGTTACATATGCTTAAAATGAATTTTGGCGTCAAAAGGGCATTTTGGTAATTTACCTAAGGCATATAAACTACCTATCATACAACTACCTAAACGAAGCGACCATAAGGTATAACCTCGGAAGGTTATTCCCTATATACTATGGTCACCTAATGTGTTTGGTCGGATCCTAATGATCGACCAAATGGGTCGGGTTCGAAGGTATAAGCGATTTATCAGATCGCTTACCCTTACGACCCTAGACAACGTGGTAATCAGTAGGCATAGTCACAAAGGACTATAACCATCGTGATTACAATCATGTTGCGAAGTTCAAACGAACTTCGCATTGACCATAAACTGGTCAATGCAAAAAGTCAAACAAAGTTTGACTTTCGGACTCGAAAAGAAATAAAAGAACGAAGGAACACTTACGAAGGGTCCCCGAATGCTAATCTAGATCAAAATAGCTCAGGTATGAAACAAAGGTTTCAACTTAGAGCACATTAGATCAGATTCTTGTGAGGAAAAGTGAAGGGTGGAGGTGGGTATTTATAGTTTTTGGCTCACCGTTAGGATCATTTCTTGGAAAAGGGGGCACGATCTAAGTCGTACACTTGTTGGAAAGTTGTGGTAACTCATTTGCCATCCACCATAAGAGTTTGACACTTGGCACTTGGCCTTTGGAGAGTGTTAAGGGCTGTTAACAGCTGTAAAAAAACGTTTTGCTGCATCTGGCCCCTACTTACGGACCTAGTTTGGCAGATTTACAGTTTCAGTCCCTGCAACCTCAAAACTTGGTTTTCGATGCGTTTTTTTGACACGTTTAAGCCCCGTTAACCCCATTTCAAATCTCTAAAATGAAGTTAAAGTATAGGGAACTTAAAATGTGTTCAAAAATATCTCGGGTGTCGGTTCATTTAACCGTACGGTTACGTTGTTCGGTTAATTACGACGGAATGCGCATAAGCGCGAAAAATGATCCAAATGGCGTGACGAATGGATTTTTCTTATGCCAAACACTAAAATAAAATATTTTAGTGCTTACATAACTTTTTGGATGTCCGGATGTATTCAGAACGTAAGTTATGCGCGAAAATGCAAACTTGTGCACTTTTTGACGCTTTTAGTCCCTGAATGACCCCAAAAGTTTATTTTAGCATACCGAACCCCTCAAAGCCTATTTCTAAGCTATGTAAAGGATATTTATGGTATGTTTAACTTATGGTCATGTTCCGGAATGTTCGTTACAGTTCAAATTGGCATACTTTCGCAGTTTGTCAAGTTTAGTCCCTGTAAGCGAATTAACTTGTTTTTGCCATACCAAAGCCTTCAAAACTTATTTCTAAGTTATGTAAGGGTTATTTAAGGTATGTTAAGTATATTTTGATGTTCCGGAGTATTTGTCGCATTAAACTGGCTACGTTTACGCACCAGTTTGCGTATAACTCTCTAGAAAGTGATATAGAGTTTGAAATTGAATAAAAGTCAAAACATGAAAAATGTAAAACATAACCAAACAAACATTGGGATCAAATGACATTGTTTTATTGATAATGGTACTGTTCACAATGATAATAAGCACAGATGTTACAGGGAGTCTAGAAACGAATCAAATAAAATATGAGTTATCGGAACATTTTATTTGTCTTTGAGAAAACAATGTCTAATAACTGCTTTTATTTGATATATTATGGTATGGTACATAATGTTAAATATCCGGTAATTTTAGTTGTTATGGATTTATCTTGGACAATCTGTTTCGCTCAGTGCCGCTCCCCGATGTTTCCGCCATCAGTTGGGGTGTGAAACGTATGAAGGCACGCTTTCGTACGAAGGCACAGCTTCGTACGAGGCTTCTGTTTCCCACCGGACACTTCGATTTCGATCGTTTCAGCACTTTGGAGGACTTACGCTTCTGTTCCCATACGCAAGCTGATCCGACGCTCCCTTCAATCCATTTTCAGACCGTGTTTACTTATTAGATACGCACTGTGAGTATACTCGAACCCTTTTTCGCTTAACGCACTTTTGGGTGTTACATACGTTCTCTATAAAAAGCACAACACACAATGCTTAACACTTTATAAACGCTAACCGCTCCCATATGCTATACGTGATTAGTTGAATGCTTGTTGCTATGCTTATACAGTGATTACTTGCCCGACCGCCTTTAGCAACAATAGTACTATAGTTTGGACTCAACACCTGTTTGTTCAGGGGTTGCTAAGGAACACATACTTTACTTCACATGTTCGCTTTGGTGAACATGTGTCGTGCATACTCTACTCGCAGTCATGTGGTCAGGATGTATCATTGTTGATAGTTTACTTGATTCACCCGTTACGTGTTACATGCTGGTTTTGTGTAAACTCTTTTCATACTATAATTATGCAAACTTGTGTACTCACCTTTACATTATTGTATTGACTTTATTTTAATATATGTGACAGGTTGATGATTATCAAATGCTGCAAATGGATAGGAAGTCTAGAAACCCACAATAAAATCTAGGTTGTCGGACTTGTTTTGTTTGACAGACATGATATCTGTGATGACATTTGTTGGAATGTTTGTTTAATAGTATGGGATATTAAACTTGTTAAATATTGGTAATGAATAGTCATTGTGGATTCTCTTGAGCAATCTGGTTCGCCTAGTGTCGCGCCCCGATGATTCCGCCATCGGTTGGGGTGTGACAGATTAGTATCAGAGCCATAACTATAGGGAATTGGTCTAGTTGTGTAGAATTGTAACACCCCAAAAACGGGTTTGGTAATTTAAACCCGGTTAATATAAAGGAACGGGTAAAAATACCGTTAGGGGTAAAAGTGAACCCGTAAATGAATATTAACTAGGAATAATTAACCTAGTTGAATATTAGTATTGTTGGTATTAAACGAAGGGTTGTAGCCTTATTTAATTAAAACGAAACATGAGGGACCAAAGTGAACAACTTGAAAGTTGTTCTAATAAAAGAAAACAACACACACACATCGTGTGTGTGTTCATCAACGAGCAGGGAAGGCTCCCATGGAGCCAAAACCCTAAACTTCATCAAATTCTCCAAATTGAAAGGCTAAACGAAGCCCAAATTCACAACCGAACATGAATTAACGATCACCTTCACAAGGGGATCATAAGGTATGTCTTAAAACTTAGATTTGATGATCTTGTTTGAAGTGGGTTATGATCAATCCATGAATTTGTATGAAATTAAGCATGTAGAGGTGTTAGATACACCAAATAGAACTTGTGTTATGAATAATTTCAAGTAATTGGGTGATTTAGAATGAAACCCATTGCATGAGTGTGAAGATGATGATCATGATGAACTTGTAGATGTTATAGTGTGATCTTGTGATGTATAAGGTGTTATATGATAGACTGAGATAGATAAACTTGATGTGGAATTTATGATTATGAGATTTTGCTTGATTGTGATCGTTCATAAGATGAAATAGGGAAGAACATGCTTAAAGCACTTGTACATTATGCTTAGAAAGTGATATGCGCACCAAGTGTTTGATGAAATGCTTAGGAGAAAATGATAAGTGAGATTGTATGCTAATAATGAATAAATGTATGCAGAATGTGATGATGAAGTATTAGATAATAGATTTGTATAAGGAATGTGTTTTGAATGGATTACAAGTGGTAAATTAGTTTGATAAGATGATATGGCAAGAAACCTTCATTAAAAGGTATGTATGCTCATGTATGCTAATCATGTTATGATGAATGTGATGACATGTACGGACAGGAGTCATGTCAACATGGACAGAAGCATGGAAGAGCAACGGGCCAAGGATAAACACGGAAGCTATGCTTGAACTCGGACGCACGATGTAATAACCCTAAATTTAAAAATCATTATTATAGAAAATAAAAGAATAATCCATCTTTCTGTATATCAACCAAAACTATTATTAGTATTTATAAATTACTCACTAGGAAACCCTAATTAAGACACCCAAGTGATTCTGCACCAACCCTAAAATTTTCAGAATTTTCAGAATCAGGATTAGGGCCCCTAAAACTCAGGGGGGGGGTATTCCCTACTTAACGATTATCTTAATAACTTGCGGACGAAGTTGAATTTAATGATTTCGTCGACTCAGCTAGCCTAGTCCCACACGTGGCAACCCTATACATAAAATAAGTTCTCTCGCGGGCCGCCTCAAGTTAGTTTAAAACTCACGCGGGCCGCCTAAGGGTCAAAATTCACCTATAAATAGAGGAAGTTGGCACTTGATTCTGGGCACAAAAACGACGATCAAACTCCAAAATTACGCTGAGTTATCGTCCGATTACTACCAAAAACACTAATTAAGTATAACGGGGTGCTGCAGAACAGGGTAATAACTCGATCGCTATTACGATTCATTGTCCGATCGATCAATATATCCAATGGATGTTTAAGTGCTGCCCACATTAGGGTTATACTTTGTCGTTCGTCATTAATTTGACGGATCATCGTTAATTCGATGGATAAAGTATTGTACTTTGTCGTTCGTCATTAATTTGACGGATCATCGTTAATTCGATGGATGAAGTATCGCACTTTGTCGTTCGTTGTGAGAATTTGATTTCGTGAGTTATCGTAAAGGCTGTATTAAGTTACTAACCTAGTTTGTGTGCATGTTATTTAAATTAGGTTAAAAGACTAATCAATAGTCTAAACTCTGTCCGTATAAATCTGAAATATTATCACAAGGTAGCATCAATTTGGAATTATTAAGGTACGGATCCTTACCCCACTCCTTGTTGTTTGATATTCAATTGTTATAAACCCATTAAATTCATATATCTTTTAACACTCCTCACGTCTTTGATTATCGATTCATTTTACAGTCCGTTCGAAATTCTTTTCTAATCATTTGAATTAAGCTTTCATGTCATGCGATAGTATTCTATTAGTTATACTCATTATCGCATGTTCCAATATATGTTCCGTTTTGTTATGAAAATAAGTTTTATAAGTTATGTAAATAAGACCATTTGTACTCTGATACCCTGAGTATCGCTTCTCGTGGAGTGTCCCACGAGCATGTTGTTGCGGCATCGACATCATGTGCTCCATCCGTGACGGAGAGATCGGTTCACGGCGTCTCTTAAGTACAAGTGTGGTACATATAAGCTATTAGGAGGCGTATGGATCGATCCTAGAATTTAAGTATAAGGAGGTGGATAACGGGTATGCCAATTCGCCATCTCATGTGATAATTATGCAGGAGTAGCTACCTGTGTATTGTCACGTTTTAAGTTTGCTCATGGGTACATCCGTAAGATATAATTATGAAATTATGTTTTTGCATTGTATCATTTTCACAATAAGTTCCATTCGGATAACATTTCTATAAAGCGTTAATTGTTCTTTGAGCCTATAATTCCGTACTGAGCATTCGGCTCATTCCGTAAATTTTTGTATATACAGGTCCACAGGTTACTTTGGGCGGGGAAAAGAGAGAAGAATAAAGCCTAGGAAAAAAATCTGAAGATGTTAGTTAATCAAGTCAATTATGTCTCCGCTTGTATATTAACCTTAAGTTCAGTTGTTGTATGGTTGTATCCTTGTTAAATAAATAAATGGAATTATGACTTTTGTTTATGATATCACTGTCATTGTGACACGTCAGCCCTTCCGGGTTGGGGTGTTACACACGAGGTAAGTGAACTCTGAACTTACCCTTTTGTTTGGTAATGTATTTAAGATATATGGTAATTATTGACTGTAATGTAAGAAGATATGAATCGATGTTATTACTAAGTTAAGTTTTAGTGGAAATGGGTCGGAAATGGTTAAGAAAGAGATTCGATTAAGTTTGGGTAAGAAAGGGAACTTACATAATGAATTATGCACAAAGATGAATTAAGGAGTTATACATGTAGGATGTAAATTGTAAGTACGTGTATGAATAGAAAGAGAATACCTGCTTGAGTGGGTATTTAATTATATGCTTGAATGAATAAGATGAGTTATGTGTATTCAAGGACATGTTCATATGAAGGGAAGCTAATGATACTAACCATTTTTCTATTGAGAATTAATGTGAAGTATAGGCATGTTCACAATGGAGGTGAAGGTTGACTCCGCAATCCGATGCGAGTGATCGAATGGATGGATGAAGGGGCTAGTAATAGAGAAAGCATGATATGTTGATGCCTTATTATGCATATATTAAGATTTTGTATTTTGTCACCGGTTGCTAATGATGTGATTGAATGTGGTGACTGCAGGCTGTATAGGTTTATGGATGTTTCATCAAGAAGTGTACGCGGTTGAAGATCGAGTCAAGACATGGATTGTACGTGGGTGTGTATGTGGTCACTTAATTTGATATAAGTATGTTAGTTTTTGATTAATTTATAAAAAGGGATTAATGTATTTAAGTGAAAGAAAGAATATCATGAAAGAAATTTTAGGTATGTACTTTCCGCTGCAAATTAAGGGTAAGAATGTGTTAGGGCGTAACAAGAATAGACCTATTCTATAGTCTAGGCACCAAAACAGACCTTTCATACGAACCCACTTGGGGCTTCGTACGAACCCGCATGCCATGATCTAGTTCAAACCTACAATGATGCACCTTCGTACAAAGGTAGCTTCGTACGAAGGGGAACCTTTCCTAAGGTATAAATGTTTACACACCTTTCGTAAGGCTAACACAATGCACACACTTGGAAAACGCTCGTATAACACAAATGAGTGGTTGTGTCGAGATTAGGTGTGAAAACCAAGAACTCTCGATAAGATCACTCACCCCGTGTATTTTTACTCTAGCACGAGAATCTTTCGTTGAGTTTGGAGTGACATCCATACCTCAACGGAAATCTCCATCTCTATCTTGTGGTTGTTTTAACCACAGTTAGGAGCAAAGTTGTTAAGTTAGCGCTGAAACCCGCATCTTAATGACCCGTTCCACTCTCTAATTTGATTTTTCAAAAGATCTCACCAAAGTCTCGACTGTTCCGACGACCCGAGTCACGTAGTAACTGGAAGGATGAGTGTCGTTAGCCGTATTACGGTGAGAGCACAGTCTATTAGGCCAAAGCATGTACTTGCATTCGTTGGGAATGGTTGAATCACTTTGGGTAGTCGATGTCTCACACCCAAGACACTCTATTTTGTTTTCAAGCATGCAATCGCTGATTTTATGCGTCATCGAGTTTATTGTGTTTATGTGTTTTAAATTTATGATTTATGGTTTCGATTTCTCGCTTTCCGCTTATCACGCACAACTCTCGCAATCTAAAATGCTAACTAATCGCGAACAAACTAAGAACTCTCATATGCTACGTCGCTCGCTTGTGCACGCTATATTACTCGCTCATGCTACGCGAACCTCGAACGCTTTACGCCATTTAAGAGAAGGTGAATACGTGCAAAATATGTGTTTATGTGAATTATGTGCTCATACGTGCTTATGTGTATACATGCTTATGTGAACTATGTGTATACGTGCAAATACGTGACTATGTGCTTACGTGATCCTAAGCTTTACATGAATAATAATAATAATAATAATAATAATAATAATAATAATAATAATAATAAATGTGTTGTTAAAATGCTAAACATTTCGAACAAAACCCAATATAATAGAATCTCATCCAATAGCAGATGTCATCCTTTGGATCACACACTCGTTGCACTGTGCAGCGAATTAATGCTAACAAACGAGTCGCCTCTCTCATGGCCAAGGTGATCCCTCAAATTTTCAGTGAAATCAATGCTGTTGGTAGCAACTCTTCTGTTGAATCTAAAGCTGAAGCGCCGAAAACTCTGTTCAGCTTCAAGCAGTTCAAAGCAAGTGGACCTATGAACTTTACTGGTGAAAATGGACCCAGTGCGATGTTTCAATGGTTTGACGCAATTTAAGTTACCTTCCGTCAAAGCGGATGTCCTGAGAATCTCCACACTGTCAACGTCACTGGAGTCTTCCAGTCAAGGGCACTTGATTGGTGGACCGCCAAGCGCAACAGGCGCGGAAATGATGCAGCTTATCGTCTCACATGGGAGAAGCTCAGGGAGCTCATGATGAAGGAATTATGTCCTCCCCACGAAGTCCAGAAGCTGAGAATGAATTATGGAACATCAAGTAAGATGGAGGTGATAACGCTGGTCTCACCGCTCGTTTCAAACAGGTGAGCATCATCTGTCCAAGTCAAGTGGATACTCCCGAGAAATCCATCAAGAAGTACATTCATGCACTCCCCAATTATGTCGCTGACTTTGTTCAAGCAGCGAAACCTGCTACCATCGAGGAAACTTATCAGCTCGCAGTCGAGATCAATGACAAGCGAGTCTTTGCTGGTGTTTTCAAAACCTCGACCAAGAGTCTCCACCAAGCTACTGTAGAACCAGGTGCCAATACTGTAGCATCTCAAGCTTCAAAGCCTAGTCACCAAAGCCGCAAGCCAAGGAACTCTAGCAAGAACAATGCGGTAGTCACAGTGCCGCCCAACACCCAGACTCGTCAGGTTGCCACTCCCAACGCACCGCCTGCTAAGCGTGCGTATACTCGGAACCACCCACTGTGCTATACTTGCACTTATCACCATCCAGTGGGAACAAACTGTCGTTTCTATGTAAACTGCAACATCTATGGGCACTACACAGCTCATTGCCGCTCAGGCCCTCGTCAGCAAGCTCCTCAAGCTCTTGCAGCCTCGCCAGCTCAACTCACTGCTCCTCAGGTTAATCCATCACCTCCAGCACAAGTTGCTATTGCGCATGCTTGCTACACGTGCGGTGATCCTAACCACTTTGCAAATGTTTGCAAATAGCGTCTGGTGAAACAAGAACCGCAGCAGCAACCACCACAGCAACAGCAACCACAGCAGCAGCAGCCACAAGCAGCCCGCAGAAGAACCTTCAACATCAATGTCCGCCAGGCTCAGACTGACAACAATATTGTCAATGGTACGTTCCTTGTCAATGGTATTTATGCTTCTTGCTTATTTGATACTGGAGCCGATAACTGTTTTGTATCGTTTGAATTAGAAAATCTTCTAAGACGTAAACACGTTAACTGTGACAACCTTCATAATTCCATGTATCCGTACAGTTTACTAATGATAATTAAAGTGCTTGATGACGGTGCTGAATCATTTAACTGCTTTCTGATTTCTGTGTTATACTTACATGTGCTTGTTAACATACTAGTAGTGTACAGAAAAGTTACTAAATAGTCCGGTATGCTTTCCTGAGTATTGAGAATTAAAAATGTTACAAAAATATATATATATAGGACACTTTACGGATTAATTAAGCACTTTAACGGAACAGTATCAAACCGAACAACCGGACATTACCCGGAACACCAAAATAATGCAAGAAGCATTGTTTTTATTTTTCTAAGCTAGTTATGATCCCCGAACATCATAACACCCTATATAAATATCTAGTAACTAAACATCCAACTAAATACTTACCATTCAACTAGATAACTAACTTTAAGGTTAAAACCTAGTCTACTACCCCCCCCCCCCCACCTATAATCGGCCAACATGCATGGCCCACTTGTGATTTTGTTTTCTTATTTTATTGGATCATGTCCCTAACTTTACTAGACATATGGACCATTAGATCTTCATGTGGTGGTGTGTTATAAGCTTAACTTCAAGACCATAACCATCATTCTCAACATATTTCACCAACACCATTTCTCTCCTTCTTCCTCCCTCTAGTCTCGGCCTAAACCCACACACACAACCCATCCATTTTCATCCAACATTCAACCATTCTCTAGCAATATTAAGGTGTAAGAAGCACTATAAGGAAGCTAGGAACTCTCGGAAGTTGAAGGACCACTCTCATCTTCTTTTATCCACCACATTTCTTCACTTGAACTTCCCTAGTCTTGAACTAGTGGTAAGAACTTAGATCCGTTCATTTTTCATGTTATTTAAGTGGTTAATGATGTATCATAATCAAAATATTAAGAACACTAGAAGATCATATGCAAAAGTCGTGAACATAGAGCTAACTTAATGATGAAATATTGTTGAAATGTGATGAAGTGATGTTGGTATGAAGTTGTTTTGATTCTTGTTGATTACCTGATGATTTGCTTGTTAATATTGATGTTTGATGTCGTTGTGATCGCTAAACATGTCAACGGAATCAATCGAGCACGCGTTAGAAAATTTAGAACTGAAAACAGGAAGCTGATTGGCATTTTCAGCCAACTTCAACTGGCTGTAAACAGATCATAATAAATAGAAAAACTGATTTTCTGAAGCCTAAATTATGTATTTTCAAAAAACAGATCCAATGGCACTGGAATCGTAATTTTTGAGGTCGTTTACTATTTTTAAAGGCCTGGTTCTGGACAGCAGCTCAAGCTGCATTTTTCTGCTGAAAATATGTGTTCTGTTTTTCAACATAACATGAATTCTGTGTAGAATTAGCTCATGAAATTTGTACTGTAGATGACCACTGACGTATTTGTAATTCCCCCACTGGAATTTTGTAAATCGGACTTACGATGAATTTTAAATAAATTATTCCGTGGACTGCAATCAGATAAAGAAGAATCTGATGGTAGTCCGGAAAATGAATTTTTATAAAATATTGGTAATGAATTGGATCTCGAGATTTTTACACAATAAAATTTGGATCGTTTAAGATACTCTGTAAAAATTTGGGAATTTTTGGAATAAGTTAACTATTTTATTAAAATGAACGAAAACAGCCCAGTTTTGGATATTTAAGTTGAAATGACATAAGTAGTAATTTGCGTGTCTAAACATCGAGTATGTTATCTGAGGATGATCTAACATGTTATATGTCAATGAAAGTAATATGTGCAATATCGTATGCTTGTTCTTGAATAGCTATAGGTGGAATGTGTATATGAGTGTGAACTATTAAAGTGAATGCATGTTATGTAGTAGATACGTGTAGGAACTTTATGCTCTATTTGAATACACTAAATGGCTAACTGGTAATCATATTAGGACGTGATTGACCGACCTTGACTGTTAGCTATATTTGAGAATCTAACCGAGCAAACCGAGGTGAGTTCACACTTTTCTACAAAGCATGGAAATTCCCGGTGGGAATGGGAATGGGTTCAGGAATATGGATTCCTCGTCCTTGGGACGTGTACAGGAATGAGAATTCCTCGTCCTATTGGGACGGAATTAGACTTACTGGACTAGAACTCTATCAGCGAAGTCCCTCCCTTTATATCGACTTAATCGCCGAGGCTATGGCGAGCGGGTCATTAGTTAATAGCGCTATTAGGTTTAACAAACCTCACACCGTGCCAGTCGGACGGGCGTGTACTAATGGACTATGGCACGTCTGTGATGATAGACACCGACGCTAGGGCACAATTAATCTTCGTTAGTAGTCGATATGATAAACGAGTCTGGTAGTTTAAATAATGGGGTAGCCCCCACGGCCGGAGTGCCGGGCTGGATAGCCAGGGAAGGTGGACATGGGATGGTTAACTGATAAATGTTTTCGAACTATGGGGTAACCCCCACGGCTGGATAGCTGATTAAGATTAAACTACGTTTTTGGAAATAACTCTAAAATGGACAACCAACCGTGAACTCACTCAACTTTGTTGTTGACTCGTTACCACATGCTTTGCAGGTCGTTAGATGCTATGGAGCTTGCACAAGGATGTGGCCGTTGTGGGATGCGAACTGATATGTCCCGTACTTAATAAATGAACTTTATGAATTTATGAAACTTATGCTTTGGGTCTTTAAACTTATGAACTACGAACTTTTGTTTTGGACTTACGTTTATGCTTCCGATGTTAACCTAAAGTCGGTTTACTTTCTTTTGGTCACCAATCGTAATGTGGTTGGTTTTATTTACTTAATTGTGTTGTTCAATATGATTGGTGGCTCGATCCTGGTCACGTCACGCCTCCAAGCGGTGACACTCCGCATGGGGGGTTTTGGGGGTGTGACAGATTTTCTGATTGCAGTCCACAGAATAATTTATTTAAAATTCATCGTAAGTCCGATTTACAAAATTCCAGTGGGGGAATTACAAATACATCAGTGGTCATCTACAGTACAAATTTCATGAGCTAATTCTACACAGAATTCAAGTTATGACGAAAAACAGAACACATATTTTCAGCAGAAAAATGCAGCTTGAGCTGCTGTCCAAAAACAGGCCTTTAAAAATAGTAAACGACCTCGAAAAATTACGATTCCAATGCCATTGGATCTGTTTTTCGAAAATACATAATTTAGGCTTCAGAAAATCAGTTTTTCGATTTATTATGATTTGTTTACAGCCAGTTGAAGTTGGCTGAAAATGCCAATCAGCTTCCTATTTTCAGTTCTAAATTTTCTAACGCGTGCTCGATTGATTCCGTTGACATGTTTAGCGATCACAACGACGTCAAACATTAATATTAACAAGCAAATAATCAGGTAATCAACAAGAATCAAAACAACTTCATACCAACATCACTTCATCACATTTCAACAATATTTCATCATTAAGTTAGCTCTATGTTCAAGACTTTTGCATATGATCTTCTAGTGTTCTTAATATTTTGATCATGATACATCATTAACCACTTAAATAACATGAAAAATGAACGGATCTAAGTTCTTACAACTAGTTCAAGACTAGGGAAGTTCAAGTGAAGAAATGTGGTGGATAAAAGAAGATGAGAGTGGTCCTTCAACTTCCGAGAGTTCCTAGTTTCCTTATAGTGCTTCTTACACCTTAATATTGCTAGAGAATGGTTGAATGTTGGATGAAAATGGATGGGTTGTGTGTGTGGGTTTAGGCCGAGACTAGAGGGAGGAAGAAGGAGAGAAATGGTGTTGCTGAAATATGTTGAGAATGATGGTTATGGTCTTGAAGTTAAGCTTATAACACACCACCACATGAAGATCTAATGGTCCATATGTCTAGTAAAGTTAGGGACATGATCCAATAAAATAATAAAACAAAATCACAAGTGGGCCATGCATGTTGGCCGATTATAGGTGGGGGGGGGGGGGGGGGTAGTAGACTAGGTTTTAACCTTAAAGTTAGTTATCTAGTTGAATGGTAAGTATTTAGTTGGATGTTTAGTTACTAGATATTTATATAGGGTGTTATGATGTTTGGGGATCATAACTAGCTTAGAAAAATAAAAACAATGCTTCTTGCATTATTTTGGTGTTCCGGGTAATGTCCGGTTGTTCGGTTTGATACTGTTCCGTTAAAGTGCTTAATTAATCCGTAAAGTGTCCTATATATATATTTTTGTAACATTTTTAATTCTCAATACTCAGGAAAGCATACCGGACTATTTAGTAACTTTTCTGTACACTACTAGTATGTTAACAAGCACATGTAAGTATAACACAGAAATCAGAAAGCAGTTAAATGATTCAGCACAGTCATCAAGCACTTTAATTATCATTAGTAAACTGTACGGATACATGGAATTATGAAGGTTGTCACATTCTCCCCCTGTTAAGAAAATTTCATCCCGAAATTTAGCACGTGGTTACTGAGGAAGCTAGTAAAGTTGCGTTGGTTTCCTGGTTTTCCTGGGGTGTCACATTAACCTCCCAACGACCTTCGACGTAGAAGTTACCACCGGAAGAACCGTTACCGTCAGTTCTATTCTCCGTGATTGTACCCTTGAACTCAACAATCACGTTTTCCCGATCGATCTCATCCCTATGCAACTTGGTAGTTTTGACGTCATAGTAGGCATGGATTTTCTTCGTAAGAATCATGCCGAAGTTGTTTATTTCGAAAAGATGATTCGTTTCTCTCTTTCAAACGGTGATCAGTTATGTGTCTACGGTGAAGTACTCTCTAAAGAATTGAAGCTTATGTCGTGTACTCAAGCGAGCAAGTATCTGCGCAAGGAATACACCGCTTTCTTAGCCCATATTGTAGTACCGGAGGAAGAAAAGAAAACGATGATAGACGTTCCTGTTGTTCATGATTTTCCTAACGTTTTCCCCGACGATTTACCTGGTTTACCCTTTACTCGCAATATTGATTTTCGTATTGACCTTATCCCTGGAGCTACACCCGTTGCGAAAGCTCCCTATCGCCTTGCACCAACCCAAATGCGTGAATTGTCTAGCCAACTCCAGGGGCGCACCTGTCCTTTTTGTGAAAAACAAGGATGGATCGTTCCGAATGTGCATCGATTATAGGGAACTCAACAAGCTTACTATCAAGAACCGCTACCCGCTACCTCGAATCGGTGACTTATTTGATCAACTCCAAGGCGCTACGTGTTTCTCGAAGATCGATTTACGTTCTGGCTGTCATCAGTTGCGTATATAAGAGAAATACATCCCGAAAACCGCTTTCCGTACTCGTTATGGCCATTATGAATTCGTGGTCATGCCTTTTGGTCTCACAAATGCACCAGCGGTCTTTATGGATTTGATGAACCGTGTGTGCAAACCCTTTTTGGATCGCTTCGTCATTGTGTTTATCGATGATATTCTTATCTATTTGATGTCGAGAGCCGAACACGTGCGACATCTTCATTTAGTTCTCGAACTACTTCAAGGAGATCGCCTCTACGCCAAGTTCTCCAAGTGTGAATTTTGGCTCGAGGAGGTTCGATTCCTCGGTCACATCGTTAACAGTCAAGGAATTCACGTCGAACCCGCGAAGATAGAAGCTGTAAAGAGTTGGATTACGCCGAAGTCTCCGTCCAAAATCCGTTCATTCCTTGGATTGGCGGGATATTACTGTCGATTCATCGCCGACTTTTCCAAAATTGCCGTACCTATTTCCGCCTTAACTCATAAGGACAAACCTTTTATTTGGGGTCCCAAACAGGAGGAAGCCTTTCAAAATCTCAAGCGTATGCTTTGCAATGCCCATGTCCTCACTCTCCCCACGAAAATGACGATTTCGTTGTTTATTGCGACGCCTCTAACCTAGGTCTTGGTTGTGTTCTTATGCAACGAGACAAGGTTATCGCGTATGCATCTCAATAACTCAAAGTCCACGAGAAGAACTACACTACCCACGATCTTGAACTTGGTGTAGTTGTTTTTGTGTTCAAGATATGGCTACACCACCTTTATGGTACCAAGTGTACGGTCTTCACCGACCATAAGAGCCTACAACACATCTTGAACAAGAAAGAACTAAACATGCGCCAACGCAGTTGGGTTGAACTTCTGAACGACTATGATTGCGAGATACACTACCACCCAGGCAAGGCTAACGTCATGGCCGATGGTCTCAGCCGACGAAGCTATGTGTATAGCATTCGTAATGACCAAGCCCAAAATGACCTCGAGGCTCTCATTTGCGACGCACAGCACGCTTGTTTTCTTGAGAACATCTTGAAAGAGGAAAGGATACGTGGTACCGAAAATCGGTTAGTGAAAAACCGAATGGTATATTTCACTATCACGACCGTATTTGGATTCCTAGTCGCATTAACCTTCGGGAGATATTGCTGACTGAAGCTCAAAAATCCTGATATTCCATTCACCCCGGTGCCGACAAGATGTACCAGGACCTTCGTTCTAGGTATTGGTGGCCGGGCATGAAGAAGGATATCGCCCGGTACGTATCGAAATGCTTAACTTGCTCGAAAGTTAAGGCTGAACATCAACGACCCTCTGGTTTACTCGAACAACCCGAAATCCCAACGTGGAAATGGGAAAGTGTCGCCATGGATTTTATTACGAAACTCCCTCTCACGCCTTCTGGTCACGATAGCATTTGGGTTATTGTTGATCGTCTTATGAAATCTGCTCATTTCATTCCGATACGGGAAGACATCAAGGTTGAACGATTAGCACGAATCTATACTGACGAAGTCATTTGTCGACACGGGACGCCTCGTGACATCATCTCTGACCGCGATGGTCGTTTTACCTCACGTCTCTGGGAGACATTTCAATCCGCCCTCGGTATGACTGTCAATCTCAGTACCGCATTCCATCCCCAGACCGACGGTCAGACTGAGCGCACGATCCGCACCCTTGAAGACATGCTTCGTTCGTGCGTTATAGATTTTGGTGGTAATTGGGATTCGCATTTACCTTTAGTAGAATTCTCGTACAATAACAGTTATCACGCTAGTATTCAGATGGCACCCTTTAAGGCATTATATGGTAGAAAATGTCGATCGCCTATTGTATGGCACGAGATCGGAGACGCACAGATCACCGGTCCCGAGTTAATCCAAGAAACGACCGAAAAGATCCTCCAAATAAGATACAATCTCTTGAAAACTCGGATTCATCAAAAGAGCTATGCCGATAAACGCTGCAAGCCCCTAGAGTTCGAAGTTGGAGACCACGTCCTCTTAAAGGTTTCACCTTGGAAAGGGGTGATCCGATTCGGCAAGAAAGGGAAACTAGCGTCACGATACGTGGGTCCCTTTATGATTCTGGAAAGTATTGGTAAAGTGGCCTACCGACTCGAATTACCGGTTGAACTCAGCAACGTACACCTGAATTTCCACGTCTGAAACCTCAAAAAGTGTCTAGATGAAGATAATCTTCACGTACCCCTCGAAGATTTGCAAATAAACGAGACTCTCCACTTTGTGGAAAAGCCAGTAGAAATCATGGATCGAGAGACCAAGAAACTTCGACGCAGTCGCATTCCCATTGTGAAGGTTCGCTAAGAAGGCAAATGCGGCGCCGAGTTCACTAGGGAACTCGAAAGTGATATGAAAGCTAAATATCCACAAGTCTTTGTTACGTCTACTACTTAATTTCGGGATGAAATTTCCTAAAGTAGGGGTGACTGTAACAACCTGACTGTTCGGATTGTTATCCATTTGCTACTGCTTCGATTTGTAACCGTTTTGTACTCTGAGATTCGATATAAATAAAGGGTTATGTTATACTAAATACATTTTCATCACACAGCATCACTGCACGCTTAAACGCTTTATATTTTCGCAAAAGCTCAACGCTAACGCAACACGAATCACAGAGAATTATGCTACTTTAATTGCCGAGTGTGTTTGTTTGTTCGGTAACCACTCTCGCCTTCGCACTCGCTTATCACGCTAAATCGCTAAATCGCATACGTTGTTAATAGTAGTAATGTTATGCTGTGTGTTCTTATATATGCTTTACTTGTGTGTGCTTTATACGTTATGGATTATACTCGCAACTCGATTTATCGCACCGAAACGCAAACTCAAAACGCGGATTTATTTATATTATTTGTGTTATTTGTGTTAAGTGTTTTGTATGTATTGTTTACTCACTCGAAATGCTCAAACGCTCACTCGAACAACTCGATTTATCACTCTAAAACGCAACGCGACTCGATACTTAGTGACTTGCTAAAATACTTAACATACTAGTACTAACTAACGCAACAAAACGCATTAAACGAGCATCCTACACGCGAAACGAGGAACTTAATTCACAAAATAGGCCCTTCGAACGAAGCCAACCAGCCTCTGCCTTCGTACGAAGGCAGTCAGCTTCGAACAGGAGGCTTCTGTGCGATTCCACCTCTTCTATAAATACCCAAGCCCTCGTTCTTCATTCTCACTTGCTGCCTTTTGATCCGAAACGCTGCCGAATTGATGTCCGACTGTTTTCAAGTAAGATTTATCATTTTTACATGATTATACAACGATTTCCACTACGATTTTTCACAAGATTCACTTCGATTTCATCAAAACTCTTCTATTTTCACCAAAACTTCTTCTTTTTCATAAAAACTCTTCATCTTTTTCATCAAATCTTCTTATTTTTTTCACGGATCTACACTTAACTCAGTGTATTGGGCCTAGCTTCGGCTTCCCAAGATTAGAGATCTACAGATTTCTCACTCACCAAGTGTTGGATCTTGGTAAAAACCCTTTAAAACCCCTTTTAAACTTGATTTTCACACTAAAACGGACCTAAAACGACATGTATTTCGTTCACTGGATAGTAGGACGAGGTAGTGTTGAAACCGTCTTGAATAGGACTCGAAAATACGTCCGATTCAGGCAAAAACGCAGCTCCAAATGCCAAGAACAACCACGAGTGCGAGCTGGACTGTTCTGTGCGGAGCCCGGCTTCATACGAAGGCACTGACTTCACACATAACAGCCCGATTCTCATCCATGACTCAGAAAAAGACCTCTCCGGCTCTAGTTTTAATCAATAGCTTAGGGTTAGAGGGATGAACACTCGAATTTCCGAACAAGACGCGAAGAACACTCGATTTTGGACAACGGGAGCAACACGTGTACGAAGACCACCACCTTCGTATGAAGGCACGCCTTTGTACGAAGGCACAGCTTCATACGAGGCTTCTATTTCCCACCCGACACTTCGATTTCGATCGTTTCAACACTTTGGAGGACTTACGCTTCTGTTCTCGTATGCAGGCTGATCTGGCACTCCCTTGAATCCATTTACAGACCGTGTTTACTTATTAGACACGCACTATGAGTATACTCGAACCCTTTTTTCGCTTAACGCACTTTTGGGTGTTACATACGTTCTCTATCAAAAATACAACACACAACGCTTAACACTTTTATAAACGCTAACCGCTCCCGCATGCTATATGTGATTAGTTGAATGCTTGTTGCTATGCTTATACAGTGATTATTTGCCCAACCGCCTTTAGCAACGATAGTACTATAGTTTGGACTCAGCACCTATTTGTTCAGGAGTTGCTAAGGATCACATACTTTACTTCACGTGTTCGCTTCGGTGAACATGTGTCGCGCATACTCTACTCGCAGTCATGTGGTTAGGATGTATCATTGTTGATAGCTTACTTGATTCACCCGTTACGTGTTACATGCTGGTTATGTGTAAATGCTTTTCATACTATAATTATGCAAACTTGTGTACTCATCTTTACATTATTGTATTGACTTTATTTTAACATATGTGAGAGGTTGATGATCATCAAATGCTGGAAATGGATAGGAAGTCTAGAAACCCAGAATAAAATCTAGGTTGTCGGACTTGTTTTGTTTGAGAGACATGATATATGTGATGACATTTGTTGGAATGTTTATTTAATAGTATGGGATATTAAACTTGTTAAATATTGGTAATGAATAGTCGTTATGGATTCTCTTGAGCAATCTGGTTCTCCTAGTGCCGCGCCCTGATGATTCCCCCATCAGTTGGGGTGTGACACTAATCACATTGAACTAATAGTAAAATAATAAACGCGTAATCTTATTCAATATGAAAAGTGCATTTAAAAACGTCTTATTTAAACAAATATACGTTCAGTGGAAGCAATTGAAATTACTGTAAGTATTTGAAATCAAACTGTTTGTAAAGCATAGCATAATATTAAACGTTTTAATAAACGACACGATCCATGACATCCCTAGCTCCTCCGATTGCAAGTTATGTTCCATGAAGACACCTAATGACATGCAAGCATGCAGAACAGTGTGTCAACATAAAGTTTACGATTTCACAGTTTTGTTTAACGAACATCATGTAAGTGTTTAGTTTAAAGACATGTTATGAATAATAAACTTGATATCGATTGACTATTCTGTTTTTGGTACCCTCATCAATGTCTATCATCATTGATCAAAGTGTTTAAGGTCATTAGTTCACGCCCGGCTCCCAGCATGGTGTGAGGTTTGTCAGGCCTAATAACGCTATCAACTAATACTCTGTTGCCTCCCAGGCAACTAGCTCGGTATGTAAGTAGGGACTTTCGAAATTAAACTAAAACATTGAAAAATATTCCTCCCATGAATAGTAGTTTGTTTGTCCCCCCGGGACGCATGCTTGTGAAAAAAGTAGTGAACTCACCTTAGTTCACTCGGTAAATGTTAATGTGCTTCTACGCGTTAAATACAAGTTAGATCCGTTACACGTGACCTAATATACATTTAGTGTTGATAAGTATACGAGTAAGGTTTGCAATACCCTAAGTGTCCAAATAACTCAGTGCTTATGTGATCAGGTTATCATGTTTGTCATACAATAACATTCAGGAGCATGGATGTAAGTTTACAAGTTCTGACCAATATCAAATAACATACTTGAACCATTAAAACGAATTCAAGTATGGACCATATACCTAAATATAAGTGCGGACTTAATAAACACTAACAAGTGCGGACACCATATTAAGCAACAAATGCGGACATCATGTTAAACAATAAGTGCGGACATCCTGTTTAGACAATGCGGACACCCCAAGTGCGGACATCCTTAGGTTAAGTGCGGACTTATCAATATCATTATCAGGTGTGGATTTATCAAATCATCAACATGCGCGGACTTAACAAAATCAACAAGTGCGGACACCTATGAATTTTAACAACTGCGGACACCTTTAATAATTGAATAATTCATATGTGCGGACAACTTAATAATTCGTATGTGCGGACAACTTAATAATTCATATGTTCGGACATCTCATGTTTCTTATAAGTGCGGACCATATGACTCTCTTATGAGTGGACCATATCACTCTCCTAAGTGCAGACATCGTAACAATTTACAAGTGTGGACATTATAACAATTCACAAGTGCAGACATTATAACAATTCACAAATGCGGACATTGGGTTATTTAACAAATGCGGACATTAAGTTTAACAAACTCGGACAACTTTGTGACTTCACAAAGTCTGACAAATCAGAAATTCCATTCTTCAAGGTCTCCTACAAACCAAAAACCCCAGTCGCACAGAAATCAACAGTGTCAGGAATCAAATCAATCAATCTAACAGTTCTATCATGTGCATAATACCACTAACATCAAACAATCACTACACATTCATTCAGTCTACAGCAATTACATATTCATCTAGCATGATCAATTACACACAATCAATTATTTGGATCATCTAGGGTTTGTATGAATCAAAAGAACAAGTTATCAAGAAAGTATAACACAAGCACATACCTTAGATGGATATAGGGATTGTTCTAGGAGGATTGGAAAGATCAAGATTGAGGATGGAGAGTTGTGTTGCAAAGCCAAAATGATTGGAGAGTGATTTGTGAGAAATGAATTGCCGTATAGTGATTATGAGAGGTTTTAGGGTTTGAAGTAGCATATTAAAGTTTCACAAATGTACTAAACACCCCCTTAATCATATAAATTTCATACAAGGAGCACACAATATCATTCAATTTATAATAAAGCACATAACTCATGTAGTTGTCATACAACGTATAAGTTTCATATAGACCGTTCGTATAAAATTATCATTCGTGTTAATCATTAACGTTTAGAGAATTCATCTTGTGTGCGTGTTCCGGTAATTCCCCGAATTACTAAAGTAGGCTCATTTAACTAACCCTAGTTAAATGCGGTACTATGAATGTACGTGTAAATTAACTGTGGTTAAGTTAAAGTAGTAACCTGAAGTTGCAGGTTGTCACATCAATCCCAACTTGAAAGAAATTTCGTCTCAAAATTTGATAAGCAATCACGAAGAAGTGAAATGATAAGTTAAGATGACTATGGGTTTTTCCTCGAGTACATGTCTATTACTTTTAAGGGGTAACTTTGTAGAAATGTAACAAAGTTTACCAACTGTTCCAATTAAGTCATCAAAACTATTTTTGTCTCTCTAAAGTCATTGAAGTTTAGTTTGTTGTTTTAATAGTATGTAATTATCAGGTTACCAGGTTACCAATGATGACGTGTCAGGTTTCATTACATTTTTTAATTTTTTATATGATGTGGAAAATATAAATAATTATATGGATTTTTCAATTAAAAAAATCATTTTTTATTAAAAAAATTATAAAATCATTTGTCTTTAGTTGGTTTTAAGTTTAAAAAATTGCCTTTTTTATATTTTAAATCATAAAATTATAATTTTTTTAGTTTTTAAAGTTAAAGAAAACGTATTTATTATTCCTAAAACCCAATCTTCCTTTGGTTTTAGTGTCTGTATAGTATAGTGTTTTTACTGTGTTGTGTGTTCTTCACTATAACGAGCAAAACATAGCACTTTTATTCATCCTAATTTTCTATTACAAACAGGGGAAATATATTACAAGCATTCCTATTTTTTAAGATTCAGCCTTAACGAGCAAAAGTGCAAAATAGTTAATGTCGAATACCCAAATCCCGGCTGACGTTCAATGGATCTTCGCTGACGTCAAGATATCCCGGTCTTTGTTACTACAAAAAAGTAAATCGTTAGCCTCGTCACGGAGGGCCCCGGGAGGGGGATCCGTGACCAAGCTCCGGCGTGAGAATAAGTAAACTTGCCGGAGAGCTGGAGGAGCTTATTCCGATGAGTGTGATCACCGGAATGTTTCCTCTAAGGTGTGAATCCAATAAATGTGTGTGTGATTAATGTATAAGAATATTGGTTAGAATAAATGAGGGAGGAGTAAATGAGAGAGCTTTAAATGTGATACCTCCCGAGAGCCTGCCTTATGATCACTCCTTTCTTTCCTTATATAACATCTAGCCCTTATCTTCCATGTGAGATATTTCAACGAGGTGATCCAACGGATTCTAAGGGTCTTTGGGGGGCTCATACACGTGTCTGACCCCCAACGGTAAGATGGCAGCCTCATTAAATGCTTCCGGCTAGGAAGTACAATTTCCAGCCAAAGATCCCTTTCTAATCGGGCATTAAATGTAGTCTGCCTCCTCTGATTCTAGTTTCCCGCTCGTTTTGTAAAAGGAGAGCCTTAGTGGGCAAGGTAAGCCACTGTCGGGCTTATGATCTGTTGGGCCCACGTGATAGTAGCCCAACATGGGTAAATGGGGCAACCCATAGGCCCGTCGTCAAGTCATCTTTAGTCCCAGGTTCTGAGGCCCAAGGCTCATGATCCGGGGCTGAGTCACAACTGTGCAAGAAGGAGGTTAATTTTTCGGGCTATGAATGTGGGCCCGTTTTTGAATAATTATTAACTGCCCTTTCTTCTCACTGGGCCCATCATTTCGCCGAATGCTAGTGGCGGGGGTTAATCCCCTAAATACACGTGCCTTTTTAAATTTTGAAGGGACGAGTGATGTGATGGTTTCCTGTTTTATCAGTTATTCTCTTTAAATACCCCCTTTATCTTTCAAACTTCCTCTCCATTTCTTCTGGTTCTTTCTTTCTTTCCGTCACATTCCTTCGATCACCAACTTTCTCTTAACCATGAGTCGTACCGGACGTTCCGCAATTCGATCAGTCTTGACGATGAAGGACTTGAAGTCCTTTGTCGAGACTTACAACATCCCTGACCGTTTTTCTCCCACCTTGCCGGGTCCTGATGAATCGGCCGAATGCATACCAGACCGGATCCCCCTTTATACCTTGGCGTTCTCTTTCTGTGGAGTCCGGTATCCCCTTTCGTCTTTTAAGATAGCTTTATTGCGTCATTTCGGGGTCCATTTCTCTCAATTGCATCCCCTAGGGTTTATGAGAGTATTGCATTTTGAGTTGTCTTGTGCGGCTGTTTCCGGCGAGCCATCTGTCCCCTTGTTCTGCATGTTTTATAAACTGATCTCTGATGGGGATTGGTTCACCTTTGCCAAACGGCAGAACAGTGTGTCTCGGCCTTGCTACTCTTTTATGCCGACTTCCACTTACCCTAAAGAATGGAAGAGTCGGTTTATCTTCGTTTCTGCTGCCATGATACCAGAGTCTCCACTGCCAAGAGACGTCGAGGCTACTATTGAAGACAGTGTCCCCACCCTGTCTGCCAACGAAACAGTCCAGTGGAAGCGTATGTATGAAAATCTGACGAGGGCTTTTACTTTTTCTGAGGGAATCCTGGCTATGGGGGGTTGAGCACTTCCTACCCAGTTCGCCCCAAAGCTTTTTTCGGTAAAAAAGGTATCTTTTTGCCCTGGATTTGTTGTTATCTGTTTATGCAGAGTTGACTTCGTGGAGACCGCTCCAAGAGGATTCTAAGGACGTTAAGTTTGTGGTTGGTGATGAGGTTGATCCAGGTTTGAACCGGAGTGTTGGGATACGGGTTACCGGAGGGCCTGTTCAGGCTGGGGGCTCCGTTGCTGTGGAAGGGGGTGAGGGGACCTCTTCTGATGGGGAGGAGAGTTCCCCTGATCCCCCTCTCACCAAGCATTCTAGTCATGACGATGATGAAGATCTAGAGGTCCGTTTGGTTCGTAAGAGGAAGGCTGTAAGCCCTAAACCAGTCCCTGCTCCCCGTGACATCCGACAGCGGCTCCGGAGTGCTAGCGGATAGAAACCCCTTCCTTCAACAAAGGCTGCTTCCGAACTTCCCCTTGCCGGGGTTAAGGGTTCTTTGTCTAAGCACCTGCGGTGCTCCAGCCTTGTGAGTGCACCTTTGTTGGTAAGTTTATTTTCTCTTTTACCTGTTGCCTTACATTCGTTTTGCTTTGGGGAGGTTTTTGATGTTCTTTTTTCTTTCTTTGTCTGAGTAGGGAAGTTCTCATGATCCGATAAAGATTCCTACTGGCCCTTCCTCTTCCCGTGTTCGGGACAAGACTCCAGAAGTAAGCATTGCCCGTATTGCCTCAGCTTTTGAGGTTTCTCCTCATCATGCTACTGGGACCAGTAAACCTTCTCAATTTGAGGGTCTTGCTCATCGATCCCCTTTGGCTCCCCTGTTTGCTGATGCCCTCCATTTCACCTATGTTCCTAAGTGGAAAGTAACTCATTCTTCGGTGGTAGGGACCCCTAAAACTGCCAGGGATTTTTTGAGTCATGCTATTCCTCCCTCCCATAGGTTCATGAACTCTGCTTTGAGGGATGACCTTTTTGAGGTTCAGTATAGCATGTCACTCTGTGAGAGCGTTTTCAGGGGCGCCGGCATGCTGCAGCGGGTTGATGATTTGAGGAAGGAGAATGAAGAACTCAAGGGTGAACTCAAGACTTCCCAGTCTGTTGCTGCTGAACTTCGATGTCAAGTGGTTTAGGCTGAGCGAAAATTGCAAGAAGAGAAGGTACATAGCCTTTCTCCCCCCCCCCCTTTTTCTTTTTTTTATATATATTTTCCAACTGCTTTTGCATTCCTTATGATGTCTTTTGCTCAGGGGGTTGGAGCTATGCTGGAGCGAGCTTGGGAGAGGGAGATGGCGGTGTTGGTAGAGGAGAAAGAGGAGTTAGCCGCGGAGCCGAAACATCTGAAGGAGGTCGGTTCCGTTTCTCAGGAGCAGCTGAACACTATGTATGCTGATTATGGGATAACTTCTGATGATAACCAGCGGCTGGCTAAGGAGAAGCATTGGCTGATTACTGAAGGCTCCGGGGCCTTTCTTACTGCCGTCTCTCAATCAGAGGAGTTCAAGAGTGGTCTTGAGCAGGTGTATAGGGCGTACCGGGACGTTGGGTACCAGGCAGGGCTGAAGGATGGGTATACTTACTCTGCTCAGGGTCTGGGCAAGAAAGAAACTCCGCTTTACAATTCCAAAGCTAAAAAGCAGTTATCTAAGTTGGACAAGGAGTTTGGGAGTAAGACTCCGGCCATTCTTGAGAAGATCCTGGAGCATCCCATGATCTCTATAGATGAATTGAAAACCCTGTTTTCCTCCGCAGGTCCCTCGTCTCCGAAGTCTTTATCTGAGGGTGGATCCCAGTGATTCTGAACATTAACCTATTTCGATATGGTTGTAATCCGAATATTTACTTACCCTAGGATACTTTAAACTTTTTGGTGTTTGGAAGGAGAACCTTTGTGTAGGGGTTCTTCAAGTACTTAATCATATAACCTATGACTGTATGTTGCTATCTTGTCTTTTGCTTGTTTTCTGTTGTGTTTTTTCATTTTGCAGGAGCTTTTGCCAGGGATTAGGTCGGCACTTTCCTGAAGACTTTTGGGCTGTTTGCAAGAAACCGTGCTTTAGTCTGTTTGTTATGCTTGTTGGCTTGTATGTTAGTTGTTCTTGTCAAAGCCAATAGGGCTTCCTATTGTACATTTGTTTTGTAATAACAACTTTTCTTTGTAGTTTGTTTACAAAAGTGTGTTGTATCTTTGGTTTGCTTTATAAACCAGGATTGTCTGTTCGAGGACAATCACCGGACAAATCTTATAATGTGAGATTATGTTTTTTGTTTGTTTGTCCATTTTCTTTGGGTTAGCTAGACCCTATTTTGCCCCATGGCCGGGCATTTGGTATGTTTGGTATACCTTGTACATGTGTGTCTGTTTGTTTGTTAGGCTTATAGTCTTTCTGGGCACGTCTGCCCTAGTATAATACCTGTTATTTTGCCAAAAGAGGACAAGTGGATTGTCCGTTTGTCATTCGTTTCTTGGGGACTAAGTTTCCCAGTACAAGTTTTTACAAAAGATTTTTTCTTGGGGTAGGCCCCTGACTAATAGTTAAATATTACAAAAGTGGCTCCCTGGTCGTTTTTCCTGGGGGGTAAACCCCTCATATGTGATACTTCCTGAGCTGCATGAGGTTCCATGTCCTGGGGACCTCTTTGCCTCGAAGTGTTTCCAGCTTGCAACTTCCTTTGCCGTTTGCCCATGTGACCCGGTAAGGTCCTTCCCAATTGGGCCCTAGCTTTCCGATGTTCTCTTGTAGGCTGGCTTCGTTTGATCTTAGGACCAAATCCCCTGGGACGAGGTTAAGCTTTTTCATTTTTGCATTGTAATAGCTTTCAAGCTGCTTCTTGTATTTAGCCTCCCTGACTGATGCCACTTCTCTTCTTTCTTCAACCAAGTTCAGGTTCATTCGGAGGTCTTGTTCGTTTTCGGCCTCCCTGAGCTTCATCCTGGCAGTCGGGGACCCTATTTCAGCCGGGATGACTGCCTCCGTCCCGTAGGTTAAGCTGAAAGGAGTTTCCCCGTTGCAGTCCTTAGGGGTGGTCCTGTATGCCCACAACACAAATGGTAATTCCTCCAGCCATCCTTTTTGTTTTATTCCAAGTCTCCCCTTCATTCCTTTGATGACGCTTTGATTTGCCCTTTCCACTAGCCCGTTGCCCTGGGCATGGGTGATGGAAGTGAACACTTGGTGTATATGCATTTGCTCACACCATGGTCTGAAGGGCTTTCCAGCAAATTGTACACCATTGTCACTCACGAGCTCCTTCGGGACGCCATATCTGCAGATAATGTTGTCTAGCACAAACCGTCTCATCTGCTCCTCGGTTATTTTTGCCAAGGGCCTCGCCTCTATCCACTTGGTAAAATAATCAATGGCAACCACCACGTATTTGACCTCTCCTGGACCCTCTGGGAATGGTCCGATTATATCGATGGCCCACTTTTGGAAGGGCCAAGACGTTGAGACAGGTATCATTGGGTGTTTGTGGCGGTGCGTCATAGGTGCATGAATCTGGCAATTGTCACATCTCTTGATCTCCTCTGATGCTGTCTCATACATTCGAGGCCAATAGAACCCGCATTCATTTCCTTTACCACTACTGTCCTCGGCCCCGAATGCATTCCACAAATCCCCTCATGTATTTCTCTAATCACATACTTGGCCTCCTCATTATCGACACATTTCAGGGATGGACCCAGGTATGATCTTCGGTAGAGCTCTCCGTTAATCAACTCGTATTGTAGAGCTTTGACTCTTACTTTTCTGGCTGCCCAGTCCCCCTCGGGTAATTCCCCGTTTCTAAGGAATCTTACAATCGGTGTCATCCATGTTTCTTGTTCATCCCCGATTGTAGGCACTTCTGCTGTGTCGAGAGAGGGGGACGTCAGGACTTCCACTTTGACTTCTCTTGCCAGATGATCGAATGCCACCGAGGCCAGCTTGCTGAGGGCATCGGATTTCCTGTTTCTCCCACGGGGGATATACTCCAGTTTGAAGGTCCGGAAGGCCTTGTCCGTTTCCTTTACCTTTGCCACATATTGAGCCATTGTGCTGTCTTTGGCCTCGTATTCTCCCTGGTATTGCTTGACCACTAACTGCGAGTCTGTACTGGCCTCCACCTGTTTTGCTTTCATCTTTTTGGCTAGCCTCATCCCTGCTAAGAGGGCTTCGTATTCTGTAGTGTTGTTGGTGTTTTCAAAATCTAGCCTGATGGCGTAGGTTAGCTCGACTCATTCAGGGCTTATCAACGTAATGCCCGCTCCACTCCCTTCTTCACTAGAGGCTCCATCTGTGAGTAGTTTCCACACAGCCTCGTCTTCCTTCTATTTTTCTTCCCTCTCCAAGGCCTCCCACTTTAAAAGTTCTTTTTCCTCATCCTCTGGGACTTCTGCTAAGAAATCGGCCAGTATTTGTCCCTTCATGGCTGTCCTGGGTTTGAACTCCAAGGAATGTTCCCCCAGCTCTACGGCCCATTTAGCTAGCCGCCCCGACAACTCCGGCCTCCTTAGTACTTTCTGGAGAAAGGCTATGTACCTTCTGAGTCTTCGGGATGCAAAGACAAGAGCTAGAGCCAGTTTCTCTAGGGGCATATAGCGTTCCTCTGGGCCCTTGAGAGTCCTGCTGATGAAATATATTGGTATCTGCTTTCCCTCCCGTTCCACCATCATAACCGCACTTATGGTTGTTTTTGAGGCAGATAGATACAAGAATAGATGCTCCCCAGGTACTGGGGTGGCTAGGGTTGGGAGTTTGCAGATGTAGGCCTTCATCTCTTGAAAAGCGGTTTCTGCCTCAGAGGTCCATTTAAACCTGTCCGTTTAAAGGCAGTCTTTCAGTACCTTCATGAAGGGAAGGGTCCTGTCGGCTACCTTTGACAAGAAGCGGTTCAGGGCAATCAACCTTCCATTCAGCTGTTGGATGTCCTTCATGGACCTGGGGGATCGCATCTTGGCCACTGCTTGAGTTTTCTCCGGGTTAGCTTTGATTCCTCCCTTAGTGACCACTACCCCTAGGAATCTCCCTTCTTCTACCCCAAAGCAACACTTCCCGGGGTTCAGCTTCATGTTAACATCTTGCATGGTGCGAATGGTTTCAGCTATGTCATCTATCATGGCCATCTCAGTCGGGCTTTTGATAACGATGTCATCCACATACACCTCCAAGTTTCATCCCCACTGTTCTCTGAAGAGGGCATTCATGAACCTTTGATATGTGGCCCCAACATTTTTGAGTCCGAAGAGCATTTTGGTATAGCAAAATGTCCATTCGTCTGCGATGAAGGCGGTCTTTTCCTCATCATTTATTGACATTTGTATTTGGTGATATCCTTTGTAGGCATCCAAGAAGCACTTCAGGGGATACTGAGATAAGGAGTCCACTTGGACGTCTATTTCTAGGAGGGGGTAGCAGTCCTTAGGGCATGCTTTGTTTAGATCTTTAAAATCAATGCACATCCTCCATCCTCCGTCTTTCTTCTGAACCATGACCGGGTTAGCAACCCAAGACGGGTACTTCACTTCTCTGACTATTCCGGCTCTGAGCAGCTTCCTGGTCTCCTCACAGGCGACCCTCCTCTTGCTAGGGCCTATGCTTCGTTTCTTCTGTTTGATTGGCTTTGCCCAGGTGTATGTGTTGAGTCGGTGTTCAGTCAAGCTTCTTGGAATTCCCGTCATGTCTCCATGTTGGAATGCAAACACATCTATGTTGAGAAGGAGTAGCTCCTTGAGAGCACTCTTGCACTTGTCACTTAGGTGACTTCCTACTTTAACTGTCTGCTTCGGGAATCTGTCACAAAGGACCCATTCTTCTACTCCATCCTGTTGGGGTTTCTCGGATGCTTCCCCCTCAGATACGGAGGAAATTACTTCGTATGAAGACTTCACCCAAGCCAAGCCCTTCGGCGTCTGGAATACTAGAGCCCCGTGTGGGGTTGGTGCCTGTGCTTGTAGGTCTCCAATCCCAGGTCTTCCCAGGATTGCATTATACTTTGAAGGTGCTCGGACCACTGTGAAAGTTAGGTTTATAGTTCGGACACGATCCCCTACTCCGACTATAAATGGGAGTCTGATCTTTCCCAAGGGGTGTGATACACTGTTGTTGAAACCTACCAGGGGGATAGAGTCCTCCTCGAGTCTATCTCTTACATCCCTGTCAAACCTGAGAAAACAGTGCTCATATATTACTTCTACCCCGGATCCTCCGTCCACATGTATTCTGGCCACTTTGTGACCAGCTATTATGGCCGAGATGTTAAGAGGGAGTCGCTGTACTTTGTTTTCCTCCAGGTGTGGCATCAAGATAGGAGCTTTCATGCGGTCTGGGGAGCCCAGAATTCTGGCCTTTACACTTCTGGTGGTATCAAATTCATCCCTCCTTCGGATCATGTCTACATCTGCCCTTCCAGGCTCCCTCACATCTTTCCCTTTGCGGTCCCCTACCCCTTCCTTAATTTCCTTGACCAAATAGGCCAGCTTACCCGTTTTAACCGCGGCCTCTATTTCCCTTTTTAGATACATGCATTCACCAGTTTTGTGACCAAATCCTTTGTGAAAGTCACAGTACTCATTTGGTTGTGCTTTTGGCCCGGGTTTTATGGGTGGTGGTCTTGGGAAGGAGCTCTTTACCCTCTCAGTGGCTAGTATTTCACTTGGGGTTTTGGTGAGAGGGGTGAAGCTATTAGAGTAGGGGGATGGGCCTCTCCCTCGAGGCCTATATGGGAGTACGAGGGCCTTGTTCTATCATGCAACATTCTATCAAAAGCAGGTTTTCTTGAGTAAGGTGTACCTTTTTCGGGAGGTTTTGCAGCCGGGGTGAGCCTTCGAGGTGGGGTGTCCATCTCTTTAGCTTTGCAAACTGTGTCTTTGCCCCTGACAAAGGCTCTGACTCTGTCCATGAGGTTGTCAAACGAGTGTGGGAACTCCTCCCCCAGCTTCTCGCATAGTTGTGCATGTTTTAACCCGTTAATGAAACTGCTGATCTTCATGACCTCCGGGACATCCTTGATGTTCATGCTTTCTTTGACGAACCTCTCCATGTATTGATCTATCCGCTCATTGTCCCTCTGCCTTATGTGCAAGATCTCGTTTGGGTTCTTGACCACTTTCCTCTGCTGACCAAAGTTTCTCAGAAACTTTTCACTTAGCTCTTCATAGCTGTCGATCCCTCCCGGGGGAAGGCTGTCGAACCAAAGCCTAGTTCCCTCCGTTAGGGTCTGCACGAACATATGGCACCAAACTGGCATGGGCCACCGTCCCAACTGTCCTGCACCCCTGAAGGCATGGAGGTGGTCCTCAGGATCTCTTGTTCCATCGTACCGGTCGAAATTAGGGGGTAGTTTTGTCTTAGGGGGCATGGGTGCCTCCGCTATCCTTCTGGTGAACTTCGAGATTTCGGCTAAATCCCATGGGAGGTAGGGTTGATCCAAACCACCATCGCTTCGGTTTTCCTTTTCTTTTTCTCTTCCTTTTTGCTTCTTCCCTGTAATGAGATCCTCCCTCTCCTCCGAGGACATCTGCCTAAGGGTCGTCATGAAAGTTTCAAGTGGGTCATTTCCACTGCCTTTGTTCTGCGGATCTATCCCTTCCTGGTTGGAGGGTGTGTCGAAGGACAGTCTAGCCCTGAGGCTGTCAAGCTTCTCTTATCTTTCTAAATCTTCTAGACACTTTTCAGCTTATCCTTGTGCATGGCAACAAAATCTGGAGTGATGGCTTCCTCCGTTTCCAGAATTTCCACTTGGTTCTCGTTCTCTTCTTCATGAGTATTGTCTTCCATTGTGACCTTATCATGATCGTTCTGTACCGTCTGGATGGTACGTGAACTTGGTGGAGTAGTCATGCTGCTTTTTGCAAAACGGATTATCTCAACGTCGGAGTTTTCAGTGTGGAAACACTAGTTAGACTACTGTCCCACGGATGGCGCCAATGTCGAATACCCAAATCCCGGCTGACGTTCAATGGATCTTCGCTGACGTCAAGATATCCCGATCTTCGTTGCTACAAAAAAAGTAAACCGTTAGCCTTGTCACGGAGGGCCCCGGGAGGGGGATCCGTGACCAAGCTCCGGCGTGGGAATAAGTAAACTTGCCGGAGAGCTGGTGGAGCTTATTCCGATGAGTGTGATCACCGGAATGTTTCCTCTAAGGTGTGAATCCAATAAATGTGTGTGTGATTAATGTATAAGAATATTGGTTAGAATAAATGAGGGAGGAGTAAATGAGAGAGCTTTAAATGTGATACCTCCCGAGAGCCTGCCTTATGATCACTCCTTTCTTTCCTTATATAACCTCTAGCCCTTATCTTCCATGTGAGATATTTCAACGAGGTGATCCAACAGATTCTAAGGGTCTTTGGGGGGGCTCAGACACGTGTCTGACCCCCAACGGTAAGATGGCAGCCTCATTAAATGCTTCCGGCTACGAAGTACAATTTCCAGCCAAAGATCCCTTTCTAATCGGGCATTAAATGTAGTCTGCCTCCTCTGATTCTAGTTTCCCGCTCGTTTTGTAAAAGGAGAGCCTTAGTGGGCAAGGTAAGCCACTGTCGGGCTTATGTCCTGTTGGGCCCACGTGATAGTAGCCCAAGATGGGTAAATGGGGCAACCCATAGGCCCATCGTCAGTTAAAGATTTTTGTGGGTTTTAATTTCTTTATTTCGAGTTTCAATTTTGAATCTTGCATTTATGTAGTCTGTTATTGAAATTTCGTGAATCTTCGATGAGAATCAAAACTCGCCCTGTTAGAAATCGAAAATCGAAATCGAAGCAGACCCCTCGGAAATCAAAGGTGAAACGAAGTTTCTTTTTTCAGATTCATATAAAATAAAATGGAAATCGGAAACGACGATCTCGATTTTCCATCAAAATCACAAAATCGAACGAATTAGGCAGACATGATTGAACGTTTGGTGAACACCTGGTGAAGTTGACGTTTTACAGAGGTTTGGAGGTTGGTTGGTCGTCGAAGTACTACATAGTTTGAAGATGACGTTTCGTTCACACACAGTTTGATCGACGATTACAAAATTGAAACGTTTGAAGGTTCAAAGGTTCCAGGGTTGTTAGGGTTAATAATATGTTTTGATCTATAAAAAATTCATCTACCCTAAATAATATCCATATAAGCATTAAAATGAAAAAAAAAAGAAAAAAATAATAATAACCTGATGACCTGGTAATTACATACTATTAGGACACTAAATTAAAGTTTAGTTACTTTAGATAGACAAAAAAAAAGTTTGAATGACTTAATTGGAACAACTGACAAACTTTGTTACATTTCTGTGACATTTCCCCTACTTTTAAAGTCTAAAAGTGTGTTATTTTATTCAGATGTATCCTGGTTTTCATCTTCTTCAAAGCCTAGGATTAGTTTAATAGACTAACACCTCACAACTGGACGATCAATCCACATATCAAATATAAACTTTTGTGGTTTAGAGAGTTATCAACAGTTACTTTTAGATGAGTTAATTATGTCCTTATAAAACAATGCACACTTAACTTGTTTATGATAACTACTTTTTCAAGTGATAATACTATTCTCGTTCAAAAGAGATTTGAGGATTTGAAGAGTTATAAAGGCTTTAAGGGATTGTACTTTTTTTATTACTTGTAATTACTTAAACTCATAAATTTATTCTCTTCAATTTGAGTATAATGTTACTATAGTTTCTTTTTTAACGTAAAAAAAAGTTAACATGTTACGTGATAACCAATGTCGTCGTATCACGTGGGCAACCCTCTAGTATGTGTGTATATATGTATGCTTAAATAGTTAATAAACAATAAAAACAAACTGTGTGGATTAGAGAAGGAAAAAGGTCAAGGCCTCAAGAGTAGAGGTGCACAAAATAACCGGTTAATTAATCGTAATCAGTTATTAACCGAAACCGTAACCAGTTAATAACCGTTTGAGAAATAACCGGTTAGTGGTTATTTTTTACTGTAGGTTAGTAACCGGTTATAAATATTTAATATAGTAACCGGTAGACCGGTTAACTGAAAAAACCCGAAAAAATCAAAAATAGGCAAAAAAAATGGTTATTAACTGAAAATAATCGGTTAGTTAACCGGGCCAGTTAAAAAATAACCGGTTAAAGTCAAAAAGTCAAATTATTCAGTATAACTGAATCGGTTATTGAAATTAACCGGTTTGTGCACCTCTACTCAAGAGTCACGGAGGTCACGGGATTAGGAGGTTGGATGTTGGATCGCGTATCAAAACTTGGCCTGAATGTAGCCCAATGGATTCAAACTCTGTATAGTTCTGGGCTTGAGGAATGTTGACATTCAAACATCAATCACATTTTTCATTTAAAACCCCACCAGAATGATCTTTAACGGTTTCGATACGGCCCACGGGTTTACGTTTGTTTGTTTTAGCGGTTACGAATGCGTATTTTTGTATTACCGGGTTGACACAAAAACTATTGATTTTCATAAAATTAATAACTAGCCGTGAATTATCAACACTATGTTATTTTTTCAATAGTATTCTAATCGCTATGTTATTCTAGTAAGGAGCTGTTTGATAGCCTCTGAATGGTCATTAAAAAGCTACTCTCTTAATGGAACCATTAAGAATTTTACCAATTAGAAGGTAGAAAAATGTGACATGTGATGATTTACTATTCAGAGGTTACCTCTTAACCATTCAGACTTGAGGTTACCTCTTATTCATTCAGAGGTTTTAAACCATTAAGAGGTAACATCTGAATGGTCATTAAGAGGCTACCAAACAGCCCATAAATCTTAAAAGACAAAGTCGGTGGGGTGACCCACTGGCTTTGCCTTAAACCCCCTAAACTTTTATAAATTTGCGTTTCAAGCTCCTCAGCTTTGCTAACCCCCTAAACTTTTATAATATTTCATTTCAAGCCTATCAGCTTTGCTACGGCCCCTTCACTTTTGGAGTAATCAATTTTAGCCCCCAACAGGCTTTGCCTTACCCCCCCCCCCCCAAACTTTTACAATTTTGCATTTCAAGCCCCTCAACTGTGCTACCCTCTAAACTTTTACAATATTTCATTTGAAGCCCCTCAGCTTTGCTACGACCCCTCCACTTTTGGAGTACTCAATTTTAGTCTCTTATCTAACTTTACTATTTTTCTACTTTAACAATTGACATTTTTAGGCCCTAGCTTTTTACTAGTTTCTATGTTACTTAAAGTACAAAGTCGGTGAAACCATCACTCTTTGACTTTCAAAATTTCCACTTTTAGATTATAGTTTTGTAATTCATAATTTTTGCATATAGAATTTTCCTTTTTTTTTTACTCTCTACTTTTGTAACTTGCATTTTTTACCTATACTTTGGTAATTTACGTTTTTGGCACATATGTTTTATACCGACCCCTCAAATTTTAAACTTTGCTTTTTTACAGTTTGACGTAAATTTTGTATACACTTTCGGCCTTTATTTTGTATGTTTCCTACATATGAATCGGGTCACATATAATACGTTTTGACTTGATGGTATAAATTCGAGTTAGTCGAGTCGCATATAATACGCTATGATTGTACAGTATAAACTCGATTTGCTTTACATTTTAATCCAATTGCAACACATCTATAGGTTACATTGAGTTCAGTCGGATACGTCGAAACGCACATTATTATATGATTAACATATCACATAACGTTTGGACTAATCCATTCGACGTTTACGATGTACCCGCGCCGCAACGCGCGCGGGTCTTATTACTAGTTTTTTCAATAATATTCTAATCGATTTTATAAATGACTTAGGAGGTAATATGTCTTTACCATATGATTGTTTTCTTGTTAGCAAATTTTATATTTTTCATGTTGAACCCGTTAAATAATAACATTACCTAAATGGACGCATATATTAATAAATTAATATAATACCCGGTTAAATAATAACATTACCTAAATGGACGCATTTATCAATAAATGCATCAATATAATTTCTAGTGACGGATTCTGGATTTTTTATGTCTAGAAAGTTCCTTTTGTTAGATGCTTCAATTTCATATGATTAAACATAAAGATTCTTACTAGTCATTCCAAATCGAATAGGTACCTGAAAACCCAGTTTTTACATACTGGATCCGCCCGATAATGCCTATCCAATTGCTTCAAAGTTCATATAAACATTTTTACGCCAAAGATAATTGCTTGAGCTGTGATAAAGCTTTTGGACCAATAGGTCCTGAGTTCGATTCCTACAAAGGGTTTTTTTTCTTATATTTGTTGGGTTTCATCCTGAATTCGTGTATAGGCATTATGCCTAGTGGAGATGGGTATGTGATGAAACACAGGTTGACACTATGGTTAATCTGTGGGGTTATTTCTTCAGTGGGTTCAATCTCTCCTTCTACTCGTGATATAGCTTGGTTCCTGCAAAACAGCAACACCGTTAGTCTCGTTAAGAGGGGAATATGGGGGTTTCCCTCTTAACCAGGCTCCGGCGTGAGAATAAGTACTGTTCCGAGGAAGAATAAACAGTGTGTGTTAAGTGTGAGAGTATAGAGAGCCAGATCCCTTTAACCTGAATGATGAAGGGTCCTATTTATAGCCGGAGGGTGAAAGAGGGAGGAGCAGCGGTGCCAGCTGCAGACGTGGGCCAGCTGTCCGACCAAGGGGAATATCCTCTTGGTCTCCTCTGCTGTGGTCAGTGTAGTGGTACACGTGGCGCGCCTGCATTTGCCTATTTTGGAGACGTCGTACTGGCGTTGTCGGACTGCTCCTGGATTCGTCGCAGGCCTACGTGGCGCCTGGTGACTGGTGGCACGTTGTGTCCTTTATGTCGGATGGAGCATCTTTGGAGCCACCTAGATATTTTCCAGAAGCTTCTAGAAGCTTCTGGATGACCTCGTCGATGTCAGCGCCACGTATGATGGAAAAAGTGGTGTGGTCCTTGCCATGTTGGCAAGGAATTGAGACCATACCTCTTCAGTATGATCGGATGGTTCCGCTAATAACAAAATGATACTCTAGTGGTACGTCAATCATCCAAATTTGACGTTAAAAAGATTGCATGAGCTGGAAAAAGCAGGTGTGGTTTAATATCCTTTTGGAAGACCAATAAACGGTCAGAACGTATTTGACTTCAAACATTTTTTGTTCAATTGCCACACATGCCTATAAATAGATAATTTATCTTTTAAACATGATAAAAAGGTAATTTTTTTTAATAAATATAAGTTTGCTCAAAGGTTAACAAATTAAATATTGACTTGGTTCTTATCAAAACTGACAAAATCGTTGGCTAAAACCGATAATTTTTAAAACATGTCTTTTTTGAACCGCCAAAACGCTTTATATATAAATATAAAGAGACAGTTAGAAATTGGAGGACAAAATACAAAACCTAACGCAAAAAATGCGACACGACACACCCTACAGCGGAAAAACTACAACAAGTCTACAATATTAAAGACGACCCATTTATCCTACTTCAGAGATGGCCGATTCAATCTTTTGCTAACCCAAAGGAAGGCGTCTTCTTTTATAAGGTCCGCTAACTTCCGAGTCGCAATGAAGTTCCCTTCGAAAACATGTCTTAAATGTGGTCTCTTTTTATTTGTCTTAAAAAAATGCTAGTTAAAGCTAAAATATAGATGACGCTTTTTTTTTTTCAAGACTAAAATTTAGCGTACACATTTTTGGATGACGGCTAAAAACGATACACGTGTATCACTTTGATAAGTTTTTTTCGTGCATCATATTGTACTTAGGCTATGGGGTGTGGGATCAGGACAAATCAATGTCACATCAGATCCACGTCAGCCAGGGTGCTTTATCACGCCCTTCCTTAATTTGCAGTGTGTGGGATAACACCCCCTATTAAACAAAATATAAAAAAAGATTTTATTGGATGAAATGCATGTGGGCCCCACCTGAACACAACTTCTTCCTCGTTACCATGGTGGCGGACAACCCATGGTGCCCCGGTTTAAGTTGCAGGGTGTGGGTGGTGGCGCCGGGGGGGGGGGGGGGGGGGGGGGGATATCGTAGGTGAGGTGGCACGGTGGCGCCCTCCATACTCTCCGGCCTTTATAAGGTTTATTGCGCCGCCTAAATTTCACTCACCCTTTAATATCTTTGTTGGCATGGATACTTGTTCTCTTCTTTCTGATTGGTCACCTTGTCTATTTTGATAGATTATATTTGGAGCTTAATTTGACATGGTTTAATTTCTTTTTTTTTTACAATTTTATTTTGTTCTTAAAAATAATTTCCTTCATAATTGAGTTAAAATTAAGTACAATGTACCTCTAAAGAGTAGGAGTGTAAACGTATGACTTTGAGCGCCATGTGATATTCATATATGGTTCTGCAGTCATGAGGTACAATGAAAATATTCAGTTGACTTTTGGTGTAAAAATGTGGTTCAAAATTGCAAATTATAAGGTCAACTAGGATTGCGACCCGCCGCAATGCGGCGGGGATTCTTTAGTTATAACTAAGTCAATCTAGGACCCGCACGTTATGTTAAACCTGTCAAACGGGGAAAAAATAGACGATGTAAAAACGTTCACCAACACACGCACGTTGCGTCGTGTTAACTCGCAAAATTTAGAATGAAACGTAAAAACGTTAAACCAAAGACGCACGTTGCGATGTGTTAAGTCACAAAATTTAAGACCAAGCATAAAGAGAAAAATTTGCGTAATATGAAAACTATAAAGGACCAAAGTTGAAAGTAAAAAAAATTATGAGATTAGATTGCAAAAGATAAAAAGTTTTGGGTTAAAAGTAAAAAAAAACAAATAGTTTTGAGTTAAAAGTAATTTATGAAATACTTTTTAGGGAAAAGTAAAAAAAAATCAATTTTTTTGGAAAACCCTCAAAGCCAACGTTACGAAAACCATATGCATAACCATTTTTTCTTTGAAAACCCCACAAAGCACACCCCGCGTTGCGGCGGGGCGTAAAATGGTGTCAAATAGTACTAATGTCACACAACTGTAATCGACCACCAACACTGACTCGACCTAGGATATGCGTGTTGCAACGAACCTGTCAAACATGGAAAAATAGAGGTAAAAACGTTGAACCACACATGCACGTTGCGTCGTATTAACTCGAAAAATTTAGAACTAAAAGTAATTTATAAAATACTTTTGGGTGAAAAGTAAAAACAAATCAATTTTTTTTTGGAAAACCCCCAAAGCCAACGTTACAAAAACCATATGCATAACCATTTTTTCTTTAAAAACCCCCACAAAGCACACCTCGCGTTGCGATGGGGCGTAAAATGGTGTCAAATAGTACTAATGTCACACAACCGTAATCGACCACCAACACTGACTCGACCTAGGATATGCGTGTTGCGACGAACCTGTCAAACATGGAAAAATAGAGGTAAAAACGTTGAACCACACATGCACGTTACGTCGTATTAACGCGAAAAATTTAGAACTACAAGTAAAACGAAAATTTGCGAAAGATGAAAAGTATAAGTGACAAAAGTTGTGAAGTTAAATTGCAAATAATGAAAAGTTTTTGGTTAAAATTAAAACAACAAATTATGTAGGGTTAAAATTGTAAAAAGTAAAAACCTTTGGGGTGAAAATAAAAAATCAACTTTTTTTTTTGGAAAACACACAAAGCATAATGTACAAGTAACAATGCATAAAAATGTTGCAAAGTTATATATGAAATAATTATTAAGAACAATATTGCTTCGGGACAGGTTAAATTTTGTTTTCTTTTACTTTAGACAACCACTGGACAAGTTAAATTGATAATAGTTTTATATGAACTGATCAAGCTTTCTTCTTTCACAATGATGAGTGTGATCCAAAACAGATTGAATCCAGGTATTCTTAACTCTAAATTGTGCTCACACATAAATCCAACAATCTGCTAACAAGAAATTAGAAATCATGCGTGTGCACGGCTGCGCGCGCGCATGCTGTACGCGTTTTTTGCATGTGTTATATGGTAAGGATATATATAATGTGTTGATGATTTTAGTGTCATCATTGTCGTTTTAGTATACCTAAATATGCATAAAACCAAAGGGGAATTTAGAATAAATATTAATACGAGTTAGGAGGTTTAGAGTAAACACAATACTATTATGATTTCGGGCACCTAAGAACCTCAGAGCGTTCTAGGAGGTGAAGCCGTTGTGCAACATCTCAATTTCAATAATAAGTGGATTAAATGTGTGATGACGTGGGTAGCTCAAAGCTTAAGAAACTAACTTAAGTGTAAAAGGTTAAAAGGTTAAAAGGGTTCGATTAGCAATCCAGTTGTGGTGAACAGCAAAAAGCACAAGACAGGGACACGTCCCATCACACTTTACGTGTGACATCCTCGCCCAGCCGCAAAAGAGAAGCATGTGGGACGAGACACTCTTTCATCCGCAGGTTAAAGCCTTCAATCCTCCAAAACGAGCAACCCCCTACCTGCAGTACCGGATCACTCAGTCAAAGGTTTCTTGTTTAAGGAACACATTTCTCTATAAATGACCACTCCTGGTCACCTAACAACACATTCCGAAATCTCTGACTTCTCCCTCTAGAACTTGTATATTCCATGTTCTATTCTTCACTTACACAAACACTATCACATTGCATGCATCACTTCAGGATTGAATTCTTTTCAATCCGAAGATCAAAGCAATTGATAAGGGAGTGATCCCGCCCTACGTATTGCATACGTAGGGGGACTCGTAACCTGCATTTGGCAAAACAAGACTCTTGAAGCCTTTTGCCTAACCAGCCTCCTCACTATACCCGATCTCATATTTGTTGTAGCAACAAGTTGGCGGCCACCGTGGGGCTATGCCACTAAGTTCATCGTTGAAGACCAGTAGTGTAGCTCCAATTTCAACAAAAACTGTCATGTCTGAAGGGGAATCCCTGGGAGAGGTAAACCAAGTTCCACGTACCTCTACTCCCAGCACTAGCCAAACTCCAGTGGTTGTGCCTACCAGGTTTTCAACTCCGGGAAGAACTCCAACAAGAGTCACATACCCCGAATTCCTTTCCTTTCAGACGCCGACCCCTTCCCGTTCAGGAGTCCCATCTCCTAATGTCGGTGCAACAAACACCCCCACACGCATCGACCTAACACCGGAGGGGGTTGCAAACAATTTCTTGCAGTTAAGGTCTCTCCTTAACCAATACGTGAGTAGAGAAAGAGACAAATGGGTGAGAATCAGACTAGATTATGATGAGCCAGAACCATCGTTGTCACTAGGACCACCTATTCTTCCTTTTACAAGCTCACAGCCTGCTGTGTCAAGAAATGAAGCTGGTCCTAGCCATCCTCCTCCAAACCCAAGTCCATGCACGTTTACAAGGCCAGATCCAACATCCTTCCCTTTATTTTCTTCTCAGCCAGTGGCAACTGGTGCACCATTGGGGCACGAGTTAACTTTGGATCAGTTATTACAATCTCCTATTGCAAGTCTTCCACCTCCCGTGACTACCACGTGGGAGCAAGCCTTGTCTATTCTTCCCTTGCCACGGAGTGCTGTCATGAGTGCTCCTATGGGGGTAAACTATACAACTGCACCAGAAAGCCTTCAAGGCTTCAACCCCATGCCACAAATGATGGCCCAAATGATGGCAAGCTTTCCTTGGCAGCATTTCATTAACCAAGTGTTGGCCACCCAAGGGAATGCTAACAACAACCTGGGCACAAGAGCAGAAGAAGATCTGGCCAAACCATACAAGCCAAGCAATTTGTCCTGTTTTTCTCAACAAATTGCTGACTATGATTTCCAAACCAGAATCAAAATGCCATCTCACATAAGAACATACGACGGAACGGGAGATCCAGAAGATCACCTCCAAATCTTCACCGAGGCTGCGAGAATAGAGAAGTGGTCCAACGCTGAGTGTTGCCTTATGTTTATGCAAACCCTCGTAGGGTCTGCTCGGATCTGGTTCAATGACCTACCAGTCAGGAGCATTCAAACATTCGATAACTTAAGCAATGGCTTCTTAGCTAATTTCTTGCAACAAAGGAGGTATGTCAAGGATGCAACTGTGATCTTCCAAATCAAACAAAAGGATGACGAAAGCCTCAGGGATTTCATCGAGAGGTACAAAAAAAGGGTTGACGTACGTGGGAGCCGACGATAAGATGAGGGTTGCAGGTTTCGTGAATGCAATCTTCTTTAAGTATCTCACCAGGGACTTTAACAAGTGCCTGCCCAAAACCATGGAAGAAGCCCTTGAAAGGGTTGAAGCTCACATCTAGGGGGAAGAGGCAGTTGACATCAAGGAGCAAATAAAGAGGGGTCCTAGCTGGAGAAATAACAGCCCCAGCTGAAAGAGAAGCAACTATGGTTCTTACGATAGACGCTCCAGGAACTCAGACCCTCGAAGGTCTGAAGGCAGGAACCCTTCGAGAAAGGATAAGGCTGTGAACTTCACCACCTTAACCAAAACTCCTCAGGAAATCCTTGCTACTGAAGAGGTTAAGCATAGCTTCTGACCGCCCATACCCTTTTCCCAAAAGCAAAAGGAATGAGAATTCTACTCAGTTTTGTGAGTTCCGTGAAGAAAAAGGCCATCACACCAATGATTGTTTCCAACTCAAAAAGTGAAACGAGAAAGCCGTCAAATCTGGAGAGCTTGCCCACCTTGTTAAAAGGGTGAAAGACAAAATGGGTGATGGAAAAAACAAAGAAGTAAACATGGTGAACGTTGGTGAAGAAACCCCCACTAAGCGACAACGCTTAGAAGCTTGGGAGCTTCAATGCTTGTGCTTCCCACCACCAAAAAAGGGACTTCACTCGAACCCTTTTGTAGTAGAAGCCATAGTGGGAACCCTGAAAATAAGCAAAGCTTATATCGACACGGGAGCAGCAACGGAGATAATGTTCGAAAAGTATTTCAACCAACTCAGCAACGAGGAGCGTTCAAGGCTTCATCCAGCTGAGTCATCCATCAAAGGTATCGCTGAAATCCCTATCAAGCCTTTGGGCCAACTAACACTTGACGTTTGCTTCAAAGAAGGTGAAATGGAGAGAACAAAACCACTCACCTTCATTGTGATCAACATGCCTTCTACCTACGATGTCATCATAGGAAGGCCAGGCCAAATCGAGTTTAGTAAGGTTGTTTCTGTTGGCCAAGGCATTGTCAAGTTCCCCACCAAAAGAGGAATTGCAACCCTTCAACCTACCCAAGAAGCCTTCCTAGTTGTAGGGGAAAGCTCAGGAAAGAACGAAGATAAATAACAAGGTTGGGCCATTAACCCCAAATATTCCCAACAAAGGATAAGGGTAAACACCAACCTTACCCAAGAAACTCTCTCATATCTCAAGATATTGCTGACCCACAACATGGGCATCTTTGCGTGGTGTCCTGATGACATGACCGGCATCCCTCGTAATATTGTCGAACACGAGCTCAAGATCCCACCAAATGTGAAACCCATTGTTCAATAGAAAAGAAGTCTAGCCCCATATCGAAGCCTAGCGGCATGCAAAGAGGTTGAAGGGTTGTTACAAGCTGGCATGCTCTGAAAGGTTAAGTATCACTCTTGGATAGCCAACCCTATGATGGTCAAGAAGCCTGATAGGTCATGGAGAATGTGCATCGATTTCAAAGACTTGAACAAAGCCTGTCCAAAGGATTGCTATCCTTTGCCTGAAATTGATCTAAAAGTAGACTCGCTCACAGGCTTCCCATACCGACAAAGGTATTTTTTGCTATCAAAAGATGCCTTTTGGCCTGAAAAATGCAGGGGCAACCTATCAACGGTTGGTGGATAAAGCGTTTGCTGAACAAATAGGTAAAAATGTGGAAGCTTATGTGGATGACTTGGTAATCAAGAGCAAGACCGAGGGCCAAATGCTGGATGATATTCAAGAAACATTTCGAAACCTCAGGAAGATAAACTTGAAGCTAAATCCTGTGAAGTGTTCATTCGGTTTTGAAGAAGGTAAAGTTCTTGGGTCACATTGTAGGCAAGCAAATCATAAAAGCCAACCCCAACAAGGTCAAAGCTATCCTAGATACAAAATCCCCACAAAGTAAAAAGGAGGTTGAAAGCTTGAATGGTAAGCTGCATGCCTTAAAGCGTTTTACCTCCAAGCCGGCAGAGAAGTCCCTTCCCTTTTTCAAAACCCTTCAAGGGTGCACAAACAAAAAGGACTTCAGGTGGACCGAGGAAGCGGAAGAAGCCTTCAGCCAAATGAAACGACACCTGGCTTCATTACCAGACATCGCCACTCCTGAAACAGGGGAACTGATCTCTGTCTACCTATCAGTTGATGAGGAAGCAATCAGTGCAGTCCTGACCATCGAAAGAAACAAGGCTTAGGTACCTGTTTACTTCTTTAGTAAAACTTTAAAGTTAGCAGAGACCAACTATCCCCCGTTGGAAAAAATTGCTCTTGCACTAGTAAAAATAGCCAGAAGGCTTCAAAGGTACTTTCAAACACATCCCATACAAGTGGTCACCGACCAACCAATCAAGAATGTGCTTGAAAAACCTGAAACTTCCGGACGTTTAGCCAAATGGGCTGTGGAACTAGGTGAACACAACATCACCTACGTTCCAAGAAAAGTCGTGAAAGCCCAAATCTTGGCTGACTTCATTGTGGAAATACCCAAGGAAATGACAACGGAAGTCAATACAGCCTCCACTGAACCTTCTGACCCTCATACTTGGAAGCTCTTCATCGATGGAGCTTCCAGCGTTGAAGGGTCAGGAGCAGGGCTAGTCCTGATTGATCCTAATGAATTGGAATTCACGTATGCTCTTCGGCTTGAATTTCAGACTACAAACAACGAAGCCGAATACGAAGCATTGATTACAGGACTCAAGCTTGCAAGAAAAGTGGGTGTCAAAAAGCTTCAAGTCTTCACAGGCTCTCTACTTGTTTCAAACCAAGTAAACGACAGCTACATAGCCAAAGAGCCAAACATGAAGAAGTATTGTGAAAAAGCAAAGGAGCTTATGAGTTCATTCGAATCATGCACCATCAAACAAGTACCAAGATCACAAAACAAAAAAAGCCGATGCACTAAGCAAGCTCGCTTCGCTGACCTTTGCTCATCGCACCAAGAAAGTATTGGTTGAAGTGTTGAAACGATCATCTATTCAAGAACTCGAGGTACAGGATGTCATCACCGAAGAAAGCCCAAATTGGATGACCGCTTTGATCAAATTTCTCACAAATGGTGAGCTACCAAGTGATCAGGTAGAAGCTGAAAGGGTTCGAATCAAGTCAAGATAATATGTGCTGCAAGAAGATATCCTCTACAAAAGGGTTACTTTGCACCATTGCTTCGCTGTGTTGGCCCGGAGCAAAGCCAGTACTTGATCAAGGAAGTTCATGAGGGAATTTGTGGGTGATGCGTGTCGAGTGCGATATAATTTTAGTTATATTTTAAGCCCTTTTTAACACTTTAGTCAAGTTTTAAATTTATAAAACACGATATTTTACTAACACTAAACACACATATGGGCAAGTGCACCCATCACGAGCGTAGTATTGCGTTGGTAAGATACCGAGGTCGTCCAAGGACACAAGAGCTTTTAGTACCGGTTTATCCTCAACGTCTAATCAAATCAAAATTTTGGAAAAAGGTTTTAAACATGAAAAATAAAAACTAAAAATGCTGAAAAAAATAAAAATAAAACAGATAGACAAGATGAATCACTTGGATCCGACTCGCCTTTAGTGTAACTTTTGATTATTTTCACACTTTTGCACTTTTTAAGAGATTATCTTAGTTATAGTAGTAGGCCCCTCTTTTGAAGGTGACGTTACCCTCAACCCAGTAGTTTGAGTCAGCAAGGATACAATACTAAAGGGTTGGATTATTGGAAGATAATTAATTAAGTTATTAATGCATAATGTGGTAGGCCCCTCTTTTGAAGGTGGCGTTACCCTCGGCTAAGTGTCAGGGATACAATCCCAAGTAGCCGGGTTAATGTATTAATAGTAGTTTACATATGAGGGGATCAAGCTATTCGCACCCCCGACATCCAATACCAGTGGGTAATGAAGGAGGTCCTAGTAAGATTGACCCAGGTCCTTGCAGGATCTATATACTGGACAAGGCAAAAACCTTACCAAACCATTCCCTTAACCCCCGACCAGGTAGCCAACATATCTCCATATAGACCGTGGAGATATGAATGGTGTAAATTTTTTATTTTATATAGACAGTAAAATAACGCCAAGACACCACGGACAAATGATAAGGAAGTTTCACCTTCAGCATAAGAAACTAGTTATTAAAGTCATTAATACAAAACCAAATAAAAAGTGCGAAAAGATTAAAAATAAAAAGTATTACACTATGTGCTTGTCTTCACCAAGTGATGTAAGAGACTGATGTGTGCAAAATGCAACATATAAATTACATCAAATGTGGTATAAAACTAACCCAATTTTAGTACTAATGTTGGAAAAAGTGTGTTTTTGTCTTCCTTTTGTATTTTCAGGATTAAATGAGCTCAAATGAACAAAAGAAGCAAAAAGGCAGCTAAATCTAACATAAATACAAGAAAAGGAACAAACGTGGCATGCCCGACCCCCCGACAGCATATTCCCAAGCAAAAACAAGAGAATAGAACGCTGAACATGCCCCGTGCTAAGTGAGCACGGGGGCGTGCCCAAGTGTCAGCAGAAAAGACAAAGCTGTAGAAGCTTCTATCACCCACCACGGGGGCGTGCCCAACGGACACGGGGCCGTGGTCAACTCTAAGATTCGAAGAATCTGGGGAAATCTTGATAGTACAGATTCGCTTCTGCACACGGGGTCATGCCCAGCGGACACGGGGGCGTGGTCAACTAATGCAGACAAACTGCAATATTAATGAAGAAAGAGAAGGAGGATGGACACGGGGCCGTGCCCAATGGATTAGATTTTTCAGCATTTTAGTTAGTTTTTATTTTTCTAGTTTAAAAACATTTTTCTAACTTTTTGATTTGATTAGACGTTGAGGATAAAACGGTATTAAAAGCTCTTGTGTCCTTGGACGACCTCGGTATCTTACCAAAACTATACTACGCTCACGATGGGTGCACTTGCCCATATGTGTGTTTAGTGTTAGTAAATATCGTGTTTTATAAATTTAAAACTTGGCTAAAAAGTGTAAAAGTGCTTAAAAATATACATTAAAAACTATACACACTTACGCACATCAAGTTTTTGGCGCCGCTGCCCGCGACACAAGGATTTTAAGAAAGTTAGAAATCAGCGGCCTAATCGTTTTTTCTAATTTTTCTGTTTTTTTTAAGGATTTTATTAGTTTTTCAGCTTCTGCAGAACTCAGCACGGGTCGTGCCCGCTGAACACGCCCCGTGCCCAATCCTTGGAACTGGCAATCCTGTTTTAAGTCAGACAGTAAGCTGAACACGGGGCCGTGCCCACTCAACACGCCCCGTGCCCAAGATTCAGTTACTGAAAACAGAACTGTAAGATCCCGACGGTTGGTAATTTCTAACCCAAACATGAGTGATACTGATATTTTTTACTTTTGGCACTCTTATGGTACGTGGTGTCAAATATGTGGTGGTTCTCATAAAGAATTAGAATGTTATTTTCTAAATTATAAGCCCCATTATATAGACCCATTGTTTTCTTGTAGCCTTAAGAGGGGCGAAAGTAAAAATAATCCATATCTCTCCCTCGAATGCTCTCAACCGGATCTTCTAGGAGAAATGCTTCTTGATGAACTATTTCAAAGGGAAGATCTAATTCTTAATTGGTTAAAAGAACTTAGGATAGATTTCAATAATTTATCTCAAGACGATAACCAAGAAGAATTGTTGGGATCGCATTCAAATGAAAACAAATTCGTTGTTCCCGATGTTACCTCTAACTATAGCGAGGACTTGAGCGATAGTCGTCCCTGTGCCGATTGTGCCGTGAAGGACTCTCCATCGACTTCGTTCGGTGCATACATAGACCTGAGCGATTCGGCATACACCTTCTTTAACGAGAGCCCGGGAAAGGGTTGGACTTGTCCACCTACATTTAGCATAGGAATCACCCTCACCGACAACCTCTTGCGTTCTCGTCTTAACCTAGAGCAATTAAGGTATCTTAGGCACTTTGGGGTCGTTCCATCCAGTAAGGAACCACCCGATATGGATAAATTCCTTAAAAATACGAAAACTCCATAAGACAGCTTCTAGACACGGGGCCGTGTCCAGGTCAACACGCCCCCGTGTCCACCAAAAGATTCCTTTCAGATTTTTATCAGAATACGGACAAAATGTGTCAGGATTCTGTCTGCACACGGGGCCGTGTCCAGTCGACACGGGGCCGTGTGCAACGTGTTGTTGTTTTCTATAAATGCAGCAAGATTCCGGCTCATTAGGACCACTCCAAAGACAAAGATTTGCTGGGATCTTCATTCATACCATCCTAGGTATATTCTAAAGAAGGTTCTCAACAACCATCTTGTCTTTTCCACTTTTGTTCATTGCCTTCTTTTTCAATTTTCACTCAATACCTCCATTAAAGCTTGAAATCTCCATGATTCCAAGCTTTATTGTAATGTTTGTAAGGTTATTATTCAAGGAATCTTGTTTAAAATAAGTGATACAACTATGTTTTTAAATTATTTATGCTTAAAAGTACCTTATAAATTGAAAAAGTAATTTAAAACTCCAAGATTCCTTGCTCTAAAAACCCGCAAACGGCTGAACACAGGGCCGTGTTCATTGAACACGGGGCCGTGTCCAAGGTATTGTTCCATAAAAATTGAATTCTTTTCGGTCTGTTTTCTCATAATGGCGAGCAGAACTAGCGGAACATCTTCGTCGCAATCAAGGAACAACCGGCAGGGGAGGAGGTCGTCAACGGTAGAAGACTCTCTTGTAAACTATGTTTACGCTTTAAGAGAGGCTATTGATGAAATGACGGGGGTGGAAGAAGCATTGGTCGACCGTATCAATCACTTAACGGTGGGACTAGAAGGGTGTCTTCGAGAGGTCAACCTTTTGTACCAAAGGTTGAACATTCTCTCATCTCCTCCTTTGGTACCAATCATCACCCAAAGGGCATGGAACGTGGTGCCTGAAGTCATCATACTAGCCGAATGGTACACCATACACCCGGGACCTCCTCGCGATATACTACAAGGGGTTCCGGTTGGTGTCACTCCCCCTCCACAAGATGTTGAGGAAAATGAAGCCACCTTCTTCCTCCCGAGAGAGATAGAAGAATGGCTTTAACAACATCTAGGGAGCATCCATCGGCTTGGAGTTCTACAAAGATACCGGAGAACTATTTTCGGAATTTTGATTCTTAATGTAAAAGTAGAACTCCTTAGAATGATTTTATGTATCACTTGACCTATCTAGTTTAGAGTTTTTAACTTTTATTTTTCTACTTTGTTTTTAGGATTATTATGTATTTCTCTCTATGTTTTAATGAATGATGGTTTTAGCTAATTTAGTGTTTGGATGATGTTGTGATGGATAAAACACACTCGGGATGGTGAAGGATAACAAGGGAAACTTGAACCAGCACCCCATGCACGAGAACAGGGCCATCCGACAAACTTTTCTTAATTACAGCAAGTTCAGCACGGGCCGTGCCCGCCCAACACGGCCCCGTGCTGCACAATCTGCAGAAAAAGCCTAGTTCAGGTAACTGGACACGGGGTGTGCTCACTGAACACGCCCCCGTGCCCAGGCTTCTGTTTCTTTTTACAAACTTTTGTTACAGGCGATCTGAACACGAGGTCGTGCCCGGACACCATGGGGACGTGTCCAGACGCCCAGTAACATATAAATTTTTCTTTTTCACACCTTTTTACACATTCAATCAACCTAAAAATTTATTTTTGGGACACATTGAGGACAATGTGTAATTTAAGTGTGTGGGGGGGGATGCTAAAACCTTGAATCTTGCAAGTCCTAAATACAAGCCTTACACAAAACTCTATTGGAACCGCTAATCACCCCAAATTTTTTCAAAAATTTTTCATTTTTTTTACTTGTATAGGTTTAATTTGGGAATTTCAAGTTCTAAAAAGGTTATATTTTTGCAAATTTACAACCGATAGCATCGTGATAAAAAGAACCAACATAAGAAAATTATGAAACGGCATGACAAGTTTAGTTAAAATTTGATTATATATACTTGATCACATAAAAACCCATTCCCACAAAAAGTGAGTTTTGAGCCTTTAATGAGCATACAAATACATATCTTTAAACTAAATGCTCATTTTTCGTTTCTGGTGTGAATAGCCGCTTGGTTCTTACGACTCTAAAACTTGCCACGATGATACATTCCCGGTCCTTACCAACTTAAACCCGAGTAAGTAAATGACAGAGGCATTAGGACTAACCCTTTTTATTTCTACACCATTATTTTCTTTTTTTTACCACCTACCCAAAATCCCCCTAGTTAACCCCTTTGAGCCTAAACCTTTTCATTTCTTAACCCAAAACAAAAACCCTTTTTCATTTTAAACCCTTTGTTTTAGTAACAAGCTCGGTTTTTCTTATGACTTTCAAAAAAATGATGATGATGAAGCAAAAGAGAAATAAACAAACAAGTTTATCAAAAATAACGTTGTTTGAATAATGGCTTCATCAAAATAAAAACTTCAAAAATAAAAAGTCTTACGAAAACCGACGCTTTTTACGCCTTTCGCCTTTTTACTAACCACTAACCAAACCACCTACCTTTAACCCAAGCCTAACCCTTCACCCAAAAGTCCTCTTGATATTTACAAAGGTATATAGTTAAAAAGGAGGAGGATTGATTGCTTGGCAAGCCTATGGTAAGAGTAAGTTCCATGCCGCTCTCGAGTGATTCACTAAAATACATCTCCGGCCGAGTGTTGAGTGATCCCCCGTGAGGTATGTGAACTTGTATATAAATGAAATTTTAAAAAGGCATGTTATGCCCTAATAAGTAATTTATCTTATGTAATGTTTTAAATAAATCATGACGAATAGGATTGTAAATAAATAAAAATAGAACTTAATAAAGGATCTTGGAAATCCCGACACTCTATGACAAGCCCAAAAATCTTCTCTTCTACCCATTCCATTTGGGAGTGTAAAGCCACATTATAAAGAGTTTTGCTTGAGGACAAGCAAAGATTCAAGTGTGGGGGTATTTGATGTGCACAAAATGCAACATACAAATTACATCAAATGTGGCATAAAACTAACCCTTTTTTAGTACTAATGTTGGAAAAAGTGTGTTTTTGTCTTCCTTTTGTATTTTCAGGATTAAATGAGCTCAAATGAACAAAAGAAGCAAAAAGGCAGCTAAATCTAACATAAATACAAGAAAAGGAACAAACGTGGCATGCCCGACCCCCCGACAGCATCTTCCCAAGCAAAAACAAGATAACAGAAGGCTGAACACGCCCCTTGCTCAGTGAGCACGGGGTGTGCCCAAGTGTCAGCAGAAAAGACAAAGCTGTAGAAGCTTCTATCACCAACCACGGGGGCGTGCCCAGCGGACACGGGGCAGTGGTCAACTCTAAGATTCGCAGAATCTGGAGAAATCTTGATAGTACAGATACGCTTCTGCACACAGGGTCATGCCGAGCGGACACGAGGACGTGGTCAACTAATGCAGACAAACTGCAATTAATGAAGAAAGAGAAGGAGGATGGACACGGGGCCGTGCTCGAGCTGCTGTTCAGGCTATAAATAGGGGTGGTTGGCTCATTTTCAAACCATCCCTTGGCATACCACCTCTCTCACACTTCACCCACCACCATCCACCACCATCATCCATTGTCCATCATAGAGTGTGTGAGTCATCTCGGGATCCAAGATTGATCGTAAGAGTTCTTGACAATCAAAGGCCATGTTTGCCTAAGTCTCTTACATCACTTGGTGAAGACAAGTGTCTAGTGTAATACTTTTTATTTTTAATCTTTTCGCACTTTTTATTTGGTTATGTATTAATGACTTTAATAACTAGTTTCTTATGTTGAAGGTGATTCTTCCTTATCGTTTGTCCGTGGTGTCTTGGCATTATTTTACTGTCTATATAAAATAAAAGATTTTCACCATTCATATCTCCACGGTCTATATGGAGGTATGTTGGCTACCTGGTCTGGGGTTAAGGGAACAGTTTGGTAAGAGTCTTGCCTTGTTCAGTGTATAGATCCTGCAAGGACCTGGGTCAAATTTAGTAGGACCTCCATCAATACCCACCGGTATTGGATGGCGGGGGTCCAAACTCTTTGATCCCCTCATATGTAAGCTACTATTAATACTTTAACCCGGCTACTTAGGACTGTATCCCTGCAGACTCAGAGTACTTAGCCGAGGGTAACGTCACCTTCAAAAGAGGGGCATACCATAATATGCATTAATAACTTAATTAATTATCTTTCAATAATCCGACCCTTTAGGATTGTATCCTTGCTGACTCAAACTATTGGGTTGAGGGTAACGTCACCTTCAAAAGAGGGGCCTACTACAATAACTAAGATAATCTCTTAAAAAATGCAAAAGTGCGGAAATAATCAAAGGTTACACTAAACATGAGTCGGATCCAAGTGATTCATCTTGTCTATCTGTTTTTATTTTTATTTTATTTTTCAGCATTTTAGTTAGTTTTTATTTTTCTAGTTTAAAAACATTTTTCTAACTTTTTGATTTGATTAGACGTTGAGGATAAACCAGTATTAAAAGCTCTTGTGTCCTTGGACGACCTCGGTATCTTACTAACACTATACTACGTTCACGATGGGTGCACTTGCCCATATGTTGTTTAGTGTTAGTAAATATCGTGTTTTATAAATTTAAAACTTGGCTAAAAAGTGTAAAAGGGCTTAAAAATATACATTAAAAACTATACACACTTACGCACATCAAAACTTTGGCAAACATGACCTTTGATTGTCAAGAACTCTTACTATCAGTCTTGGATCCCGAGACTACTACACACACTCTATGATGGATGATGGATGATGGTGGTGGATGTGGGTTGTGATGGTGGTGGAGTGTGGGTGAAGTGTGAGAGAGGTGGTTTGCCAAGGGATGCCTTTGAAGTGAACCAAGCACCTTTATTTATAGCCTGCACAGAAGCCTGAACATGGCCCCGTGCCCGGGGTCGGTGTGCGGAAGCGTATCTGTACTATCAAGATTTGCTTGGATTCTGCGAATCTTAGCGTTGACCACGGCCCCGTGTCCGCTGGGCACGCCCCCGTGTTGGGAAATAGAAGCTTCTACAACTTTGTCTTTTCTGCAGACACTTGGGCACGCCCCCGTGTCCGCTAGCCGTGTTCAGCCTTCTGATTTCCTGTTTTTGCTTGGGAAGATGCTGTCGAGGGGTCGGGCATGCCACATTTATTCCTTTTCTTGTATTTGTGTTAGATTTAGCTGCATTTTTGCTTCTTTTGTTCATTTAAGCTCTTTTAACCCTGAAAATACAAAAGGAAGACAAAACCACACTTTTTCCAAAATTAGTACTAAAAAAGGATTAGTTTTATGCCTCATTTGATGTAATTTATATGTTGCATTTTACACACATCAAATACCCCCACACTTGAATCTTTGCTTCTTCTCAAGCAAAACTCTTTATAATGTGGCTCACACACCCAAATGGAATGGGTAGAAGAGAAGTTTTGGGCTTGTCTTGAGTGTCGGGATTCCAAGATCTTTATTAGGTTTTATTTTTATGTTATTTACAATCCAATTCGTTATGATTTATTTAGAATGTTTCATAAGAGAAATTACTTATTTGGGTATAACATGCCTCTTTAAAATTCTATTTATATACAAGTTCACATACCTCACGGGAGATCACTCAACACTCGGCCGAAAATGTATTTTTGTGAAACACTCGAGAGTAGCATGGAACTTACTTCTACCATATGCTTGCCAAGCAATCAATCCTCCTCCTTTTTAACTATAAACCTTTGTAAATATCAAGAGGACTTGGGGAAGGGTTAGGCTTGGGTTAAAGGTAAGTGTTTTTGGGTTAGTGGTTAGTAGAAAAGGGCGAAAGGCATAAAAAGCGTCGGTTTTCGTAAAACTTTTTGTTTTTGTGACTTTTTATTCAAACGAAGCATTTTTCAAACAAAGTTTCTTTTGAGGAACTTGTTTATTTATTGCTAGACTTCATCATCATTTTTTTTTATAAGGAATGTCACATGAAAACCGAGCTTTTTACTAAAATAAGGGTTTAAAATGAAAAAGGGTTTTGGTGGGTAAAGGGTGTTTGTTTTGTGTGTTTAGAAATGAAAAGGTTTAGGCTCAAAGGGGTTAACTAGGGGGATTTTGGGTAGGGGGTAAAAAAAATAATGGTGTTGAAAAGTAAAAGGGTTAGTCCTAATGCCTCCATCATTTACTTACTTGGGTTTAAGTTGATAAGGACCGGGAATGTATCATCATGGCAAGTTCTAGAGTCGTAAGAAACTAAGCGGCTATTCATACAAGAAACGAAAGATGAGCATTTAGTCTAAAGATGTGTATTTGTATGCTCAATTAAAGGCTCAAAACTCACTTTTTGTGGGAATGGGTTTTTAATGTGATCAAGTTATATAATCAAATTTTAACTAGATTTGTCATGTCGTTTCATAATTTTCTTATGTTGGTTCTTTTTTTATCACGACGCTATCGGTTGTAAACTTGTAAAAATATAACATTTTTAGAACTTGTTATTCCCAATTTAAACCAAGACAGTAAAAAAAATGAAAAGTTTTTGAAAAAATTTGGGGTGTTTAGCGGTTCCAATAGAGTTTTGTGTAAGGCTTGTAATTACGACTTGAAAAATTCAAGGGTTTAGCATCCCCCCACACTTAAATTACACATTGTCCTCAATGTGTCACAAAAATAAGTTTTTAGGTTGATTGAATGTGTAAAAAGGTGTGTTAAAGACAAAAATTCATGTTACTGGGCATCTGGACACGGGTCGTGGTGACCGGGCACGACCCCGTGTTCAGGTTGCCAGTAACAGAAATTAACAGAAGGATGGGCACGGGGGCGTGTTCAGTGAACACGCCCCGTGTCCAGTTACCTGAACTGGGCGTTTTTCTGCAGACCCTTGAGCACGGGACCATGTTGGCTAAGCACGGCCCGTGCTGAACTTGCTGTAATGAAGAAAAATTGTCGGGAGGCTCTGTTTTTGTGCATGGGGTGTTGGTTCAAGCTTCCCTTAGTATCCTTCACCATCTCGAGTGTGTTTTATTCCTGAAAATTAAAACTAAACTAGAAAGCATAAAAGTTAATATAAACTAAAACTAAGGATAGTTCCGCGGAATGCCTCCGTGGTGCGCCACGTTTATAAGGGTCCTTGGCTAGACCCAAAGTCAGTCATATGTTACCCAAGTAGGATGTTTTGCATCCCATGTTGCACCGTCGGAGAGCATCATCTAAGTTTGAGTCTATGACTTTCATGTAATCGACCGGGTCGTCGTCTTCTACTCTTTTACCGACCCCGAACTTCATCTCCTTGTCCCCAACCCTCAATGTTAGTGTCCCATCATTCATATCTACCACTGCGTGGGCCGTAGCTAGGAATGGTCTTCCTAGGATGAGTGGTACTTCGGTATCTTCCTCCATATCTAGTATGACAAATTCGGCCGGGAAGACAAAGTCTCCGAATTTAACCAATAGATTTTCAGCGACACCTTGTGGATATTTATGGACCTATCGGCGAGTTGTATGCTCATTTTTGTAGGGCTTGTTTTCCCTTGGCCGAGTCGGTCGAACATTGATGCGGGCATGAGGTTGATACTAGCCCCGAGGTCGGCTAGTGCATTGCGAATGGGTGATTCCCCAATTGAACAAGGGATGGTGAAGCTTCCGGGGTCGATCTTCTTTTGCAGGAGTTTGTTGAGTAGCAAGGCGGAGCATTCTTCGCTTAAATTTACTAATTGCAATGATTCGATTTCCTTTTGTGAGTGAGGAAGTCCCTCATAAATTTTGAATATTTAGGCATTTGAGTTAGGACTTCAACAAATGGAATATTAACATGCAATTGTTTTAGTAAATTTACGAATTTATGAATTGCTCATCGGTCTTTTGGCGAAGTAACCGACCGGGGTACGGTACCGGAGGAATCTTGGTGGGCTCTTGATTCGGTGGGGGAGCCATCTCTTGTTGTGGTGTCGGCGAAGTTGTGGTTTGGCTGGATCGGCTCTTTTTAGTTGGAGGTAGCGGAGCCTCCTCGGGACCTACGGTACGGTTTGTCAACGTGATGAGATGCACTTGCGCCTTTAGGTTGGTTTCGGTATTGCTTGGTAACGCGCCTTGTGGCCTCTCGGAGAAATTTTGAGCTAGTTGATTTATTTGTTTTTCAATGTTTTCAATACTACCTTGTTGATTTCTAAAGTTCGATTCCAGTTGTTGGAATCGATCCGAGTATTTCTTTTCGGTGTCGGAGATGAGGCGAGAGACGGTATCCTCAAGCCTCTCTCGTCCCCCTTGTTGTTGTTGAGAGAAATTTTGTGACTCGTTTCTTGGTTGGTGAAAGTTTGTCCATTGGTTTAGATTTTGTTGGTTACTACTATTGTCAGGTTCTCTCCAACCAAGGTTAGGGTAGTTACGCCATCCTTGGTTGTAGGTACCCGTTGGAGGACCTGACGGCCTATGTCTATTATCAATGTAGTTTACCGTTTCTGTTTGATTATCCAATTCTTTCATACAACTCCAATTTCATGTGGCCCACCACACCCTTCACAAGCCATAACCGAGGCCGTTTTTGCCATTTCTAACTTTTTAATTGTTGAAGAAAGGGTCTCGATTTGGGCTTGCAAGGAGGTGCTTTCGTCAACCTTATGGGTGCCCGGGGCAATAGATTTTGTGCCTCGAGGAGTGTGCCACTGAAAATTAGTTTGGGCAATTTCCTCAATTTGATTATAAATTTCATTTGGGCGACGATTACCTAAAAGTCCCCCGGAGCTAGAGTCAAAAGTTTGCCTTGTGTGTGGCAGCAACCCATTATAGAAAGTGGATACTTGTTGCCATACCGCAAGACCATGATGAGGACACTTTCTTAATAGCTCCTTGAACCTTTCCCAAGTTTCATATAAGGATTCCCCGTCCTTTTGTGAATATGTATTAATTTCAATCATTAATTTAGCCGTTTTAGCAGGAGGGAAATACTTATATAAAAACTTTTGGGCTAGTTCATCCCATGTGTTTACCGAACCAACTGGGAGGGTATTAAGCCAAGCCTTAGCTCGGTCTTTTAGTGAAAATGGAAACATTCGGAGGCGGATGGCGTCATTTGATGCTCCATTGATCCGAAAAGTATCACATATTTCCAAGAAGTTAGTAATATGTAAATGTGGATCTTAGTCCGCAAGCCCATGGAAGGTTGCGGAGTTTTGGAGCATTTGTATCAAATGAGGCCGAAGTTCGAAGTTTTTGGCTTCGACATTTGGTGCCTTGATAGCGGCGCCAAGATTACCTACAGTGGGTCGTAGGTAATCCATGAGGGTACGTTGATCCGCCGTTGGAAGTGGGTCCCCTGAAACTTTCTCTTGGTTTTTAGCTTTAAGTCTTTTTCTTAGAAAGCGTTCGGGTTCGTCTAGAGGTTCTTTTATGTCTTTACTGGAACTGGAGATCATACACTACGAAGAAAGTTTGGGTGCGGCGCCTGGGTTCCAATTCCTGAAATAAAAACAAAAGGAACGTTGGTCAGAAGTTTCACCACGACCCCGTGCTTAGATGTGTTGGTGCATATGTCTGTCAACTTCGTCTTGTATCATGTCGTGTGTCTAGATAGGATTGAATGGAGCTCAAAATTCGAGAAAACAGGTTTTGTAGGATGAGAAACCATTTCGCACGAAATGGTGACTAGGTCATTTCGTACGAAATGGACTTTGTCCATTTCGCACGAAATGAGTCTTAACCATTTCGTACGAAATGCATTCCCTGTAAATACATGTGCTTTCAATTCATTTGCATCTTTTCTGATTCCGGCACCGAGGTGTTGCCGAAGTGTCTCTAGCCTATAAACGTTGTGAAATCAATAAACAAGACAGATTAATGTGAATCTAGTGCAATACAAGCTGAACGAAGACTGAATCACTGAATTCTGCCTCTGATTTAGTTTAAGAACTCTTCTGAACGACTCGTTTGGTCGTGCAAACGATCCTACAAGTGGTATCAGAGCTCAGGAGGAGGAGGAGTTCTTATCGAATTCAGCTTGATTTCATCAAATTTCTGACTTCTACACCTTCTTTTCTAAAATTAACAAGATTTTTCGGTTAAGATGGACTGATTTTCACACATTATAAGCGAAACATTGTTTTAATCAATCCTTGAAAGAATTAGACCTAAAATCAACCTAAATATTGATCAATTGGACTAAAATCTGATCGAAAGTATGACATCAGCATCATTTCGCACGGAATAAACCTTCCATTTCGCATGAAATCACATTTGTGATCCATTTCGCTTGAAATTGTACATCGGATTCTTCATTTCGCACGAAATGGGTTTCCATTTCGTTTGAGTGTGTCTTTTCGCTTGAAAGAGTTCTCATTTCGCACCAGAGGGCCATTTCGTTTGAAAGTTTATCATTTCGTACGAAATCACTCATTTCGCACCAAAGGGATTCATTTCGTACAAAAGCATCCATTTCGCACCAGAGGGTCATTTCGCTTGAAGAGTTCATTTCGTGTGAAGGGTTCATATCGTGTGAAAGTGTTCATTTCATTTGAAAAGCTGATTTTGTGAAACTTGTTACCGAAACATGGAAGAGGAATTTTATAACGCATTTGCTACTGCCCCGAGTACTCCTGTTGCCATTGCTCAGAGCATGAACATGGAAAATGAAACAGGAACTTTGCAAAAACCCCCGAAGCTAATGGGTATTGAAGAGTACTATGGTTGGAAAGACCGGTTCGAAAATTGGGTTCAAGCTAATCATTTAATGTCTTGGGAATGTATAGAGAAGAAGTATGTTAAACCTCGTACAGATGTGGGAGTTATCAAAACTATTTCTGAATTTTCAGATAAAGAGAGAAACATGTACAAAGCAGAAAAATGATGATCAGCCTACTTCAGCAAGCTGTGAAAGAAGACATGTTCATATTACTTCAACATGATATTACTTCACGTTCTATTTGGTTAGCACTTCGAATTCAGTTTGAGGGAAGTGAGAGGATGATCTGGAGTAAGAAATCATTGTTAAAGAAAGAATTTGATTTGTTTACGAGTTTGCCGGGTGAAACTTCAAAGAAATTGATCGAAAGATATTGTCATTTAGTGCGATCAATGTCATTGTTAGATATAAACAAAGATCGAGAAGAATGGGTTGACAAATTAGATGATGCTTTACCTCAGAAAGAATGGGGTACATATCTGATGATCTTAAAGAACACTGGAGAATATGACAAATTGATAATTTCTCAGTTCATTGAAAACAATTGAAGGACAAGACCTTGAGCAGCAAAAGATTGCTAGAATGAACAATCCAAGTGGTAAACAAGACATCAAGATGTATTACAAAGGGAGTGTTCAGGATGTTGAAGCAAGTCCAATGGTCCAAACTGCTTTCAGCGCAGAAAACTCATCCGGATCAGTTAATCAAAGTTCAAGCAGCAACAGTGGTTTTTCTTCATACTCGAGTGTTAGTCCGAATGTTTCAACCTCAAGTCATCAGTTTCAAAGCTCAAACAGCAGTAATGGTCATGTGTTACACTGCAACATCGCGTTGCATCTTCAGAATGGTCAAAATTTATCTGAAGAGGTCGCTAAAGGTCATATGGCATTACTAGCTACAGTGTTAGAATCATATGAGGGTTTGGTTGATGGAAGGATCGGAAATCCTATGTTGACAAAAGAGGATTATGATCAGATCGATGCTGAAGAGATGGAGCTTATGGATATTAAGTGGTGTTTAGCAAGTGTTTTGAGGAGAGCTGAGAAGTTTAAGATGATTACAGGAAGAGATGATTTTAGGGATGCTAATGTTTCTACTTTGGGTTTTGATAAATCTAAAGTTACTTGTTTTCGATGCAGGGAAAAATGACATTTCAAGATGGAATGTACCAATCGAGAAGCAGGAGGAGTTCAGAATCCGTTCGGAAAGAATGATTACTATCGGAAAGCTATATATCAACAAGTTGCTCAACAACCGTATCAACAACAAGAACCACAAACTGTACATGCTAAGAAGGCGATCGAAGAGTCAACAAAGAAAGCGTATTTTGGTATAATTGATCAAGATGATGAAAAAGTGGCAGAAGGTTTTAGCTGGGATAAATACATTTCGCCTGATTCAAAGCTAGTAGCATTCATTGCACAAATAGTTCAAGAACCAGATTTGATGAAAGAATGGATGAGTGTGTTTAATAATAGTGATAAAATTCAAGATGTAGAGTTTGTTTCTTCAGATGAAAGTTCAGAAAAGACAACAGTTTTTTATCAATCGTCATCTGATAGCAGTGATGATGAAGAAGAAACACAAATAAACATTGGAAAAACTTTATTATCTCCTGAAAGTTTTAAATTTTATTTTGCAGATAGATTGGAGAAGCTGAAGGAGAAACGAGCAGCAAAAGAAAAGAAAAAAGGTGAAATGCGAGAATGTTGCTCAGGAAGAAAAATCTGAACAGAGTGAAGAAGTTAAAGAAGCTGAGAAGGTGGTTGAAGTTGAAAAGGTAGTTGAAGTTGAGAAGATAATCGAAGTTGAAAAGGTTATCGAAGTTGAAAAAATTGTTGAAGTCACAAAACCGTGTTTAAAATGTTTGGAATCTTGCAAGCAGTGTGAAGAAAAGGATGAGAAGTATAGTGAGCTCGACAAGATGAAAGAAAAATTGTTGTTCGATGTCAATTATGTAAAAGAGTCATATGATGTGTTGAACAGAACAGTGAATAGTCTGCAAAAGACAAATTCTGAAAGAGAAGATGCTTTAACCATGATGAATGCAGTAATGATGTCCAAGCAAAAGGCTATCAATCACTACATTGAAGAATGTGCAAAGTTGAAGCAAGAGTTGGAAACTGAAAAGATTGAGAATGAAAGAATCAGACGATTGTTACAAAGTTATTCTAGTTCTGATTATTTGATTGATAGAATTTATCCAACTGTTGCAGGTCTTGAAGCCTTTCAGGACAAGAAGTCGGAAGAGAAGGATACTGGTAAGAAACAAAGTGCAAATTATAACAAGTGTCTGCCTCCGATCTGGGAAGGTTATTCTCCCAGAAAACCAAATGAGGAGCAAGTCAAAAAGGCAGTCAATATAAAATTGAAGTCTGAAACAACTGATGAATTACCAGAAAACATTGACGTTACGTTCACATCGTCTGACACTGATCATGAGTCTGAGTTAATAAAGAAAGTGGTCGATCAGGTGTTGGATAAAGATGAGGAGTCAGAGTCAAGGTCCGAATCCGAGAGTTCGAGTTCATCGGTTGACAGTCCAAAATCGTTGGTCAAAAGGATTTACAATAAAGAATTTTTGTTATCAAAATCTAATTTGAATGACGAACCAATCAAAGTGGCATATACTTTGAATGATTCAGACAAATTATATTATGATGAGGAATTTCCAATAAGAGGTGTTAAAACTGAAATGATCAAAAAGGTTTTCAAATTAACAGAAATTAATATTTGTGAAATAAAAGATGTAAATCTTTCTGAAAAACCTAAACCTTACACCTCAAGAGTTCAACAAAGGTTAAACAAGAAAAAGGGTTACAGTTCTGGTTCAGGTTATCGAAAGAAACCAAACCATAACGGTAATTTCAAAAAGAAGGGATTGGGTTTTATTCCACCGAAAAATCATAAAAATGAGAAAACTTATAAACCAAAAACTGTATTTGTTTCAGGAGCAAGCTCAGAGGAAGAAGAAGAAAAGAGATCATTCTGGAAGTAATCGAACAAAGAATTCCTTGCTAAGAAGCAAGAGGGAATGAAGAAGGGAGCTAATCAGAAAAGGGAGACAAGAACCTGTTACAGATGTCAAGAAGTTGGTCACATTGCCAGGAATTGTCCAAAGGCAACCAACACAAAACAGGAAGTTGTTTCTAAACTGAAAGAAAAAGTTGTTGATAAAACTGAACCACCAACTGAAAAATTCAAAGTGTTTAAAAACTCAATATATGAAGTTGGTGAATGTTCAAAAAGATTTTACAAAAGAAGAGTAAATCTTAACAACCAAACATGGGTTGTTAAGAAATCAGATGTAAAATCTGGCGATGAATCTGACTCGTCAAAGTCAGAGGAGCCACAAGTTGAGGTTAAAAGTGAAAATTCAGTTCGCCGATGGATGATGTAAACTTTCCACCATTGCGGGCTGAAAACTTAAAATCAAAAGTTGGTAAATTGGAAATTTCGAATCAATTCTATTCTGAATATAAAGAATTTGATGTCGAAAAAGCGTTTAATGGAAAAGTGAAGCATATTTTTGGGAAAATGGTCGAGGGGAAGGCCAAAGGGGTGAAAGATTTTTATGAAGAAAAACAAAATGTTCAAACCCCAAGTGAAACTGAAAAGGTCACACCCAAAGACAGTTAGGCCTGGGTGTCTGTATTTCATATGTAAAAATCATGACTTGCCGGAACTCCTAGGTTGGTAATTGTGGAGTAAGAATTGGCATCTTTCATGATATTTCGACCTACAGGTGGTTGTATTCTTAATTTGTCATATTTAGATTTAAAATAGTATGGTTGTTAAGTGTACCTACAAGTGGTTGAAGAAGGGATTTTCACCTACAAGTGGTTAATCAAGGTCATTAAGTTGAACTTGATTTAACTTTCATTCATGTGATTGAGAAAACAAAGTGATGAGTTTAACCCCTAACCTACAAAGTGATTTATGAAATCAACAAAACTAATTTTCCAGAAAAACCATTTTGATTAAAACAAACTTAAGTGTTTTGAAATTATTATGGGAAAATAGTTTGTTGTCAGGGGGAGTTCTGATTGTTAAGCCAAGTGGATGGCGAATTGAAGCAATTCACAACAGTTGTCACTTTACTTGTATAGTTTGTTTTCAATTTTTTCCCTGAAAATCCAAAATTGAAACATATTTTTGATTTTAGGGGGAGTAAGAATTTTTAGAAATTTCGAAAATTTAAAAAAAATACAAAAACATGATAAAATTTAAAAGGCCAAAAACATGAGAAATTCAAAAATGAGTTTTGTTGGGAAAAAGAGGAAATGATAGTACATTAGTGAACATTCACGGCATGCTAAAGAATTGGAAAGTCAAAACGTGATAAACGGTCTCACTGATGATATGCTAGTAGGTTTTTACACGCTTAGTAGATTGTGTTCGAGATATAAACCTAAATATCAAACTTGCTTATCTCGTGGGGAACATCTCTCGGATATATAGGTAACCCCTGAAATCTTGTTTGAAAGACCCCTCTTTCTGAGATACTAGGTCTTTATGCTTAGTGATATCTGGGGTATTATCCCGGGACTTCTGATTTTGCGAAAGCAATGGCCTAGTCCCCGTATAATACTTTTCGCTTGCTTGAAATAAAAGCACCACCCTCAGCATAAAAAATGATGAAACATTGAAAAATGCTAATCATGTGCTGTTGAAGAAAAGATTCTCTAAAGGGAACCCACCGAAAGTCGAACCATCATCTCTCTGATTTTGCGGAAGCAATAGCCTGAGCTCTCATGGTCTCGCATTTAACCCTTTACAGATATCATCTAGGTATACTCACCTGTAAGACTGAATATTGGGATCTGGATACGGGAGTATATTCTGAGGTGGGATACGCGAATAAGTTTAAGTCTCTTAAAACATTAATCTCGTATCTCGAATCAGTTGAATTTTGTGTGAAAATTTAATTGGATCAGTATACTGACAATCTAATTGAATCGTTTAGAACTTAAAATGTTTAAAGCTTAATGGTGTTAGTGATCTGTCTCATAGACTGATATGATCCTCTTACACAAACTCACAAAAATATTGGATGTGAATATTTCTTTACTGCTTGTCATTTCAAAAATCCAAAATGATTTTCAGTGTGTTTTAGCATAAATATTTTGATAAATACAAAAAGATTTTCGACAACTGATGTTGAAGAGCTGATTTTCAAAATTCCGAGTGCTAAACATGATGAACAAAAGGTTTGGGAGTTTGTTGGAAATGAGAAAAGATTACGAAATAAAAAATGTCAAATATGAATGTTTTTCCTACAAGTAGTCATCAGAGATTTTAAATGTTAAATCATTTTGAAATTGTTTTTACTAGTGGTTAATCAGGAATTCTAAATTTGTCAAATTTTAAATTTGTGAAATTTATTTCTGGGTAGAGATTTGTGCAGGTTTCCGTGTTTAAACCTGAGCTGAATGAGAGCCAGGTCACGATCTAGAACAAGAGCTAAGACAGATTGCAATCCCGGAACAATTTAAGGGGGAGTCTGCTAGCAAAGGGGAGTCTGTAGATGTAAAAGACAGATTCGAATCCTGAGGATCATGCAAGTTGCTGATGCTGAAGAACTTAAGGAATCAAGAGATCTGATCAAGAGAAGATTGAATCAGGGTGAGATCCTTGAAAAGAGAAGAGATTGAGGATGCTTACAATGTCAAATCTTTTGTAAAAGTATGAAGACTGAAGACTTGACATACCGTAGACTCGACACTGCAGACTCGTCGACATCCAAGGGGGAGTCTGTTGGTGCATATGTATGTCGACTTCGTCTTGTATCGTGTCGTGTGCCTAGATAGGATTGAATGGAGCTCAAAATTCGAGAAAACATGTTTTGTAGGATGAGATACCATTTCGCATGAAATGGTGACTAGGTCATTTCGTATGAAATGCATTCCCTATAAATACCTGTGCTTTCAATTCATTTGCATCTTTTTTGATTCGGGCGCCGAGGTGCTGCCGAAGTGTCTCTAGCCTGTAAACGTTGTGAAATCAATAAACAAGACAAATTAATGTGAATCTAGTGCAATACAAGCTGAACGAAGACTGAATCACTGAATTCCGCCTCTGATTTAGTCTAAGAACTCTTCTGAATGACTCGTTTGGTCGTGCAAACGATCCTACAAGATGAACACGGCCCGTGGTCGGAGATACAGTAATTGTTTTCCGGACCCCTGTTACTGGGGAGCTTGACACGGCCCCGTGCTGCACCAACACGACCCCGTGCTCAGCTCTGTGTAACTCAGAAAATAAAAACTGCTAGTAACAATGTTGGGCACGACCCGTGTCCGACCAGGCACGGCCCGTGCTGAGCTCTGCAGAAACTGAAAATTTAAGAAAAATCCTAAAAAACAGAAAAATAAGAAAAACGATTAGGCCGTTGATTCCTAACTTTCTTAAAATCCTTGTTTTCCCCGGCAACGGCGCCAAAACCTTGATGCGTGTCGAGTGCGATATAGTATTAGTTATATTTTAAGCCATTTTTAACACTTTAGTCAAGTTCTAAATTTATACAACATGATATTTTAGTAACACTAAACACACATATGGGCAAGTGCACCCATCGCGAGCGTAGTATAGCGTTGGTAAGATACCGAGGTCCTCCAAGGACACAAGAGCTTTTAGTACCGGTTTATCCTTAACGTCTAATCAAATCAAAATTTTGGAAAAAAGGTTTTAAGCATGAAAAATAAAAATAAAAATAAAACAGATAGACAAGATGAATCACTTTGATCCGACTCGCCTTTAGTGTAACCTTTGATTATTTCCGCACTTTTGCACTTTTTAAGAGATTATCTTAGTTATAGTAGTAGGCCCATCTTTTGAAGGTGACGTTACCCTTAACACAGTAGTTTGAGTCAGCAAGGATACAATCCTAAAGGGTTGGATTATTGGAAGATAATTAATTAAGTTATTAATGCGTAATGTGGTAGGCCCCTCTTTTGAAGGTGACGTTACCCTCGGCTAAGTGGTTTGAGTCAGCAGGGATACAATCCCAAGTAGTCGGGTTAATGTATTAATAGTAGTTTACAAATGAGGGGATCAAGCTATTCGCACCCCTGCTATCCAATACCAGTGGGTATTGAAGGAGGTCCTAGTAAGCTTGACCCAGGTCCTTGCAGGATCTATACATTGAACAAGGCAAGAACCTTACCAAACCATTCCCTTAACCCCCGACCAGGTAGCCAAAATATCTCCATATAAACCGTGGAGATATGAATGGTGTAAATCTTTTATTTTAAATAGACTGTAAAATAACGCCAAGACACCATGGACAAATGATAAGGAAGTTTCACCTTCAACATAAGAAACTAGTTATTAAAGTCATTAATACAAAACCAAATAAAAAGTGCGAAAAGATTAAAAATAAAGTATTACACTAAATGCTTGTCTTCACCAAGTGATGTAAGAGACTTAGGCAAACATGGCCTTTGATTGTCAAGAACTCTTACTATCAATCTTGGATCCCGAGACTACTACACACACACTCTATGATGGATGATGGTGGTGGATGTGGGTTATGACGGTGGTAGAGTGTGGGTGAAGTGTGAGAGAGGTGGTTTGCCAAGGGATGCCTTTGAAGTAAACCAATCACCTCTATTTATAGCATGCACAGAAGCTCGGACACGGCCCCGTGCCCGCTAGGCATGGCCCCGTGTCCATCCATCTTCTCTTTCTTCATTAAATGCAGTTTGTATGTATTAGTTGACCACGCCCCCGTGTCCGCTAGGCACGGCCCCATGTGCAGAAGCGTATCTGTACTATCAAGATTTGCTTGGATTCTGCGAATCTTAGCGTTGACTACATCCCCGTGTCCGCTGGGCACGCCCCCGTGTTGGGAAATAGAAGCTTCTACAACTTTGTCTTTTCTGCAGACACTTGGGCATGCCCCCGTGTCCGCTGGGCGTGTTCAGCCTTCTGATTTCCTGTTTTTGCTTGGGAAGATGTTGTCGAGAGGTCGGGCATGCCACGTTTATTCCTTTTCTTGTATTTGTGTTAGATTTAGCTGCATTTTTGCTTCTTTTGTTCATTTAAGCTCTTTTAACCCTGAAAATACAAAAGGAAGACAAAACCACACTTTTTCCAACATTAGTACTAAAAAAGGGTTAGTTTTATGCCTCATTTGATGTAATTTATATGTTGCATTTTACACACATCAGCGGGCCTCATTTCGGCCCAAGATCAGTGGTCTCGAAGTTGATGAACCTCGGGTATTTTTAGCCCACGATGCACCGAGATGCAAGTGAGCAGTTGAAAAAATGTGAAGCCTGTCAAATACATGCCCCAGTGCCAAAAAGCCTGAAACATGACTTGGTTCCCCTCTCATATGCTTAGCCATTCCACAAGTGGGGAATGGACATTGTCAGCCCATTTCCTCCGGCCAAAGGAGGAGTCAAATTCCTTCTAGCGGTTGTAGACTACTTCACCAAATGGCCGGAAGTAATACCATTGGCAAAGATAACAAGAAGCAGATCATAGACTTTGTATGGGAAAACATCATTTGTCGGTTTGGGCTGCCAGGAGTGGTGGCCACTGATAACAGAAAGCAATTTGCTGAGAAGCCTTTCAGCTCCTGGTGCAAGGAGTTTCGAATAACACAAGTGTTCAGCTTAGTGGCCTACCCACAATCCAACGGCCAGGTTGAAAGGACAAATCGAAGCATTGTGGAAGGTATTAAAGCCCGATTGGGAAAGCATGATACCAACTGGATCGAAGAACTCCCAAACATGTTATGGGCAATCAGAACCACCGAAAAAACAAGCTACAAAAAAACCCCATATAGCTTGGTGTTCGGATCCAAAGCTGTAATCTCGACAGAGATAGGAGTTACAACAAAAAGGACGTTCAACATTGATCTAGAAGCAAACAAGCAAGAGACGATGTTGAACTTGGAACTCCTAGAAGAAGCACGAGACCAAGCAGCTATCTAAGAAGCACGATACAAACAAAAGATGGAATCTTACTACAATGCCCGGGTAAAATATGAACGGTTCAAGCCTAGTGATCTCGTTCTTAGAAACAACGAGGCCAGCAAGAAGGAAAGCCAGTGAAAACTTGGTCCCAAATGGGAAGGGCCATATACCATCCTCAAAGCTCACAAGGGAGGATCCTACAAATTGGCCGACTCACAAGGCAAAAAGCTTCCCCGGCATTGGAACGGCAAAAACCTTAAAAGGTTCCACGTCTAGAAACATGTGTTAGAGAAAAAAAATAGCAAAGTGTTGTTTTTGTTCCCTTTGTAACCTACACACTTTGATGAATGAACGATGAAGTTCTTTTAAAACTTGTCTTTCTATCCTATAATCAGGTTGAGAACCTAGCAAGAAACTCCATGACAAGGGTCATGTAAGGGGATGAGCTCCCAGGCCACATCGCTCAATAGGTTCAAGGGTTGAATGGACCTATATAAGGGGTGAGTTCCTATATCAATATAACTCCATGAGACTTAGAAAATTTTTAAATAAGTCTCATAGACAGGTCCGAACAGCCTTCACCAAATGTTCCTTAAGCCTTAGATTTTTTTTTTCAAAAAATAAAGTCTCATAGACAGGCTTACGAACCAAAATCAAACTGTATAAGATTTATAAATAGGATAAGTGTTATGCCTTCTTGTTAAAAATACCAAGGCTAAGTGACTGCAATACTGAACCCTTCAAGGTATAAGTAACATAAGGAAAACACACAACCAACAAAGACAATTAAATGAATAAAAACCCAATGGAAGAAACAAAACAACAACAAAATAGATAACAGAAGTTAAACATAACCTAAGATTAAAAAGTACAAAGGGCCACACAAGGCCATAAACATCAAACATTGTCTGGAAGCCTCGAAGGCTTTCAAGCAACAAGGGACCTAAACGGTTCCCTTGAACAAAAGATGTTCAAAACACACAAATTACATAATATTGTTTTAAGTGCTAAGAAAGCTACGAATAAATTTTTCAATAATCAGAAATAGACTTAGAGGCCTCAGCCTCAGCAGTCTTAGCCTTCTTTCCCTTCTTTGCCTTTCTGCCTCCATCATCACCAGCAACCTCTGAACCTTCAATACTTGCTCCCATCGAACCCTCAACAATATCCGAGAAGGTATCCTCACTATCTCCAGAGTGAGAACGCTTCTTGGATAAGGAACTTAACACTTCAGCACAAACGGCCTCATTAAGGCCGGGGGGTTTCAAGTCCTGCAATACAAAAATGGGCTTACCAATGCAAGTAGAAACCTCACCAATATAAGGATAGGTTAAGCGCTCCATCTTGAGAACAACTTCCTTAAAAATGGTTGAGGCTTGAGGCTGGTAGAAAGAAGATTGTTTCTGAGGCTGACCATATTCATGAGCCTTGTAACCAGCAACAAAACCCAAGTGTTTGCCATGATTGAGAAGCTTTGTGTAAACATCACCCAGAACAGAATTGAACTCAGTCGAGTGAAAAAAGATAGGTAAATGACGTGCTGTCGTAGTACATGCAAATTTAATCCCAATAACAACTATAGATAGTGGTAAATGGGTATCGAACTCAGGGAGTATGTGGAAAGTATGTCGATTATGTAGCTTTGCACTTTAACTAAAATTAAACTAAAAATTGCGGAAATTAAAATTCAAGAGTTGATTGTTTGGTTTTAAAACTAAAATTAACTAAATAACTTCAAATCAAAGGTTGGTTTTAAAGCAGATTAAGAGAAAGCGACCATCCTAAACTTCCAGTTTGCTTTTGACAATTGTGTTTAAATTCACTAGAAAGAATCACATAGACATGATTCATGTGTGATTGTTTTTTCGTGATAAAAGGGAACTAAGTACTCGGATTATGAAAACGCGAGGTTATTACCCGATAACCAATTGACTAATATCCAACCCTAATCCCTCCTGTGATATCTCGATTTTCAGCGACACCAAGAACATACGGTTTAGAATATGATCATAACATCAATCAACAATTTACAAACAAACATTCACACACCATAATAAACAAACAAACATTGCAAGTCTATTATTCTAGAAATACGAATCCAAACACAAAAGTCATAGACAAAGCTTCAATTTAGGATGATCACCATAAGTTTAGCCACACATAGCTTGGTGAATCATCATAGCAACAAGTTTAATGTTCATACGAATCGAAAACACAACCTAATTGTTTAGAAATGTTTGGAACCAAGCAAAACCAGCCAAAATCGCCCCTAAGATGCCAGAGAAACGTCCAATGATGAGATCATCTGAAAAGACACCCAAAAACGGTTTTAATGAAGGCAGTTACGAAATTCCTCGCAGCTTCCACCGTAAATTACGGTATCATCGTAACTTACGGTGGACCAGAAACTCTTACGGTGCATCTCTCCTGAGTTACGGTGGAGAACTGAGCATATTTCAGGGCCACCGTAAATTACGGTGGCCACTGTAAATTACGGTGGCCACCGTAATTTACGGTGGAGCCCTGATTTGTGTGTTTTGTTTCTTCGTTCTTTCCACGCACGACCCGTTCATCTCCAAACCGTCCAAAGCTGCGTTTTAACCCTTTTTAGCTCCCGAACTGTACCTGAAACATAAGCAACCGTAGTCATCTAATTCAAGATAATTACGTGATTAAGTGAAGGATAAATTCGTCTTTTAACATCATTTAGGGTTGTCCTATGGACCACCCGTCACATCCCCACACTTAACCGTTGCTTGTCCCAAGCAACTCATCAAATTATTTTCAAAACAGGTGATCAATGTAAACCAAGCATAAACATGTAGTCCTTTTACTAACCCCTTTTTAACACCCAAAATAACACACCCCTCGCTATGTCTCTCCTCTCGGTAACAAGTAAGCACTAGCAAATGTAAGCTAGACACACAAAGGCTAACGGGCGGTTGCACAACTATAGGCTTGTACCTAAATCGATCCTTCTCCTAACAAGTGCCAAACATGAATGCAAATCAAAGGGACTTTTAAGGTTGTAACGTGGCTAGGTGTACGGGTAGGAAATGGAATATATATGAAGTAGTGAAAACTTAACCCGGTCTTTTATTACACAAAGAAATAAACAAACAACTACCAAACTAAACTACTATATACAAGATAACTAATCATCACTTTTTTTTTCATTTTTCATTGCTTTTTCTCTTTTTTTTCTTTTCTTTTTCTGATTTTTTTTTTTTGCAATATAACATCAAATAAAATTACATACTACTAAACAATCACTAACACTATAAGACCGGGTCAAATTGGGTAAATTTTTAGGTAAGTAGCTAGGGGTAACAAACGATAGGCTTTTAGGCACAAAATTGGGCAACTAAATGTCCAAACCCCCGCCCCTCTCGCAACCATGCTCATATATATAATTTATGAGGTCCAACCCCCCAAATCCCACACTCACACACACTAAAAATGAGGCTACCTAAATGCCCTTATCCTTTTCACATTCACGCCCAACTAAGGACTCAAACCGTATCAAGGCACAAGTTCTAATGCACCCCCACCTGTAGCCACTCTCATCAAAGATAAGTATTATTTATTTACATGTGTGGCTTCAACTCTCACCAAGAATAAAAGGGGTATCAAGGGTTGTCGGTGCATCAATTGGGGTTAATCTTGGGTGTTCAAATTCTCACATTGTTTTGCTTGATTTAAATTTTTTTTCAAAATCTTCAAAAATTCCCCCCATCCCCACACTTGGGATACATTGACCCCAATGTATGGTTTTAGGAGGATTTGATCACTAAACATCTTTCACATCACCCAAAAGCTCAACACTCAAACCACAAAATTCTTTTTGGATTTTTCATTTTTTATTTTTTTATTTTTTTATATTTTTCTTCTTTTCAAACATCACACCGCCAATTCGCACCAACCCAACATAACATCACAACTCAAACTAACACCACCCAACCACCCGACCATAAACAAAACAAGCTAACAAATATTCACAAAATATACAAGGAAGGAACACGACCTGGCTAGTAATAGCGTGGCTGTGGAGGCCCAAAAATGGAAGACATCATGTCATTCCATTCTCCAAATGCAAATGTACCGCTACTACTCCCACCTTGTTGCGGAGCTCCTTCTTGTTGGCGCGGGTCGATCCATTGTGAATGATGAAGCGGCGGGGTTGGATACGAAACACTACCATCATACGGTGGTAGAGACCCATAATCCACATGTTGTGGATCCACAACCACCGGCCGCCCGACGTGCCAATCTGCATGCATTCTTCTTGCTTGATCATCATTGTATCGACTATTCATTTCTAACTCATGGGAATACGCGTGTGTGCGATTCCACGCCTCTTGACGATCAAGGTTTTGTTTCAAAGACCGCTCTATGCTTGCACTCATCATTGTATGTTGATCAAATAACGTCCGCTCCGAACCGGACCATGACTCAAAAATGGGTGCCGGAGGACGTTGATTTTTGATAACCTCTTGCATCGTGCCATCATAAGCCCAATTCGGCACATAAGAACGTTCCGTGTAATCGAAAAAAGCACCACCATAACCTCTACCTAGGCCCCCTTGGCCTACATTCTCACCACCATGCGGCTCGTCCGCATAATCATCATCACCACTTGGAACTTCCGCATTGCTTTCCGGCTCATCCGCTTCGCCCGGTAGAAGATCCCTTGCACCCACTTTTAATGCTCTCCATCTCTGCCCCTCCGACTTGAGTTTATGGTACCGTTCCGATTGCGTATACGTCCAACCAATCCCCAACTTGTCTAAAGTAAAAGGCTGATGCCTTTTTGGTGCCCCTTTATCCTCTGACGTGATTGCCTTTTGTTGCTTCATCAATCCCGTGATGATTCGGCAATATGGGACAATATCTCTCCCCAACTTGTTTCGGCAAATCCATAGGTGGTTCATGATCAAGTATCGGATTGGAAAACACGGAGACCCATTAAGTAGCGAATAGAGGACAGGTACTTCCGGGTACCTCACTTGCTCCTTGTCCCCCTTCGCGGAATGACATTTAAAATGCAGATTGCTAGCAACAACTTCTCTTCTATCTTCAAATTCCTCCGGTATAAAACGCCACTGTAAGTACCGGGCAAAAATAACGCCGCTAACATATCATTCCAACGAACATGCTTCTCCGGTTTTATCAGAAGGTCATCAAGACTAGTAATCATGTACTCACGAGCATGTAGACTGTCATATTTTCCCAATTTCATCAATGTGTCAAAAGACATTTCTACCGGAATCCCATTCACTTCACCTATCAACTTCATTTGCGATGGTTTTTCGTATGTGTTGCACTTGAGAGTTGCCATCCATTCTTGAATTTCGTTTATGAACAAGTTCTTGCTATCCTTGTCATAACAACTAAGTGCCGATTCCTATCCTAGAGCGCGGAATTTGGCAAACACACCAAACGGACTAAATTCCACTTCACGAACTTCCCTCTCGCAAATAAATGCGGCAGCCTTGTTTTTCAATCTATTCATACTGTCGTGAAAGAATGTCGGTTGCCAATGTTCCGGTTGGTCATCCAATGGACCCGACTCCCATTTTGGCTTTTCAGCCGGGTCCAACTCCATTTCTTCCTCGCTTTCACTCTCATCAACTCGACCCAAATATTGCCTCTTTCTCGGTTGTTGTTCCGGTTGCTTGCCCTTATCTTTAGATGAAGAAGATGAACTTGCTCCGGTTCTTTCTTTCGTTCGTACCATTTTTCTACACACATTAGAGCAAACAACACAACCAAACACAATAAATTAGACCCTTTTCGCCACAATATCCCCACACTTGCTTGTTACTATGGTTGTAGATGCTAGTGAACCAAAACTTTTATAAATTTTTTTTTCAAAAATTCGGCATGGTGTCTCTACAATGTAGAGATTCCCAAAAAGTTCACTACTTTACCATCAATCCTACATCTACAACCCATAAAAATGTTCAAGTAACCATTTTTATGACAAAATCTAAGAACAAGCAAGTGGGTATGACAAATATAAAAAACAACTTAAATCTTCACAATGCATCATCAAAATACAACAAATAAACTTCCATACCTTTGTTTGAAGATGCTAGCACACAAATGAAACAATAACTTCAAAAACCCCCAAAATTTTTCGGACCTAGGGTTTGTGATTTGGACCCGAAAGCTTCGTTTTTTCGCAAATCTCTTCTCAAAATCAGAAAGTATGTGAAAAATTAGCCAAGATAGACCTAAATTTCACTTGATTTGGTTAAGAATTGAGAGAGTTAGGAAGGATTGAAGGTTGAAGAAGTTTGAAGATCTTGTGGGTCTTGAGAATGAAAGTGATAGATGAAACTTGTGGTTAGGGAAAGATGGAAGAAATCGTGTGGAGGGGGAGAGTTCACGTGACTGATTGCTGGTTTTTTTTTTTTTATAAATGCAAAAACCGGAACAACACATTTACTAGCGAGGTCCACCGTAAATTACGGTGTGGACCGTAAATTACGGTGGATGCCGGCAACATAATTCCATCGTAACTCAGTAGGATCCTGCCGTAAAGCCCAAAAATTTTCACTGGCCACCGTAACTTACGGTGCCACCGTAAATTACGGTGGCACCTGGACATCTCTGATTCGCTGAAAAATTTTCAAAAACATGTAAAAATTACCCTACCCCCTCGAAAGTCCCGTGTTGTCCTCAACACAATGTTAGAGCAATTCGCAACCCGAATGTCCCCACACTTGTTTCAAACACAAGCTTCAAGCGAGTACGGTAAATATGCAAACTATACAAAACAAACAAAATGAAATGCTAACTATTTACACTACCAAACATGGGCCTCTCATGGTTGCTCATCGTCGACCGGGCGTAAGATGTAGCCCGCTTTGTCAAGCTCCAAGTTGTTGATGTCGTTCCCCTCCAAGTATGTCTTCAACCGGTGATCGTTCACCGTTTGTTGTTTCAGTATTTGCTCATCTTGGATATCTACATCACCAAACCTCCCAACACGCCGAACGACATACGGGCCCATCCATTTGCTTTTAAGCTTGCCCGCAAACATCTTGAGTCTTGAATTGTACAACCAAACCTTTTGACCCACTTCAAAGGTTTTCTTCCTCAACTTTGCATCGTGTACCTTCTTGAGCTTGTCTTTGTAAGCCGATGCACACTCATACGCCTCGTCTCTAATTTCTTCTATCTCGCTTAATTGCAACTTCCTCATCTTTCCCGCCTCATCATAATCCGCATTCACCGTCTTGATTGCCCAATGTGCCCGATGCGCTAACTCTATTGGCAAGTGATAACCTTTTCCATAAACCATCCGATAAGGTGTTGTGCCAATTGGAGTCTTGTAGGCCGTTCGGTACGCCCACCACGCATCATCCAACTTGCTCGACCAATCCTTCCTATCCGTTCTAACCGTCTTCATGAGAATTTCTTTGATTTGACGGTTGGACACTTCGACTTGTCCACTCGTTTGCGGATGGTAAGGTGTGGCAATCCGGTGATTCACACTATACCTCTTCAACAATTTCCCGAAATTAAAGTTCTTGAAGTGCGAACCACCATCACTTATTATAACACGCGGGATACCAAAACGAGAGAAGATGTTGGATTGAACGAATTTACAAACAACCGAGTGGTCATTTGTTCTTGTTGCAATAGCCTCAATCCACTTCGAGACGTAATCAACTGCCACCAAAATCTATAAGAACACGTTGGAGTTTGGGAAGGGACCCATAAAGTCAATACCCCAAACATCGAATATTTCGACAACCAAGATTGGTTGCAATGGCATCTCATCCCTCTTCGATATGCTTCCCATCTTTTGGCAGTTTACACAATTTCTAGCGAACTCACATGCATCCTTGAAAATTGTGGGCCAATAAAACCCACATGAGAGAACCCGGTAACCCGTTTTATGCCACTAAAATGACCTCCACATGCGGATGAGTGGGCGTGAGTCAAAATTTCCATCACCTCCATTTCGGGCACACACCTCCTAATGACTTAATCCGGCCCGATCTTGAAGAGATCCGGTTCATCCCAAATGTATTGCTTCACTTGGACCATAAATTGTTGTCTTCGCTTCTTGGTCTAATGACTTGGGATGGCACCCGTGGCTAAGTAGTTGACATAATGAGCATACCACGGTGCAACGAAAGTGGATACGGCTAGGAGTTGCTCGTCGGGAAACGTTTCATTTATTTCACTAACATCGTCAATTCCTTCAACCGAAATCCGAGACAAGTGATCCGCCACTACGTTCTCACTTCCCTTTTTGTCTCGAATTTCCAAGTCAAAATCTTGCAACAACAATACCCACCGAATCAAACGAGGCTTCGCGTCCTTTTTCTCCATCAAATATCGGACCGTACTATGATCCGAATAAACCACCACCTTGCTCCCCCAAATATATGCACGAAACTTATCCAAAGCATACACCACCGCTAATAACTCCTTTTCGGTTGTGGTGTAATTGAGTTGCGCTTCGGATAAAGTCTTGCTTGCATAATAAATCACTACCGGCTTCTTGTCAACCCGTTGACCCAAAACTGCACCAATAGTAGTGTCGCTTGCATCACACATAATCGCAAACGGCTTTGACCAATCCGGTGGTTGCAAGATAGGAGCTTTGACCAAGTGTTCCATCAAAACAGTGAAAGCTTGCATACACTCATTAGTAAAATCAAATGGGACATCTTTTAATAACAAGTTGCATAAAAGTTTGGTGATAACACTAAAACCTTTTATGAAACGTCTATAGAAACCTGCATGTCCCAAAAATGACCTTACACCCTTAACATTTTTCGGAGGTGGCAAAGATGCTATTACCCGTATTTTTGCCTTATCCACCTCCATTCCCCTTTCCGAAATTACGTGACCCAACACAATGCCCTCTTGCACCATAAAGTGACTTTTCTCCCAAGTAAGCACTAAATTTTTCTCCACACATCTTTTTAAAACTTTTTGTAATTCGTTGAGACAAGATTCGAAACTAGTGCCAAAAATGGAAAAGTCATCCATAAATACTTCAAGCGACTCTCCAACCATGTCCGAGAAGATACCCATCATACATCGTTGGAAAGTTGCCGGTGCATTGCACAAGCCAAATGGCATTCGCCGAAAGGCAAAGGTACCATATGGACAAGTGAAGGTGGTCTTGTGTTGGTCATCCGGGTGTATTGCTATTTGATTGTAACCCGAATACCCGTCCAAAAAGCAGTAATATTTTTGACCCGACAATTTTTCAATGATTTGGTCAATAAAAGGCAACGGGAAATGGTCCTTAGAAGTGGCGGCATTCAACTTTTGGTAGTCAATACATACACGCCACCCGGTGACCGGTCGGGTGGTAATTTGTTCACCATTTTCATCTTTGACTACTTGAATGCCGGCCTTCTTAGGCACAACTTGGGTGGGACTCACCCAAGCACTATCCGAAATCGGATAGATGATTCCCGCGTCCAACCATTTAATTACCTCTTTCTTTACTACCTCCCGTAGGTTCGGATTCAATCGCCTTTGAGCTTCTCGTGTTGGTTTTGCATCTTCGGTGGTAATAATTTTATGCATGACGGTTGATGGACTAATTCCTTTGAGATCGGCAATCGTCCATCCAATAGCTCCCTTGTTTTCTTTCAAAACTTCCAACAATGCCTGCTCTTGCACCAACTCTAAATTAGAGGCAATAATGACCGGTAGAGTGTCATTATCCCCTGAAAGCATACTTCAAGTGGCTCGGCAAGTCTTTAAGTTCCAACTTTGGCGGTTCCTTTAACGATGGTTTAGTACCCGAGTTTATCTCCACCGGCAAGCCTTCGAATTGGTGAGTCCATGGCGGTCGACCTTCTTTCAAGGCCATTGCATCCTGTTTTTCCTCTTCAACCCGAAGTGCATAAGCATGTACCTGTTCAGAAAAATCACACAAGCAAACATCCAAACCATCCTCCTCATACTCATGCGGGTTGCATCCGTCAACTAAATCTGCCATGAAACACTCATCAACACCATTAGCATTAGAATTGTTAGTAAAAACATTCAAACGCATTTTTCGATTCCCAAAAGTCATATCGACTGTACCAAATCTACAATCGATCACAGCATGCGCGGTGCTCAAAAATGGCCGACCCAAAATTACGTTTTGTTGTTGTTTTGGGTCCGCGGATGAGTAGTCCAAGACTAAAAAGTCAACCGGGTAATAAAACTCATCAATTTTAACAATTACATTTTGAACCATTCCCCGAGGTAACTTATGAGACAAATCGGCTAAAACAACCGTTGTCTCCACCCTAGCTAATGGACCAAAGTCATATTGGTCATATAAGCCCCCCGGTAAAATACTAACTCCGGCTCCAAGATCTAGCAACGCCTTCGCCATTTGAAAATTACCAACTTGTATGTTAATCAATGGCGTGCCCGGATCTTGGAGTTTAGGAGGAAGCTCCCCATTCAAAACCGTACTCACTTGCCCGGTTAAATCCACCCGCTTAGGCATTTTCTTCTTTTGTTGCCTCTTTTGTGTGCATAATTCCTTTAGGAATTTAGCATAAGCGGGTACTTGTTTTATTGCATCAAGGAGTGGAAGATTAATTTTAACTTGTTTAAACATGTCCCACAACTCTTCTTTTTGGGGACCTCTTGGTGCAATAAAATTTTTCCTACCCGGGTCAAGTAAAGCCGATGGAAACGAGACTTGACTCGGTTCACCCTCAACTTTTTCATTTTCACCCAACCCCGGTTTGTTAACATTTGATTCTTTAGGTTTAACCGGTGAAACTTCATCATCGTCACTTTCGTTACCCATGACATCCTCAACTACCCCCTCAACCAATTCAGGTGACAAATTAGCTTTAAATTCTTTTCCACTTCTTAAAACACTAACATGATGAACATTAACATTACCTCGTGACGAACCATGTGAAGGATTTACCTTGGTATCGCTAGGAAGTTGACCTTTGCTTTTCTTCAATTCTGCCACATCGGTTGCCAATTGACCCATTTGGGTTGTTAGTGATTGGATGCTCTTGTCACGAACCTCATCCTTTTGCATTCGAACTTCATCGAGTTGGTTCCGTTTTTGCATCTCCGCTTGCATACTTTTTAACATTTCCATCATCTCATTTCCACCCGAAGACCCCCCTTGTTCTTGACCCGTTTGATATTGTTTTTGGTATCCTTGATTGTTCCCACCTCTATATCCACTTTGGTTGTTATAAGGTTGGCGCGAACCAAAGTTACCTTGGCTACCTTGAAAGTTCGGGTTAGCTTGATTTGAAGGGTTCCTATACCGAAAATTTGGGTGGTTCCTCAATCCGGGGTGGTATGTGTTAGAATTCATGTTGTAGTTTCTACCACCCCCTCCTTGACCTTGCACCGCATGAACTTCTTCATATTGCCCTTCAACCATTCCTTGGCAATTTTCAGCCGCATGACCTATTTCATTACACAATGCACAAACATCATAAATTTGGTTAGTGGTTTGAACATTACCATCATCTATTGCGTGCACTTGAGGTCGGGCAATGGCCGGTCGTGCTCTCCTCGATGCTTGAGCTTTCCTCTTTGAAGTGATTGCCATTTGCTCCAAGAACTCCCAATCGTCTTGCTCATAATTCGTACCAAAAGTGCCACCAGTAATAGACATTAAATCTCGAGCATCTTCGGCACTCAACCTCTCATGAAAAGCGTTCATCAATTCCCAAAGTTCAATTCCATGGTGAGGGCAATTCTTGATCATCATATTGAAACGCTCAAAGGCCTCATGAAACATTTCACCTTGTTGTTGCTGAAAACTCCTCAATCCCTTCCTAGTTTCATTGGTCTTGTGGGCGGTGTAAAATTCATCTAGAAAAATTTGTTGCATCTCCGCCCAAGTGTAAATAGATGCTGAAGGAAAAGTGTAGAACCATTTCTTTGCCTTGTCCTCCAAAGAGAATTGAAACAAGACTAACTTGACATCATCGGCCGAAAAACCTTGACTCCCAAAAGTATTGCAAATTGAGTCATAGGCCTCCAAATGAAAATACGGTTCCTCCGTTGCTAGACCTTTATATTTCGGCAAACTTTGCAAAGAATTTGTTCTCACTTCAAAGGTCCTCCCTTGATCATTGTGAGGAATAACTACCGGTGAAGGATTTTGAGTGATTACCGGCCTAAAATGCGCTTCAATGCCTCTCGCATGTTCTCTAAGATGCCTTCTTGGCACACCCAACCGAACCCTTGGTCGAATAGGACCCATTGGCCTTTGCATAGGCCCTTGTGGTACATGTGGTTGAAATTGTTGTTGTGGCATCGGTTGGTGTTGAATCGGCCTTTGGAATTGAGGTTGTACGTTTTGCGGCCGAACTTGTTGCAATGGTATAGGGCATTGCACTTGTGGCCCTTGTGGCCTTGGTCGAATGTGTTGTGGTATAAGTTGGTGTTGTTGAAACCCACCAACACTTGACATTCTTTGAGTTTGCCCTTGCACATAACCAAACTCTCCTTGATCACCATCACCCCCATAAGCATACCCGTCTTCATCATAACCCTCAAAATCATATCCTTCCTCATATCCATTTCCCCTATACCCGAAGATTGCCCAAATGGAAAGGTCGTGTATTGAAAACCCAATTGGTTTGATGGTCTAAATGTAGAGGTGGCATGGACAATAGTTGAATTTGGTGGTATTGTGTAAGTAGAGGATGATTGACCCGTAGTTGGGGGAAAGAAGTGTGACAATGGTGGTATTGTGGATGAAGGGCTAAAGGTAAGATTGGGTTCAACTTGAGTAGTGATCGGTTGTGTGGTATTGGTTGGTGTAGTGCCATGAGGTGGAGTAGGAATTGTAGTGGTATTAGGTATGGTTGTGTTTGGTGATGGGTGTGTGGAAGTAGGTATAAATGATGAGGTCGTTTGACCCGTGGTGGGTGGTATTTGAGATTCTTACATGATGTTTCGTGGTGTGATGGGTGATGTAGGTGAACCAATAATTCTGTTTTCTCTTACTAAAACACGGTTTTGCCTTAGCGTTCTTTCGATCTCCGAATCAAATGACAATGGTGACGACTTATGAGAGCCTCTAGTATGCATGCACCTGTAGAACCTGCATACTAAACACACCAGTGTAAACCCGAAAATAACCAAGCAAAACTAACAAACTAACACACGTTGCGCACTACTCCCCGGCAACGGCGCCAAAATTTGACGTGCTGTCGTAGTACACGCAAATTTAATCCCAATAACAACTATAGATAGTGGTAAATGGGTATCGAACTCAGGGAGTATGTGAAAAGTATGTCGATTATGTAGCTTTGCACTTTAACTAAAATTAAACTATAAATTGCGGAAATTAAAATTCAAGAGTTGATTGTTTGGTTTTAAAACTAAAATTAACTAAATAACTTCAAATCAAAGGTTTGTTTTAAAGTAGATTAAGAGAAAGCGACCATCCTAAACTTCCGGTTTGCTTTTGACAATTGTGTTTAAATTCACTAGAAAGAATCACATAGACATGATTCATGTGTGATTATTTGTTCGTGATAAAAGGGAACTAAGTACTCGGATTATGAAAACGCGACGTTGTTACCCGATAACCAAATGACTAATATCCAACCCTAATCCCTCCCGTGATATCTCGGTTGTCAGCGACACCAAGAACGTACGATTTAGAATATGATCATAACATCAATCAACAATTTACAAACAAACATTCACACACCATAATAAACAAACAAACATTGCAAGTCTATTATTCTAGAAATACGAATCCAAACACAAAAGTCATAGACAAACCTTTAATTTAGGATGATCACCATAAGTTTAGCCACACATAGCTTGGTGAATCATCATAGCAACAAGTTTAATGTTCATACGAATCGAAAACACAAACTAATTGTTTAGAAATGTTTGGAACCAAGCAAAACCAGCCAAAATCGCCCCTAAGATGCCAGAGAAACGTCCAATGATGAGATCATCTGAAAAGACACCCAAAAACGGTTTTAATGAAGGCAGTTACGAAATTCCTCGCAGCTTCCACCGTAAATTACGGTATCACCGTAACTTATGGTGGACCAGAAACTCTTACGGTGCATCTCTCCTGAGTTACGGTGGAGAACTGAGCATATTTCAGGGCCACCGTAAATTACGGTGGCCAACGTAATTTACGGTGGAGCCCTGATTTGTGTGTTTTGTTTCTTCGTTCCTTCCACGCATGACCCGTTTATCTCCAAACCATCCAAAGCTGCGTTTTAACCCTTTTTAACTCCCGAACTGTACCTGAAACATAAGCAACCGTAGTCATCTAATTCAAGATAATTACGCGATTAAGTGAAGGATAAATTCGTCTTTTAACATCATTAAGGGTTGTCCTATGGACCACCCGTCAGTAAACACCTGCTGAAACCCATGCTCAATTAACCATTGGTTGTCACTAGTAGCCTACAAATTGAACTCAGTCGAGTGAAAAAGATAGGTGACCACCTTCAAGCCCTCATTCTTTTCAAGAAAGGCCTTTTATTAAACATTAAAGGCTTCCCTATCAGCCTTCAACTGAAGCCTTTCTGCTTCAAACCTCTTCTTCTCGTTACTTAACACAAGCTCATGTCTTTTGGTCAGTTCATGAACTTTGACCACCCAAGACTTTTCCTTCTCAGCAAAACTATCAATCTCCTTCTTCATGGCCGCCATTGAAGCCTTCATTTTCTCTCTTTTCTTTGAGAACTCCTCAAACTCATGCAATCTTTGGTGAAAACGAGAGACTCCCTCTAGAAGAATAGCAGCCAAGTTGCAAACATCCAACAGCATACGCGAAATCAATACATCATCTTGCATCGCCAAGTTGGAACTACGAACCGCAGGAGGAGAAAAGTGGTTCAACACATCTTCACAAACAGTGGTGGACTTGAAGTTGTCCCCAACCTTGAACTGCCAGTTAGGAACATAAACATCCTCAGCATTCCCCTCCACTGGTTCTTCACCACTTTTCTCCGAAGCAACAGACACCATAACTTTTTTACCACTTGACTTTCCTTTTTTTCCCAGTAACAACTGCCAACTCCTTCTTCCCTTCAACTTTAGTACCCTGATCCTCAGAAAACTCAATCTCATCACTGAGATCAACATGTTCAACAGACGATTGACCCGGACCCTTCAAACGACGAGACGAACGACGGGTCGAAGGCTTGGAAGAACTAGCCTTTGTGAAACCTTTTATGTTGGGAACATTCACATACTTGCCCCCAGGAACCAATCTACCCTCAGGAGTCCTAGCAATGGCATCTTCACCCTCAATGGCTTCCTTATCCGTGAGAACAACATCAGAGGTATCGTCTGACTTAATGAAATCCAAAGCAGACATGACTGCACATAGCAAATAAAAATTCAGACAAAACAAACAAAAAGAAACAAGAAATAGAAAAGCCAAAAAAAAACATACCCTGATCACCACTCATGAACGAAGGGTCTCGATTTGGCTTATCCCACAAAACGCTAACACCGGTAAAAACCAAGAGATGTTCAGGAAATGGACGAAGCCGAGAAGGACAAGCCCTTAGGGCTTTCAACATCCCCTCATTCAATTCAGACTCGGAAGGGTCAAGTTCGCTTAAAACAGCATCTGGATGCCTCTAGACCATCTTAAAAGGGATAACTGACTTAGAAACCCAAAAGAATCGATCTTTCCAAGATCCAAGGGTAGAAACAAGCGAGGAAATCAAACAAACATCAACCTGGGACGTTTCAAACGTAAACCAGTCACCATTTTTGGCCAAACGAAAAAACCGTCTAAAGATTAACAAGTTAGGATCATAACCTAGGGCACGACACAAGACTTCAAAGTGAAGAACCCTAGAAACCCCATGAGGGTGCAATTGCCCAAGAGAAACACGATAATATTCAAGCACATTCAAAACAAACACAGAGAAAGGCTACCGAAGATTTGAAAATTCAAAGTGGCGACAATACAAAGCGATAGAACCAAGAGGACATCGATCAATAGTTGTATCACAACCCAGAGCCACCAGATTAACAGAAGGATCAATACCCCATTGATCACAGAAGGAATCAACATCCTCTTGTGTCATTTTCAAAAAAGTTTTACCCATGTCCTTCCTCGCACCCATCGTTCCAAGGGATGATCAAGAAAAATCAAGCAAAAATGTGGAAAATAAAAACTAACCTGTGAACCGAAAAAGAGAGAATGAAGGATTCTGGTTGTGAAAAGTGTTAAAGAAATATGATGATGATTAAACTTAAATGAGAAGTTAAAGATATAATAAATTCGAATAAGCAGCGGTTACAGTGCATAGGGTAGACAACTGCCGCCTGAATAACTGACGACATGTCAAATCAAGTTGTCGTATCAAAATTCAAAATAATACCACCCAAAATCCTTACAAAAAGCAAGCCTTAAAGCTTTCAAGCCTTTTAGCTAATAAAAAACATAGCACAAAAGTCAGAAGCCTTTGAGCTTACACCCAAACACCTCTGACTTGGGGGGCTGATGACGTGGGTAGCTCAAAGCTTAAGAAACTAGCTTAAGTGTAACATAGCTTAAAAGGTTAAAAGGTTAAAAGGGTTCGATTAGCAATCCAGCTATGGTGAACAGCAAAAAGCACAAGACAGGGACACGTCCCATCACACTTTACGTGTGACATCCTCGCCCAGCCGCAAAAGAGAAGCATGTGGGATGAGACACTCTTTTATCCGCAGGTTAAAGCCTTCAACCCTCCAAAACGGGAAACCCCCTATCTGCAGTACCGGATCACTCAGTCAAAGTTTTCTTGTTTAAGGAACACCTTTCTCTATAAATGACCACTCCTGGTCACCTAACAACACATTCCAAAATCTCTGACTTCTCCCTCTAGAACTTGTATAATGCATATTCTATTCCTCACTTACACAAACACTATCACATTGCATGCATCACTCCAGGATTGAATTCTTTTCAATCCTAAGATCAAAGCAATTGATAAGGGAGTGATCCCGCCCTACGTATTGCATACGTAGGGGGACTCGTAACCTGCGTTTGGCAAAACAAGACTCTTGAAGCCTTTTACCTAACCGGCCTCCTCACTATACTCGGTTTCATATTTGTTGTAGCAACAATATGGTTATGTGATCGTTAGGTTAAAAGGACAAATAATAAAAAGAACATGACAAGGCCTACGAAGTACAAAATGGTAATATACATATAAAAAACCTAAATATGGAAATGAGACTTAACCAACAATCTCATCTCCAACAAACCTCTCCGCAATGCTTAGTTAGAGATAGAGTAAAGAAAGAAAGTGAAATTTCTATGACATGATTTGAACCCTGGTCACTCCCCAAGAGACACAAAGCTTCTACCACCCCACTAAAGTGGTGATAGCTATTAATGTTAATTAATATTAATTTAATCTATTGAAGTTTTTAAAAGATTTTTGGAAAAAAGTTTTTTCTTTATTATTTATTTGGATTAAGTTATTCTACAAATCCTCATAAAAATAAGAAGTGTACAAAGACATAATGGATCACACAAGATGACACGATGTCGAGCAAAATATAACACAATGCCAAAAAATATAACATAATGTTGATAAAAAAAAGGCAAAATACGTAGCAAAAAAATACACAACAACGCAAATATAGAAAAGACACAATAATAAATAAAAGACACAATGATAATAAACAAAAATTAAAAAATCTACCTCCTATAAATCCAAAAGTGGGAATCTAAAATCTCACATCGTAGGGTTCAATGAAACGGTTCTAATGCTGCTTGAATGAGGTCAATCGAAGTTCGTTTGATATCCTTTGTATGACTTCTTATTTTCATGAGACTTTGTATTTGATCTAAACCTAATTTGATATTAATGTTAGTTAATGTCAATTTAATCTATTCAAAGATTGGGGTAAAAGAAATTAAAAACTAAAAAACCGCGGACATTAACGTTTCAACCCACACCTCACAAATTCACAACTTTGCGAATGGATGAAGTGTCAATGGGTCGAGGCCCCAATCTTACGTCTCTATTAAAGGAGAATAGCTGCTGACATAGGAAAAGCTTACTTGGCAACCAATGAGCTATGCCAACTCAGCTTTCCTTACTCCATTATTACATCATAAATATCACTTTTAAATAATTAAAATACATCACTTTCATTTATTTAAAATACATATAATATAATACATAAGTAGTTGAGGGGGAAATTCAATATCAAATCTGCCTCTCATCTTTAAAGCGCCCAAATATATACTTTCAATACCTCTCTCTCATGAACGATTTTAAAATTTGAATTTCTCAATATTTTTACCTATCGTCTTCCCCTCCCTTGATCACTTCAAAGTTCAACCAAACCGTAAAACTCTTTGTCTACCGTCGCAAGCTACAAGGTCAGTTATCCCTAATCATTTAATTCTCTTATTGTTGGTTGTTTGTTTTCGTACTTGATGTCAAACCCTAGGTTCTTCCACTGCTGCATCATCATCCTTAACACCACAATCATCCCCATGATGATTCGCTTAATGGTATGTTATGTATACACAATCGCTTGAGACAAACCCTAGAATTTATCTCCTTGCCATCTGTTCTTATCTTCAATCAAAAGTTTAATACATTTTCAATTCAATTGTAGAACAATCTCTTGGTGGCAATTTAGAGGTAAATTTAGTGAGTTTGATAAATAGATGCAGACGTTGAAGATTATTCTAATTGAAGCCAATAAGGTAATGTGGTTTTAAATTTAATATATTACGGTTCGTATGAAGCATTTTGTTTGTATTCATAATTCAATCCTTCGTTTATTTGTTGCATCTGATGCAGTTTGATGTTAAGCATTCAGAATTTGGCCACCAAATCAGACCTTGAGCTTTTGAATATCATCATAGAAAAGGTATGATTCAATTTTAACAACCTTTTATGCAATTTGGTTAAAGCATGCTTCTACAATTTCATAAATAATCTATCTCAAATATGTAGTTTTGAATTTAGTTATGTACTTGATTTGTTTCCACGATTTATTGTGTTTCACAAATAATCTTTCAGGGCCATGTGTTTCACATTTTTTTGCATTTAGACGTTTACACATCATGTGGGAAATGACTGTTACAATAATTATTTGGTTTTTACATTTTGTGTTTATTAATTTCCCTGGGATCAAAATGGATGTAACTTATTAAGGGTTTGTGCTTTTGGGTTCAAAGTTTAAACTTTCGCACACCAGGTGTTTCTAAAAACGATTGTTCGATGAATTGTTTGTTTCTTGCTTAAGTGTTCATTTTATTTTTAGATAAAAAATAATTTGTTTGGCCACAAAAGCAAAGTTACCTCTTCATAAATAGATGTGAATATATATGATAAGCTGACTAAATGTAATAGGTGGACAAAGGGCGGGTCAAGTAACAAGTCAACACGGCTAACTTTTGGTACAGGTCAGATTAGGACCTAACACACTTTTTTTTGAAAGTTAGTGTAACAAATATATTTATAAAAAAAATAATTTATTTAAATAGTGTACTTTTTTTAATAAAAGCTTACAGAGGTTTATGCACTAAAATACACTTTGAGCGGTTTTGACCCGTTTAATATATTATCCTTTTAGTTAATTTTCTTTTCGAGTTGTCCCATCTAAGATAAAACACACGATTAAATCATATGGTCAAATTGTTAAGGGTCTTGATGATTTAAGATGCTAAATGTGTGTCGTCTATTAGTTAATTATTTGTAATTTATAACGTGTTGGACCAGGTGATCAGACCCTGAAGAACAGATGATATGGAAAGCCAAAACTGGATCCCAACAGTTGATCCACAATAAGCACTGCCTATCTAACTTTCCTCCAATGACAGTGGTTATAACAAGTTAATAAGGTAAAACACTGATCTGCCTAACAATTGTTGGATATAAAGACTGTTGTACACAAAGACTGATGAAGATCATCCACTGTTGAAGACCAAAGCATTGATGAAGACCAAAGCCCTGTTGAAGACAAGCACTGATGAACCAAAGGCCTGATCAACCAAAGGTGAACCACTGCCCAACAACAACAGTGGTTCAGCATCAACAGCAGATATTGCATCAGTGTTTATGTTAACAGTGTTTATATGTAACAGTATTTATCACATCAGTGTTTTATAGTCTGTAAGGTTGTTAGTTGTCATATCACCTCAGTGTTTATATGTAACAGTAGTTATCACATTAGTGTTTATATGTAACAGTATTTATCACAACAGTGTTTATATGTAACAGTATTTATCACATCACCTAAGTGGTTTGATCTGTACTATAAATAGAACAGATCTGTACTATAAGAAAGTTGAACAAAACCTTAGGAACAAGATTTTATATGTGAATAACAATTTTGAAAAAACTTGCATCTAAAATGTGTTTATCAAGAACTAATTCTGCAGGAAATTCACAAGTCAAAATCACTTCCATCATCAGAGCAGCAAATGTTCAAAACAACTGTTAAAGCTCAACCACTGATACACCAACAATGCTTGACCAAAGTAACTCTCATAAACCTTTACAAGTTCACCCCTAACCACTGTTGAGAAAAATCCATCAAAATGGATAAAAATCATATGTGTGCCATACCTATCGTTCAAAACCCTCTGTTTTCATTTCAAACAACTGTTGGATCATCAAAAGTTACCAACAGTTGTTAGCTCAGATTATTCACATCTGCAGCCTCACCTTTTAAACATCAATGAAAAGGAATCCCTACAAAAAGTCAATCCTAAAACATTTGTCTTCTTATTGGCATTCTACCATTCCTTCAACAAGTCAAGTACCATGGGGCACTAACAGACAAAAAGTTGGGTAGCTGTTATGTAAGAGGAGCTTCAACAGTTAAGTGATAACAAGATTGAAAACTTGTACCACAGCCAAAGGATGAGAATCTAATTGGTAAAAAGTGGGTCCTCAAAGAACATAGCATATGTTAGAATTGGCATGCTGAACATGGAATAACAGGCAAAATCCTGTTTTTCTATGAATAAAGCATTAAATTGTTTTCAGAAAATCAAAAATTCATCCTTAAAAATAGTTAAAAATGATAGTTTTCATTAATCCTTAAAAGTCTGTTACAACCACTGTTTTGGTTCAAACATCTGATTGTTAAAAGTTATCCACTCCTGAAAGACAACCTCTGTTTCTTCATTCTTCATGTTGACCATTGACTGACCAAACATCAGTGTTTCAATCACTGTTGGCTATTCACTGATAGTTAAAAAACAGCCACTGCTCACATTTTTATTGTTGACATCCACTGATATTGACCATCAATGGTTTCCCTAAACAACTGTCATCCATTTTCATCAGAGGTTGTCACGTGGACAGTTCTTAGCCGTCTGATCTTTGTAACCGCTGCTACGTTAGCATTCACTTTTGACTTTTATAAAACCCTGATCAAAACCCCAAACAGGGTTTACACTGCCACATCGAATTCCAAAATTCTTTCAAAAGCGGTTTCCATCAAATTCCTTCAAACCATTCATCTTCTTCTTCCTCTCACAAATTCCTTCAAATCACCATGGCTCTTGCTCTCAAAAACTCTCATAACTATCTGTGTACACTTGAGAAAATAAGTAAAAACACATATTTTCACTCAATCATCGATGCTCTTTCATCCTCAAAGTACAAAACTTTGTTGACCTGCAATGCACCCATTTATCAAGAAACCCTACGAGAATTTTGGAAAAATGCAAATTTGGAAGTTCAAGACAAAAAGCCTTGGGCTATTATATCAAAAGTCGGTGAAATTCATGTTTCAATCACACTACAAACCATATCTGAGGTTTTTGAGATGAACGATCATACAGGTAAAAATTCTTTCCCTAAAGATGAGTATCAGACAGATCTGATCGAAAAGGGTATGTGGGACAAATGACTAAAGCTACCTTGGAAAAGGGAAATTTCCCACCTCCCATGAAATTTTTATTTCATACCCTGCTCATGTGTGTTTCAAACAAAACAACAGCTTTCAATGAAATTCCATTGAAGATCCAATACTTGGGATATGCTATCATGACAGAAGTTGATTTTAATTACTCCCAAGAGATTTTCAATGATTTGGTTAAAAATTTAAATAATATAAAAGAAAAGAAGAAACCATTTTTCCTGTTTCCAATATTTTTAAGTTACTACTTACAAAAGAAAATCCCAAAGGATAGTGAACAAGTGCTTATCCAAGGTGCTTCTTGTCAAATAAACAGCCTTTCTTCTGAAACTTTTACAAGGCTGTCGGAGTCAAAAATCTTTTGAAACACAAACAGAGGAGCTTGAGCAAACTTTCTATCACCCACCACGGGGGAGTGTCCAGCGGACACGGGGCCGTGGTCAACTCTAAGATTCGCAGAATCTAGGAAAATCTTGATAGTACAGATACGCTTCTGCACACGGGGTCGTGCCCAGCGGACACGGGGGCGTGGTCAACTAATGCAGAAAAACTGCATTTAATGAAGAAAGAGAAGATGGGTGGACACGGGGCCGTGCCCAATGGACACGGGGCCGTGCCCAATGGACACGGGGCCGTGTCCGGGCTTCTGTACAGGCTATAAATAGGGGTGCTTGGCTCACTTGCAAACCATCCCTTGGCAAACCACCTCTCTCACACTTCACCCACCCACCACCACCATCACAACCCTCATCCACCACCATCATCCATCATAGAGTGTGTGAGTAGTCTCGGGATCCAAGATTGATCGTAAGAGTTCTTGACAATCAAAGGCCATGTTTGCCTAAGTCTCTTACATCACTTGGTGAAGACAAGTGTTTAGTGTAATACTTTTTATTTTTAATCTTTTCGCACTTTTTATTTGGTTCTGTATTAATGACTTTAGTAACTAGTTTCTTATGTTGAAGGTGAGTCTTCCTTATCGTTTGTCCGTGGTGTCTTGGCATTATTTTACTGTCAATATAAAATAAAAGATTCTCACCATATATATCTCCACGGTCTATATGGAGGTATGTTGGCTACTTGGTCAGGGGTTAAGGGAACGGTTTGGTAAGAGTCTTGCCTTAGATCCTGCAAGGACCTGGGTCAACTTTAGTAGGACCACCTTCAACACCCACTGGTATTGGATGGCGGGGGTCCGAACACCTTGATCCCCTCATATGTAAACTACTATTAATACTTTAACCCAGCTACTTAGGACTGTATCCTTGCTGACTCAGACTACTTAGCCGAGGGTAACGTCACCTTCAGAAGAGGGGCCTACCATAATATGCATTAATAACTTAATTAATTATCTTTCAATAATCCAACCCTTTAGGATTGTATCCTTGCTGACTCAAACTACTAGGTTGAGGGTAACGTCACCTTCAGAAGAGGGACCTACTACAATAACTAAGATAATCTCTTAAAAAGTGAAAAAGTGCAGGAAATAATCAAAGGTTACACTAAATACGAGTCGGATCCAAGTGATTCATCTTGTCTATCTGTTTTTATTTTATTTTATTTTTCAGCATTTTAGTTAGTTTTATTTTTCTTGTTTAAAAACCTTTTTCTAAACTTTTGATTTGATTAGACGTTGAGGATAAACCGGTATTAAAAGCTCTTGTGTCCTTGGACGACCTCGGTATCTTACCAACACTATACTACGCTCACGATGGGTGCACTTGCCCATATGTGTGTTTAGTGTTAGTAAATATCGTGTTTTATAAATTTAAAACTTGGCTAAAAAGTGTTAAAGGGCTTAAAATATACAAAAAAAAATCTATAACACCACACGCACATCAAGTTTTTGGCGCCGTTGCCGGGGACACATGGATTTTAAGAAAGCTTAAAATCAACGGCCTAATCAGTTTTTCAAAACCTTTTTAAAACGCACGCATTTTTCTGCATTTTAGTTAAATTTTGCATTTACAGTAGCCTGAACACGGGGCCGTGCTCACTGAACACGCCCCGTGCTCAACGAAACCAGTAACTTTAATTCAAACGCCTAGATACAGAATCTGAACACGGGGCCGTGCTCACTAAACACGGGGTCGTGTCCAGCCTCTGTTTCCATTTTTATTTTTGTTTCCTGGTCTCGACACTTTGTTGTGATCTGCTGAGTGATTCTCATGGATCAATACTCAGAAAGTTACAACTACACCTATGAGGAAGATGATTATAGGGAAGACTATTGCACCATTTGTGGTGACCCGCACTCGGTTCAATATTGTGACTTATTTCAACCATCCACTTCATACACCTACTATGAGGAGCCCAGGTACGAGCCATCAACTTCATACACATCCTATGAAGACCCAAGGTATGAACCTCCTCCCTCATACTCATATTTTGAAGAACCAAGGTATGAGCCTTCATACTCATACTTTGGGGAACCACAATATGAGCCACCACCTTCATATGCTTATTATAAGGAACCATGGCGTGAACAACCCACCTTATATGAGTATTATGAAGAACAAAATTACGACCCTTATCCATCATATACTTACAATGAAGGACAATGGTGTGAACCATCTACTTCCTATGGATATTATGAGGAACAAAGGATCGAACAACCGGATTCAAGCTTTGAGGATCCCGATCCTTACTCTATCACCGACATAGCCGATAGGATAATAGAAAAAATTAAAACTATCGAACGTTACATATTAGAATCTCGCGCAAGGGAAGAGGAGTCCCGCGCAAGAGAAGAATTAAATAAAAAAGAGATAGTTGAAAATGTAAAAATGGAAGAACAAATAAGTGAAAAACCGACACATGAGTTAAACAACGAAAAGGGTGAGACCGATAACGTTAAAATTCAAGAAGAGTCTAATTTTGAAGACATTAATCTCTTGTCACCTTCTTTCGAAAATCATTGTTTAGTTCCCACTCATGCTAAGTTTTTAAAAGAGTTAAACACTAACACTAAAATTGACAAAACGGTAAGCATTAAGTTAACTAATGATCAAACATCGCTAATAAAAGAAGATCCATTTGAAATTAACATTACACCGGTTCCATGTTTTTTTTCAAAAGTCCTTTATTAGTAATATTACAATTGATAAAGATCTTTGTGTTAATATAATGCCAAACTACATTTTCGAAAAATTAAGTATTGGTGATTTTTCTCCACTTCAAATACCCATTTTTCTATCCAATCGGAAAGTAATAAAATCAATCGGTGTAGTTGAGGATGTCTTGGTTCAAACAAATCAAATGGTAATCCCAACCGACTTTGTCATCCTTGATGACGCTCCTTTAGTGTTGGGACGACCCTTTGTAAAAACCCACGAAGCTTTGAAAAACCGGAAACGCAACAATCTATCTATTCAATTAGGGACATTTAAAAAGAGTGTCGATCTTGAGCGTTCAATGAAATATTCATTCGGCAATAATGACCCCCTAATTGATGATGAAGATGAACCACCCGATACAAGAGAAGAAATTGACCACTTTGTTGAAGAAGAGGTCGCCATAGAACAAACTTTTGTAGTTCTTGATCAAAATGAACAACCAAATAAGGAGTCTCCTAAAGACCCACATCTTGAGCTCAAAGAACTCCCAAAAGGTTTGGAATATGCTTTTCTCGACAAAGATGGTAAATCACCTGTAATTATTTCATCTAAATTATCTAGCTTAGAAAAAGAAAAATTAATTACACTTTTGAAAAAACACAAAAATGCAATCACTTGGAAGCTTGTAGATATTAAAGGCATAAGTCCTTCCATGTGCACGCACAAAATTTTAATGAACGATGACTACAAATCGGTAATACAACCACAACGTAGAGTGAATCCAAATGTCCAAGAAGTGGTAAAAAATGAAGTCATCAAATTGCTTGATGCCGGACTTATTTACCCTATCTCCGATAGTCCGTGGGTAAGTCCCGTCCAAGTAGTTCCAAAGAAAGGAGGTATGACGGTAATAACTAATGAAAATAATGAATTAATTCCAATGAGAACCGTCATAGGATGGAGGGTATGTATAGATTATAGGCGATTAAATGAAGCAACAAGGAAAGATCACTTTCCTTTACCCTTCATTGATCAAATGTTAGAAAGATTATCCGATCATAAATTTTACTGTTTCTTGTATGGTTTTTCAGGTTACTTTCAAATCCCGATAGCACCCGAAGACCAAGAAAAGACAACTTTCACATGTCCCTATGGAACTTTTGCTTATCGACGCATGCCCTTTGGTCTATGTAATACCCCTGCAACTTTTCAACGTTGCATGGTGGCCATCTTCCATGATATGATAGAAAAGACAATGGAAGTCTTCATGGACGACTTTTCTATCTTTGGTGATTCATACGACCAATGCCTCGATAACCTTGAGCGAATGCTATCCCGATGTGAGGAGACTAACCTCGCCCTTAACTGGGAAAAATGCCATTTCATGGTAACGGAGGGAATAGTACTCGGTCATAAGATCTCGAGCGAAGGAATGGAGGTAGATCGAGCCAAAATAGACACTATTTCTCGATTACCACCCCCATCCTCCGTTAGAGCTATTAGAGGTTTCCTAGGACATGCCGGATTCTATAGGCGATTTATCAAAGACTTTTCTAAAATTTCAAGACCTCTAACAAAATTTCTTGAAAAAGATGCCCCTTTCATCTTTGACAAGGATTGCAATCAAGCATTTCTAGCACTCAAGGAAATGCTAGTCAATGCACCTATCATGATAGCGCCTGATTGGAAATTACCTTTCGAAATCATGTGTGATGCAAGTGACTTTGCGGTTGGAGCCATCTTGGGACAAAGAAAAGAAAAGCATTTTCACTCAATTTATTATGCTAGTAAAACACTTAACGATGCACAAGAAAATTACACAACAACAGAAAAAGAGTTACTAGCTGTGGTATTTGCTTTTGATAAATTTCGTTCTTATCTTGTTCTTTCTAAAACAATAGTCTATACAGATCATGCAGCCATTCGATATCTCTTCAAGAAGCAGGATGCTAAACCACGTTTGATTCGGTGGATTCTACTCCTCCAAGAATTTGATATAGAAATCAAAGACAAAAGAGGAGCGGAAAATACCGCAGCAGATCATCTTTCAAGCCTAGAAGACCCAGCATTGGAGGCAACCAGGGATGAACAAATCAATGAAAAATTTCCAACGGAGTCCCTAGAAATTGTGGAGTACCGAGAAGAACCATGGTACGCCGACTACCTAGCTAGTGGTATAGTCGCAAAAGGTTGGCCACATCATCAAAGAAAGAAATTCTTTGCCGATGTGAAACATTATTTTTGGGAGGATCCATATCTTTTCAAAATGTGTGCCGATCAACTCATCCACCGATGCGTACATGGGATTGAAGCAAGGAGGATTCTCTGCCATTGTCATGAAGGTCCAAACGGAGGACATCATGGTGCCGCTAGTACCGCACGAAAGGTATTTGATTCAGGATTTTACTGGCCAACCATTTACAAAGACGCCCAAAGTCTTGTCAAGACATGTGACGCTTGCCAATGAACAGGTAATATTTCTTCCAAAAACGAAATGCCACAAAATGGCATTCTTGTTTGTGAAATTTTTTATGTGTGGGGACTCGACTTTATGGGCCCTTTCCCACCGTCAAAAGGAAACAAGTATATACTTATGGCAGTCGATTACTTGTCTAAATGGGCCGAGGCCGAGGCACTTCCAACCAATGATGGAAGAGTCGTGGTAAGATTTCTGAAAAGATTATTCTCTCGTTTTGGAACGCCAAAAGCTTTAATAAGTGATAGAGGTACCTATTTTTGTAATCATCAACTTGAAAAAATCTTAACAAGGTATGGGGTCTATCAACGGGTTTCAACAGCATATCACCCTCAAACAAACTGACAAGCCGAAGTGACTAATAGAGATTTAAAACGAATACTCGAAAAACCGTAGGGTTAAATAAAAAAGAATGGGCCGATAAATTAGATGATGCTTTATGGGCTTTTCGAACTGCTTATAAAACAACAATAGGTACAACCCCATATAAGCTCGTCTATGGAAAAAACTGTCATTTGCCAGTGGAAATTGCACACAAAGCCTACTGGGCAATTAAAAATGTAAATTTAGATTTAGAATTTGCCGGTAAAAACCGATTTTGTCAATTAAATAAATTAGACAAACTAAGGAATTATGCATACTCTAACTCCGAAATTTATAAGGAAAAAATGAAAAAATTGCATGATAAACACATTAAACCTAATGAATTTCGAGTAGGGGATCAAGTTCTATTGTTTAATTCACGACTTTGATTATTTCCTGGGAAATTAAAGTCTAGGTGGTCAGGACCTTTTTCCGTCACCCATATTTTCCCTCACGGTCCAGTAGAAATTAAATCTCGAAATGGAAATCCATTTAAAGTCAATGGCCAACGGCTGAAGCTCTATCAAGGATTCATTGAGGATGAGGAGGAAGAAATCTCGCTTCAAAAAAATCGAATAATGAAAGCATCAACATCATACCTGGTAAGTTACGAGCAAGCAGGGTGACATCTAAATCGGTAAGTCTTCTAACCAAATTTTCAGGAAACAGGGCACTCACACGAGCCCTCTTTAAAAAAAAACTTGCCCGCCCACGGGGCCGTGTCCGCGCAACTGTCGGGATAAAACCCCTTTTCCAAACAGTTTCTTCATTTCCACACGCCCCGTTTCCCCGAAAACTCTCTGGTTCAGGCGATTTTTTTGCAAGATTTTGACGTCTCCTCTACTTCTAACAACATCAAGGTATGATTCTATCATTATTAGTAGTCAGATTAAGCATTTGCATGTAGTTTAACATAAAAAATTTGGGGAAAATCTAGGGTTCTTGAACTTCATCCGGTTCGAACCTCAAATTTTTGCTTAGATCTGTTAGCATTAGTTTAGATACATGTTATAGGAAGTAAATCAACTTGTATTGTTTCTAGATTTGCCCGATTTCTCACAAAAACCCCAAACCCTTGTTTTTTAACCGAAAAAGATAAAATTGAAGTGGTAAACGGTTTGTTTTGGGAAAAACGCCACTTGGAGTTTCATTTTCGGGGAAAACCGCCCCTACTGGACCAAAAATTTTCAAGTTTTCGGGACCGGGTCGAAAAATGGGGATTTTTGGGAAACAGACGTCTGGACACGGGGTCGTGCTCGCTGAGCACGGGGGCGTGTCCGTCCAATTTCAGGCCAACTTGGGGCGTGTCCACGGCCGTGTTCAGCCGACTGTTTTCATGTTTTCTCCGAAAATTTCACTGTTTCATGCTAATTGTTTGGTGTTTCCTTTCAGATGTCCAAGAAATTCACGCGGTTCAATGTAAATGAGTTGGATGCTAAAGCAAGATATGACGTGCTTCGTACCAGGCCGAAGGAATACCCACGAACAGTATGCATGGATCTTCTAGGAGCAGTGAACCAGCTTGACCGATTTAACAACCTAGTCACCGGCCCACTGAGAGCCGCTCTGTGCACTCGACTTCGTTCAGTCCATGAATATAACCTAGAATTCTACAGCACATTTGCTTTCAAAACGAGAGCCGATCCATTCGATAATGATGGGGTAGAATTCCGGTGTGGAGGGACTAAGTACTCAATCTCGATGGGTCGATAGTTGGGTAGTATGTGGAGGAAGATGCGGGGGATGAAGACAACACCGACGGTCTCCGTGAGATCAAGGAAAGTGACCGCCAAGCTGCTTGGGCTCAAATAGGAGAAGGCATCTACAATCCAAGCAGCACTAAGAGCACTAAGTTGAGGGACCCTCTTTACCGCTACATTCACAGGGTCCTCACTTACTCTCTTAGTCAAAGGCACGATAGCAGCAGTGTTGTAGGTTTGAGGGATCTACTAGTCCTTCATTGCATTCATACCCGCACCAACCTTGATGTTCCATACCTCCTGCTCTGAAACATGCATTGGAACCAGCTTGCTACTCCCCCGACTCCTATCTTCTTTGGGGGGTGGATATACCGTCTCTTCAAGCATTTCGTGAACATGCCCAGGTCTTTCGAAAAGAGCCCATGGTCGGGAAGGGTGGACATGGTCATCTGCCGCTCAATGAACTTGATTTATGAAGCAGAAGACGGGACGGACAGCTTCCAATGTCACACCCCAACCAATGGCGGGAACATCGGGATGAGACGAAGTGTGAAGATTGCTCGAGACATCATAACGCTAATTGTGACAATATTTAATAAACCGATTTCATTGCATAAAGTAGTTGTCAACATTACAAGAAATTCAAATAACAATAAGTTCAAAAGAAATACATAACAACATAAGCAAAGTTGATACGACATATTAAACCTAAACGTCTATATGTGTATCTAGGCATCAACGCTACTTCTTTTCATAGCATCGTCATCATCAACCTGTAACATGTTTAAAATACAATTCAATGCAAAAGCAAAGGCGAGTATACAAGTTTAAGCATATGTATAAGCATAAAAATGTTTAAAACGAATCCACATGGAAACTTTGTTAATACAAGATCTAACATGGCATGCAATATTTCTAGCCAAACCAATGTTTACGCAAAGTTACATTCAACATGACCCGAGTATAAAGGGGGCGGTGCGTTACTCCTATAGCAGCTATACATGTCAAATGGAGGCTTGTGAAGCTAATGACTAAAACATATTACATAAGTATCACCCATGAAAGCATCAAGTATCATAGCATTGTATTCATGTATAAGGATTGTTTTGTATGTTGCAAAAAGAATAAGTGTAAGTGTGTTTAAATAAGGTAACATGTTACACCCCAAAAAGTGATAAAGGTAAAAAGGGGGAAATACGAGTATACTCACATTATTGCTAAGTCTTCCGATTATCCAAGTGTCGACGAGTGTGAGGTTAGGATGGTGGAACACCGATGTCACCCTATATGGGTAAGCGAAGGTGTATGAGTATTCGGAAATTATGACGGAGGATTCGAAGTAGCACTTAGAGTATAACTAGTCGATGGTTAAGTATATATATTTTTCGTATATAAAGTTTATACAAGGATTTTAATCTAAGTTTATCAAAAATATTAGAGAAGTTTTGTCAAAAGAAAAGAAATTAAATAAATAATTAATTAAATAGATTTACGTTTATAATCATTGTTATAAAAATTTAATTGAATCCAATACGTTTTCATTAGTGGTTCGACCATTAATTAACACAAAATAATAATAGTGTATATTTTATTTATAAAAATATTAGAACTTCGAAAGGTTTCGTCTTATAAAATTAACACGTTTCGATTTACTGAATTTTGCGAAAAACGGGCAGAGTTTCCTCTGTTTTTGGACGATCCCGACAATGCAAGTTGTCGTCAAAACTTTCAAGATTCAATAAACAATTGACGAAACAATATAATATATATGTACATATATTTCTATTATGTTTACAAGTTATAATAGATACGGTTTTGTGATAAAAAAATATAGTAAACAATATAATTGAAATATGAGCGTCGTAAAAGTATCACGTCTTATGTTTAACCCGATGACCCGACAGTTGACCGGGTTTGACCGACTGATTGGCTTTGACCATGTCTGACCGAACCGAAGCCCGAACGTCGAACCGTAACCTAAAACTAAACTGAAAGGACATAACCCGAGCCAACCACCTCTGTACCGAATCTGCATGATTCGAACAAAACCGAATGAGTCGAAACTGATCGGAAGCTGAATCGAGTAAAAATCAAAATAGAACCTTAACCAAAACTAACCTGAACCGAATCTGAAACACGACTCGAAGCATGACCCGAACCAACTGAGATGGTCACCCGAAGCTTATAACCTGAACCGCAACAAGAACCGAAACTGAACATGATGTTGACCGAAGTCAACTGACTTTGACCGCATCTGAGCTAGACCGAGCAGGAGCTGAACCGAGTCGTACCAACTGAACCGAAACAAAACATTGGACTCGAATCTAATGTATAAACTAAATAAAATCTAAACGTGATACCTGAACTCACAGATCCGAGAACTGAGCTGGGATTCGAACTAACCCGGGCCGGATCTTGAACCGAAAACTTGAACCATGACTCGAGCCGAAACGACCTAACCTGAGCCGAGGTATGTCCCGAGTCGGAGCTGAGTTGAAACACAGCCGCCGGAGCTGAGCCGGACCCCGAAGATGACGGCACAGCCGTCATCTCTCTCTCTTTGTGTCATCATCTCTCTCTCTCTCTGTTGCAGGTGTGTGTGTGTGGAGTGATAATAGGATGGTTGCGGATGTGTGTGACCGGAGGTGACTCCGGTTGTCGGAGCAGGCAGTATCCAAACGAGAGAGAGGGGTCGAGAGAGATGAAGCAGGGATTTGAGTGTCTTGTGATGATATTAGGGTTTTTGTCTCTTGAAGAAGGAAGAGCAGAGATGTTCTTGTGTATTGTTGTGTTTGGATGTGAGTTTGAGAAGGAAGACAAAAATATAAGGTAAGGTGTCGGCTGTTTATAAAAGTGGATTAGGGTTTGGTGTATTTTAGTTTTAGGAAAGACCATTCCAATCCCTAAGCTTTGAAGGGTTAACTAAATTAGCTTAAATAACTTAGTTTAAGTTATCAAACAGAGTTGACCAAACTAACTAGGTTAGTTTGTTACTTGACTAACTTTAAAAGTTAACGAGACTAACTAGATAAGAAAAATAATGATAAAATAAAGTAAGATAAAAAGAATAAAGCTTTTAAATTTGTAAATTTAGTTAATTTCGGTAAATTAACTAATGAGTAACCATTTCTATAACGAATTAAATTATGGATAACGATTGTTCAACGATTACTTGTTTCACAAAGCTTACAAGTTTCGAGGTTAGGTTCCAAATCTTAAAACGAGTCGGATTCCAGGAATCCATTTTTAACGGATGTTACAGTCTCCCCTACTTTAGAAAATTTCGTCCCGAAATTTAAGAGGAAGACTTTAAACGAATGACTCTTAAAGAGTGTAAATATAAGTGTAGCATAAGTGTTGGATAGATGAACGTGGTGTGTTTAGGATGGAGTCCCGTCGTGGATAATCGGATATAATGCGTTTGTGAGTTGTCTGAGGTTGTATTAGGTCTAAATAGGTCTGTAAAACACTGAATTTCTCACGACACGTTTTACGAAAGTTGGGTAACGTGGTGAAAACACTTATATATAGGAAGTACCAACGGCGTATCCACCATGTTTCGACCATGTTACGTCCGTTTCGTATCCGGTGTCATGTTACGTTCTGTGTCTTACCATACACAGTAGTACACTCTATGGTTCTCATATGCCTATCACTATAATCCCGTGTGCACCCGTGATTATATTGATCGTCGCCTGATCCGCATAGCTTGTACTAGTCGTGTATGAATTAGGGTATCCATAATTTGAAAATTAAGAATGTGCACGTGCAAGAATGTAGCGTGTAAGCAAGTCTATGTTTAAGTATGTATAGGACCCACGCAAGCGAATACCTCGGATTACGCTCGCGTATAGGTACGAATGTATGGATCATGAGTATGAATGAAAGTGTGAGCATAAGTATAAGTTTAGGTATGAATAAGCACGCAAGTATGTGTATCGACATAGCACGTACTAGTAGTATGTGTATATGTATAAGCACGCAACATATGAATATAAGTGAAAACATGAAATATATGAGTATAGGTAAAATCATGAAGCGTATGAATATAAGTAAAACATGAAACGTATGAGCATAAGTATGAATACGATTAATAGTATAGGCATAGAACGTATGAATGTAAGTGTAGGTACGAATATTTAAATTTACGTATATAGTGTATGTTGGAACATCACGGATTTAGGTGTACAAAATCGTCCAAAAGGTTAAGTATGTAAATACGAATGATTATAAGTGAATTGTTGCGTTAAAACGACTAAAACGTGTAGGACGATACGTGGGTATAGTTGTTAAATGAAACGTTGAGTTTATCGTATCAAAATTTGATTGAGCTTGGTTTGAAAGGTAGGATATAGTTGCATATGTAAAAGGATATAAGGTACTCATTGGTTAAGCCCAATGCATTTTGTAATAAATGGAAATGCTACTTTTGTTTTAAAAGAGTTTACGAGATCCAAGGATGGTCGGTCTCCAAGAAGTCTTCTTGCCCACGTGTTTTGTAAATTGGTGTAAGAAAGTTTTTAATCAAAAGTAATTTCATTTCATTAGACAAGAAGTTGTGAATTTAGGAGGTTCTTGTGAAAACGAGGATCCTTTAGAAAAGAGTTTTAGCAAAAGGACTTTGTGATTGTTAAAAGTTCTAACAAATGATTTGTTGATGTGAAAAGAATCTTTGGTAAAACGATCTTATAACATCCATAAGATCTTATAGGTGTAAAAGAAAGGTTGGTTTGATCCTCCGATTGAGAATGAAAATCTTTAGTTTGGTGATATATATCATGAGTGCGTTTTAGTGATTAAGTCGAATATGAAGTTCATGGGCAAGAGATTTGTTTGACCAATTAAAGTGATGGGTAGCATTTCGTAAGGTTTGGAAATTTGTGTAGTAAAACGTTTAAGATAAGTTAAGAATCCGTGTATGTGACTTAGGTAAAAATAGGTCGTAGGATAGAAAGTATGCTTGACAAAACAATGTATTTTGAAATCGTACACGTATGTATTTTGAATAATGATCAATAATTTAGATATAAACATGATCGGGTTTGCATAATAAGATATTTTGAAGAGGCGTTTTGGTAACGATCACCTAGGTAAGGGAATCACCCCTAACTCGTTGGTGAGGTCGTTTTAAGAAAAGGGGAGTGGAGTTAATCATCAAGGTAAGGAAATCACTCCTATCTCGAGGATATGTCTCCACTTGTCGTTACAAGGAATATGAATTTAAACTACATGAAATCTTGCATATGTATAAATGTATGGAAAAGATTCAATATGTTGTGTGTGTGAGAAGAAAATATCGAAAGTAAATTCGAATTTGAAAGATTGCATCGCGCAAAATAAATAGTAAAACACGTTTGATTAAAATTCGGATGGTTCCAAAACGGAACCTTTGACTAACCAAAGTAGTCGAAAAGTCTTTCGAACTTGAGGAGCATGCTTTGGCCTAATAGGCGAAATACTCTCGCCGACAAGTCGGTTGACGGTATTTACCCTTCCAGTTACTACATGTCCCCAATTCAATTGAAATTTCGAGACTTGGCGGGATTAATGAAAATCAAGGAGTGGAACTAGTCGACAAGGTGCGGGTTTCACCCCTAACTTGGCGATTTAGTATCCTAGGTGTGGTTGGTACTCGTCGGGTCAAAATTTGATTTCAACACTTTGACGAGGGTCCACTAGAATTTCAAATTTGAATTTCTCCATCAAGGTGAGGATTTCACTCCTAACTTGGTGGTGAATTTCGTGTAAGAAAAGAAAAGTAGAAGGATCGAGAGTCATTCACCAAATTGTGGGTTTCACGCCTATTTTGGTGAATTCGTCTCGCTTGTGTATTACGAGTGTTTGTGAATTTAGAATAGTCGAGTAAAATGTATGTGGAAAAGCGTATATTGAAGATTAAACAAACAAGTTTAAACATGTCAAGAATGGCACATAAAGAATGACATATTAAAACAAATATTAACACACAACAAAACATGTATTAACACCTAGGAATAGCATATGAAGTATGATACATAAGGATAAAATGACATATATGTTTATAAGGCTCAAAGAGAATAAATAAGAAACACATAAAGTGGCATGCATGAAGTTTCAAGTAAAACATACGAATAAAGCTCTAGAACTATAGACTAGGTTAAAGCATTCCTACTTTTCCTAATTCCCTATAGCTATGGCTCTGATACCAATCTGTCACACCCCAACCAATGGCGGAAACATCGGGATGAGACGAAGTGTGAAGATTGCTCGAGACATCATAACGCTAATTGTGACAATATTTAATAAACCGATTTCATTGCATAAAGTAGTTGTCAACATTACAAGAAATTCAAATAACAATAAGTTCAAAAGAAATACATAACAACATAAGCAAAGTTGATACGACATATTAAACCTAAACGTCTATATGTGTATCTAGGCATCAACGCTACTTCTTTTCATAGCATCGTCATCATCAACCTGTAACATGTTTAAAATACAATTCAATGCAAAAGCAAAGGCGAGTATACAAGTTTAAGCATATGTATAAGCATAAAAATGTTTAAAACGAATCCACATGGCAACTTTGTTAATACAAGATCTAACATGGCATGCAATATTTCTAGCCAAACCAATGTTTACGCAAAGTTACATTCAACATGACCCGAGTATAAAGGGGGCGGTGCGTTACTCCTATAGCAGCTATACATGTCAAATGGAGGCTTGTGAAGCTAATGACTAAAACATATTACATAAGTATCACCCATGAAAGCATCAAGTATCATAGCATTGTATTCATGTATAAGGATTGTTTTGTATGTTGCAAAAAGAATAAGTGTAAGTGTGTTTAAATAAGGTAACATGTTACACCCCAAAAAGTGATAAAGGTAAAAAGGGGGAAATACGAGTATACTCACATTATTGCTAAGTCTTCCGATTATCCAAGTGTCGACGAGTGTGAGGTTAGGATGGTGGAACACCGATGTCACCCTATATGGGTAAGCGAAGGTGTATGAGTATTCGGAAATTATGACGGAGGATTCGAAGTAGCACTTAGAGTATAACTAGTCGATGGTTAAGTATATATATTTTTCGTATATAAAGTTTATACAAGGATTTTAATCTAAGTTTATCAAAAATATTAGAGAGGTTTTGTCAAAAGAAAAGAAATTAAATAAATAATTAATTAAATAGATTTACGTTTATAATCATTGTTATAAAAATTTAATTGAATCCAATACGTTTTCATTAGTGGTTCGACCATTAATTAACACAAAATAATAATAGTGTATATTTTATTTATAAAAATATTAGAACTTCGAAAGGTTTCGTCTTATAAAATTAACACGTTTCGATTTACTGAATTTTGCGAAAAACGGGCAGAGTTTCCTCTGTTTTTGGACGATCCCGACAATGCAAGTTGTCGTCAAAACTTTCAAGATTCAATAAACAATTGACGAAACAATATAATATATATGTACATATATTTCTATTATGTTTACAAGTTATAATAGATACGGTTTTGTGATAAAAAAATATAGTAAACAATATAATTGAAATATGAGCGTCGTAAAAGTATCACGTCTTATGTTTAACCCGATGACCCGACAGTTGACCGGGTTTGACCGACTGATTGGCTTTGACCATGTCTGACCGAACCGAAGCCCGAACGTCGAACCGTAACCTAAAACTAAACTGAAAGGACATAACCCGAGCCAACCACCTCTGTACCGAATCTGCATGATTCGAACAAAACCGAATGAGTCGAAACTGATCGGAAGCTGAATCGAGTAAAAATCAAAATAGAACCTTAACCAAAACTAACCTGAACCGAATCTGAAACACGACTCGAAGCATGACCCGAACCAACTGAGATGGTCACCCAAAGCTTATAACCTGAACCGCAACAAGAACCGAAACTGAACATGATGTTGACCGAAGTCAACTGACTTTGACCGCATCTGAGCTAGACCGAGCAGGAGCTGAACCGAGTCGTACCAACTGAACCGAAACAAAACATTGGACTCGAATCTAATGTTTAAACTAAATAAAATCTAAACGTGATACCTGAACTCACAGATCTGAGAACTGAGCTGGGATTCGAACTAACCCGGGCCGGATCTTGAACCGAAAACTTGAACCATGACTCGAGCCGAAACGACCTAACCTGAGCCGAGGTATGTCCCGAGTCGGAGCTGAGTCGAAACACAGCCGCCGGAGCTGAGCCGGACCCCGAAGATGACGGCACAGCCGTCATCTCTCTCTCTCTTTGTGTCGTCATCTCTCTCTCTCTCTCTGTTGCAGGTGTGTGTGTGTGGAGTGATAATAGGATGGTTGCGGATGTGTGTGACCGGAGGTGACTCCGGTTGTCGGAGCAGGCAGTATCCAAACGAGAGAGAGGGGTCGAGAGAGATGAAGCAGGGATTTGAGTGTGTTGTGATGATATTAGGGTTTTTGTCTCTTGAAGAAGGAAGAGCAGAGATGTTCTTGTGTATTGTTGTGTTTGGATGTGAGTTTGAGAAGGAAGACAAAAATATAAGGTAAGGTGTCGGCTGTTTATAAAAGTGGATTAGGGTTTGGTGTATTTTAGTTTTAGGAAAGACCATTCCAATCCCTAAGCTTTGAAGGGTTAACTAAATTAGCTTAAATAACTTAGTTTAAGTTATCAAACAGAGTTGACCAAACTTACTTGGTTAGTTTGTTACTTGACTAACTTTAAAAGTTAACGAGACTAACTAGATAAGAAAAATAATGATAAAATAAAGTAAGATAAAAAGAATAAAGCTTTTAAATTTGTAAATTTAGTTAATTTTGGTAAATTAACTAATGAGTAACCATTTCTATAACGAATTAAATTATGGATAACGATTGTTCAACGATTACTTGTTTCACAAAGCTTACAAGTTTCGAGGTTAGGTTCCAAATCTTAAAACGAGTCGGATTCCAGGAATCCATTTTTAACGGATGTTACATCCAAAGAGTCCAGGGGCATGCATGGAACCCGCAAGAGGCACTCGTCTTACATGCTCCACACTTCCAACCTCCTCTTCAGTACCAGTACCATTACCAGCCCCAGGGTGATCCGGGTCAATCCTCCTCACAAGGAGGTGGTTTTCCTAACTTTCAAAGTTTACATGATTTATTGCAGGAAAACCTCATGTGCACCAGGAACACCTACAATATGGCCAGCAACACGTACACCCGGGTCGGTGCAATAGAGAGAAACATATCTGACATACAGGATGACATTGGGAACATCCGGGAGTACATGTCGGGGCACGGAGGAGACGATGATGATGAAGACGAGGACATGGATTAGGCGGGAGGAGTGGAGGTAGCGGTTCATGGTTGGAGGTCCACAGGTTAATCCCTTTTTCTCACGAACAATTTCCAGCCTGCGTGCCATTTGTTGAACAATTTACTTTCTTTAACTCTTTTTACTTTCTGCATTTATTTTTCTTTTTTGTTTTTTTTTTAACTTTGTGGTATGGATGGTTGAACAATGGTAATTTAGGAGGCTTGCTATGGTTTGGTGTGGTATTTATTAGTTAAACAGGTACATACGAGGCTTAGAGTACTAAACATTAGTGCTACTAAAGTAGGGACAGGAAAACCGAAGCCAGAAACCTGTTTTTCACCTTTGCAGATTGTCTACACGGGGTCGTGTCCAGCTGACACGCCCCCGTGCCCATTGCCCCAGACCTGCTGTTTGTCAAAATCCTGCAGATTTTTACAAGACACAGGGTTGTGCTCAGCCGACACGCCCCCGTGTCCACCTTCTGTAAGTTATCGTTATTGGCAATCTAACCACGGGGTCGTGTTCATCCGACACGGGGCCGTGTCCAGATGCTCAGTAACATAAATTTTTGTTTTTAACACACCTTTTACACATTCAATCAACCTAAAAACTTATTTTTGGGACACATTGAGGACAATGTGCAATTTAAGTGTGGGGGGGATGCTAAAACCTTGAATTTTGCAAGTCCTAATTACAAGCCTTACACAAAACTCTATTGGAACCACATCCACCACCATCATCCATCATCCATCATAGAGTGTGTGAGTAGTCTCGGGATCCAAGATTGATCGTAAGAGTTCTTGACAATCAAAGGCCATGTTTGCCTAAGTCTCTTACATCACTTGGTGAAGACATGTGTTTAGTGTAATACTATTTATTTTTAATCATTTCGCACTTTTTATTTGGTTCTGTATTAATGACTTTAATAACTAGTTTCTTATGTTGAAGGTGAGTCTTCCTTATCGTTTGTCCGTGGTGTCTTGGCATTATTTTACTATCTATATAAAATAAAAGATTTTCACCATTCATATCTCCACGGTCTATATGGAGGTATGTTGGTTACCTGGTCGGGGGCTAAGGGAACGGTTTGGTAAGAGTCTTGCCTTAGATCCTGCAAGGACCTGGGTCAACTTTAGTAGGACCTCCTTCAACACCCACTGGTATTGGATGGCGGGGGTCCGAACTCCTTGATCCCCTCATATGTAAACTACTATTAATACTTTAACCCAACTACTTAGGACTGTATCCTTGCTGACTCAGACTACTTAGCCGAGGGTAACGTCACCTTCAGAAGAGGGGCCTACCATAATATGCATTAATAACTTAATTAATTATCTTTCAATAATCCAACCCTTTAGGATTGTATCCTTGCTGACTCAAACTACTGGGTTGAGGGTAACGTCACCTTCAGAAGAGGGGCCTACTACAATAACTAAGATAATCTCTTAAAAAGTGCAAAAGTGCGGAAATAATCAAAGGTTACACTAAATACGAGTCGGATCCAAGTGATTCATCTTGTCTATCTGTTTTTATTTTATTTTATTTTTCAGCATTTTAGTTAGTTTTATTTTTCTTGTTTAAAAACCTTTTTCTAAACTTTTGATTTGATTAGACGTTGAGGATAAACCGGTATTAAAAGCTCTTGTGTCCTTGGACGACCTCGGTATCTTACCAACACTATACTACGCTCACGATGGGTGCACTTGCCCATATGTGTGTTTAGTGTTAGTAAATATCGTGTTTTATAAATTTAAAACTTGGCTAAAAAGTGTTAAATGGCTTAAAATATACAAAAAAAATATATATAACACCACACGCACATCAAAGATATTAGGAATTGACGGAGAGAGTTACCAATATTGAAACATCTGTGGAAGATATCAAAAATATGCTGCAACAGTTGTTACAATCATTAAAGTCTCAATCCACTGCTTCATCATCTGCTACCACAACAAGTGAGCTATGGCAACTTCTACAACCTCTGCTTCATCAACAAAGAAAATATGATGATCAACAACATGAAATCCAGTTACAACCGTTCAGAAATATGATGGATGCAAGGTATAATGTAACACCTCGTAAATTCATGTCCAATATTATATCGACACGTGTCATGAGCTTTAAACATGTAAAAGATTGACTTTGAGGGACTAAAGTTGACAAACAAAGAATCTGCGTTTGTAAGTGGGTTCAAAGTGTAAATAATGGATAAATAAGTCTTTCAATAACCCTACACGATGTTTATACCCTTAAACGAATGAATTATGGATCATACGAAGCTAATTGTGGAAGAAAGTGAGAGATTACAAACTACAGGGGTTAAATGCGTCAACATGTTTAAGGTATACCTCTGAGTGACCTTTTAGCAATCCCGAAGCTTTATAACGATTAATTATGCTCACTAGAATAAGTGATAAAAATTTCACAAGGTTTCGATAAAGTATGAGAAAGTTATGATAACATTCGTATACGAGGGGTTAAAAGCGTCAACGTTGAAATTTAAGGCTTTTCGGGTGATCATAAAGTTAACCAAGGACTTAACAAAGTTTGGTTATGTATTGAGGTCCTTAGAAATCAATTTAGAAGGATAAAAGTGCAAAATGGGAACTTAAAACCACTTTTAAAAGGACCAGGGGCTGAAATGTAATAAATGAAACTTGGTTAACCTTTTCTGGCCATCCATACCGGCCGCGTAAGACATGTATGGGTCTTTCGCGGGCTGCCTAGCCCTCTGCAGCGTCAAAAAACTTCACAGCTGCCAGTTCAGGCTGTGTAACCGACTTTGGAGCTTGTTTTTACATACCAGGGGCTGTCCCAATGGTATTTCATGCATAGGGGGCACTTGTAAGCATCATATAACACCTGTAGACTTGCTTGGCATCATCTTGGTGAATCAAATTCACTATATAAGAGGGTCATGTGTTGCAACATTGGACACTTGCACTTGGAAAACTTTCACAACTTCAATTCTGAAGATTCCTGGAGCTCAAGGGCACTTCCTAGGGATTCATAGTCGTGCATAGGACTTCAGTAAGTGTCCTTAACCCTTCTTAATTCAGTTTTACTTAGTTTATTAGCCTAAAGTCAAACCGTCGTAATTAAGGTTTGACTTCGTGATTAATCACAAATTGTCCAGTCAAATCTCAAATTGAAAGTACCTATAAGTTGGTAATTATGTAGGTAATAAACATTTAAAAGGGTACTCTCTGATTCCCAGTCTAACTAGGTCAATTGTCAGGTCAAAGTTAATTACAAAAAGTCAACAGAAAGCGTATTTTCAAATAAACGCATAATTAACAATGTAGATGCCATGCAACCTGTTTTATCACTAATATAACTTGGTAATTAATGTAAGAACATGTCTAAACATGTTCAACCCAACAATTTTCAGTTTAAGCTCGGTTCGGAACCGAAAGTCGCATAAGTGGACTTCTACTTTGACTTTCAGTTCTGACCCATTAGAGCATAGTTTAGAAATGCCTTAGAGCTTTATTAGGACCAAGTTTCATGTTAGTATAACCCTCTATGATTATACAACTTGGTTCATTAAGTTATCCGATTCATATGCATGTTTCCGTTAAATGCTTAAATGTTGACTATTATGCCCTTTTAACCTTAAAACATGATTTTTTGAAATGTAAAAGAATAGAAACCTTTATTACTGATTTATAAACTTGCTCTAAAAATTTGACATCAGTTTGAGGTCTAGATTAGGAGTAATGCACATTAGCGTAAATAGAAAGCTTTTTATTAATTAAACGGCGTAATTACCATATAGCCTATCTAAACCCAATTTTTGATACCAAACTTTTTACCTACTGATGTAAAATAATATTTTGGGATTTTTTAAGATTTTTATTTATTTTTAGGCTGAGCATAACATAGGGTTCTAGCTTTGATTCGGTAATTGTCGGTTTTGCCATTTTGGCCTATAAAATGAGTTTTACAAATCTTTTTGATACCAAACCTTTTTCTACTGATCTAATATGATAAATAAAATATTTTAAGCCTTCTGGAATAATATAAATATCAGCTTTTCATATAAAACCCGGAAATCGCTTAAAACCGTCTTTTTACGCGTTTTAAGCGCATATTATGTATTAAAACTATTTTAAATATATAAGACTTGATACCTATTGATATTTTAAGTAAAATTTTATACTTTAACACTAAGCAAAAATTTTAAACTCAAATTTCCATATTTGACCTTTAAACCTTATGTGAAATTACCAAAATGCCCCTTCGGTGCATAGTTTGTTTATAAATGGTAAATTCCACATATATGTAATACCCTACTGATATAACTTATTAAATTAAAGTATTTTTACTGATTATATCAGACCTGAAACTCAGATTTATATTAAATCTCTTTTATAACCTTTTAAATGACCAAAATACCCCTACGGGGCATAATTTGAGTTTAAATTCGTTTCGGGCATAATAGAAGATATCTTACTGATGTCACAACATATTTAAGGCATATTAACTTAGGAAAGCTGTATATGACTCTTATGGTTACCCGTTATGCATTTTTCGCGTTCGGTTCGGTTTATGTAACTAGTTTGCATAAATTGACCGAAACGGGTCAAACCTTATCGTTTTTGTCTCAAAATCCAGAATGTGTTTAGTTTACCCATATTATACAAGTCTTCAAACTTGTCAGGTCTAAATCACATTCTATTCCGGTCTTCGCTTAATCGTGCGTTTGAACCGTATCTTCCTTTAAAACTAACTGGTCTAAGTTTAGGCTTAATTAAAGACCCGTTAGGAATCTAATAGGTTATTAAAAACCTTCGTTCTAGATTAGGAGACCCGGTAAAAGCTACTTGTGCTTGCTGTTTGTGAATTATACTTGCTCAGGTAAATACTTTTAACTTATTTTCCCTTATACGGGCTTGGGGTACGGTATATAAAATACCGCTTGGTCGGGCATTGAATTTTTAATCGTATGAAGGTTAATTTATTGAAATGACCCGTTTAAATTGTTTTGTTTGCTTAAAGCCTTTGGGGGGTTAATGTCCATGTCCCGGATATCCTTGGCATCATTCATTGAATGGCCACGACCTTAGCACGGGGTGTAGGCATACACCCGCCGGTGCATATATAAATATATAAAATATAAAAAGGTATAACCGTTGGTTTCGAGAATAACTCGCCGCAGGACTATATCATGTGGTGTGTCTATTAATCTTTAACCCAGTACTCATCCCGGGCTACTGAACGTATAACGAACATGTAATTCTTTTACAAGTTTATATATAAATAATTATCCTAAGTTATAAAAATATTTTGTGCCTTGTGCATTCAAATCAATTTTCTTAAACCTTTTCAAAATGAGTCAGTTAATTGTATTTACCAGTGTAAACTGACGTATTTTCCCAAAGAGGCTAAGTGCAGGTACTAATTGAAATAGGCTGACCTCTCCTAGCATCAAATAAAAGTCTTACAAGCTTAGATGCCTTTAAAGTCTGTTGAACAATGATCTTTTTATCTTTCGATCCACCTGTGGATCCGTTACAGTCCGTTGTGATACTTTGATATTACTATTTATTCGGTTTGTAATGTGATCCATCTTTTGCTTCCGCTGTGCATTTAAATTGTGTTGTTTGACTATGATGATATCAACTACGTCACGATTCTCCCCACCAGGCCCACCGGTAATACGTGGAAATATCGGGGTATGACAGGTTGGTATCAGAGCCAACACTGAGTGAATTAAACACTAGCCTTTTGTGTTTAATCTCAGTTACACAGTTGCACATTCCTCAATTTTCGAGTCTAGACAAAGAACTTAGGACAAATCCTGATTCGTTTTATTTTTGTCCTTTATATATTTCCTTGTTGTTATCTTTGTTTATGTTAACAGGTTCAATCATGCCACCAAGGTTCATGAGGGGAAGAGGAAAAGCACCAATCACATGCCACGACCATGAGGTCGGGCCATCACACAGACGAACCCCACCAGTCACTATGAGTACAAGTCCACAGGAGCATTGGAGGACGTATATTGAGCCAGCGAGGCGATCCGTCTCGCTAAGTTCGTCACCATCCTATCACCATTCCTTCGGGCCTCAATCTGAAAATGAGCCCCACAACCCACAACCTTCTTTCATCCCTCTCCAGAGATCCAGCCCTCACCATTCATTCGATGACCCGCCACCTGTCTTCCAAAGCCGGTTTAACCCGACAAACTACATTGAAGAACCAGTTGGTTTTAACCCATTGGGACCTGAAGACCACTTCTCGGGCGACCATGCGATGGACATGGACGAAGACACGGATCCCACCGAGCCTCCAACCGGGACCCCTAACCACCCCCATTGAGATCTCTGATGGGTCATCATTCCATGGATCATCGTACCGTGGTCCAGACAGTTACGAGGCGAGATTCGCCCAGTATAATTGGGTGTTTACCCCTTCGTACCACTCCTCGCCTCACCAGCAGCAGCAACAGCAGGATTCCTCCGAGGATTCTTATTTTGTGGCAGTCACTCCACCGCCACCACCACCAGTTCAGCAGCCGCCTCCAGAGCCACCGAGGCGACGAAGAACAAACGCACGGATGTCCGTGCGAGGAGGAGTGCGTATCAGCTCCCCTCAACCTTCGAGTGGCAGCCACTACCCGCCACTCCATGAAGACCCGCAGATGGGTGGGCCTTCAAACCCCGTCTCGGAAGTAGACTCTGCGCCTGTTGCGCCACCACTGTTGGGTTTTGGTAACCCAATTCCTACATACGCCGGCTCAGCGGTGTGTAATCCCTTTGAGCAGCCGGTCCACACCAACTACAATTATGCTGAGGTTGACCCACACCAGGCAGCATGGAATTACAATGCTCTCCACCCTGAGGGGCCTTATGGAGCTCCCTGGGGAGTTGGGTACTCAGCTTATGGGTACCAACAACCGCCACCTCCTCAACCTCCACATCGGCAGCCGCCGCAGCCGCATTTGATACCACCAGAGCGACAACAGGAAGTTCTCGAAAGGTTGAGCCAGGTAGAGCGGGAAGTCCAAGCAGAGCGCCAGAACAACCGTGGATTCTTCAAAGGTTTAGCAAGCCTAATCAAGGGGAATACCAAGGGAAAGGATTTTTGAAGATCCTTGTTTATTTATTTATGTTATAATCAAGTCCCTGCGTGGATATCTGTCTCTGTATTCCGCCCCTGCGTGGGCATGTCTTTCTGTTTAACCCCTGCGTGGGTATGTTATGTTTGTTTAGCCCCTGCGTGGGCATGTTATTTCTCTTTAAGTCCCGTTTAGGGCAACCATGTACTTTTGAATTTTGTAGTGGAATGATTAAATTTAAATTTTCATTTTTAATTGTATGCATAAACATAAAATATGGAATAAATGAAAAATAACATTCCTTTTATAAGATCTATCATTATAATAAAATGATAAAATCTAAAAAGGACAAGACCTATCCCATGTGCCATTTTGAGACAGGGCCAAGATGGTAGTTCCCCAAATTTGATTCAGATCCCTATTAATTTAGGGTTGTTCTGCGTTAAAAATAAAAAGAATCTTAAAGGTAAAACCTAGCCACATGTCATTCTAGACATGGCCAAGACGGTAAAACCTATTCAAAAGATTCAAATACTTGTTAACATCTGAAAACATGTTAACACTCCTGGCAAAATGTGATTCGATAAAATCGCATAAGTCATCCTTACATTGAATTCTTCCAATTTCTTTTATTATATTAAACATCCAACAGGGATGTAATACCTACGGGCTATATTCATTGTCATATAAGACAAAAGACAGTTGTGGTCTTCGACCCCCTGTTAAGAAGAGGTAATAAACTATGATTAAAACCTCCATACCTTGATCCTATAAGATCATGATTAAAAATTTAAAACTGTCCATGTGACTTGGCCTTTTTGCCATTGATATATTTTAATTATAACTAGGGATTATTATAATGAAAAATCCTGAATATATATATATGCTTAACAAATTAATCAAAATGGTTTTTTTAATACCATGATTAATAAATCATCTAGAATGAATAAATTGAAAAATCATTCTTTTATGTAGCAATCAAGCTACATGCCTGGGTCAGACGAGGTCAACAGTCACCCCAGAGATAATCATGAGACCTCCAGAGTCAACGTAGTAGGAGCAGAATTACAAGCATTGATAGATAATGCTGTTACGCGGGCCCTGGACAGGCAGCTAAATGAATCCAGTGGCACCCATGTAAGGACTCAGTCTGTACCACACTCTAAACCACCCTCAAGAACTCATACTGCTCACAATAGTAATTCCCATCACTCATCAAACCAGAGGAGTGTTCCATCTAAAAGAATCGTGCTAAACCAGGAACCACGTGATAATGGTTGCTCCTATAAGTATTTTGTTTCATGCAAACCTAGGGATTTCACTGGTGAAAAAGGGGCTATTGACTGCATGACATGGTTAGACGAGATGGACACCGTGGTTGATATCAGTGGCTATGCTGATAAGGATGCAGTAAAGTTTGTATCTCAGTCATTCAAAGGTGAAGCACTAGCTTGGTGGAGGTCTTTGATCCAAGCTACAGGGAAAATCCCATTGTACAATCTGTCTTGGGAGCAGTTTGTAACGGTGATTAAGGAGAATTATTGCCACCAGCATGAGGTTGAAAAGATTGAAGCTGATTTCTTGTCGTTGGTTATGAAAAACCTAGATTGTCAAGCCTACATTACAAGCTTCAACACTATGTCAAGACTGGTTCCGTATCTGGTGACTCCAGAACCCAAGAGGATAGCTTGTTTCATTGGGGGTTTGGCCCCAGAAATCAAGGCCAGTGTGAAGGCCTCCAGACCAGCAGGTTCGCAACTGATATATCATTGTCTCTTACTTTAGACGCGGTCAGGCAAAGATCGCTCAGAAACACCGATGCTGAGAAGAGAAAGCGTGAGGATGACAACTCACGACGGTCAGACAAGAAGCATAAGGGAAACAATGACCACAAAAAGAGTTCTGGAACTAAAAAGGACGGTCAACAGTCGGGTGATAAGCCCAAGTGTAAAATCTGTAAGAAGCACCATTTCGGGAGGTGCAGATATGAATCAAAATCCCAGTCACAGCCGAGAGCTTGTGGGATTTGTAAATCTTCTGAGCACAAGACATTGGACTGCAAAAAAAATCAAGGATGCGACGTGCTATAACTACAATGAAAAAGGGCATATCAAGTCCAACTGCCCAAAGTTTGCTAAGAAAGCTGAGGATGGGAAAAAGACCAATGCAAGGGTCTTCCAGATGAATGCGCAGGAGGCGATCCAGAATGACAATGTCATAACAGGTACATTCCTTATTAATGATGTTTATGCAAGGGTGCTATTTAATTCTGGAGCAGAGAAGTCATTTGTTGATGATAAGTTTTGTAAGTTGTTAAACCTGCCTGTTAGAACCCTAAGCATAAAATATGAGGTTGAATTAGCCGATGGCACCATAGAAACCGCATCAACCGTGTTAGAAGGATGTTTCATATCCATTAGGAACCACTCTTTTCCATTGTCCTTACTTCCTTTGAAGTTAGCTGGTTTCGACATAGTAATAGGCATGGATTGGTTATCCCATAACCAAGCTCAGATTGTGTGTGACAAGAAGCAAGTGGTGATCAAGACTCCGTATGGTGAGCCACTTACCATACAGGGAGATACTCAGTATGGACTGTCTAAGCAAGTGTCTATGCTTAAGGCATCAAGGTGTGTGAAGAAGGGTTGTGTCATTTACATGGCACAAGTGACTATTGATGAGCCGAAGCCTAAGATTGAAGACATTCCTGTCATTTCTGAATATCCCGAAGTATTCCCTGAAGAACTACCTGGTTTGCCACCAGATAGGCAAGTAGAATTCAGAATTGACATTATTCCTGGAGCAGCGCCTGTTGCAAGAGCACCTTACAGGTTGGCACCAATAGAGATGAAGGAGTTGAGGACACAGTTAGATGACTTATTGGCAAAAGGTTTCATTCTTCCTAGTTCATCTCCATGGGGAGCACCAATCCTGTTTGTGAAGAAGAAGGATGGATCGATGCGTCTATGCATCGATTATCACGAGCTTAACAAGGTTACTATCAAGAATAGATATCCATTGCCCAGGATCAACGATCTGTTCGATCAACTTCAAGGGGCGAGTTATTTCTCCAAGATCCATTTGAGGTCAGGCTACCATCAGTTGAAGGTTAGAGATGAAGATGTGCACAAAACTGCATTTAGGACTCGTTATGGTCATTACGAGTTCCTAGTGATTTCTTTTGGGCTCACTAATGCACCAGCAGCGTTCATGGATCTCATGAACCGTGTCTGCAAGCCATACTTGGACAAATTTGTTATCGTACTCATTGATGACATTCTGATTTATTCAAAGAATCAAGCTGACCATGAGAAGCATCTTCAATGTATTCTGGAACTACTTCAGCAGGAGAAGCTCTACGCCAAGTTTTCAAAGTGTGAATTTTGGCTTCGTGAAGTCCAGTTCCTTGGACATGAGGTTAGTGAGCGTGGTATCCAGGTGGATCCCGCTAAGATCGAAGCTATCATGAATTGGCAAGAGCCAAAGACGCCCACAAAGATCCGTAGCTTTTTGGGTTTGGCAGGATACTATAGGCGATTTATTGAAAACTTCTCAAGGATTGCAGCACCCCTAACTTCATTAACACGCAAGAATGTCAAGTTTGACTGGGGACCTAAGCAGCAAGAATCCTTTGACATTCTCAAGCAGAAGTTGAGCAATGCACCTGTGTAAACATTGCCTGAAGGAATCGAAGAATTCGTAGTTTATTATGATGCATCGCACACAGGTATGGGATGTGTGCTCATGCAGAAAGGCAAAGTTATTGCCTATGCCTCTCGACAACTAAAGGTGCACGAGAAGAACTACACCACCCATGACATGGAGTTGGGTGTCGTTGTATTTGCACTAAAACTGTGGAGACATTATTTGTATGGTACCAAATGTGTGATCTATTCTGATCACAAGAGCCTCCAACACTTGTTTAATCAGAAGGACTTAAACATGAGGCAGCGACGTTGGATGGAAACACTGAATGACTATGACTGTGAAATCCGATACCATCCAGGCAAGGCGAATGTAGTCGCCGATGCCTTAAGTCGGAAAGAAAGGGTGAAGCCCATAAGAATCAATGCCAAGAGCATTGAATTGAGAAACAGTTTAAATGAAAGGTTGTTAGCCGCTCAAAGAGAAGTTGTACTAGAAGCTAACTATCCGGATGAAAAGCTAGGAGTAACTGCTGAACAGTTATCCTATGGCAAGGATGGAATCCTGAGATTAAATGGACGAATATGGGTTCCAATTTATGGAGGACTTAGGGACGTGATCCTCCAGGAAGCCCACAGTTCTAAGTACTCCGTTCATCCTGGAGCTGATAAGATGTACCAGGATCTAAAGGAAAATTTTTGGTGGATAGGCTTGAAGAAGTCTATAGCTACCTATGTAGCCAAATGTTTGACATGCGCGCAAGTTAAAGCTGAACACCAAAAGCCGTCAGGTTTGCTACAACAGCCTGAACTTCCCACCTAGAAATGGGAAATGGTGACTATGGATTTTATCACCAAGTTACCCAAGACAAAGAAAGGAAACGATACTATTTGGGTGATGGTGGATAGATTGACTAAGTCAGCTCACTTCCTACCTATTAAGGAAACACATAGCTCAGATAAGTTAGCTCAGTTGTATGTGGATGAGATTGTATCTCTCCACGTAGTGCCAGTGTCTATCATTTCTGATAGGGATACAAGGTATACATCGCACTTCTGGAAAAGCTTTCAGCAATCCCTAGGCACTCGATTGAACTTCAGCACAACATATCATCCTCAGACAGATGGTCAAAGCGAGCGAACGATTCAAACGCTGGAGGATATGTTAAGAGCTTGTGTCATTGATCTAGGTGGAAGTTGGATGATCATCTTCCACTAATCGAGTTTTCATACAATAATAGCTATCACTCAAGTATCCAAGCTGCACCGTTTGAAGCTTTATACGGAAGGAAGTGCAGAACGCCCGTTTGTTGGGCAGAAGTTGGAGATGTCCAACTGACAGGACCTGATATAGTCCTGGAAACGACAGATAAGATTGTTCAGATACGAGATCGTCTCAAAGCTGCCAGGGATAGGCAGAAAAGTTACGCAGATAAAAGGCGTAAACCTCTAAAGTTTGCGGTTGGTGACAAAGTGTTACTAAAAGTATCACCCTGGAAAGGGGTAATGCGATTTGGTAAGAAAGGCAAGTTAAGCCCAAGGTACATAGGACCATTCGAGATCATCGAATGTGTCGGATCAGTGGCTTACAAGTTAAACCTTCCTGAAGAGCTCAGTGGTATTCATAATGTATTCCACATCTGCAATCTGAAGAAATGTCTAGCTGATGAAACACTAGTCATACCACATACGGATGTGCACATAGATGTGAGCCTGAAATTCGTTGAAAAACCCTTGTCGATTGAGGATCGACAGGTGAAGAAGCTTCGAAGGAAGCAAGTGCCGATTGTAAAGGTTAAATGGGATGCCCGTAGAGGTCCCGAGTACACGTGGGAGGTACAGTCCACAATGAAAGAAAAGTACCCTCATTTATTTCAGTAAATCTCGAGGTCGAGATTTCTTTTAAGGGGGTGAGGATGTAACACCTCGTAAATTCATGTCCAATATTATATCGACACATGTCATGAGCTTTAAACATGTAAAAGATTGACTTTGAGGGACTAAAGTTGACAAACAAAGAATCTGCGTTTGTAAGTGGGTTCAAAGTGTAAATAATGGATAAATAAGTCTTTCAATAACCCTACACGATGTTTATACCCTTAAACGAATGAATTATGGATCATACGAAGCTAATTGTGGAAGAAAGTGAGAGATTACAAACTACAGGGGTTAAATGCGTCAACATGTTTAAGGTATACCTCTGAGTGACCTTTTAGCAATCCCGAAGCTTTATAACGATTAATTATGCTCACTAGAATAAGTGATAAAAATTTCACAAGGTTTCGATAAAGTATGAGAAATTTATGATAACATTCGTATACGAGGGGTTAAAAGCGTCAACGTTGAAATTTAAGGCTTTTCGGGTGATCATAAAGTTAACCAAGGACTTAACAAAGTTTGGTTATGTATTGAGGTCCTTAGAAATCAATTTAGAAGGATAAAAGTGCAAAATGGGAACTTAAAACCACTTTTAAAAGGACCAGGGGCTGAAATGTAATAAATGAAACTTGGTTAACCTTTTCTGGCCATCCATACCGGCCGCGTAAGACATGTATGGGTCTTTCGCGGGCCGCCTAGCCCTCTGCGGCGTCAAAAAACTTCACAGCTGCCAGTTCAGGCTGTGTAACCGACTTTGGAGCTTGTTTTTACATACCAGGGGCTGTCCCAATGGTATTTCATGCATAGGGGGCACTTGTAAGCATCATATAACACCTGTAGACTTGCTTGGCATCATCTTGGTGAATCAAATTCACTATATAAGAGGGTCATGTGTTGCAACATTAGACACTTGCACTTGGAAAACTTTCACAACTTCAATTCTGAAGATTCCTGGAGCTCAAGGGCACTTCCTAGGGATTCATAGTCGTGCATAGGACTTCAGTAAGTGTCCTTAACCCTTCTTAATTCAGTTTTACTTAGTTTATTAGCCTAAAGTCAAACCGTCGTAATTAAGGTTTGACTTCGTGATTAATCACAAATTGTCCAGTCAAATCTCAAATTGAAAGTACCTATAAGTTGGTAATTATGTAGGTAATAAACATTTAAAAGGGTACTCTCTGATTCCCAGTCTAACTAGGTCAATTGTCAGGTCAAAGTTAATTACAAAAAGTCAACAGAAAGCGTATTTTCAAATAAACGCATAATTAACAATGTAGATGCCATGCAACCTGTTTTATCACTAATATAACTTGGTAATTAATGTAAGAACATGTCTAAACATGTTCAACCCGACAATTTTCAGTTTAAGCTCGGTTCGGAACCGAAAGTCGCATAAGTGGACTTCTACTTTGACTTTCAGTTCTGACCCATTATAACATAGTTTAGAAATTCCTTAGAGCTTTATTAGGACCAGGTTTCATGTTTGTATAACCCTCTGTGATTATAAAACTTGGTTCATTAAGTTATTCGATTCATATGCATGTTTCCGTTAAATGCTTAAATGTTGACTATTATGCCATTTTAACCTTAAAACGTGATTTTTTGAAAATTTAAAAGAATAGAAACCTTTATTACTGATTTATAAACTTTCCCAAAAAATTTGACATCAGTTTGAGGTCTAGATTAGGAGTTATGCTCATTAGCGTAAATAGAAAGCTTTTTATTAATTAAACGGCGTAATTAGCATATAGCCTATCTAAACCCAATTTTTTTATACCAAACTTTTTACCTACTAATGTAAAATAATATTTTGGGATTTTTGAAGATTTTTATTTATTTTTAGGCTGAGCATAACATAGGGTTCTAGCTTTGATTCGGTAATTGTCGGTTTTGCCCTTTTGGCCTATAAAATGAGTTTTACAAATCTTTTTGATACCAAACCTTTTTCTACTGATCTAATATGATAAATAAAATATTTTAAGCCTTCTGGAATAATAAAAATATCAGCTTTTCATATAAAACCCGGAAATCGCTTAAAACCGTCTTTTTACGCGTTTTAAGCGCATAGTATGTATTAAAACTATTTTAAATATATAAAACTTGATACCTACTGATATTTTAAGTAACATTTTATACTTTAACAGTAAGCAAAAGTTTTAAACTCAGATTTCTAGATTTGACCTTTAAACCTTATGTGAAATTACCAAAATGCCCCTTCGGTGCATAGTTTGGTTATAAATGGTAAATTCCACATATATGTAATATCCTACTGATATAACTTATTAAATTAAAGTATTTTTATTGATTATATCAGACCTGAAACTCAGATTTATATTAAATCTCTTTTATAACCTTTTAAATGACCAAAATACCCCTACGGGGCATAATTTGAGTTTAAATTCGTTTCGGGCATAATAGAAGATATCTTACTGATGTCACAGCATATTTAAGGCATATTAATGTAGGAAACCTATATATGACTCTTATGGTTACCCGTTATGCATTTTTCGCGTTCGGTTCGGTTTATGTAACTAGTTTGCATAAATTAACCGAAACGGGTCAAACCTTATCGTTTTTGTCTCAAAATCCAGAATGTGTTTAGTTTACCCATATTATACAAGTCTTCAAACTTCTCGGGTCTAAATCACATTCTATTCTGGTCTTCGCTTAATCGTGCGTTTGAACCGTATCTTCCTTTAAAACTAACTGGTCTAAGTTTAGGCTTAATTAAAGACCCATTATGAATCTAATTGGTTATTAAAAACCTTCGTTCCAGATTAGGAGACCCGGTAAAAGCTACTTGCGCTTGCTGTTTGTGAATTATACTTGCTCAGGTAAATACTTTTAACTTATTTTCCCTTATACGGGCTTGGGTACGGTATATAAAATACCGCTTGGTCGGGCATTCAATTTTTAATCGTATAAAGGTTAATTTATTGAAATGACCCGTTTAAATTGTTTTTTTTTTTGCTTAAAGCCTTTGGGGGGTTAATGACCATGTCCCGGTTATCCTTGGCATCATTCATTGAATGGCCACGACCTTAGCACGGGGTGTAGGCATATACCCGCTGGTGCATATATAAATATAAAAAGGTATAACCGTTGGTTTCGAGAATAACTCGCCGCGGGACTATATCATGTGGTGTGTCTGTTAATCTTTAACCCGGTACTCAGCTCGGGCTACTGAACGTATAACGAACATGTAATTCTTTTACAAGTTTATATATAAAAAATTATCCCAAGTTATAAAAATATTTTGTGCCTTGTGCATTCAAATAAATTTTCTTAAACCTTTTCAAAATGAGTCAGTTAATTGTATTTACCAGTGTAAACTGACGTATTTTCCCAAAAAGGCTAAGTGTAGGTACTAATCGGAATAGGCTGGCCTCTCCTAGCATCAAATAAAAGTCTTGCAAGCTTAGATGCCTTTAAAGTCTGTTGAACAATGATCTTTTTATCTTTTGATCCGCCTGTGGATCCGTTACAGTCCGTTGTGATACTTTGATATTACTATTTATTTGGTTTGTAATGTGATTCATCTTTTGCTTCCGCTGTGCATTTAAATTGTGTTGTTTGACTATGATGATATCAACTACGTCACGATACTCCCCACCGGGCCCACCGGTAATACGTGTAAATATCGGGGTGTGACATATAAGGACACTCAAGCTGATATTAAAGCCATCAAAGCTCAGTTACTCCAAACCACTGGTACTTCTCCTCCTACCATTATCTATGTAAACGCTGATGATGCCAAAAAGGGCGAGAAAGGAAAGGAAGGTTTACACCTAGAGCCTTATCCAAAAGCTAAACCTGTTGTAGAGATTCCAAAACTAGATGGTACAAAGAAGGTTGATGTGACTCTCAACCTGTTTGCTGAAGAAAAAGCAAAAGGAAAAGAGAGAATGGAATGAAAGGGTTATGTAAGATTTGTAGAGGAAAAGAAAGTTCTAATGGCAAAGGAAGACCATGGTACTTCAAAAAGAAGGAGAACTACCAGAAAGGTCAGCCAACCCATTTCCACAGCTTCCAAATCCATTGAACAATCCACTGAAATCCCCAAAAGTTCTTCACCTCAAACCACAAAGCCAACAGATGTTGAGACACCAGGTATATCAACAGCTGTTGATACATCAGTGGTTTCAACAGATGTTGTTTTAACCAATGCTCTCATCACTTTAACAACCACCACTCAATTCACAGATACACCTCCAAATTCAACACCTCCAACCACACCAAAAATCAAGAGGAGGAAAACAAATGTCATACTTGAAGATGACACTGTACCTTCTCCACTTCCAATATCTTCACAACCTCTGATCCTATCCACTGTGCAAAAACCTTTCAATATCTTCAATTCAAACCACTGAGGAAATTACTACCTTGGTTCCTTTCGGAGTGAAATATCCTCTGGATCTTCTAGCAGTTAGAGAGGAAATTAAATCATTCTATTCTGAAGATGATCCTCAAAAGAGAAACTTCCCATCTCTTCATGGTTATCCTTTGCCAAAGAACATTGATGAGTATCTTCAACTAAAAGCCAAACAAGCAGAGGATATCTCAAAAAGAGACACAAAAGGAAAATCTGATAAAGAAATACAGAGAAATCTGCAATATCTGCTCAGCCAAGTCAGAATATTAGAACAGTTTTCAAAAGATCTTTGTCAGCAGTTATCAGAAAGAGATGATGAAAGCCTAAGGCAAGATTACATTGAACACATCATGGAAAACAAGAAATACAAGGCAGAAAGGTATCAATTCAAAGACTAGACCATAAGTGAGCTCAAGTAAGAAATTAGAAGAATACAAAAGATGCTTGATGACTAAACAATAAAACCAACCCCACCAGTCTGGTCCCAGTATAAAAAGAATGTACCTGAAAGGGTTTTGAAATTGAAGAGAATGAAGAAAGAGCTTATAACTGCAAATTATGGCTCAAGGAATCAAATCACAAGGTGGACAGAGATTAAAGTGATAGATACGTATAAAAAATTGGAAGAAAGAAGAAAGAAAGATCCCTCTGTTCCTAAAAAGCCAGATTATCCAGCATCAGAGGTTTCAATTAAACAGACCCTACCAACTTAAAGATCTGCTAAACCCACTGTTCCATCTGCTATTGTTGTCTATCAAAGAAAGAGGCAAAACATATGGATGAAGAAGAAGAAGCACAAGAAGAATCCGAAATATTGAAAGTGGCCATCAAGCAGATGTTGGTAGAAAATCCTGACTCAGCAAAGCTACAAGAAATAGCCAAGAGATTCATGAGCAGGCCTTCATCATCAAAGCACTGATGAAGATCATCCACTGTTGAAGACCAAAGCACTGATGAAGACCAAAGCCCTGTTGAAGACAAGCACTGATGAACCAAAGGCATGATCAACCAAAGGTCAACCACTGCCCAACAACAACAGTGGTTCAGCATCAACAGCAGATATTGCATCAGTGTTTATGTTAACAGTGTTTATATTTAACAGTATTTATCACATCAGTGTTTTATAGTCTGGACAATGACTTTGAATTTCAATATATATCAAATCCCTGAAATCCCTCCCCACACGCTGGTCCCTTTCAAACCTATTCGGTATATTTTTTTCGATGGACGGCAGGACTCGAACCGAGAACCTTTCGGACTGGAACCCCAGAGGGGAAAACCTTCCCACCTCCGTTGTAACCACTGGGCTACAACATCATTGGCAACAAATATGTAACTACGAAACATTCTTTTTAACAAATGGGAAACAAATATGTAACTACTAAACATTCTTTTTAACAAATGGCAAATGAGAAGTAAAACATGAATCAGATATATTATCATCTGAACAACTGGATCATAAAAAACCCTACAAATATTTAAAGTACATCCGGTTAAGTTCTTATGAAATAGTTAAGTCCTTAAATCATTCTTGTTTTATTCAATCATTTGTATAACTTAAATCATTCTTGTTTTATTCGGTCATTTGTATAATTAAGAGAGGTTTTTTTAGTAAACTTTCGTTTTGCTCCCTATGGTTTGGTCGTTTTAACGGTTTTTCCCCAATCATTTAAAAACAAACATTTTCCTCTCTGATCTATGAAGCTCATCACCATTTCACTCCCCGCCTCAAACGACATCCATTTCCAATGTAAACTAGAAGGGTATTTTTGGTAACTTTATAGATAAAAGTAAGGGCATTTAAGTCTTTTCAACTAAATAAATAAATATATGTAAGTAATTATTTTAGGCCCCCCTTATTCCCACATACCATACATCTTATTTTCACACCCCCTATTGTATACGGGCCGTATACAGTTATACGGCCCGTATAGAATGTTTTTTAATAGGAAAATACGCAGGGAATGTTTTTTTATTTTACTATATACGGCCCGTATATAGTTATACGAGCCGTATACATGTGTATACGATTTGTAAAAGGGTTAATGGATTTAAACACCCCCAACTATGCCCATTTGGCCGATGGCACTCTCAACTTTCACTTTGGCTCAGAACACTCCTAACTTAACACATCGATTGTCATGGCACCCCTTCGTTAAATATTCACTAACCAGGTTACTAAAATTAGCCTATGTGGCAATTTAATCTGATGTGGCATTCCTACGTGTCAAGTATACTCATTCACCATCTTTAAAACCCCCAGTCACTAACAAACTCATTCTGTAAACCCTAATCCTAACTCATAGAGAAATCAGACGCACCTTGGAGCAAAGCCATCATCAACATACGATACGGTCGATTTTCGTGAAGAACAAGCCCTAATCTTGAATCAAAATGAGCTCCTCTTCTACGTCTTCATCCACAGTCTCCAGAAACCCTAAATTGTTTAAGGTTGATTTGGAGGGTAATGTGTACTGCCATCATGATGTTGTAGCAGTTGTTCGAGTTGTTGGACGGAAAAGTGTGCGGCAAGGTCAACAATTCTATGGATGCTCTCATTGGCCGGTATGTTCCACCTTAACTCCAAGTATTTTTCTTGAATTGAATTGATTGATTAACAGAGGTGTTGTTGGCTTTTGCAGAGATCAGACTGCAAGTTCTTCTTATGGAAAGAAGATGTCGACAAAATGTTCAACCAACATGCATCCCAGTGCAGGTTCAGTTCAGAAGACCTGAAATATGAAAACATGGTCTTAGTAGAAGAGAATAGGTGGTTGAAAGCAAAGATATCTGGAACAGAGTCGAAATGGAACAAGCAACATGTGTTAACCTTGTTTATTGGCATTAGCATAGTGTTGTATATGTTTAGGTAGTATGAACTGTGTTCTTGTTGTAATTGTACACTTTTGACTTTTGATGGAATTTAATGCAAAATCCTACTCCTTGATTGTATATATCTGCACATGTATTGATATTAACAGATTAGTCAACATATCCAAACTTTAATTTGACCAACAAATGTCAAAGGTCATGATATAATAAGAAACATACCTCTAATGGGTCTGCACATATAGCTGCACATCTGCATATGGGTCAAAACTGCAAGTGTCCAAAACTGCACAATGCATATGGGTCAAAACTGCACAATGCATATGGGTCAAAACTGCAAGTGTCCAAACTGCACAATGCATATGGGTCAAAACTGCAAGTGTCCAAACTGCACAATGCATATGGGTCAAACTACAAGTGTCCAAACTGCAAGTGTCCAAATCTGTTTATGTTGTCCAAGCTGTAATGACCAAATCTGCACTATATAATGACCAAAACTGCATAGTATAATGACCAATCAACCAAAATGCATAAAGACCATAAACAAGACTTATACCATTACTTAACCAACAGTTATAACATTACCAAAAGTTACCCTAAAGAGTTATAACATCACCACAAGTTATCCTAGAGAGTTATTACATAACTTAAAGTTGTCCAAACAGCCAACAACACAAAAAGGTCATAAAGACCACAAAAAAGTCAAACATGTCCATTTATCACAAAAAAGTCAAACTATGACTTTTTAACTGCGGCCTTGTATGTTCCCTTTCCATTTGACATTTGACTTGACAGTTGACTTTTTAGCTGACTTCTGGCTGGAAATTTTGCTTCTCTCCTGGTTAGATTGCTGAGTTGTTCCTTGTGAAGTTACTGGAGTAGATTGCTCAGTTGTTCCTTGTGAAGGTAGTGGAGCAGATTGCTGAGTTGACTTCTGGCTTGGAAACATTTGGTCATTACCATCCCTTCCCACAGCTGTTAACAACATCCCTCCAAGGAATGTTTTAAGAAAACACCCATCTAAGCACAATACCTTCCTGCATCCTGCTAAAAAACCTTTTCTGACTCCATAAAAACAAATAAACAGTCTAAAGAATGTTTCACATGTGGCCTCTGGATCTAGGTTAATGAAACCTAGTGGAGCAGTTTCTAACCTAAAGGTTGATGATGGATTTGCTTTCTTTAGAACTTCCAGGTAAGAACCAATTTTACTGTAATGATCTCTCATTGAACCATGAAGCTTCTTGTGTGCACTTGATTTAGCCTTGTAAGCTAACCACTTAGTTATAATTACCTTAAACTTCTGTTTAACTGCTGCTTGAATCTCCTTAGCAGACCAATTTGGCTTGGCCTTAAACAAAGGAAGGAACTCATCCCCTAAGAACTTGGCAGTTAGTTGTCTATTCTTGATCATGTTTCTCTGGCAGTTGTGTTTGTTCTTCACACTTTTAATCATGTAACACTCTTTGGCTTTGTTTAGTGAACAATATAGATAGAAGGGACACCCTGGTACACACTTCACAGCTAAACGACCTTCTTCCTTATTATCACTCTTTGCAATGATCAGATTCCTTCCGTTAGTCACAGCATACCTTCTCACTGCCTCCTTAAAACGATCCCTTGATGCAAACCTTATTCCAACTTTCCATGTAAACTTTTTCCAGTTGGTGCGTTCATTTACACTTGGAGCAGTTTCTTTGTACTTCTTACCTCTTATATCATCATCCTCACTCTCACCAGGAGTAGCAACATCACCATCAGATTCCTCGTAACTACTGTAACCCTCTACATGTGCACACCCTGCATCATTAGACTCACTCAACTTACCTTCTTTTTCAGAAGGTTTAGTACACTGTTCAACTAACTTCTTTTTAGCTTCAAGTTCATCCTTATTAGCTCGTTTAATGGCATCTTGTGACTGACTCCATTCAGCATCTTCTCTGTCTGAATCTGAGAAAGCTATTTCATCATGAACCTCATCTTCATTACTATCATCAAGAAAACCTTCATCTTCATCTGAACTTGACTCTTCTGTCCCATTTAATTCAGCTTTATAGTCACTGTCTTCACTGTCATCTTCATCTGCACTCTGCTTATCAAAACCACTCCTTTCTTCCACTAAAACCTCTTCTCCAATAGGCTTCTTTTGCAAACCATCTGTTTCTTTCGATACACCCTCTTGAACAATAGACTCCTCATCCAAATCAAATGCCCATGTAGCCTCTTGTACACTAGGCTGATTATTCAAACCAACTGGTTTATCAGCAACAGCCTCCTTTCCTGAGGCAATGGATTCAGATCTAGGGACTTCAAGTACAGGAGGGTTACCACTTTTGTCAGATGCCATACTCACTCTACTGACATGGACTACTTTCTTTTTTGACTGGGTTACAAGTTTTTTGGGCCGGCCTCTTCGTTTAATGGGTTGGGAACTGGATTGGGCTTGTGGTTTACTGGGTGGTGAATAAGATTGGGCTTTGGGTTTACTGGGCTGGGACATGAATTGGACTTCTTGTTCATGGCTAATTGGAGCGACTTGAATAAAGACCTCCATGAATGGTTCAGACCATGTTAGAGCCTTCAATGCAATCTCCAAAACATCATTATCATCCCCAAACCACTTGAATTCACCAGTATCAGAGTTTAATCCATACATGTAAAAATCCCTACTTTCATAACACCCAGAATCCATTGCATACTCTAACAACTCAAAGTATGCAATGTGATCAACATCCATACGTATCAACTTTGATTCACCTCCAACATATTGAGGTTGATCAAAACTAAAATCCAATGTTCCACCATACCATAGCATCACATCGATAATCTCCATCAGTGCAATCAGTGAACAATACCAATATATTGAGAGAAAACGTACCTCTGATCGATTAGGGTTTGATCGCCATTGATGAACTTGAGAGCTTCTGATATGTTCTTAACTTGGTTTGAGTGAAGTGATGGTGTGTTTTGGGGATTATAAACTTCACGAATGAGGGGTTATCCACATCAGTTAATGTATGACACGTAGGAATGCCACATCAGATTAAATTGCCACATAGGCCAATTTTAGTAACCTGGTTAGTGAATATTTAACGAAGGGGTGCCATGACAATCGATGTGTTAAGTTGGGAGTGTTCTGAGCCAAAGTGAAAGTTGAGAGTGCCATCGGCCAAATGGGCATAGTTGGGGGTGTTTAAATCCATTAACCCTTTGTAAAACGTATACGGCTCAATGGATTTATTTTGTGAGGTTTTTTATGTTACCAAATGTATACGGGTCGTATAACTGTATACGAGCTGTAAATAAGGATGTTTTTTCAAGTATCACGTTTTTTCCAGTAAAAACACAATCATTCTAGGGTTTCTAAACTCTTCATCACCTTTAACAATGTCGATAAACGTTGATCGGAACACACCGCTTAAATCGGAGCACAAGTAGAGTAACGTTACCGATCAGTCCGTTGATGGAGACCTTAGCGATCGCAGAGATCTTCGTGTTGGTTATTTATCGATTCTGCTAGTTATCGGCGGGGATAGGTACAGAAACCACCAAGGGTGATTATGGATTGGTTACAGAAGCCACTAGCAGAAGAACCCGACACGTCTTCTATGATGATCCGAAACATTCCGAATAACTAGCAGAAGAACCCGACACAAACAAGTTCTCCACAGTTTGTTATTCAGATCTCTATTCGGTCATCTTTCCAAACTACAACACACGATAACTTTAAACTTTATATTGTGTGATTTGACCAGGAAATGATTAGAGGTGATTGCTACTTTTAATAAGCTGTCATAGTTGTCAAATTCGTTGCTTGCATCCATATTGTTTAGACAATAACAGATAATAAACAGATTGTTGGACTTCTTGTTCCAAATGCACGTCTCAATTCATCTTTTTTACTCTTTTCTTTGATTTCAACAAATATTTTCCTTTTCCTTCAATTTCGAGAACATTCTCCATAACATGAAGACGTGTCGGGTTCTTCTACTAATGGTATTTTAATGAAGTATTGAAGATTGAATGTGCAAACCGCAACCGTTTTTTACTACGGAAACGGTGGCTATGCGAAATACAAACCGCAATCATTTGTGACTATGGGAAACACAAGTATTCTTTTTGAGCTTGATGGATGTCCGTTATCTCAGTTGAGGCGTGCATTGTTTAAATCTGAATCAGTTGGTATGTGTTTGTATCAGCATTGTTTATCACCCTATGTGAGCATTGGAACAAGAAGTCCAACAATCCGTGCAGTCATATTTGTTGAGACAACAACAGATAATGAACGGATTGTTGGAGTTATTGTTCAAAATGCAGCTGTAGTACCGGGACCACCGGACCAGACACATGTCACATAGTTTGTCATGACAAAAGATATAGATGTAGGAATATAACTAGATGTTACGTGTGTCAGGATCTTTATCTATCATGTCATCGACCAACTTCTTGAAAACTCTTTCATTTCTCATGTTAGGGAGAATGTTCTCGAAATTGAAGGAAAAGGAAAAATGGTTGCTGATGTTTGAGAATTAAACGCATGTACGTGACAAAACAAGGATCGTTCTAATAGATTAAAGATATTAAACAGTTGTCAAATTCATTGCGGGTTGGTTTTGGGAAGAAAAGAAGGGGTTTATGGTGTTTTGGTAGGTTGAAAGAGGTGAATGGTCTTGAAAGATTTGTTGAAATCGAAGAAAAGAGTAACTAGCAGAAGACGTGTCGGGTTCTTCTCCTAGTTATTCGGAATATTTCGAATCATCATAGAAGACGTGTCGGGTTTGTATTTTTAATGAAGGTCCGTACTTAAAGGTCTCTCTAAAATATGTAACCGAGACCGCCTTGTTAATTTTAATGAAGCAATGAAGATTGAATGTGCAAACCGCAACCGTCTTTGACTACGAAAACGGTGGCTATGAATGCTTGGAAAATTGCATCAACTCTCCTATATCAACATACTCTTCTCCAGACGCTTAGTTGTTATGAATGACAACTTGAGGGGTCTAGTTAATTTTCAGATTCAGATTCAGGAAGCAGATGATTTGTCAAAAGACATGGCAGACTGACAGGTGCATGCATTTAATTCTTTAATCTATTAGAACGATCCTTGTTTTGTCACGTACATGCATTTAATTCCCAAACATCATTACAGATTCCACGTTTAATTCCCGAATGCATCTACTTCTCGCAGTTATAACACATAGTCAATGTAGTAAAATGTGATCTTTTACACCAAGCATATCGATATTCTCGTTCTCCTTTTCCTTCAATGATTTGAATTTTGAAAGTTAATTTAGCTTGATGGATGTCCGTTATCTCAACGCTTCTCCTTACATTACTGATCTGGAATTGGACAACCGCAACCGTTTTAGTGCTTCTCAATCAGATATTATTTATTGAATCATAACTGAAACAGTCGGAAAAAAACTAAACCGAACCAACATAGTTGAAGGTGCATGTCTGCAAAAGGTGCAAGAGAATGGCGAGTAATCAGTTGTATTTTTACAGATTTTTTTCTTATTGGCCATTATTCGACTGAGTAATCAGTTGTATTTTTACAGATTTGTTTCTTAAACATAGTTAACTTTCAGATTCAGGAAGACATGTTGTGCATTGTTTAAATCTGAATCAGGTTCTCAAACAAACACAACTAGACAAAACAAGGATCGTTCTAATAGATTAAAGAAAATAAACCACATCCTAAATATAATATTTTTTTACCATTTTTTACCCAAAGGATATGGGCCTTATACTACTATACGGCCCGTATACAATCATTGTATACATTGTATACGATCTGGTAAATTTTTTTCACATGGTGTATACGAGCCGTATAAGTTTATACGGCCTGTATATAATTAAATAAACTGACAAAAGTCTGCTGGAATAGCTTTTATCATTCACATCATCCTTCTCGATCTCAACCAAAGGGAAATCCAAGAAACGAAAGGGATTTCGAGCAGTTGTAAAATTGCATCTCCTCTCCTATATCAACATACTCTCCTATAAAGATGAGTTGGTATTGAACCAAGAATACAAAGATCAATAAAGATGAATTGGTATTGAAACAAGAATACGAAGATCAATAAAGATGAATTGATATAGTAATTTTCAATAATGTTGGAAGGATTGTAGTTATAGAACCCGACAAACCAACAAAATCCGAATACTTCAAACATTCTAAACCCTAACTATGTATGTGCTTGTGCTGTAGAAACCGGTGATGAATTTGTGTACACAACTGAACGTTCTCAAACAAACACTACTAAAGAAGAGTTGGTAATGAACCAACATTCCTTCAAACATTCTAAACCCTACCTAGAAACCGGTGTATGTGCTTGTGCTGTAGAAACCGGTGGTGAATTTGCATACACAACTGAAGGTTCAGTGCACGAAAAGTTTCTTACGAAATGTACGTGACAAAAAAAGGATGTTTGGGAATTAAACGCATGTACGTGACAAAACAAGGATCGTTCTAATAGATTAAAGAGAATAAACCACGTACAAATCATCTGCTTTCTGAATCTGAATGTTAACTTTGACTCATAAACCCTTGAATCCCAATGCTTCTCTAAAAACATTTGTTTCTTTCCTTTTCATGAGGTAAAACCGGTTTCAACATCAAGGGTTGTTTTTCACCGCTTAAATCGGAACACGCCGCTTAAATGGGAGCACAAGTAGAGTAACGTTACCGATCAATCCGTTGATGGAAACCTTAGCGATCGCAGAGATCTTCGTGTTGGTTATTTATCGATTCTGCTAGTTATCAACGGGGATGAGTACAGAAACCACCAAGGGTGATAATGGATTGGTTACAGAAACCACTAGCTGAAGAACCCGACACGTCTTCTGTAAGGATGCATTTCACGGTAAACGATGCAGCTGATGAAACCGAAGTTGTTATTTCGGTTGTTCAGCACTTTCGAGACGATTCAAGTGAGTCATATGAAGCAAGTGTCTGTCTATTCAATTGAGAGGAATCATTGCATTACATCCTCATTGTGTATTTTCTTACTGATCTGGACTTGGAGAACCATTGTGTCTATGGGAAACACAAGTTTTCTTTTTGAGCTTGATGGATGTCCGTTATCTCAACGCTTCTCCTTACATTACTGATCTTGAATTGGAGAACCGTTATGTATTTGCTTACTGATCTGGAATTGGAGAATCGTTGTGTATCTGAATCAGGTTCTCAAACAAACACTACTAAAGATGAGTTGGTATTGAACCAACAAAATCCGAAGACTGAAAAACCGACATTCCTTCAAACATTCTAAACCCTACCTGGAAACAAACCAACAAAAGTCTGCTGGCAAGAATCTTTTTTCACATGGTATTGAACCAAGAATATGAAGATCAATAAAGATGATTTGCTATTAAACGAAGAATATGAAGATCAATAAATATGAGTTGGTATCTAACTAAACCCATCGTAGTTAAATACCAACGGGTTGGTTTTGAGAAGAAAAGAAGGGGTTTAAGGTGTTTTTGTAGGTTGAAAGAGGTGAATGATGTTCAAAGATTTGGTTTGTGTCCATATCAGCGTTGTTTATCACCCTGTGTGAGCATTGGACGCCCGACTACTAGTAAAAGAACCAAACAGTCTTCGTTGATGATTCGAAACATTCACGAAACACAATGGATTCAGACTCATACTACTCACCCTCCCCTGAGGAAAAGTTTTCCCAACGACTCAAAATAAAGCAGTTGGTTTGTTGCGAATTTGGTTTCTTCGGTACAGGCTGATCAACCGTCCGGAGAAGAGTATATTGATATAGGATAGTTGATGCAATTTTCCAAGCTTTTATTTCGGTTGTTCAGTACGTCCCCGGCTTTTATTTCGGTTGTTTAGTACTTCCGAGACGATTCAAGTGAGTCCTATGAAGTAAGTGTCTATCTATTCAATTGAGAGGAATCATTGCATTACATCCCCATTGAAAACAAGTGGTTGTAATAACGAGGCCGTTGATTTGAAACGAAATCGTTTGTAATGACGGGACCTGCGTTGATAGCTTTCGTTTTATTACAGTCATACGACGCGGCTTTTTGTTCTTCAATCTTTGTTACTTGTTAATTTTTATTTTGTTCTACTTTTAGAAAGGTTTGACCACCTCATGACTGTATGATAAAACCACATATTTTGCTAGTGGGTTTTATAAGTCAAAGTTAACGTTGCTATTCAGATTCAGGAAGACATGTCGGCTTCCGTACCCATCCCCGCGTTGATAGCTTCCGTTTTATTACAGTCATACGACACGGCTTTTTGTTCTTCAATCTTTGTTACTTGTTAATGTTTTATTTTTTTCTACTTTTAGAAAGGTTTGACCACCTCACGACTGTATGATAAAACCGCTTATTTTGCTAGTGGGTTTTATAAGTCAAAGCTAACGTTGCTATTCAGATTCAGGAAGACATGTCGGCTTCCGTACCCATCCCCGCGTTGATAGCTTCCGTTTTATTACAATCATACGACACGGCTTTTTGTTCTTCAATCTTTGTTACTTGTTAATGTTTTATTTTTTTCTACTTTTAGAAAGAAATGACTACCTCACGACTATAAAATGTCTCGTATGATTGGCACCTTAAACCCCTTATATACTTTGAGAAAAATCCAATTTTTGAGAAATACGGGCCGTATAACATTATACGGCCCGTATACTACGTTCGTATACATTGTATACGACCAGGTAACTTATTTTCACATGGTGTATACGTGCCGTATAATGTTATATGGCCAGTATAGAATTTAAAAAACTGACAAAGTCTGCTGGCACAGACTTTGTTAGTTTTTTAAATTCTATACGGGCCGTATAACATTATACGGCCCGTATACACCATGTGAAAATAAGTTTTTTCCATGTGTTAATATTAGGACCCTTATTTTATCTCTTTCTTTTATCCCCATTCTCTCCAACCAGACTTTCCACCAACTTCCACCACCACTTTCCCCTACCACCCGTGTGAACCCACCACCTTCCACAACCATCTGCCGACCACCAACTGCATGAACCCACCACTAAATGAAAACCACCACCTGCCAACAACCAACCGCCACCTATGTGATCGCACCACCAAATCTAACCCCACCACTTGTCGGCCACCATCCATAGCCATCCACAACCATTCGCTGACCACCATCCACAACCATTCGCCGACCACCACCTGTGTGAACCCAACCCCAAATCAAACACAACCCTAAATCGAAACCCAAACCCAGATCGAAAAGTAGACAAACACCCAAACCTAGATCGAAACCCAAACTCATATCGAAAAACAGACAAACACAACCTCCTACTGTTTGCATATCTACATATCTGCACAAGAAAACCATGAAATCATATCCAAGAACGATGTCGTTTTTAAACAGATCAGATCTCAATGCAGTAGTCAGGCGACGATGGTGATGGCATGACGGTTCGTGGTTTTAGACATGTTTTGGTCGCCAACGACACTAGTTTAGGTGGTTTCAGTGATTTGTAAGGGAAAAGGGTGGTGGTCGACAGGTGGTGTTGCTCGGCTGCTGATGGTGGTGCCTGGTGGTAGAGAAGGTAGGGATTAGTTGAGTATGAAGTGATTTTTCATATATTATGTGATATATAATGTTATATATTGTTATAAAACTAGCCTAAAAGCTGAATAATATAGAAGATAAGTAGAGAGAATTTTTAGAGGATTTCTTATATATATTTCTTTGTACTCCAAAACTATAATATTACATGAGTTTATATAGACAGAAGAAAGAAACTATGTTGTACTGTGCATCAATAATTCTAACAAATTATTGAAGTTACTGTGTCAATAATTCGAATGAATTATTTCCTTTACTTTGCGCTTTTACTGTGCATCTAGTTGTCATCCACTATTGCAATGATTCATAACACTCCCCCTTGGATGCCACTTTGCAAACTTTGGGGTAATTAAGTACTGCCTCATTAAAAACCTTGCTAAAGAAAAAACCCAGTGGGAAAAAAAACCTTAGCTAAGGGAAAAAGAGTGCAGTCTATAGCTCCCCCTCAAGTTGCAATTTGTAAGGCATCATATTATTCGTACGTGACGCATGCCAATGTCATGAACGTGTTTCCTGAAAGTTGCTGAAGGTAGTGCTTTTGTGAAAAGATCAGTTGAATTGTTGCTGGATTGGACATATATCATCTCGACTTGATTGTCTTTAATAAAGTCTCGAGTATATTCAAAAAATCTTGGTGGTATATAAGAGTGCAACTTGTAATACTTCCCCTTATTTCATTATGTATCGTTTAAGCCTTTTGCGTAGATCTTTTAGTTAATATTTTGCCACTTCATTCCTTGATGTGTATAGTCCTTTGTGTTGATCAATGTTATATGGTCTTTATATGAGATTCCTGGTGCTTTATGTAAACAAATACCATATGATCCACAACAATATGTTGTTACATTCCCTGCATTTACAAAGCTAACAAAACTTGTTTTGGTAGGTTAGTAATATAAATTTTTTTATCTTTCATACCTTAGATGTTAATTTATTACATCCGATTATATTATCTCTTCTTTGTACACGAGTAATATGATACAGATGGTAATGTATAACTAGCAAAATTATATCAATATAATCCATCATTCTCTATATGTGTAATAATTTATGGATAATGATGCAAATGCTAGTTTGTATATCAAGGCATAAATTTGTATTTCATATTTGATTTGTTAATATGTTTTAATAGTTATAAAACCTCATACGGTTTTCCAAAGAAAAATATATAGTCCAACTATACCGTATGCATTTATCTTTTCTAACTTCATTAAAAAAAATTCGTTATACCATATTCATCTTATAGTCCATACAATCTTTACTACTTTAAGAAGATGTATTTACAGGTTTTGAAATTATTGCTTCATGTATTTACATTTATTGAAATACATCTTTTCGATTTTACCAACTATGAATGTACATTCATTCTATCATGTAGATTTCCTCATTGTTCTCTATATCATATGCAAAAGATGCCTCGAATACTTACTTCATTCATACAATCCATAGTTTACCATGCTTATACATTAATCAATAGCTATCATAACCATCGAATTTGATTAACTTTTTCATGTACTCAACAGCCTTAGGAAACTCATCGAGAGTTCCATTTCTTTTCAGCATTTATAATAATTTAAGCATATTCATATCTTATAATGTTCTTGAGATCTCGCCTTACATGACTTTGATAATTTAAATTCTTCATGGATTTTTATGTATTTTGTAGTACCACATGATATATAAATATTCATAAGCTGCATGTTAATTTTCTCTTAATATATTACCAGACGAATCAGATATTGGAAAGTTATTATATCCACCACTGGAGAATGCGTTTTCTCATAATCAATCATAGGTCTTTGTGAAAATTATTGTGCCACCAATTTTGACTTATATCACTTAATTTGATTTTCACATGATTCGCGTAAAAGACAATTTTGTATCCAACATATTTTACAACTTTAGTTGTATGGACTGTTGGTCCAGAAACTTTTCATTCCATTAGAGAACTAAACTCTGCCTATTTGCGTCTTTCTATTTTGGCCTATCATTTCTTAATATTCATTCATAGGCAGATCTTAAATCTTGATCCTCATCATTTAATCATTTTAAGCGCTACATTATATACAAAAATATAACGACGTCGATTTTTATTTCGATTCCATACATATCTTAGACATGATATAACTTATCGAGATCTCTTTATTTTCAGGTACCTGAGGTTCTTCTTGAACCATCATGTCTATTATCTCTTCAGGAGATCTTATTACTATAACCTTGACTTGACCATCTTAGTTACTTGCACCAATTTTCGAGGAATTTTATTATTGGAATCAACTAGTCTACAACGCTTTAGGCGTGCAATAAACTCATTACAAAAATATGTGGTTGTCCTCTTGGGACACAAATATAACTGGAGCATAAGCAGTTGATTATGTGACTTACTTAGTCACTCTATTTAGGTCAGTGAACTTGTCTGGTAATTTGTTCTTTAATATTGGTAAATGAATTATACTTTAAACTTCTAGTTCATAGTTTATAGTCTGTGGATCAAGATGACATGATAATTTATTTCACTTTTCACTTTTCAACTGCTTGTTATCTCCCCCTAATGTTGGGAATGTCAGTCCATTTAGATGGATATTAATAAACTGAACTATATATAACTCTTTCATTAAATGCTATATTCCCAAACACCTTTTAAGGTCCCATATTTGTGCGTCGTGGTGGATCAATTTCAATATATATCGCACAATCAAAATCTTAGAATGGACATATTTGGTTTCTGACCAAAACCCAATTATAATGGGGAGAAAATATTACAATATATTGGCATTATATGAATTGATACATGAACTTTTGCTCTCATGATCATACACTTAGCAAACACATCCAGTGATTGTCTCAATAAATCATGTATAAACTACATGAAGTTTTACGTGTATTGCAATGATCATTATGTGAAATTGATTTATTATCAAAATCATTATATCAATCTGGAATAATATGCTTGCTATCACATTAGCTAAGCCTTAATCACAAAAACTTCAGGTTGTGGATTTGATAACCATTTAGACGATGCATCGATTTTTAAAACACTAAATGGTATCATGTTGAATATGTATATCCTTTGCTTATTCCAGAATACTTAGGGATTCACATCCTACTTTCATTGATTAACTTTTCTTGAGAACAAAAATTACATTTTATAATTTTCTGGAAGGATCTGTTAGTTCTTCAATACATTTCACATTATTATTTTACTCGGTGCGGTCTAACCGGTCATGCCAACTGATTATGTTTCATAAACTTCTTATTTATGATCATATATGTATTACTTGTAGGTAAAAACACAAAATAGAATGTATGTATTAAACAATTTAATCATAATAATTTGATAGTCTATTATGATGTGAACAAACTTACATTTGAAATTAATCATATAATGAATCAAATTCAGACTCTGAATCATAAGGTGGTGAAGGTGGTAGAGTTAGTTGCATACTATTAGCTATTTGTTTTAGCATGTCTTCCAACCATTTATTTCTTTCTGTCAGTCGTTTTATTTGCTTAGACAAATTTCAAATCTGATCGTTTAACCTAGCCACTTCAACTCCTATTGAATCTGAAGGGAGATTCATTTGAGGTACCGTACATGGTTCTGTTATATTAATCGGTGGCAGTTGTTGTTCTACTTCGTTTAATAGTGATTGGAAAACTGTTGCGATAATGGTGATTGCAAAAATGATTCTGATGCTAACTGCTCTTGGAATATCATGTTTTCATCAAACAAAGTTTGTTGCATTGTTGAATCTTCCTCGAAAACTAAGGGTGAGATGTTTTGTAAGATGTTCGGTGCTAGTGGTTGAGATAGGTTAGTTGTAATATGTTCTTGTACGGGTGGCAGCTGTGGTTGCAGATCAAATCGATAAAAAGACGGTTGACGAAGCTGCAACAATGATTGTTGTAAATTTTGTGTTGAGGTACTTTCTAAGATAACCTGAGCTTCCTCCGACTGGAATGGTTGATTTAGTGTATAATTATGAACAGGGGTTAGCCTAACAGTGTTAAAATTTACAATCCCAGTTGCCTTTGGTGTGGATAATCCTTGGATAATCTGATTACTTAAGATACCTAATGATTTTGCTATTTTTGTAATGTAAGACCCTCCCATGAGACTTCTCAGGGGATTTGTTTGTTGATTTAAAAGATATGTAGCAAGCTCGTGGGCAATATTACAAGGAACTTGCTCAAAAATACTATGCAGATGGAAAAGGTCGGTAGTACTAACCCTATGTTGATTATTCTTGCACCCCGTGATAGTGTTGGCTAAAACACGGTGCATATATTGATAACGAGGGTCTGTGAATTTCATAGAATTATAATTGTTACACCACTCTTTCGATGAATGGCCTAGCCAATATTCTTTCATTTCCTCAGAGGAATAAGAGGTTGATGCCTCCGTAAAAATAGGTTGTTTAACTTCTTCATCTGTATATATGCCCAGATGAACTGCGAATTCTGTTAATGACATATTATGAGATTGTCCACAAAGTCGAAAATGAATAGATTCATCGGTAAGACTTTTATCATATTTGAAATAGAAAGTGGACAAGAACTCATATACAAGTTCATCGTATGACGGTTCTAGGATGTCGAAGAAACGACGCCAGGGCGTATTACGTGGTAGTAATCTCGCCAGTAAACCACTTGGATCAAACATTTCCATTTGATACCAATCAATACCGCTAATAGAAAAAACTTCAAGATTCTTGAGTTTTTGATACCTCTCACGATTGGGTAAATCAGTAAACCGAAGGAATCGATGAATGTTTGCTGCATTTGAAGATTCAGCATATGCTACTGGAAAATTTTCCATTTGAATATTTGGTTTTGTTGAAAATTGAGTATGGTAATAGCTCCTTTGCTTGGTTGACAGCGCTCGTGCTGATAACGTGTTATAAAACTAGCCTAAAAGCTGAATAATATAGAAGATAAGTAGAGAGAATTTTCAGAGGATTTCTTATATATATTTCTTTGTACTCAAAAACTATAATATTACATGAGTTTATATAGATAGAAGAAAGAAACTATGTTGTACTGTGCATCAATAATCCTAACGAATTATTGAAGTTACTGTGTCAATAATTCGAATGAATTATTTCCTTTACTGTGCGCTTTTACTGTGCATCTAGTTGTCATCCACTATTGCAATGATTCATAACATATATGTAATAAGGGTTTCTTTTTTACTGTTAATATCAATAAAAAGACAAAAAAAAGGATTTCGTAAATAAATAATTAACTACTTATCTATAAAGTTACCAAAATACCCTTATAGTTAACAGTGGAAATAGATGTCGTTTGAGGCGGGGAGCAAAGTGGTAATAAGTTAGAAAGATCAGGGAGGATGTAACACCCTTGTTATTAATTTACGGTTTTCGTATAGTTTACGAAAACAAACATGTAATTTTGATAAATAAGGTTAGTTAAAACTTTTACAATTTAAAAGAATATACAACTTAATGTAATTGAATTCGTCGTTTAAAAGATACGACGAAACGCCGCGCGGAAGCTTGTATTTTATCGTGTTCGGTTCCTCATCGAGCTTGATCTTCATCCGGGCACTCTTGACATTCACCTATGATCAAAACCAACTTAAACGTTAGTTTTGATAGTTAAATAACAAGTTTAAACAAGTTATGTGGGTCAAACAATCAAAATTAAACAATTTTGGGATTCAGGGGGGACTAGATGCCCCACCTAGCCCCTTTTTTGAGAGCAGGTTCCTTTATTGTTGCTGCACTTTGCCCAGCTACGAAAATTCACCAAATATTAACTTAGAACTTGCATAACTTTCACTATACAAGTCCGTTTTACACGATTCTTTTTCATACGGGTCCGAAATTTAATTCTCCATCTTATGGAGTTAAAATCCAACATCCGGATTAATAAAATTTCAGACTTTTAAGTCTTCGACTTATTACCCTTTTTACCAAATCTTGACCCGTTCGTGTTTTTATCAAACAAACATGTTTATTTGATCTATAAACTCATGCGATTCATCATTTCAATATTGACCATCATATTAGGTTCGAATCACACGTTTCTTACGCATTCTCAACCTGTTTTCGCTCATATGCTTATTTTGACCCGTTAAGGGTAATTAAGCCTATTTTAAGCATGAATCTCTTTCACTCACATCAAGCATTATACTACCACATTTCTTATCAAATAATCTTTCTTCACAACTATATTTGTGTTGTATTAGATGTGGAAATTCCTAAACTCCGAGTTTTACCCCTCGAATCATTATTTTACGGCAAAGACTATTATAGAGTCAAATGACTAAGGATTCACATCTTTCGCTTTTGTATACTCATTCTAAGTGTTTAATTATGCATACTATTCTTTTCCGAACAACCTTTATGGGTCGTTCGCTCGATTTAGCTTACGAGGGCATTTTGGTCCATTTAGTCCTTTCATTAATATAAAGGACTTTTAAAAGCATTTTCGACCCAAAAGCCCAGTTTTAAACTATGCATTTGATTCGAAAAGTCATTATGTTTTCAAAACACAACGATCATCATGTGAATCATTCGGTTTGCTTAGTAAAGTAACCAAATGTCTATATGACTGCATTTAACTATCAAGGAGCCTCTAGTTCCTATTGAGTAGTTAATCTATATTATACATACCTGATTCGGATCAATATATTGACCCGTTTCAATACCTTGCATCCAAAATATGCTAATTCGTAGCATTTTAAATCCATAAACTGTCGCAACCCCCGATCCCTGGTTCCCGGGAACGGGCGGCCGCGAGCCAGTTTCGGTGGTATCTCGTATTGTCTAATTTGGCAGCGGAATTTTTCATTAGGACCGTAGTTAGGAAATATTTATCAGAGTAAAATACCACATTTTCATAACATTAAACAATTGGGATAAAACCCAAGTTCATAGTACACACGTTTTTATAGGAATAAATCCTATTTTATTTAATAAAAACATCTATTTTATTTTAGGTAACTTTATTGCCACTTTTCCAAGCCTTCAGTGCTGTCCAGCTGGCTTCTATTTGGCTTTCACAGTTTGTTACCTGAAACGTGTTTTAAAAACATTTGTCAGTGGGAAATACTGGAGAGTGAATCCCAGTTTAATCAAGTTTGAATAAAAAGTCACAGTGTACAGTATTGAGGGCGATCTCGCAATTATATTTGTTTCCAAGATATAACAATTAACATCCATGGTACTGTCATACTCAACTTGTGGAAATGTTACTCCTTGACCAGGTGGTAACAAATTTTGTATACAAAACCCCAGCATACTCATCATAATTGTATTCTTACAAATACACAATAACTGTTATTCGCATGGAAAAGTATTTAAGGTTTTGTAAAACATTTAACAAAAAGATTTACAAAAAATGGATCAACTCACATTGCTATCTTAGACTTCGCGTAAGGGTTTCCTAGATATAATCTATAATTTATACAAATGTACATTGGTTAGTATCATAACCCTTTGAAAATATTAATGATACCCTCCCCGAGACGGCATTCCAACAACTACGTCGGGCAGAACCACGACAGTTATTACGGAATCCTAAATCAATCGGGCAGCGTATCTATTACGAAACCGGGGTTATAATACTTACAATGGAGCAGAACCTCGCTAATTAGGGGGTATTATACTTGAATATAAAGCCTATAACTTCAGAAATTCGTTTAGAAAGAAAGAAATGAGCGACTAAAAGTGAAATCCCGAGGCCTCCTTATATAGTGCTGAAATCTGGTCTTCACGTGGCCCGCGTAACACAAGCCCAGGGCTTACGCGGCTCGTGTCAACCTTGGGTCAACGCGTAGCTTAGCTGAGTCGATGTGTAGGTCTGCCGGGTGTTGGGCCACGTGGAGGCACAGGGTTGCGCCACATTTTTTATCTTACGCGGCCCGCGTAAATGTAAGCTAAAGCTTACGCGGCCCGTCTGAACTAAAGAAATCAACGATATCAGGTTTCTAACCTTGATACTGCCCGCGTAAGTGCTTGAGGTGGGTCTACGCGGCCCGCCTTAGCTTAATATTTTCA